>CM050173.1:40696316-41296316 GCA_027410445.1 Discoglossus pictus
TCACTAGAAACAGTCTGGGGGTATTCATCAGGTCATTAGTATAACTGGGGCATTTCTGAAAGGGATATGGAAGGTTACTAGATATATAATATCCCTGTGTTGTCAAGAAGTGCTTATTAGCTCAGTATTTACTGCAGAAAATCATTCAAATAGTCCCTGTATGGGTCTGCATTTCTATCTCTAACTTGTCATTATATCTCCATGTATATTAGATATCACTTATTGCCTGTAAGATATGGCGACTCCTGCTTCTGGAAGCAGCAGATCCTCGGAAAATGGAGGTCAGAAGAAGAGGAGAGGACCTGGGGCATTTGCAACAGCTTACCTGGTCATCTACAACGTGGTCATGACTGCAGGGTAAGTATAAGTATGTATATACAGAGCGTGTGAAAAATCCATCCGTTGCTATGCCTAAAACTGTGAAATACAGTAAGCATATGCTTAAAAGGAGCCATGTTTAAAATGGTTTGGATTGACAGTGACGGTGCATTATGTGGCCTCATTTGCATGTCCCACCCAGTTTACCCAGAGTGCAGTGCATATACTGTATTTCTGAGAAATTTGAGCAGGAAATACGTTTTTTTGTTAACTTATATTTTAGACATTCAAATAGAATCACTAATGTACTATTCCTTATTTGTACTACTGTACTTTGTACGGTGGGGGGCTTCTATCACTCTTAGCCCACCATATCTGAAACAATTGCTATATATATATATATATATATATATATATATATATATATTAATGAGTATTGCAATATAATTTGATACCTTTTGTTTTAGACAAAAGTCTTATTAATGTTGACAAGCTTTCAAGAGGTTCAACCTCTCTTTATCAAGTCTGAGGCAATACTGACATGAGATGGTACCCTCAGTTTAAATAAAAACAGCAGATGCAGAGAGAGTGGATACCGCATCTGACATCAGGTAAATACATGGGCAATAAACACAACATAGTAAAGGAAACATCTATACACATCATCTATACACATCATCTATACACATCATATATACACATATACAACAATATATACATGGAAAAAAAGAGCACTGTTGTCCACAGTGATATCCTTTTATTTGGAGAAAAACACCTCACTAAGAGTGCTAAGTCTTTTATGGTATAATAAGAAAAAAAAACAAATGAAATTCTGATAATGTGTTAGAAAACCCAAGTCCATATTAAGTCCTGTATTTTTACTGTTGAGGAATGTGATTATCTTTATTTCAAATGCTTTACTCTCTTGGGTGTCTTTACATTTTCCTCTGAGTATTTTGACTTTTAAATTCTGGATGGAGTGATCCTTCTCGCTATCCATTTATAAACCATACAGATACTACCGTTACATAGATGATCTATTCATCATATGGACAGAAGGAGGAAGCAAACTCAGAGACTTTCACAGTTCATTCAACACCTTCCATTCATTTATAGAACTTAAAATGGATTGCTCTACAGAACAGGCTCATCTATATATAGGAAACCTACAGACGGATGTAATTACCTACACAACTCCAGTTTTCATCCCTCCCACACCAAACAAGCCATTACCCATAGTCAAGTTATTAGATACCATTGGATTTGCTCAAACACTGGAGACTGTGATAAAAAAAAAAAAAAACTGTCTAAATCTTTCAAACAAAAGGGTTACAAGCGCTGTAAAAAATAACCACTGCCATCAAAATATCCCAAGAACACCTATTAAACTACAAAACAAAAGAAACTACTTCACGTATACCTCTAGGGACCACATACCATCCAATTTTAGAGAAAATACAGAAAATAATCAAAGATTTACAACCATTACTAACAGAAGATGCTGAATTAAAAAATATATTCCCCAAACCTCACATCCTTGCATTTAAGCAACCACCAAACCTGAAACAAAAACTGGCCAATGAACAACTGAATATAAAAAATGGAACTAAACATTGTAACTGTAAATTATGTCAACACATTTGTAATGATTATACAGCCACACATAACAACAAAACCTATAACATCAAAGGATCATATTCATGTACATCGTCTAATGTGGTTTATATGATACAATGTACTTTATGTGACACAGGCTGTTACATTGAAGAAACCGGCCAAAAAATGCATTTAAGGATGAATTTACACAGGCATTCAATAAGAAAACATAATGAAGACAGTTATTGTAGCCCAGTAGGACACCATTTTAGCCAGAATGATCACTCCATCCAAAACTTAAAAGTCAAAATACTCATAGGAAAATGTAAAGACATCCAAGAGAGAAAAGCATTTGATATTAAGATGATCACATTCTTCAACACTAAAAATATAGGACTTTAATATGGAAATGGGTTTTCTAACTGTTTCTGTTTTTTTCATGTATATATTGATGTATATGTGTATTTAGTATGTGTATATATGTTTTATTTACTATGTTGTGTTTATTCCCCATATATGTATTTACCTCCACTCTTTCTGCATCTGCTGTTTTTATTGAAACTGAGGGTTCCATCTCATGTTAGTATTGCATGAGACTTGATAAAGAGAGGTTGAACCTCTCGAAAGCTCGTCAATATAAATACGTTGTTTGTCCAATACAAAAGGTATCATTATATACTGCAATGCTAATTATTAATTGCCCGTCAAAAATGACGTGAATTAAATTGTAAGGCTGGCAATGCTGTTTGCCACACAATGTGAGGGTTTTTCTGCTCTGAGCAGCATGTTGGTTTTATTTCTAAAGTCCCATGTGCCTGGCGTTGTTCATGTAAGTGTTACTGTCTTTGGCATTGTGTATTTTCTAAGCCTGGCATTGCAGAGCCTCGTTTTCATCCTGTTTGAGAATTTTTACGTTTTTTGGCCGCCAATTTTTCCCTTGCTTAGCTGATTTTCGAGTGGTGAAAAGCTGAAAATATGGTTTCAATCTGTTTGCAGCTTAACTCCCAGGCTTCCTGGCTCTCCCCCCTGTTCTGTGTGTGATTGTGTCATTGCAGCCTAAGTCCCACATGCTTCAATGGCTCGCCAGAGGCGCTCATCACAAGGCCCGCTGTATCTCCTCCCTCTTTCCCCCTTATCCTCCTCGTCCCCCCCCTTATCCTCCTCGTCCTCCCCCTTATCCTCCTCGTCCCCCCCCTTTTCCTCCTCGTCCCCCCCCTTATCCTCCTCGTCCCCCCCCTTATCCTCCTCGTCCCCCCCCTTATCCTCCTCGTCCCCCCCCTTATCCTCCTCGTCCCCCCCTTATCCTCCTCGTCCCCCCCTTTTCCTCCTCGTCCCCCCCTTTTCCTCCTCGTCCCCCCCTTTTCCTCCTCGTCCCCCCCTTTTCCTCCTCGTCCCCCCCTTTTCCTCCTCGTCCCCCCCTTTTCCTCCTCGTCCCCCCCTTTTCCTCCTCGTCCCCCCCTTTTCCTCCTCGTCCCCCCCTTATCCTCCTCGTCCCCCCCTTATCCTCCTCGTCCCCCCCTTATCCTCCTCGTCCCCCCCTTATCCTCCTCGTCCCCCCCTTTTCCTCCTCGTCCCCCCCTTTTCCTCCTCGTCCCCCCCTTTTCCTCCTCGTCCCCCCCTTATCCTCCTCGTCCCCCCTTATCCTCCTCGTCCCCCCCTTATCCTCCTCGTCCCCCCCCTTATCCTCCTCATCCCCCCCTTATCCTCCTCGTCCCCCCCTTATCCTCCTCGTCCCCCCCTTATCCTCCTCGTCCCCCCCTTATCCTCCTCGTCCCCCCCTTATCCTCCTCGTCCCCCCCTTATCCTCCTCGTCCCCCCCTTATCCTCCTCGTCCCCCCCCCTTATCCTCCTCGTCCCCCCCCCTTATCCTCCTCGTCCCCCCCCCCTTATCCTCCTCGTCCCCCCCCCTTATCCTCCTCGTCCCCCCCCCCTTATCCTCCTCGTCCCCCCCCCCTTATCCTCCTCGTCCCCCCCCCTTATCCTCCTCGTCCCCCCCCTTATCCTCCTCGTCCCCCCCCCTTATCCTCCTCGTCCCCCCCCCTTATCCTCCTCGTCCCCCCTTATCCTCCTCGTCCCCCCCTTATCCTCCTCGTCCCCCCCTTATCCTCCTCGTCCCCCCTTATCCTCCTCGTCCCCCCCCTTATCCTCCTCGTCCCCCCCCTTATCCTCCTCGTCCCCCCCCTTATCCTCCTCGCCCCCCCCCTTATCCTCCTCGCCCCCCCCCCTTATCCTCCTCGCCCCCCCCCTTATCCTCCTCGCCCCCCCCCCCTTATCCTCCTCGCCCCCCCCCCCTTATCCTCCTCGCCCCCCCCCTTATCCTCCTCGTCCCCCCCCCCCTTATCCTCCTCGTCCCCCCCCTTATCCTCCTCGTCCCCCCCCCCTTATCCTCCTCGCCCCCCCCCCCCCCCTTATCCTCCCCTTCCCACCCCCCTTATCCTCCTCGTCCCCCCCCCCTTATCCTCCTCGTCCCCCCCCCCCCTTATCCTCCTCGTCCCCCCCCCCCCCCCTTATCCTCCTCGTCCCCCCCCCCCCCCCCCTTTATCCTCCTCGGATAAGAGGCAATAAAATTGTAAGGCAGGTAATGCTGTTTGCCCCAGACAGTTCGTGTGGGTGGCAATGAGTGCCTTCCCCGTTGATTGTGTATGGTGGTGTATTTTTAAAGTGTTGTATATGTGTATGTTTTAATGATAATTAATTAGTAAATAAATTAAATGATACATTACCTATTTGTAATTAATATATGCAGCAAGCAATGGTCTGAAGAGCTAACAATCTGTTTTGATATTCCTGCAGCATGTAGTGTAGATTTGCAGTGTTGTTGAGCTGAGGTGTAAGTGTCAGCAATGTGTAGTGTAAATAGGCTGCGTGCGCGAGGGGAAAGCGTCAGTGTTGCTGTGTACTTGCGCATTCTGTAATGTAGTGTTGTAAAATGGCAGCTAATGTGTATGTGGTACGCGTGTTTGGAGGATGTAGCGTCCTTGGTAATGGTGTATGTTGTAGGTCGTACGGGTTTTAGTAAAAGTCATATGTGGTTGGCTGTGTTTTGTGGCTCGTTTTCATTTTTTTCGCAGCCATTTTTTTTCTCGCTTATGCGTTTTTTGATTGTGAAAAAATGGCAAATATGGCTCAAATTAACTTGCAAAATCACTCACAGACTCCCCTTGCTATGCAACGGACACAAAGCCTGACAATGCTGCAAATGTGACCAATGTTCTTGGTCCACAACTATTATAGTGATGTATATATATAGTTGTGGATCTTGCGATGTTGGTGACGTTTGAAGCACGCCAGACTTAGGCTGCAATAGCGCCAAAGGCGCTCGTTGCACTGCGAGCCTGGGGGGGGGGCACCCAGGACCTCTGCAAGTGAAGTTACACCTCAATTTAAGTCCAAATTACAGAGTTTAGACACACGAAAACCCCCTAAGTGAGAGAAAAAATGGCCACGAAAAAAAAAGAAAACGAGGCTACACGACCCTAAAGCCGCAAAACACCACCAGGCACATACAGCTTTTCCAAAAAGCCGTACGAGGTACAAGATACACTTTTAGCAAGGACACTAAATCATCCACACCTGCGCACCACTTACACAATCGCCGCCATTTTACAACACTAACTTACAGAATGCGAAAGTACACAGCTACACTAACTGCTTTCCCTCGAGCACGCAGCCTATTTACACTACACTCTGCACACATTGCTGGCACTTACACCTCAGCTCCATAACAGTGCAGACCTACATTGTATGCTGCAGGAACATAGCAACAGATTGTCAGCTCTTCAGCACAATGCTTCCTGCATATATTACATACAAATAGGTAAAGTATATTAATTTATTAATGTATTCATTATTTCATTAGCATACAAAAATACATATACACAAAAAATAAAAAAAAACACTATCACAATAAACACAAAAGCCATTTACTGCACGCCTCACAACGAGCGCCAACACTGCTCATAGCACACAAACTACACCAGGGGACAGCCTTGCAATAAGCGCAAAAAGCAGATCAGCAACGACCTTACAATGACAGCAAAAGTGCCTCTGATAAAAAAAAATACAACAACCAAGAGCCATGCAATGAGCGCCAAAGGCGCTCGGCGCAAGGCTCGCAATGAGCGCCGAAGGATCTCAGACCACCCAAAAAATGAATGTCTCTGGCAAACAGCATTACCTGCCTTACAATTTTTTTCCCCGTCATTTTTGACGGGCAAGTCGCGAGATAGATATATATATATATATAGATAGATAGATAGATAGATATAGATATATAGAGATATAGATATATAGATAGATAGATAGATAGATAGATAGATAGATAGATAGATAGATAGATATATATATATATATATATATATAGATAGATAGATAGATAAACATTTTAAACTTTTTCTTGCAGCACAGGTACTGGGGTGGAAGACTTTATTCACATTTCTTATGTCCATTCTGTTACTAATTTGAAGCTGTTGCAGTTTGCATAATTTTTCTTTAACATGCACAAAAGACAACTTGAACAGCAGCCTAATAAAACCCTTCCCTTCTGCATAAAGGCTATTCTTTGGGTAAATACCAGGACCTTGCGAAAATTACAAATGTAACGGCCGAACCACGGAACTCGAAAGACCAATAAAAAACAAATATGCATCAAATTAACTTACACACACAGCACAGTGGGAGAGTCAGGGAGCCTGTGAGTGAGGTTGCAAGTTAATTTGAGCCATATTTGCCTTTGCGGAAAAAAAAATGGCGGTTTGAAAAAGCTTAACAGGATGAAAACAAGGCCGAAGGCAGTAAAAAAAAAGTCAGAAGGCAGTGACGCTTAACCCAAGGCAGTGACGCTTAACCCAAGGCCGCGACGCTTAACCCAAGGCCGCGACGCTTAACCCAAGGCCGCGACGCTTAACCCAAGGCCGCGACGCTTAACCCAAGTCAGCGACACTGATTGTGAGGCCCCTAAACTACACTGGGAGAGGAAGGGGGAGAGTCTCGCAATGAGCGTTGAAGGTGCTCAGAGGGGGCAGAGCCTTGCATTGAGTTGCAAACGGCATTGCCATGGCTTCAAATGTTATTGCTGTCAAGTCGCTAGTGTGTGTGTTTGTGTATGTGTGTGTGTGTATATATATATATATATATATATATATATATATATATAAATTAGGTGTGCCATGTTGTGTAAGGAGTGCACTCCCCAATACTTTATTAAAGTCACACATGACTGTGCTTCTTATCTGCAGGTGGCTGGTCATTGCGGTGGGTTTAGTTCGGACGTACTTGGCCAAAGGAAGTTATCATAATCTCTACTACTCCATAGAGAAACCACTAAAGTTTTTCCAGACCGGAGCTTTATTAGAGGTGAGAAAAATATTTTCATAATGTCATTAATCGCAGGCTTTACTCACATGCTGACTGCGGGGAAACCCGGGGAAATCGAACAAGCAACTGCTCAAGCGCAGCGTGCTTGGTAGGGAGTCAGAAGGAGGGAGAGTGGGGGACAGAGGAAGGGAGAGACAGAGAGCACACAGAGCTCAGAGAGAGAGAGCTCACACACAAAGAAAGGGCACAGAGAGAAAGAGAGCTCACACACAAAGAAAGGGCACAGAGAGAAAGAGAGCTCACACACAAAGAAAGGGCACAGATAGAAAGAGAGCTCACACACAAAGAAAGGGTACCGAGAGAAAGAGAGCTCACACACAAAGAAAGGGCACAGAGAGAAAGAGAGCTCACACACAAAGAAAGGGCACAGAGAGAAAGAGAGCTCACACACAAAGAAAGGGCACAGAGAGAAAGAGAGCTCACACACAAAGAAAGGGCATAGAGACAAAGAGAGCTCACACACAAAGAAAGGGCACAGAGAGAAAGAGAGCTCACACACAAAGAAAGGGCACAGAGAGAAAGAGAGCTCACACACAAAGAAGGCATAGAGACAAAGAGAGCTCACACACAAAGAAAGGGCACAGAGACAAAGAGAGCTCACACACAAAGAAAGGGCACAGAGACAAAGAGAGCTCACACACAAAGAAAGGGCACAGAGACAAAGAGAGCTCACACACAAAGAAAGGGCACAGAGACAAAGAGAGCTCACACACAAAGAAAGGGCACAAGGACAAAGAGAGCTCACACACAAAGAAAGGGCACAGAGACGAAGAGAGCTCACACACAAAGAAAGGGCACAGAGACGAAGAGAGCTCACACACAAAGAAAGGGCACAGAGACGAAGAGAGCTCACACACAAAGAAAGGGCACAGAGACGAAGAGAGCTCACACACAAAGAAAGGGCACAGAGACAAAGAGAGCTCACACACAAAGAAAGGGCACAGAGACAAAGAGAGCTTGTACACAAAGAAAGGGCACAGAGACAGAGAGCTCACACACAAAGAAAGGGCACAGAGACAGAGAGCTCACACACAAAGAAAGGGCACTGAGACGAAGAGAGCTCACACACAAAGAAAGGGCACAGAGACGAAGAGAGCTCACACACAAAGAAAGGGCACAGAGACAAAGAGAGCTCACACACAAAGAAAGGGCACAGAGACAAAGAGAGCTCACACACAAAGAAAGGGCACAGAGACGAAGAGAGCTCACACACAAAGAAAGGGCACAGAGAGAAAGAGAGCTCACACACAAAGAAAGGGCACAGAGAGAAAGAGAGCTCACACACAAAGAAAGGGCACAGAGAGAAAGAGAGCTCACACATAAAGAAAGGGCACAGAGAGAAAGAGAGCTCACACACAAAGAAAGGGCACAGAGACAAAGAGAGCTCACACACAAAGAAAGGGCACAGAGACAAAGAGAGCTCACACACAAAGAAAGGGCACAGAGAGAAAGAGAGCTCACACACAAAGAAAGGGCACAGAGAGAAAGAGAGCTCACACACAAAGAAAGGGCACAGAGAGAGAAAGAGAGCTCCCACACAAAGAAAGGGCACAGAGAGAGAAAGAGAGCTCCCACACAAAGAAAGGGCACAGAGAGAAAGAGAGCTCCCACACAAAGAAAGGGCACAGAGAGAAAGAGAGCTCCCACACAAAGAAAGGGCACAGAGAGAAAGAGAGCTCCCACACAAAGAAAGGGCACAGAGAGAAAGAGAGCTCCCACACAAAGAAAGGGCACAGAGAGAAAGAGAGCTCCCACACAAAGAAAGGGCACAGAGAGAAAGAGAGCTCCCACACAAAGAAAGGGCACAGAGAGAAAGAGAGCTCCCACACAAAGAAAGGGCACAGAGAGAAAGAGAGCTCCCACACAAAGAAAGGGCACAGAGAGAAAGAGAGCTCCCACACAAAGAAAGGGCACAGAGAGAAAGAGAGCTCACACACAAAGAAAGGGCACAGAGAGAAAGAGAGCTCACACACAAAGAAAGGGCACAGAGAGAAAGAGAGCTCCCACACAAAGAAAGGGCACAGAGAGAAAGAGAGCTCCCACACAAAGAAAGGGCACAGAGAGAAAGAGAGCTCACACACAAAGAAAGGGCACAGAGACAAAGAGAGCTCACACACAAAGAAAGGGCACAGAGAGAAAGAGAGCTCCCACACAAAGAAAGGGCACAGAGAGGGAAAGGGCGTTGAACTATAAAAAGTACAGAGAGAGACAGTACAGACAATTGAACATAACATATAATAACATTATTTATGATGGACAAGTTAGATAATATTTCACAGACTAAAAACTAAACTTTCTTTTCTTCTGTTTGTTTCAGATTGTGCATTGTGCCCTAGGTAAGTCAGTCACATTGTTTCATTGTTCAGTCTGATTTTATATTGCCCATATGGTGATGTGCATGCCTAGAGTCGTCTCCAAGGCTGTTGGAAGAGAGTGTTACTATGACCAGAGAATGATATTGCTAGAACTCTGCAAATATCTAATGCCATGGCCAAACTAGCCCATTATTCCAGGTGTCTCTTGGTTGCCTACTTTAGCATTCTATTCTCTTATGATGAGTAACCTTTTCTTGGTGTTATATCTAGAAGGTGTGACATATGTGCATTGAACTACTGGCCTTGGGTGCT
Organism: Discoglossus pictus; assembly: GCA_027410445.1. Classification (NCBI taxonomy): domain Eukaryota; kingdom Metazoa; phylum Chordata; class Amphibia; order Anura; family Alytidae; genus Discoglossus; species Discoglossus pictus. Next base: position 40,706,234 of record CM050173.1, read on the forward strand.
TGTTTAAAAACATTGGCAACAAATGTCTCTGTAAGGAACATAATTAATGATGTTCCCTCTGATGTACCCTCTACACCCAGTGGTGAAGAGATGTTGGTTGTGTATTGTGAAGTACTGCATTAAATTGTTGCCTGTGGTTGGATTTTTGATGGCTTTTATAGCTTGTTTTCCTGTAGATGGAGTCACTTTTTCAGCTTTACAAAACACTATATATATATATATATATGTCAAATCACCTGCATGCTTCTTTCCTTAGGTATTGTGCCTTCCTCTGTGGTCCTGACTGCTTTCCAGGTTCTGTCCCGGGTTTTCTTGACATGGGCCGTAACCCACAGTGTGAGGGAGGTGAGTATGTGTTGATACTTTAATTTTCTTGTACATAAAGTTCTAAAACATTTGTTTGTTGTGTCATATATTTAGGGAACAAGCTTCTAGCTATGATTACTGAGATTCAGGATGTCCTGTCTGTGTTTGGTTTGTAATATTATTAAGTAATGTAGGTTTAGGTATTGGTATTTTTGAAGTCTCTTTTCTACATAGTTGTGTTGGTCTGGTGAAGTTTTATTATCATGCAACAATTAAAGATATTTTTCAGCAATGAATGGAGATGCAAGGTGAATCTTATCTTGGAGACGGATTTGAGCATTGCTTGAAATTTATCACTGAATAAACTTGACCAAGTTTTTTTCCAATAAAGCATATCTGAATGACAATAATATCATAATATTTTCATGTAACATTTCATTTCAAACAATACACTTTGTCAACTAAGAAATAGTTTGGCTGTGCACTGAGCCAGAAGATGCCACCCCCATCATCCAACTTTATGTAGTTAACATGTCCCCATAACAGTCTAGATAGCTAAACAAATGCCTAACATATCCTGATTGTAGCCAAGGTGCCCAAGTCATTTTGAAGTTGTCCACCTTATCTCCCAAGGTGCTCGCTAATTTTCTTGTCGTATACAATGAATAAGATGAGGAAAGGTAGCTCCTTCTGTAGCTATTTAGATGTTATAAATATAAAATCTGCTAATTTGGCCTTACCTTTTGGTTCTATAGGAAGGGACAGATTAAAAAGACAGTTCACTGGTCCTACAGTGCCTTGCAAAAGTATTCACCCCCCTTGACTTTTTACTTATTTTGTTACATTACTACCTTAAGTTCAATGTTATGTTCATCTGATTTTTATGTGATGGATCAGAACGCAATAGTCTAAGTTGGTGAAGTGAAATAAGAAAAATATATACATAAAACTATTTTTTAGAAATAGAAAACAGAAAATTGGCATGTGTGTATGTATTCACCCCCTTTTGTTATGGAGCCCATAAAAAGCTCTGGTGCAACCAATTACCTTCAGAAGTCACATAATTAGTAAAATAATGTCCACCTGTGTGCAATCTAAGTGTCACATGATCTGTCATTACATATACACACCTTTTTTGAAAGGCCCCAGAGGCTGCAACACCTAAGCAAGAGGCACCACTAACCAAACACTGCCATGAAGACCAAGGAACTCTCCAAACAAGTAAGGGACAACGTTGTTGAGAAGTACAAGTCAGGATTAGGTTATAAAAAAGTATCCACATCTTTGATGATCCCCAGGAGCACCATCAAATCTATCATAACCAAATGGAAAGAACATGTCACATCAGCAAACCTGTCAAGAGGCGGCCGCCCAACAAAACTCACGGACCGGGCAAGGAGGGCATTAATCAGAGAGGCAGCACAGAGACCTAAGGTAACCCTGGAGGAGCTGCAGACTCCACAGCAGAGACTGGAGTATCTGTACATAGGACGACAATAAGCCGTACCCTCCATAGAGTTGGGCTTTATGGCAGAGTGGCCAGAAGAAGCCATTATTTCAGCAAAAAACAAAATGGCATGTGGGAGACTTCCAAAAATGTATGGAGGAAGGTGCTCTGGTCTGATGAGACTAAAATTGAACTTTTCGGCCATCAAAGAAAACGCTATGTCTGGCGCAAACCCAACTCATCACATTACCCAAAGAACACCATCACACAGTGAAACATGGTGGTGGCAGCATCATGCTGCTGCGGGGATGTTTTTCAGCAGCCGGGACTGGGAAACTGGTCAGAGTTGAGAGAAAGATGGATGGTGCTAAATACAGGGATATTCCTGAGCAAAACCTGTACCACTCTGTGCGTGATTTGAGGCTAGGACGGAGGTTCACCTTCCAGCAGGACAATGACCCCAAACACACTGCTAAAGCAACACTTGAGTGGTTTAAGGGGAAACATGTAAATGTGTTGGAATGGCCGAGTCAAAGCCCAGACCTCAATCCAACAGAAAATCTGTGGTCAGACTTAAAGATTGCTGTTCACAAGTGCACACCATCCAACTTGAAGGAGCTGGAGCAGTTTTGCAAGGAGGAATGGGCAAAAATTCCATAGAGACTTATCCAAAGCGACTTGGAGCTGTGATTGCCGCAAAAGGTGGCTCTACAAAGTATTGACTTTAGGGGGTGAATAGTTATGCACATTGACTTTTTCTGTTATTTTGTCCTATTTGTTGTTTGCTTCACAATAAAAAAAAAAATCTTTAAAGTTATGGGCATGTTCTGTAAATTATATGATGCAAATCCTCAAACAATCCATGTAAATTCCAGGTTGTGAGGCAACAAAACACGAAAAATGCCAAAGGGGGTGAATACTTTTGCAAGGCACTGTATAAAATCTCTGACTCTCTAATATCCCAGACATCCTTAAGCTTGACCTAGTCTTGTCACAATTCCATCTTTTTAGGTTCAAAATGAAGACTCTGTCCCTCTGTTTGTTGTTGCGTGGACAATCACTGAAATTATCCGTTACTCGTTTTACACCTTCAGTCTGCTGAACCACCTGCCTTATATCATCAAGTGGGCCAGGTAAGTGTGGGAGTGGGCCACTTCATATAGTGTTTTAACATTTAGATCTGCTTTACACATCCATATGAAGCAGTAGCAAATAAGCACTTGCAATGCGCTATACATTTTTGTATATGGGATTTTCTTTATCTAGTTCTCTCATAGTAACCAGTATAGTACATTTTATTACCTTCTAGATGCCAGTAAATGTAATTAAATGTCACGTATATATACATGTTTATTTGGTAAACATTTTAACCATATACTTGATTTGGATATGTAGGGCAGGGGTAGGTAAGTTCCACACTGGAGAGTCATACACAGGCCTGGATTTGAGGTTGTCCTTTCTGGACGACGACGAAGCTATAGTCTTGCCTGTATGTAGAAGGAATATCCTCAAATCCTGTCCCGGGTTTGGCTCTCCAGGACTTAACTTACCTACCCCTGATGTAGGGTAACCTATTCAGGAGGACTTTGTTATAGTATTGTTTTATAGATAGGATAACAGATACACAGATTAGCCTTCCTATGGAAGTGTTAGTCATAAAAATACAGCAAATGAATGAAAACATTTCTGGGACATATTGTGTATCAGGGCAGAACAGTACCAGGGATCTGTTGGAATGTAAAGAGACCTGAGCTAGACAGATACATAGGGACAGATGGATAGATAGATGTGAGGATAGGAAGAATAGATGGTGCTGTTTCCTCCTGTTTGCAGTGACGTTCTATGCTACTAATAATAATGTCTTATTGACACTCTTAACTCTCAGATTCCAGGTCTAGGACAGCAGGTTGCTGAAGTTGCTGAGACAGTGATTTGGAGTTTTAAATCCAAAAGGAGAGCGTACAAAACTGCTAGATCATGGCTCTTATCTACATCTCACACTCTGTCCCCAGGTACACCTTGTTCATTGTCCTCTACCCCATGGGTGTCACTGGTGAATTGCTGACTATATACGCTGCACTTCCATACGTGAAGCAGACCGGGTTATATTCTATCAGCCTCCCCAACAAGTACAACTTCTCATTCGATTATTTTACATTCCTCATCCTTGTCATGATCTCGTACATTCCCAGTAAGTACAAAATGCTTCTTATATTCATTTTACGTTGACTTTGCTTTCTGAAAGGTTTGCATGTATTGTATTCCCCCCCCCAAGCTCTCTGCCAGTGACACTAAAGCCAGTGTTATATCAAATAGATTTACAGACCAGGCTGAGGAAGTGTTGGTGACTTTCTGCTTGGCAGTATATTCTTGTTCGTCTTATTTACTACAGTTATAGTGACCCCTGTATTTCTGGACTGTTATTTGGTTGGGTTTGGTCCCTTGCATGATTCCCATGCTGGGGGTCTTGTCTCACGCACTGTTTGGTGTCTGCTGGGGTCTTGTCTCACGCACTGTTTTGTGTCTGCGGGGGTTCTGTCTCGTGCGCTGTTTTGTCTCTGCCGGGGTCCTGTCTGCCGGGGTCCTGTTTCACGCACTGTTTTGTGTCTGCTGCTGTCTTGTCTCGTGCACTGTTTTGTGTCTGCCAGGGTCTTGTCTGCCGGGGTCCTGTTTCACGCACTGTTTTGTGTCTGCTGGGGTTCTGTCTCGCGCACTGTTTTGTGTCTGCTGGGGTTCTGTCTCGCGCACTGTTTTGTGTCTGCCGGGGTTCTGTCTCGCGCACTGTTTTGTGTCTGCTGGGGGTTCTGTCTCGCACACTGTCTTGTGTCTGCTGGGGGTTCTGTCTCGCGCACTGTTTTGTGTCTGCTGGGGGTTCTGTCTCGCACACTGTCTTGTGTCTGCTGGGGGTTCTGTCTCGCGCACTGTTTTGTGTCTGCCGGGGGTTCTGTCTCGCGCACTGTTTTGTGTCTGCTGGGGGTACTGTCTCGCGCACGGTTTTGTGTCTGCCGGGGATTCTGTCTCGCGCACTGTTTTGTGTCTGCTGGGGTTTTTGTCTCGCGCACTGTTTTGTGTCTGCTGGGGGTTCTGTCTCACACACTGTTTTGTGTCTGCTGGGGGTTTTGTCTCGCGCACTGTTTTGTGTCTGCTGGGGGTTTTGTCTCGCGCACTGTTTTGTGTCTGCCAGGCACTGTTTTGTGTCTGCCGGGGTTCTGTCTCGCGCACTGTTTTGTGTCTGCTGGGGGTTCTGTCTCGCACACTGTCTTGTGTCTGCTGGGGGTTCTGTCTCGCGCACTGTTTTGTGTCTGCCGGGGTTCTGTCTCGCGCACTGTTTTGTGTCTGCCGGGGGTTCTGTCTCGCGCACTGTTTTGTGTCTGCTGGGGGTACTGTCTCGCGCACGGTTTTGTGTCTGCCGGGGATTCTGTCTCGCGCACTGTTTTGTGTCTGCTGGGGTTTTTGTCTCGCGCACTGTTTTGTGTCTGCTGGGGGTTCTGTCTCACACACTGTTTTGTGTCTGCTGGGGGTTTTGTCTCGCGCACTGTTTTGTGTCTGCTGGGGGTTTTGTCTCGCGCACTGTTTTGTGTCTGCTGGGGGTTTTGTCTCGCGCACTGTTTTGTGTCTGCTGGGGGTTCTGTCTCACACACTGTTTTGTGTCTGCTGGGGGTTTTGTCTCGTGCACTGTTTTGTGTCTGCTGGGGGTTTTGTCTCGCGCACTGTTTTGTGTCTGCTGGGGTCTTGTCTCGTGCACTGTTTTGTGTCTGCCGGGGTCCTGTCTCACGCACTGTTTTGTGTCTGCCGGGGTCTTGTCTCGCGCACTGTTTTGTGTCTGCCGGGGGTCCTGTCTCACGCACTGTTTTGTGTCTGCCGGGGTCTTGTCTCGCGCACTGTTTTGTGTCTGCTGGGGGTTCTGTCTCGCACACTGTTTTGTGTCTGCCGGGGTCCTGTCTCACGCACTGTTTTGTGTCTGCCGGGGGTTCTGTCTCGCGCATTGTTTTGTGTTTGCTGGTCTCACATTGTTCATTATTTCTTGATTGTTGGTGTTGTCATATGCGCTCTGGTTTTTGTTCAACGAGACAACACCATGTCTCTCTCTCTGATCCTTGATTGCTTGCTGGTGATGTCTCTTGCACTCTTTTTCATGTTTGTATGTCTGTGTTGTGTGGGTTTCACATTGCTCATTTTTTCTTTGCAGGTGATGTCTCGCACATTTACTTACATACTAGTGTTATTTCTCTCATACTGTTTTGTGTTTGCTGGTCTTGGTTCCATCGCATTGCTTGTTATTTATTTTTTGTTGGTGTTGTCATACACGCTTGTCCTTGATTCCTTGCTGGTAATGCCTCTTACTCACTGTTTCATGCTTGCCTGTGCTAGGTGTTGCTTCATGTTTGTTTGCCCTGTTTTTTGTGTCACGTCTCTCATACGGTTCTCTCTCTCAGTCTTCCCACAGCTCTACTTCCACATGCTTCACCAAAGAAGAAAAGTCCTCAACGTCGACCGCAAGAAATCCGATTAACCCATCGCTCACCTCTCTACTTTCTGTTTTTTTATTTTTGTCAAAACTCACAGAGACCCAAATGCTGCAAACTTTTTGAGTACACCGTTTAATATGAAAATAACTGGATGAGGTAAAATTGCAGGAATGAAAAATCCAAATTAACTTGTTTACAAACTAACATGGTAACACGGTACGCGTTCCAGCATGCACTACGGAGATCCTCCTTAAACTTTTTCTGAAATCTTTGCTACTTTGCCTTCTTTTATATCCTAGAGAGTCCTGCATTTCTTACTAAACGCTTGTATTTTAGCATTGTATACAATGGGAATACCGGTGCGGGTGGGTGGAGTGGGGTGTCACCAGCTGTTCTGCATGCGGCTTCCTTGGTGATTGGTTGGCATTTGCCGGGATTGCCTTGCAATTATTCCAAGACCTTGCTTACAGCATCCAACGGGTTAAGTATGTTTAGTGAACATTTAGTATAGATTTCATGATATAGTAAGTATTTCGCACATTTAAAACTGTTAAAAAAAGAAGAACTGAAAACGGTTAAAATTACAAAGGCGAGCCTAGCTCACTGGGGTTAGACAGCGAGGATCTACAGATTGGTCTGGGGTCTGTACATCGGCAGATTGGTCTGGGGTCTGTACATCGGCAGATTGGTCTGGGGTCTGTACATCGGCAGATTGGTCTGGGGTCTGTACATCGGCAGATTGGTCTGGGGTCTGTACATCGGCAGATTGGTCTGGGGTCTGTACATCGGCAGATTGGTCTGGGGTCTGTACATCGGCAGATTCTTACAACATTCGAAACTACTGGAAAATAAACCCAGATTGTTTGTGTTTCCGCGCTGTTGCAGTGCGCCATCTCTTCATAGTTTGTGCTACTTCTAGAAAAAAAGGGGGAACAAAACAGATAATTTCATTGGCACAAACAGGTTGTTTTTTGTCTATTACTATACGTGTTTCTGTTGGCTTTGGGTACAAATGGGGTCGATTTGTAAACAGTGAGGGACATCGGGTCTGCTTCAAGCACAGGCCCCGGGGCCTAACAAACTGTCACTTTGTTTTTGTACAAACTTGTCTCTTGCACTGGAATACAATCCAAATATGCTGCATAGAGCGGCCTGTATAGAGGAGCCTGTATAGCGGAGCCTGTATAGAGCGGCTTTTTAATGTACCGTTTTGAAGTCTTTTTAACAAAAGTTGATGAAATGTTTATTTGTATTTTGAGGTGTTTTGGGACCTTCACAAACAGACTTACCTCAGATAATAACATTTTTAATGAACAATTCCTAAAAGAGTCACAAGTGTGACTGGGTGTTTGGTACATTTTATATTCACAGGTAGTGATTTACTGCAGTCTGCTGGTATGGACCTGGGGGTCTGGCTGTGGGGGCTCTGCCTTGATACTGGGGGTCTGCCCTAGTACTATAGGTGTGGCTGTGGGGGGCTGTGCCCTGGTACTGGGTGTCTGGCTGTGGGGGCTCTGCCTTGATACTGGGGGTCTGGGGGCTCTGCCCTGGTACTATAGGTGTGGCTGTGGGGGGCTGTGCCCTGGTACTGGGTGTCTGACTGTGGGGGCTCTGCCTTGATACTGGGGGTCTGGCTGCTTGGGGTTCTGCCCTGATACTGGGGGTCTGTCTCTGGTGGTTGGTCTGCCCTGGACTGGGGGTCTGGGGGCTCCGACACTTGCGCAGCTCTCATCCCCATCAGACCAAATAGTGTAAAAAAAATACAAATATATAAATATTTGTTTTCTTTCTAAATGTTAAAAATATGTGAACATAGGCTCACATGTATTAACCTTTTGTATGCCATTATGCTTCACTGGCTCTACTTTCTGAGGTTAGAGGAGACTTTGAATAAAATGAAAGCTTCTACCTGCACTGTAAGAATTTGACAGCTGCAACTGCATGTGCTCTCAACTAATGAAAGATGTATTCATTTTTAAAAAGGGCCTCCTGAGAGAGAAGATGCAAAAAGCTGTACAGTAAAAAATAATTGCATCTGAAATGAAATGATTAAAGACCTTGTTTACTTATTTACCTTCAAAACATTTCTGCCCAAGATCAAGTGTAGTTATTCAAAAGACCATAAAGAAAAAAAAATGACCACAATAGCCCTTTAAAGTCTGGTTTCGAGCACATATAACTGCCGACCATATTGCTTGTGGCGATAAAGCCTTTTAGTGACCAACGTGTGACTGACCGTTCCAAACCAGATGCTTCTTTTTAACCCTCGAATCCCCTTTTATGCACATAAAGCCAGTTTTATACAGTGACCAGGGATGTGTAGATCTTTACTATTTTTAAAGGGGTCTGTTCATTTTAACTAAACTCAGTCTTATTCTTTTCTAAATGCAAGAGTTTAGAAATCACCACACGAATCCATTTCATGCAGCTTCAGCATGAAGCCACCAACATCAGAATTGCTGTTGAATCTGGCCTGATTTAGTTTAGATTAGACTGCAGGGATTTTTGCCTGGACTGACCCTGTTTATACTTGGCATTATCATGATACATCATATCTCATAGTAACCTTATTTGTATCAACTAACAATGTATCAATAGGAAATCCTCCATTTGAGTCCAGACGACCCTGGAGTGTCCAGAGATTCACTGAGCTCACGTGAAGGGGCTGCAGTGACCGCTCTTATTACTGGTATAACAATATATAGAGAAATAGAGGGTAATCCTTACCTGGTGCACTCTTGATCGGGATGTGTAATATTAAAACTTAACTTTTATTAGTACTGTTTAAATTGTTAATACAACCGTTTACTTAAAATCGCAAGTGATGTTATTGAGATTCCTGGTATTTATGTATATATCTTTAATTTAACCCCTTATGTGGTATGGGTTAAATGTCTTAGGTTTATGGAGAGGAGTGTGAGACAAAGGGAATATGTCTCTGTAATCCTAGGGCATTTAACCTATATCATATCAGGGGTTAAATGTATATGCATAAATCATATCAGTGGTTAAATATAAATATATATGCATAAATACAGGAGATCTCAAAAATGCTACTTAACATATCTCTATTTTAGGTAAATGGATTAATTAACAAAATGCAAATTTGCAGTTTTTAAAAAGTATTATCAAAAGTTAAGTTTTTATATTACATACCACCCTGGTCAAGAGTGCCCCATATAAGAATGACGCTCTATTTCTCTATATATTTTGTTTCCTCAGGTTTCCAGTACTCCGGTTAGTACTGGTACTGTATGTTTTAACCCATGTTCTCCGGTTAGTACTGGTACTGTATGTTTTAACCCATTAGGGGATGTTCGCGTAATAGTACAACCATTTGTTTCTAGTTATTATTGTTATATCCGTCACTATCCTCCCTCTTACTATGTAGCCATAAACATTCATTTTTTCCATCCCAAAGCATTTTGTATAAAGTAAGGTTGGAGGCTCACAGGATTTACTAATCCCAGGACTGTGATGAAGTGTGAAGAGCCATGAGAGCAATTTTTCCCATTGGAAATAGAGCACATGGACTGTGAAGCCCCCTCCCATGATGCTTAGTAAACCTCCCCCATTTTCATGCTCAACATTTTTTGGACAATATTAACATTTTTGGATAGTTGTAGATTTTCTCATTTCTGTTCTGATTTAAATGACAGCAAATAAAATAGCCATTAAAGAGACAGTACTATAAATAACTTACTAAAAGTCTCTGAAATATCCTTGCACATCAATTAATCTTAAAGGTGTACACAAAAGTGCTAGTTACATAGTACGTTGGTGTTCACATTTGAATGTCTAAAATAAATTAATAAACATATGTATTGCTTTAGAATTCCCAGAAATACAGTTATTTCCCCTAATTCTGGGAAAATGGGTAGGGCCATGCAAATGAGTCCACAATGTTATCCATCTTTAATCCAATGCATACATGGCTCCTTTTAAGCATATGCCTGCTGTATTAAACAGCTTTAAAGCATAGCATAGGATGGATTATCACAGATTAGGATCTTAAATTAATCTCCTCTTGTGCATAATCCATCCAATGCTGTGCTCGAAAGCTGTGTAATTCAGAGAGCCTAAAAGGAGCCATGCATAAAGTGGTATTAGATTAAAGAGCGAAATGGATAGTGGATTTATTTTCATGCCCCCCCCGCTGAGTTTCCTAGAGGAAGTGCAATTGCTGTAATTCTGGGAAACCTGAGCAGGAAATATGTTAACTTATTCTTAGACATTCACGTGTGAAAACAAATATCTTATTCGTTTACTGTATTCTGCACCATGGGGGCTTCTATCACTCTCTTACCCACTATAAGCTGAATGATGCTGTGCTCGGAAGCCCTTAAGTACTAAATGACTGAATGCTTATGGAGAACTCGTGGAAAAAAACAGTGTAAATAAAAAATGGGTTTTATAAATGACTGTGAACGCTTTATATTCCTTAATGTCCTCCCCACAGCCACAGCAAGTGGTGTATATTTGTTAGGCCCAATGACACCGGTAGACATCTTATCCCTCCTCTATATCAGGGATGTCTCGTCTGCATTAGCAAAGAGACACTTGAGATTCCTTCCCCGCAAAGGGTTGTGGGTAGAGCCAGCTCCAGGTGTGTTATAGTAATGTACGATCCTGTAGGTTATGAGACTATAATATTTGGGACATTTGTGTGGACATTCAGAAGCTGCATCATCACAGAGACCAAGTAGTGGTAAAACAAGTCATGGCCTTTGGTATAAGTTTCTATTGTACCACATGGTCAGGAAGTGCTGGCTCTTGCATTTCTTGTTGTTTTAGTTGTTCGGTCGTGTCTGACTCTCTGTGACCCAATGGATTGCAGAATGCCAGGCACATCTATCAGCCACTGCCCCTCTGCCCCCCCATGTGATTTCAATGTTTCCCAGCATCAGAGTCTTCTATAGGGAATCCTTGTAGCTGCATCATCTAACTGTGTAGAGCAATAGGAGAGCACTGACCATGTTGCGTGCATTAAAAAATGCAATGTGGAGATCTAAAGGTCATTGCACAAGATGCATTATGGAGATTCATGGTCCACACAATGACCGAGGGATTGGAGGAACGACAGAGGACAACATGGCAGTTTCCTAAAGGAGAGTAGAAGAACATTTAAAAGCTTAAAAGACCATGGCTTGTAAGACCCCTCTGAGTAATAAGTTAACTGTTCGTTAAACTTCATTAATTATAGCAGAGCTGAGTGAGTTGGGACCCTGCCCCCACATTCCCAATAGAACAATGTGTGCGTTTTGCTTTAAACAAGGATCCGTATTAATTATCACATTATGTTTGCTTTTTTTTTTAAATTCAGGTGTAAATTTTGTTTTTAATACAGTTCAATTGCTTAAAAGTTTTTTTAATTTTCAGGTTATTATTCATTTTCAGTGTTGAGTTTTGTTGTGTTCCTGGCTTTTATGCATGAATGAAATGCTACTCGATTGTCTGCCATTTTGTTTACATACTAAATGAGTCTTGTGCTATAAACCGCTGTCTGTGCTCGATCTAATTAATGCTGATGGTGTTAATTTTACATTGTATTAAACTGAACTGGCTAATGTTGGAATAAATAAAATGATTTTGCCCTGGGTTGTGTGTTCTGATTACAGATAACTGTTATTTATCAAGGTAGAAGTGAAAACACTTGGTTCCTGTCAACGGCCCTGCTTTATAATGGAGGGCCCCAGTGCAAAAATAAAATGTTAGGGTCCCCACACTTTTCTTTTTTTGCACTGGGCCAACCTAATTAGTTAGTGCTCCCGTCCCAAGACCCCTTTCCCATAACAGCCTCTTTCCTATCCTCCTTCCTTACACACATATGGAAGGCTTCTATCTCTCTTTTGCCCACCATATATTAAATGATTGTTGTGGTTAACTACCTCCTCATAAGGTCCACAACACAAGTTGGGATCCTGCCCCACGCTGATGATAGGCAGTAACCTTGAAACGGCTGTACGTGGGTAGGATTCCCAGCTTGTGTGTAATCCAACCTTGGCTTTGCAAAAAAGCTGTGTAATGCAGCGGACGTAAGCTTAAATGAAGGCATGTTTAAAATGGTTATGGATTGAAGAGCGAAGCATTTGTGGGCACATTTGCTTGTCCCTGCTCAGCTGCCCAGAGTGCAGTGTATTTCTCAGAATTCTGAGCAGAAATGTTTTTTTTCTACAATAGTGAGTATATATATATATATATATATATATATATATATATATATATATATATATATATATAATCTCTCCACTTAGCCGCCAGACCCTCTCAACATCCACCCATGCACAGCTTTCATCCATCCAGTCCCTGTCACCAGTCATCAGCTCACAACATCCATCGCCACAGAGTACCCAACCCCTCTCAGCACTTCCCTCAAGCAATACCCTTTTTTAAACAGGCACAGACCAATTTCTGACCAGGAGTGTGAGCGGTAAAGGAGATCCAGAGGGGGGGGGGGGGGGGGGAGAGGCTCAGCTGAGGCCTTGCTGGGTTGGGCCACGGTCAAGGGGCTTACACTATACAAATAAAATAAATGCAAATAGGAGGGACCTGGTGCAATGCACCACTGTTAGCTCCACCCCCTGGTTCTTACATCTTTAAAACAAAGAAACCCAGTAAAACAAATTATTGACACCTCTTAAAGGTATGTGGAAGCTTCCTGGATTATGAATGCATGGATGGAGGAGAATCAGTAGTGTGTGTAAACTTTTTTTGCATGAAACAAATCCCAAAACAAACATTAATAAACACCCTAAAGTTTGCAAATTTGCTTCAGTTGATTTTGAGAATGAACGCCCATGAAAATCCAAGGTAAATTAGCATAACGTTAATAATTACTCGGCCAATCAGGGGCAGGTATAATAATGGATCTTTTCCCCTTTCACTGACTGAGACAAAGCTGCAGACGTGTTACTGTCAGCTCATTGACTAGGACACAAATCCGTAGCGCTAATTGGCTAGGATGCTCTGCCTACATTGCTTCCTTGGGTGTAGAGCTCACAAGAAATGTCAAATGTACCTTGAATTACATATATACAGAATAGCCCACAACCTGCAAAGTACTCTATGTGCACAAGATGGAGTCTGCTCTAGGCGTCCTATCAGAGCGAGATCGATTCCTCAGTAGCCTTTGTGTTCTGTCAAACCCCAGGTACTTGAGACAATAATGCATCTACTTGAGTCACAATGTATCACCCCTCTGGATATAACATTGGTTCAAAACAGAACTTCCTATCCATTTTTTGGGACTACCCCTAGATTAAAGTGCTGGGCTGTTGGCTGCAATCCAAAGATGCAACACCACCGTTGACTCCCACCCCTTTCACTCTGAGCTATTAGAGTAATTACTCCTTAAGGTCTGAGCCTGATCAGTCTTTTTTTCATTTTGTACTCTTGCACTGGTCACACCTCAATATTCAAATTGGCTTTGGTACTACTTGACATCTGGGTATGCTCAGTATTTTCCTTTTCTTATGACTTAAGAAAATACATTCTTATCCTGAAAATGTTGCAGCCGTCTTACTCCCCTCCACAAGAACGATTCTGTGTTACATTCAGGAATGACTCAAGACTACGTCGATAGTAGTTATTAGAATTTTAATGAATTTTAATGAAATAATCAGAAAAATAGTGTAAATATCCAAACAGCCAGAAAGATCAAATATATTATTATAGTAAATATTCTATTTAATGTGCATAGTGCTACAAAACCAGCGAGAATCGCAAAGAATGGTGAACAGTGTGAAAATTCCATTTACTTTATGCCCATTATTATGTCTAGTTCTTCAAAATCACACACAGTAAATATAGGATTTGAGTACTCCATGAATTGTGGTTTAATTATGACTTTCATTATTTGCTATGGGAATTTCAGATGCTGCCCCTTACATTGGCAACTCACCTTTTAGTGGACCTAGCCCTAGGCTTATGTGTATACATACTATGATGTGTAATCATTCTTTATTAAAGTTAAGCAACATTTTATTCCAAAATCCCAAATAAGAAAACTAAACAGGTCATGATTTCAGCACTTTCCAGATTTCAGACGCTTGAGCCAACTGGACACTTCCATTTACAGGTGAAGACATACCGGGGATTCGCTCGATAGCTGTCAAAAATGACAAAGGTTTGTGGAGTGGGAGAACCATCTGTAAGGGTGTCATAGACATCCAGAGGGTCTGAGCCCACCAGTGGGGGGGTGTCATAGGCCTCAATGCCAGAGGTAGATCTGCCAATCTTGACCTCGGCTTCAATAATATACACCAGGCTGCCTGGGTCCGATGTTTCAGGCTCCTCCTGGAAGAGGCTATCAAGGTTTCTCTTGAAGTAAATTCCAGCTCCATATTTTAATTCTGAAAGTAGAAAATTAACTTTGAAAAGTCGAGTGCTGTACAATGCAAAACTAAAAGATAATTATGTCACGTAATAGCAATGATGTCATGCAATGGCAATAATGTCATGTCATAGCAATCAAGACTGATATTCTTATAAGAAGAGCCTGCCCAGCTGTGTAGATGGCTCCACCCCACCAATAACATCATCACCAACAATGTGCATCATTTTTTTGCAGACTCGAGCTTAAAAACATGGAAGGTGATGATGGTCCAGAGGAATGTGATGGGAAAATGACAGCCATTATACTGAGCAATATAAGCGGAAAAATAAAGCAAATCCAAAATATTTCGCCAAAGTGTTTATAAAAAAATAGCTGGTAGACATGTGAAGGGCAGAGACGAGAGGCCGTTGTAGACATTTGTTTGTCTTAATTGAAAGCTGAAATCTCCAAAGTTAATTGACCTTATTTTAAGCTAAATCAATTTGGATCTCAAACCATCATCTCCCCTCTACAAATAGCTCCAAGGTTCAGCTGGCTGGGTCGAGAGACATCTCCATGGCCCTCTCTGATGAGACTGGACCAGTTTAGGATGAATCCTAAACCTGAGCTCCCAAATGGGGATAGGCCAATTTAACTTCAAAGCCTGGTATGATTCAAATTACATTTGAGAAGCTTTGGCGGAGGGGTTAGCTTCCTTAAAAAAAAAAAAAAAGAGGAAATTGATTATAGGAAATGATACCTCTTTAAGGAAAATAACATTTTTTTTAGTACATGAGGTACAGAAATGGCAATATTCCCAGAGGCCTCTTCAAGATGAGGAATACCCTTGTTTTCATCTCTCTGTAGGTAACCCATCCACAAAGAATATTCCAGTTGATCTATGGGTTTACCTGCAATCATTTGCTTTTCCCCAGGACTATAGCACAAGATGCAGAGTAATTTAATGGCAGGTCTGTGCCATATACATTAAAATATGTATATACTATAACACTATACGCCATATGTAATGTTATAGTACGGATAACTAGAGCTGTATAGGCGGAAGCCAGGACCTGTGCTTAGTAGAGCAGCTAAACTGCAGCATTCCTTATATTAATTGCAGTATTACTTATACTAAAAATAAAATGCATGGCTCATAAGATATACATATAATGAGAATGTATTTAGGTTAAGTAGAGCACTCACCATCACCCTCCTGGTACACTCGTTGGAACCCAACTCTACAGATCAGCTTCCGATAGTGGCCCGGGACCCGCTGGTACAGACTCATTGCTTTGCTCTCCATGACGTCTTTTTTTGATTCATAAACAGCAGTCAGTACTTTATTCTCTACCTTTTCCATCTGAAATATAAATGATTATTAATTGTTCTACTTCAAGATAAATAATAAAAAGGAAGAAAATAGATTGTAATCTTAATCAACTTCAACTGGCATATTAGGGGGTTATGGGGGGGATGGGTATGTATATATAAGCTATATTATGGCCTGTGTATACAATGAGCTGTATCCCCCTCAGAGTTATTCTTGCTCCTACACCCCTGCTTCAGACAACGCTGATGTTTTAGAAATAAATAATATTTATTAATAATAAAAAAGGAAAATTATTTAAACATTATAAATATATATTTTTGTTGTAAAGTGGAACATTTCACTCTTTATCATCTTGATGGGTCTTTACAAGAGGACTTTGCCTTCTCACAACTGGCCCTTTTTTCAGTGCTGGAACATGGTGCCCCCTGCAGGTAAGCACCCCAGGCACCTTCCTACTCTGATTAGTGGTAAATCTGTCCCGGTACACAGTGAGTCAATAAAGTTCTTAGATATTTTACCTTGACTATTTCAAGATTTACTTTTCTAAATTCCTCGGCTCGTCTTGTAAACTCCTCATTGGACCAGTCTACCATTTCTAGAAGCTTCTTGTTTGTCTTCTGGGCACCTGGAGAATCATCCTGTTTTACAAAACCTGGAGGGAAAAAAAAGGGACATGCCGAGAGGTTGGTGCTGATTCCAGAGAACCCCTCCCCCAGTTACATATTTATAACATACTCATCTCAAGAACTCGTAAAAATGGGGATAATGTGTTTAAAAAATAAACTATCAAATAATGTTATCCAATAATTCTTTACTTTTACCCCTTTGTTAGCTCAACATCATTGCAAATTCTTCTTCCTGGGGTTGAATCGAGCTAACAACTATAACTGTAGAGTCCCCCCTGCCATCTTTTAAGCAGAGCCTGCCTAGCTGTGTAGATTGCTCCACCCTCATTTATGACATCATCACCAATGGGCATATTTTTTTGCAAAATCCAGCTAAAAAACATGGAGGGTGATACCATCCTGGAGGAATATGATGTGAAAATGGCAGCCCCTATACCGAGCAGTATGAGTGGAAAAATAAGGCAGATCTAAAATATTTCATTAAAGTGTTTATAAAAAATAGCCGGTAAACAGCTCCTCAGAAAACTGTTGTAAAGATAGTACCTTTATTTACAAAAATGAAGTGTTTTTCTGAGTACTATAGCACCTTCATTTCACAAATAAAGCTGAAACGGGACACTTTATTTATATACAATACTTAGAAACAATAAAAAGATAGGGGGAGGAAGCGGGTGTGGCCACACAAAACAGGTAATAAAATGGACATTGGCCAGAATGTGTGAAATGTCTGTAGTGAGACGTATTAATGGGATGTATATACAACGGGCCACACACACAGCCTGAGCAGACAAGACATTAGAAACCCAGGAGGCATTGAGTCTAGAAGGAACCAACTATAATTACACTACATAGGTAAAGATATAAAGTATATAATGCACACTATACTACTTGTACCTGTGCAATAGGTCCATACACAGTCATTGCTTCCTTATAAGACTATAATGTACAGTATAATACTTGTACCTGTGGTGCATAATTGGACATAAGGCCCAGGCCCATGCTTACACCATTTTTGTTATAATTATTTTTTAATGGATATAATGAGCTCATGGATTGCAAAGCAATGTTATTTTGGCCCCTTTTTTCCAATCATCCCACATTGTCCTACTCACTGTTTCTGCTCAGCGGACAGGTTCTATTTGCGTCTCTTGCTGTCATGCCTTCAAACTGAAGTCTATGGATGTTTCCATTGAATTCCACATCTATGCATCTTTGAGACATAAAAGCTATCTCTATATCCATGTTTGCCTTTGCTGGATACAGGTGTGTCTGACCTGCATCTTCATAGAACCACTGCACGGCTGCCTGGAATAATTCCTCTTTCATATATTGAGCATGCTCTTCCTGGGCGCTCATGAGCATCATCTCCAGCCTCACAGCTGTGTGGAGGACGTTCCTCGGAGAGCTCATAATGCTCATGCTGGCTATTCCATATTGGAGGTCCTCAGATATTGAGATATTCGTCATTCTTGAAGACATTAATTCCTTATGCTCCTTTATACCAAACATAAGTAAATGGTTGTCTTTAATGGTCAATGACCCAGAATTTCCGATTATCCTCTTAAACCAAGTCTCTGCATCTCGAACGTCTTCATCTTTCTGTCCAGTAATGATCGCATACGTTTCTTCACTGGCAACTACCTGACTCCCTGAAAAACAAAACCCAATTACAAACAGGACTGTTTAGTTTCTTGCTAATCAGTTACTAGATATACAAATGATACACCCCCTTGAGAAAGTAACAGGCAGAATCAGCCACGGAAATAAAATGGAATTGAGCAATAAAAATAATTGCATATAAAAATGTAAAGTTTGTTCATTTATTTTCTTTCTAACATCATTGTACTCATACTCTAACTCTGTTATCTATAATGCCATACAAAAACAAATGGCCACAATGGATCCTTAAAGGAACTAAAGTATAAATGTATGAACAACAAAGCAGCAGCAGCAGGTAAAGTGCACATCTTATTTTTAAGAACCAAATCTCTTTATTAAAAAAACATACTTTTAATATAGACTATTGCAACGCACCCCTAACCAGCCTTACCCTTACTAGGCTCTTTCCACTCCAATCCATTGTAAACGCCTCTGGTAGGCTCATATATTTCACCAGCATCTGCTGCCCAACTCTGCCAATCCCTTCCTGCTCCCCATGCCCGCTACAATTACCTTCAAAATCCTGACACTCACCTACAAAGATCTCAACAACACTACACTCTCCTACTATTAGATCTATTCTCCACATACTCCCCTAACCTTCTCCTCTTTCCATATCATATTCTCTCTTTACCCTTCATCACTTCCTCAAAGTTTTGTCTCCAACACTTTTCTTGCACAGCCCCCACTCTGTGTTATTCCCTAATCAGCTACTGAAACCACCAAGGAGCAACCCCCAATCCTTTTGTCTCTATTACTCTTAAACGGCCATTTACCTCACTATAAGTGCTCTTCATGGTGTGAGAGAGCACAAGATTGTATGTTAAAATTATCTAATGTGTGTTTTTTTTAAATACATTAAAAACAGCTAAAAATCTACAGTCTTAGGTTTGTTTACAAACACACTGTGTCCTGCCTCCTGACTGTTCCATGATTAAGAACATCTGCCGAAACCGAGCAGTTATGGTTCTGTGAACCTGAACTTCAGGAATGTAGCAGATGTTAACCCCCAAATGTCATTTTTAGTTGATTCCTGCAGCCCTTTCTATGCTCAGATGAATTTTGTGAAGGGTTAACTCTCTTTCTGCGTATGCTCTCTGCACGGAGCTGCTGTTGTGACTTTGTCTGGGGGAAAGTCAGTGACTCATGTAAACAGACATTTCATTTATACATTTGCCTGTGAAAAAAGAACGTATTTTAAAAAGTGTTTCAACATGGTTTTATGAGAACTTTACAGCGTGAGCTCCAAGTTGTACTGAATTAATTGGCCCTTCAACCGGATTAGATAGTAAGCTCTTACTAGGACTGGCCCTTTTTACACCTTCTGAACCAGTATGCAACTTGAGAAAAAATATTACTGAGTCCACTTGTCTTGAAAGTCATGTGAAAAATCCTTTTTAATTAAATAAAAAAATATTTGTAAAACAAAAATGAATGGGATTTTGTTATTAATATTATATTGTTAAAACGTAAGGAGTTGTGTTGCCGGAGCCTTGGGTTTCCTCACCTTTTTGTTCCTCTCTGGATATCTGTCTGTTACCGGTCTGATTGATTTGAAACATTTCCTCAAAAGCCTTTCAAGAGTGAGAATAAAGAGTTAATGACACTAGAGCGCAGAATAACGACACATTCTGGATGTTTTGTTATTATATGAAAATATTCATCAAACTGAAATAAAATCCATAGAAGGAAATGGAAATTATCTTCATGATCTCACAGTTAGGAGTCGAGGTGGGAAGTTTAATTTTGGCTGGAGCTGCACTTTCACTATATATTTATTATTTACTAGCGACTCGCCTGTCAAAAATGACGGCAATAAAATCTGAAGCCTGGCAATGCTGTTTGCCACCCATAGCGATGCTCTCCCCACTCTAACTTGCGGGCCTCGTAATGAGCGCCTTTGGCGCTCCTTGCAAGTCTCTCCCTCATCTACTTTACTGGATTCATGATGGCGGCCGTTAAAGCTATAATTTTTTTCAAACTCGTGTGGGCCTCGCAATGGCGCTCATTGCAAGCTTTTTTTCTAATTCTTGCGGTCTTCGCTAGGCCTTTGGCACTCATCGTGGGCCTCAAAATGAGCACCTTTGGCGTTCATTGCAAGGCATTTTCTAAGTCTTGTGGGCCTCGCGATGAGCGCCAAATGCCTATGGCCTTTAATGCTCATCGCGGGTCTCGCAATGAGTGCCTTTGGCTCTCATTGCAAGTTTAAGTCGTGCAGGCCTTGCTTCACGCTCGCCAATTTTTTTTGTGAGGTTTTGAGCTAATTTGGTAATTAATTGATGTCTTTTGGTGACCCCCGAGCAGCTTCCGAGTTACAAGCTTGAAAAAAAATGTCGCCCGTTAAAGCCGTAATTTTTTCAAACTCGTACGAGCCTTGTAAAGAGCGCAAAAGGCCTATGGCATTTGGCGCTCATTGTAAGCTTTTTTCTAAGTCGTGTGGGCCTTGTGATGAGCGCTCATTGCACATGCGCAACCCATAACTTTTAACATTGCGTGACGACAACTCGCAATTATGACATCTATTATATGTGATTAAAGTTGTGACCCCAAAACCTTATGGTAAAAATTACAAAAAAAATCTCTCTTCTGCCCTGGGTGGGATGATTTGTACAGAGAGAAAATATATAGGTACTGGAGAGACAGAGTGCAGGAGAAAGAGAGGGAGAGAGAGAGAGAGAGAGAGCAGGGGAGAGCACGGGAGAAAGCATGGGAGACAGCATGTGCAAGAGAGAGGAGATATGGAAGAGAAAGCGAGAGAGAGACGAAAGAGAGCACAAGCAAGAGATAAGAAACAGCGAGAGAGAGGGCAGGGAGACAGACCATGGGGAGAGATAGAAAGAGACAGACAGAGGTAGAGCAATGGTGAGAGGATATAGGAGAGATCATGGGAGAAAGAGACAGAGAGAAAGCATGGACAAGAGATAAGAAACAAAGATGGAGATGGATAGAAATACAGAAAGAGGGCATATGTGAAATAGAGAGAGAAAGAGCATGGAAGAGAGATAATAGAGAGAGAGAGTAGGAGAACATTTAGAGAGAGTGGCAGATATAGACAGCATGGGATGGAAAAAGAGGTAGATCTATTTAGCTCACTGGCTTCCTACACATATTTACTATTAATCTTATTGGAATTATTCTCTTAGTAGCCATATAAGCTCTTTTTCAGTACAATAAAGTAATAAATGTGAGGGTCTCACCTTGAATGTCTCATTCTTTTCATATTGAATTACAAAATAGATGTCCATCCTGCACGGATTACTTTGGGCAAAATGGCGAACAGCTCCAACCATGATGGAAGATACCAACTGCTCGTTGAAACCAGTTATTCCAGTTCCCAAAGATGGAAACGAGATTGAGGTGAGGTTCATCTCCTGAGCCATTTGTAGACAGCGGATTATAGAGTTATGCAAGATCTGAACAAAATGACAAAGGATTGGTCCAAATGCTAAACTCTTCCAAACCAGGGGATATCAATTTCTGCATTATATATACAGTATATACATATATACAGCCTTATTAAATTGCGATTCGGTCAATTGAATAGGGCTCTATTTAAGCACATAGCATTTTTTTTTTTACAGAAGTTTTTAGTTTGTGAACTTCTATCCAAAAGCAAGGTCTTCACTAACTAAAGACTTCTGTAAAAAAAAAATGCTATGTGCTTAAATAGAGCCCTATTCAATTGGCCGAATCGCAATTTAATAAGGCTGATAATTAGTAGTTAGTATAATATATATATCCTAAGAGTCTTGGACCAATAATAGTTGTAATCACGTCACTAACCCTGATGGAGAGAGTCTTTATATACATATATATACTTTATGTACATATGTAAAGCCTGAACCTTTTTCATTGATGGACTCTCTAGTTAACGCCCAATGCTCATGGAGACAACCTTTGAGAACCAGCACATTTTGATCAGCGTGATACTACTTGTGATATGTTACATTTTCTTTTAGTTTTACACAGATTTGAATAGAGCATTTATGTTCATTCATTGACTATTTTTATCTGTGACTAGTTGAAGTGGGGTTTTACCTCAGCCAACTCATCCACATCTACATCAAGAACCTGCCGATAACATCAGAAGGATTCCTGGCACCAAGTAGCTCAGACGTAAAGTACTTTTGATGTGTATCTGATAATAATATCACTTACTAAGGAAGCCCTTCAGCACCATCCAATCTAGCTGTATATCCACAGTAACATATGGCCCTTGGAGGTTAATAATAGAAGGCCAATTGTTCTCATAATCAAAATCATGGTTCGCTGGATCAAAATCATGGTTCTCCAGATGAAATCATGATTCTCCAGATCAAAATCATGGTTCACTGGATCAAAATCGTGGTTCTCCAGAGGAAATCCTGATTCTCCAGATCAAAATCATGGTTCGCTGGATCAAAATCATGGTTCTCCAGATGAAATCATGATTCTCCAGATCAAAATCATGGTTCACTGGATCAAAATCATGGTTCTCCAGAGGAAATCATGATTCTCCAGATCAAAATCATGGTTCTCCAGATGAAATCACGATTCGCCAGATCAAAATCATGGTTCGCTGGATCAAAATCATGGTTCTCCAGATGAAATCATGATTCTCCAGATCAAAATCATGGTTCACTGGATCAAAATCATGGTTCTCCAGAGGAAATAATGATTCTCCAGATCAAAATCATTGTTCTCTGGATCAAAATCATGGTTCTCCAGATCAAAATTATGATTCTCCAGACCAAAATCTTTGTTCTCCAGATCAAAATCATGATTTTCCAGATCAAACTGATGGTTCTCCAAATCAAAATGATGGTTCTCCAGACCAAAATAAAAGATCTCAAGATCAAAATCATCAATCTTCAGATCATGGTTTTCCAGATCAAAATAGTTTTTCTCAGAATCAAAATCATGGTTCTCCAGATCAAAAACATGGACCTCCAGATCAAAATCTTGGTTTTCCAGATCAAAATCATTTTTCTCAGAATCAAAATCATGGTTCTCCAGATCAAAAACATGGACCTCCAGATAAAAACCATGGTTTTCCAGATCAAAATCATTGTTCTCCAGATTAAAAACATAGACCTCCAGATCAAAATCTTGGTTTTCCATACATTAAAAACAAAGTAAATGTGGATTATTTCAGTACATACAATAGATTTCGACTCTCTTGGGCTCTGAGTACAGGAAGTGTTTATTAAAACCTTACAAGGCAGAGTAGAGCTGTGCACTTGTGTTTTCTTATATTGGTAATTTATAGTGATCTGTATAAATATTAGATTGTCTACACCAAATCTTGACTTGTTCACTTTTAGCTCCTATTATTTTACTACAATATTTATACAGAAATCACATACTTGTACTTTCATAGGCGTCAAACGCATATTTATATATACTCAGTATTGTGAAGCACTCACCTCCTTGACATCCCTTGTTTGTGACTCTTCTAATTTAACATGGAACACGTATTGACATGGCAGACGGTACC
The DNA here is from genome assembly GCA_027410445.1 of Discoglossus pictus. NCBI lineage: Eukaryota > Metazoa > Chordata > Amphibia > Anura > Alytidae > Discoglossus > Discoglossus pictus. The sequence goes on from CM050173.1 coordinate 40,729,864, forward strand.
CCTCTGTCCTTATCACGACTCCCCCTTCATTTTTTGCCAAATCAATATCCTTCTGGAGCTCAGGACCTGATTTTCTGAAAATTGCTGCAGAGATTGAGCCTACAGAAAGGTCCGAATACCTAGAGATGGAATTTACAATAATGTCTGTCTGAAAAGAGAGAGAAAGCAGAGAGACTCCAATTAGTGTCTACTCACATAACATACACTCTGCACTCACACAATATACCCTCTGCACTCACATTGTGTCTCACACTCTGCACTCCCACAATATAACCTCTGCACTCACACAATATATACTCTGCACTCACAATGTGTCTCACACTCTGCACTCACATTGTGTCTCACACTCTGCACTCCCACAATATAACCTCTGCACTCACATTGTGTCTCACACTCTGCACTCCCACAATATACACTCTGCACTCACAATGTGTCTCACACTCTGCACTCCCACAATATACCCTCTGCACTCACATTGTGTCTCACACTCTGCACTCCCACAATATACCCTCTGCACTCACATTGTGTCTCACACTCTGCACTCACATTGTGTCTCACACTCTGCACTCCCACAATATACACTCTGCACTCACACAATATATACTCTGCACTCACATTGTGTCTCACACTCTGCACTCACATTGTGTCTCACACTCTGCACTCACATTGTGTCTCACACTCTGCACTCCCACAATATACACTCTGCACTCACACAATATATACTCTGCACTCACATTGTGTCTCACACTCTGCACTCACACAATATACACTCTGCACTCACACAATATATACTCTGCACTCACATTGTGTCTCACACTCTGCACTCACATTGTGTCTCACACTCTGCACTCACATTGTGTCTCACACTCTGCACTCACACAATATACACTCTGCACTCACATTGTGTCTCATACTCTGCACTCACACAATATACACTCTGCACTCACTCTGTATCTTACACTCTGCACTCTGTATCTTACACTCTGCACTCACACAATATACACTCTGCACTCACATTGTGTCTCACACTCTGCACTCCCACAATATACACTCTGCACTCACACAATATATACTCTGCACTCACATTGTGTCTCACACTCTGCACTCACACTCTGCACTCACATTGTGTCTCACACTCTGCACTCACACAATATACACTCTGCACTCACATTGTGTCTCATACTCTGCACTCACACAATATACACTCTGCACTCACACAATATACACTCTGCACTCACTCTGTATCTTACACTCTGCACTCTGTATCTTACACTCTGCACTCACACAATATATACTCTGCACTCACATTGTGTCTCACACTCTGCACTCACACAATATACACTCTGCACTCACATTGTGTCTCACACTCTGCACTCACACAATATACACTCTGCACTCACATTGTGTCTCACACTCTGCACTCACATTGTGTCTCACACTCTGCACTCACATTGTGTCTCACACTCTGCACTCACATTGTGTCTCACACTCTGCACTCCCACAATATACACTCTGCACTCACACAATATACACTCTGCACTCACATTGTGTCTCACACTCTGCACTCCCACAATATACACTCTGCACTCACACAATATATACTCTGCACTCACATTGTGTCTCACACTCTGCACTCACACAATATACACTCTGCACTCACATTGTGTCTCACACTCTGCACTCCCACAATATACACTCTGCACTCACACAATATACACTCTGCACTCATATTGTGTCTCACACTCTGCACTCCCACAATATACACTCTGCACTCACATTGTGTCTCACACTCTGCACTCACACAATATACACTCTGCACTCACTCTGTATCTTACACTCTGCACTCTGTATCTTACACTCTGCACTCACACAATATATACTCTGCACTCACATTGTGTCTCACACTCTGCACTCACATTGTGTCTCACACTCTGCACTCACATTGTGTCTCACACTCTGCACTCTGTATCTTACACTCTGCACTCACACAATATATACTCTGCACTCACATTGTGTCTCACACTCTGCACTCACACAATATACACTCTGCACTCACTCTGTATCTTACACTCTGCACTCTGTATCTTACACTCTGCACTCACACAATATACACTCTGCACTCACATTGTGTCTCACACTCTGCACTCCCACAATATACACTCTGCACTCACACAATATATACTCTGCACTCACATTGTGTCTCACACTCTGCACTCACATTGTGTCTCACACTCTGCACTCCCACAATATACACTCTACACTCACACAATATACACTCTGCACTCACATTGTGTCTCATACTCTGCACTCACACAATATACACTCTGCACTCACACAATATATACTCTGCACTCACACAATATACACTCTGCACTCACATTGTGTCTCATACTCTGCACTCACACAATATACACTCTGCACTCACATTGTGTCTCACACTCTGCACTCACACAATATACACTCTGCACTCACATTGTGTCTCACACTCTGCACTCACATTGTGTCTCACACTCTGCACTCACACAATATACACTCTGCACTCACTCTGTATCTTACACTCTGCACTCTGTATCTTACACTCTGCACTCACACAATATATACTCTGCACTCACATTGTGTCTCACACTCTGCACTCACACAATATACACTCTGCACTCACTCTGTATCTTACACTCTGCACTCTGTATCTTACACTCTGCACTCACACAATATATACTCTGCACTCACATTGTGTCTCACACTCTGCACTCACACAATATACACTCTGCACTCACACAATATATACTCTGCACTCACATTGTGTCTCACACTCTGCACTCACATTGTGTCTCACACTCTGCACTCCCACAATATACACTCTGCACTCACACAATATACACTCTGCACTCACATTGTGTCTCATACTCTGCACTCACACAATATACACTCTGCACTCACACAATATATACTCTGCACTCACATTGTGTCTCACACTCTGCACTCCCACAATATACACTCTGCACTCACATTGTGTCTCACACTCTGCACTCACACAATATACACTCTGCACTCACTCTGTATCTTACACTCTGCACTCTGTATCTTACACTCTGCACTCACACAATATATACTCTGCACTCACATTGTGTCTCACACTCTGCACTCACATTGTGTCTCACACTCTGCACTCACATTGTGTCTCACACTCTGCACTCACATTGTGTCTCACACTCTGCACTCTGTATCTTACACTCTGCACTCACACAATATATACTCTGCACTCACATTGTGTCTCACACTCTGCACTCACACAATATACACTCTGCACTCACTCTGTATCTTACACTCTGCACTCTGTATCTTACACTCTGCACTCACACAATATACACTCTGCACTCACATTGTGTCTCACACTCTGCACTCCCACAATATACACTCTGCACTCACACAATATATACTCTGCACTCACATTGTGTCTCACACTCTGCACTCACATTGTGTCTCACACTCTGCACTCCCACAATATACACTCTGCACTCACACAATATACACTCTGCACTCACATTGTGTCTCATACTCTGCACTCACACAATATACACTCTGCACTCACACAATATATACTCTGCACTCACACAATATACACTCTGCACTCACATTGTGTCTCATACTCTGCACTCACACAATATACACTCTGCACTCACATTGTGTCTCACACTCTGCACTCACACAATATACACTCTGCACTCACATTGTGTCTCACACTCTGCACTCACATTGTGTCTCACACTCTGCACTCACACAATATACACTCTGCACTCACTCTGTATCTTACACTCTGCACTCTGTATCTTACACTCTGCACTCACACAATATATACTCTGCACTCACATTGTGTCTCACACTCTGCACTCACACAATATACACTCTGCACTCACTCTGTATCTTACACTCTGCACTCTGTATCTTACACTCTGCACTCACACAATATATACTCTGCACTCACATTGTGTCTCACACTCTGCACTCACACAATATACACTCTGCACTCACACAATATATACTCTGCACTCACATTGTGTCTCACACTCTGCACTCACATTGTGTCTCACACTCTGCACTCCCACAATATACACTCTGCACTCACACAATATACACTCTGCACTCACATTGTGTCTCATACTCTGCACTCACACAATATACACTCTGCACTCACACAATATATACTCTGCACTCACACAATATACACTCTGCACTCACATTGTGTCTCATACTCTGCACTCACACAATATACACTCTGCACTCACATTGTGTCTCACACTCTGCACTCACACAATATACACTCTGCACTCACATTGTGTCTCACACTCTGCACTCACATTGTGTCTCACACTCTGCACTCACACAATATACACTCTGCACTCACTCTGTATCTTACACTCTGCACTCTGTATCTTACACTCTGCACTCACACAATATATACTCTGCACTCACATTGTGTCTCACACTCTGCACTCACACAATATACACTCTGCACTCACTCTGTATCTTACACTCTGCACTCTGTATCTTACACTCTGCACTCACACAATATATACTCTGCACTCACATTGTGTCTCACACTCTGCACTCACACAATATACACTCTGCACTCACATTGTGTCTCACACTCTGCACTCACATTGTGTCTCACACTCTGCACTCACACAATATACACTCTGCACTCACTCTGTATCTTACACTCTGCACTCTGTATCTTACACTCTGCACTCACACAATATATACTCTGCACTCACATTGTGTCTCACACTCTGCACTCACACAATATACACTCTGCACTCACTCTGTATCTTACACTCTGCACTCTGTATCTTACACTCTGCACTCACACAATATATACTCTGCACTCACATTGTGTCTCACACTCTGCACTCACACAATATACACTCTGCACTCACATTGTGTCTCACACTCTGCACTCACATTGTGTCTCACACTCTGCACTCACATTGTGTCTCACACTCTGCACTCACATTGTGTCTCACACTCTGCACTCACACAATGTACACTCTGCACTCACACAATATATACTCTGCACTCACATTGTGTCTCACACTCTGCACTCATTATGTCTTAGCCTCTGTATCTTACACTCTGCACTTTGTATCTTATACTCTGCACTCAGTCTGTATCTTACACTCTGCACTCACATTGTGTCTCACACTCTGTATCTTACACTCTGCACTCACACAATATACACTCTGCACTCACATTGTGTCTCACACTCTGCACTCTGTATCTTACACTCTGCACTCACATTGTGTCTCACACTCTGTATCTTACACTCTGCACTCACTCTGTATCTTACACTCTGCACTCACTCTTTATCTTACACTCTGCACTCTGTATCTTACACTCTGCACTCTGTATCTTACACTCTGCACTCACTCTGTATCTTACACTCTGCACTCTGTATCTTACACTCTGCACTCACTCTTTATCTTACACTCTGCACTCTGTATCTTACACTCTGCACTCTGTATCTTACACTCTGCACTCACTCTGTATCTTACACTCTGCACTCTGTATCTTACACTCTGCACTCTGTATCTTACACTCTGCACTCTGTATCTTACACTCTGCACTATGTATCTTACACTCTGCACTCATTATGTCTTAGCCTCTGTATCTTACACTTTCTTCTTCATGTCAGTAATTTGACCTCAGACAAACCTTATATTCAGATTAGGGAATGGTTAGTTTAGAATAGAATACACATACTGTTTGATCCTCAATGCTTCCTTTCTTCAGGTGAAGACTCAGACCATTGATACTGATGGATGGTTGTCCATGCTGTGCAAAAGATGGCTCTCGGTGTCGAGTATATGATGAAGACTGGTGGGGATAAGATGACGTTTGGTGGGAATAAGATGGTGGTTGTTGTGCATAAGATGACACCACATTCAGAGACCCCCTGGAATGATCCCCTGTCTGAAACACTTGCTCGCAGGCCTTCTTCATGGCACGCACTGTCTTATCATCATTGTTCACCAGTCTGACCTCTCTCAGATGGTCACATTTCTCTTCAAGAGTAAACTGATTGACAGTGCTCACAATAATGTCTGCACATTCATCAAGAGGGAAGCCAAAGATCCCTGAGCTGACCGCCGGGATAGCCACAGATCGGATGCTATTATCATTTTTCACATATTTAAGAATGTTTTTAATGGCTTCTTTCAGTTGAACCTCACTCTTTCTCCTGTTAAATGAACTCCATTGTGGTCCCACGGCATGAATGATTTTCTTACAGGGAAGGTTTCCTCCTGATGTCACAGCAATGGATCCAGTTTGTAAAGGTCCAAAATTAGAAATGTATCGCTTGCTCTCCTGGGTAACCACTGGACCCCCAGCTTTTGCCAGTGCGAAGGCCAGACCTCCTCCATGTAAAAGCATTTCATTGGCTGCATTAACCACAGCATCAGCATTTTGTCTGGTCATATCATCCTTCTGCACACTGATCCTGAGGCCGTTGGGAAGAGTCTTCTTATAGACTGTGACAGAGCCCTCAGAATCAGACAGAGGCGTCAAGGACTTTGGTCCCTTTACCTCAATATCACAGTTGAATTTTCTGGGAAGTAGATGGTCAAGTTTATTACGAATACCCAAGAGGTCTTTGTATGTGGATTCAGAGAGAGCAACAATGGAGGAAGCCGCCATTTTACTGAAAGTGGAAATGAAAACAGTGCTATTAGTAAGGTCGCAGAAGAGGACCTGGAATATCTCACTTATTATGGGTAGGGCTGAACAGAAATATTGAGTTGCAGGGTGGAAGATTTCATGTTAATGTGAGAAGGTAATACTTTACAGCAAGGTAGATAAGTGTGTGGCCTCCATGCAGAAGTGAAGGAACGAACATAATAAAGGCACTCAAGCATGACAGCAGTATGCATAAGGCAAACTTGAGGAATTATTAAACAAAGCTTTTTAGGTAGATATAATAGTCAGACTAGATGGGATTTTGGTTCCTAGCCCTGATTCTATGTTTCTATGCTTTATGGTAAAATTCTGTATTAATTACAGAAGTATCAATGTTGATTTTGATGCTGTTAATGCAATTCTTCATAGGCCTCATTTTTTTCTTCTAATTTCTAGGGATTAAAAAGGAAGCCCCAAAATAACAATATAATTTTTCTCTCAAACTGGAACTTAAGCGAATAGAGCGCAAATGTACGATATATTTACTGTACTACTGTACAGTGGAGGGCTTCTATTTGCCCACCATAAATTAAATAATTGTTGTGATAAACTACCTCTTCACAAAACCTACTACACAGGCTAGGAACCGACCCCACGCTGATGGGAGGCAATAACCTTGAAACTGCTGTCAGTGGGAAGATTACCTGGCTTGTATATAATCCATCCTGGGCTTTGCTTAAAAGTGTGTAATTCAGCAGGCATATGCCTAAAAGGAGTCATGTTTGAAATGGATTAAAGAGTGAAGCCTTTGCGGGCACATTTGCATGCCTCTGCCCAGGTTCCCCGGAATGCAGTGCAATAACTGTATTTCTTGGAATTCTTAGCAGTAAATAAGTCTTTTATAAGACATTCAAATGTGTGCACAAATGCACTATTTGTTTACTATATATCAGATATATAGTTGTGGTAATTACGAATTGTTGGTCACGCTATGTTAAAAGTTATGGGCTTGCGCATGCGCAATCAGCGCAGAAAATTAACACACAGCACAGGGGGAGGGGCAGGAAGCCTGTGAGTCAGGTTGCAAGCTATGAGCGCCGGAGGCCCGCAAGACTTAGAAAAAGGCTGGCAATGAGCGGTCACGCTATGTTAAAAGTTACTAGCTTACGCATGCACAATGATCACCAAAGGCGCTAATTGCGAGGCCAGCACGACTTTGCTGCAATGAGCGCCAAAGATGCTTATTGCCAGGCCCACGATGAGCGCCAAAGGCACTCATCGTGAGGGCAGCAAGTCTTTGAAACAGGCTGGTAATGAGTGCCGAAGGCGCTCATTGCCAGACCCACAATGAGCACCGAAGGCCATAGACCTTTGGCGCTCAACGCGAGTCCCGCAACTGGCTGGCAATGAGCGCCGATGACGCTTAACGTGAGGCCTGTAAGACTTAGAAAAAGGCTGGCAATAAGCCAAGGGGGAGAGAACAATATTAACAACTGAAGAAAATGGAGGGCCCTGTTTTGAGCTTAGAACCTTTGTAGAATGTTCTCTTTCCCAGAAAGCCTACAAGATTGGATATAATCCATCTAAAGATTTCAGTATCAGATACAATAACACCCAAACAACCCCAATTAATGCTCCCAGGTGGGTGTTATTGTGCCCTCAATATATAGAGGTTTATCATTATTATATTCAGTACTAGCGACTTGCTCGTCAAAAAATGATGGCAATAACATTTTGAGCCTGGCAAGGATGTTTGCCACACAATGCAAGCCTCTTCCCCGTCTACTTTATGTGCAACTTTGTGCGAGCCTCTCCCCACTCTTTTACCCCTGTGTCTTTCTCCTCACTCTCCCTTCTCTGTGCTGTACGGGTCTGACTTTGTGGGCTTGAAAAAAAATTACGCTTTCAACCTCACTTACATGCTCACTGCCTATCCCCCTATGCTGTGTGTGAGGTTGTCAGCTAATTTTTTAAATCAATTGGCTTTTTTGGGGGGCCTCCAAACGGCTTCCGAGTTACGGGCTTGAAAAAAATGCAGCAGTTAAATCTGTAACTTTTTGAAAGTCTTGCCTTTTTAAAAGTTGTGCTGGCCTCGCAATGAGTGCCTTCGTCATGAGCACCAAAGGCCTACGGCACTTATCGCAGGCCTCGCCATGAGCGTCTTTGGCTTGTGCAATGAGTGAAAAAAGATTCGCAATGAGCGACAAAGGTGCTCATTGCAAAGCCTGCGATAAGCGCCAAAGGCCTTTGGCGCTCATTGCGGGCTTTGCAATGAGGGCCTTTGGCCCTCATTGCAAATGTTTTTCGCTCATAGCGCAAGCTTGTAGCTTTTAACATTGTGTGACGACAACTCGCAATTTCACAACTGTTAAATGTGATTAAGAGAGCTGCCAGCTGGAGGGACTTACCGGGTGTACAGGAGGTTGATAGATCTGTCTAGGGGTGCACGGTCCAGGCTGTGGGGGGCTCAGTTTAGGGTTGCGCTGTTTCTCTCTATTTTCTGGGGTCTCTCTCTCTCTCTCCTGGGTTCTCCCTTTAAGGGTGTATCTCTCTCGGGTCTCTCCTCTGTCTCTCTTTCTCTCTCTATTCTGGGATCTCTTTCTCTCCTGGGGTCTCTCTTTCTCTCTCTCTCCTGGGGTCTCTCTCCCTTTAGGCGTGTATCTCTTTCGGGTCTCTCTTTCCTGGGGTCTCTCTCTATTCTGGGATCTCTTTTTCTCTCCTGTGTCTATCTTTCTCTTTCTCCTGAGATCTCTCTCTCTCTCCTGGGGTCTATCTGTATCTTTCCTGGAGTCTCTCTCTCTCTCCTGGGTCTCTCTCTCTCTCTCTCTCCTGGGGTCTCTCTCTCTCTTTCCTGGGGTCTCTCTCTCTCTCCTGGGTCTCTCTCTCTTGGGGTCTCTCTCTCTCTCCTGTGGTCTCTCTTTCTCCTGGTGTCACTCTCTCTCTCTTTCCTGGGGTCTCTCTCTCTCTCCTGGGTCTCTCTCTCTCTCCTGGGTCTCTTTCTCTCTCTCTCTCTCCTGGGTCTCTCTCTCTTGGGGTCTCTCTCTCTCTCTCCTGTGGTCTCTCTTTCTCCTGGTGTCACTCTCTCTCTCTTTCCTGGGGTATCTCTCTCTCTCCTGGGGTCTCTTTTTCTCCTGGGGTCACTCTCTCTCTCTCTTTCCTGGGGTCTCTCTCTCTCTCCTGGGTCTCTCTCTCTCTCTCTCCTGGGTCTCTCTCTCTCCTGGGTCTCTCTCTCTTGGGGTCTCTCTCTCTCTCCTGGGGTCTCTTTTTCTCCTGGGGTCACTCTCTCTCTCTCTTTCCTGGGGTCTCTCTCTCTCTCCTGGGTCTCTCTCTCTCTCTCCTGGGTCTCTCTCTCTCTCCTGGGGTCTCTTTTTCTCCTGGGGTCACTCTCTCTCTCTTTCCTGGGGTCTCTCTCTCTCCTGGGGTCTCTCTCTCTCTCCTGGGTCTCTCTCCTGGGTCTCTCTCTCTCCTGTGGTGTTTCCTCTTCTTCTCTCCCTCTGGATCCGTAGTTTGAGACACTTTCAGTTTCTTTTCTTCATCAGCCCCTCCCTGAGAGAGAAATAGAAAGTAAAAGAGACAGAAAAGACAGATAGGGGTCCGAGAAGAGAGAGAGAGACTGTCAGTGAGAGAGAGTCAGAGGAGGAGAAACATACAGAGTCAGGAGAGAGAGAGAGAGAGAGAGAGAGAGAGAGAGACTGCCAGAGAGTGAGGATAGACTCTCAGAGACACAAAGGAAGAGAGACAGACAGGCATCAGGGGAAAGAGAGGCAACGAGGGGTCTGCCAGAGAGAGGCAGGACATAGACAGCCAGAGAGAGGAGGAGAGGAAGACAAGAGAGAGGCACAGGGGTCAGAGAAAGGGGGACAAGAGAAGGCACAGCAATCTCCGAGTCTATTTAGACAGGCGCAGATAGTGGGGTATATCAGTGAATCCAGACCCCAGGACATGGCAGGGGCAGCACCCACTTACTCCATCTTCGTGAGGACCTCCAGACATTGTGATAAGAATTTATCAAGAAAGGTGCAAAAATATTTCCAGTCCAAAAAATCAGGAGGAGGAGAGTGTGATGTGAAAAGTCATGGAGAGGACACCTATAGAGTGAGCTTCAAAAGTGAAGAGGGTGAGTTCACTCAAGCACACCTACCTATACAGTGAGTACCTATACAAACACAATGAGCTTCCATAGAGACAAGGGTGAGTACACACTGATACACACACACAGAGATATCTATCTATCTGTCTGTCTATCTATCTGTCTGTCTATCTATCTATCTATCTATCTGTCTGTCTGTCTATCTATCTATCTACCTATCATCGATCTAGAGTATATAAATAGTACATTTGTGGCCACATTAGAGCATGTAAAATAAGTTAACGAATGTATTTCTTGCTCAGAATTCAGAGAAATACAGTTACTGCACTGCATTCTGGGAATCTGGGCAGGGACATGCAAATGAGCCCACAAAGGTTTCACTCTTGTAATCCAATACCATTTTAAACATGGCTCCTTTTAGCATGTGCATTTCACAGCTTTCTGAAAAGCCCAGGATAGATTAAACACAAATTAGGAGACCTACCCACAGACAGCTGTTTCAAGCTTAAAACAGATCTTATCAGTGTGGGGCTGGTACCTATATATAGATATGTACACACAAACATATACACACACAAACTAACATATACACACATATATATACATATACAAAACAATACATTATCTTAATCACCAACATGCATACAAATATGTCTATTATATATATTTACAGTTACTTATATACATATGAATATGCTTGAACATACACACAGATATACGGTATAAACATGTTAAAATATGCATACAAATACATACAAATACAATCATATATGTGTATAAAACCTATGTAGAGGAGCACGCCCATATGCGCACAAACACTTCTGCCCCTTGACATGTAGTGACCGGATATAATGTGTTCCACTCATGGGTCAGCTCGTGGGTCAGCAGACTACACCTGTAGGAATGTCTTACAGTTCTTGTTATTTGCTTCAGGCCAGAGAAATGTTACCATTGCCAGAAACAAACATTCTGAAAAGAAAAGCAAAGGGCTATAGTTAAAAACTAAATAATAATGAATGTTATCTATTACTTTTCTATCAGCCGGTCAGACTGTAAACATTTGCTATCCGATTTCAGTGAACGTCCTGCCGTCGCTGGTTGCTCGCCTGGGGGGATTTTGCTGACCAAAATAGCTGTACAATCAAAGGATTTAATAACATTAAAGAGGGAAGTGTATTCCTGAAAAAGAGGAGCAAGAACTAGAAGGAAGGTTAAAGATTAATAGATAATGTGAACAAGTACTACTTTACAGAAAGAGTAGTAGATAAGTGGAATAGCCTTCCAGTGTAAGCAGTAGAGTCAAACACTGTTAATGAATTTAGGCATGCTTGAGGTAAGCATTAGGCTAATTAAGTCAAACCATTAGACATATATAGTGTGCAGACCATTTGGGCCTTTTGGCTTTTAACTACTGTCACAGTCTATGCTCTATGTTTCTATATAAAACAAGTAGATATTGTGGTATTCATAGAGATATTAGCAAAGGTTTATTGCTAGTGCATATATCTCTTTAAATTAGTAGTCAAGGTCCAGGTGATTAGGATTTGTCTATGAACGCTTGTGTGGAGCTCACAATCCATAGGTATCAATTCTGGTTTTGGATTTGTGGTGTTTCATCTATGCAGATGCACGTGGTCTCCAAGATGATGTTGGTGGTAAGGAGAGAACTGCTTAGAGTGTTGCTTTACTTCAGGGGTCTCCAAACTCGGTCCTGGAGGGCCGCACCCAGGCCTGGATTTGATGATTTCCTTTCTGTGAACAGGTGAGTCAATCAGGATGACTGAAGAAGCAATAGTCTCACCTGCTTGCAGCAAGGAGATCCTCAAATCCAGGCCTGGGTGCGGCCCTCCAGGACCAAGTTTGGTGACCCCTGCTTTACTTGAAGGATCCCAGATTACTTGGTCTCTGTTTTGAGGAATAGAAGTTTGAGATACCCCATTCAGTGAAGAGTCTACAGCTTCATCCAGTTGCCTCTTCCTTGCCTACTTTTAGATTTAGATGATTTCATGGTGAGCCCATGATAATCCAATGATAATTCCCTCATGATTCCATAATGATCCCATGCGGATTCCATGTTGATCTTATGATGATTCCTTGTGCCTGTTCCCAACAGATCAATTAGCAGCATCCTTTATAGATAAATGGTCCCCTCAGTCTTGCAGGATCCTGGTGTAGATTATGGGTTTGATCAGTTGTTTGCAGAGTTTTTCTCGTAGGCTTAGTTTTGGATCCATGATGGCATGGTTGCATGTGGCAGTAGTTCTATCTCCTGTAGATAAATGGAAGGTGACATATTAGAATGATTTTATCTTCACTACAGTTTACTGTGAGGAAATTCCTTTTTTGATAACATTCGGTTGATAAAGTACTTATTATCTACAGTTATATATATCTTTCTTGGGACCCTCACTGTGTACTTTAATGAGTATGTTATTTTTTCCAAAAGAAACAAATCCATTTCCTTTTGTTTTAGTGTAACACACGCACACACAATGGTCACGTCCCTCAGCTATGTGCACAAACGTGTCTAACTTGAAGTCTCTCCGACCTTGGGATCAGTGCCGATGTAATGCCTCCCTCCAGTTACATGTCGCAGACGTATACCACATTATTGGACAGATACATTTATTTTTACATTTAATATACAATATTTATCTACTACTTGGCTGTAGCAGGTTTATAATGATGTATATCAGGTTTCTAATAACACATTGACGCTCTCTGTTCCTTCTGGTTTGAATAAGATTCTGCAACTAACAGAGATTCATAAAATGCCCCAAGGAGGTGTCATTTCTGGTAACAAACATTCTGTTCCTAGAAATTGAAACAAATCAGCACCACCAATTTTTTATAGAGATACTATATTTTAGCACACTCTACAACTGATTCTGTGATAAAATTAACCCATTGACAAGTGTCTCAGGAATCATGGTATATTATTCATGCTAACACCATACTCTATATAAGTAGATTTTAGCCTGACTGAGGGACACTAAAAAGAAGCAGGAATTTGAGGAGCCCCTACCTGAATAGACCATATAGCATGACAACACTGACTGTGTGCCATTAGAGGCCTTGTGTATGAATAGTTGTTGTTTAAAGTGTTTAAAATAAAACAAGACATTTTATGTGGTGAGTGACCTTGTTTTCCCTCTATGAATGTCAGCGATATTAGACATTTCCAACAGAGACATCCCACATATGTGACCCCCAATAGTCCTCTCTCTCTGTACCACTAAAGACATGAGAGCACACTTATCCAGCATGATAGTGCTCAGCATTGCGGTCCCTTGTAGGTCACATAACAGTTGAAGAATACTGTGACAGATTATAATAGGCGTAAATATTAAAATTTACTAGCAACTTGCCCGTCAAAAATGACGGCAATAAAATGTGAAGCCTGGCAATGCTGTTTGCCACACAATGGGAGCCTCTCCCCCTCTACTTTACTGGCCTCGCAATGAGCACCTTCGGCGCTCATCACGGGCCGCGCAATGAGCGCCTTTGGCGCTCATCACGAGCCTCGCAATGAGCGTCTTTGGTTCTCATCACGGGCCTCGCAATGAGCGCCTTTGGTGCTCATTGCGAGCCCCCCCCCTCTACTTTACTTGCCTCACGATGAGCTCCTTTGGTGCTCATTGCGAGCCTCTCCACCCCTCTACTTTACTGGTATCGCGATGAGCGTCTTTGGCGCTCATCACGGGCCTCGCAATTAGCGCCTTTGGCACTCATTGCGAGTCTCTCCCTCTGTCTACTTCTTCCCTTGTGTCTCATTTCCCCCCTCCTCTCCCTCCCTTGTGTCTCTTTCCCCTGTGTCTTTCCCCCCTTCCCCCGTGTTTCTTCCCCCCCCGTGTCTCTTGCCCCCACCTATCCCTCTCCTGTGTCTCTTGCCCCCCTCTCCCTCCCCTGTGTTTCTTTCCCCCCTTTCCCTCCCCTGTGTCTCTTTCCCCCCTGTGTCTCTTTCCTCCCCTGTGTCTCTTCCCCCTGTGTCTCTTCCCTCCTCCCTCGTGTCTCTTCCCCCATTTCCCTCCCCTGTGTCTCTTCCCCCTCCTCTCCCTTCCCTGTGTCTCTTCCCACCTCCTCTCCCTCCCCTGTGTATCTACCCCCCTCCTCTCCCACCCTGTGTGTCTCCACCTCCCCTGTGTCTCTTCCCCCCTCCCCTATGTATCTCCCCCCTCCTCTCTCTCCCCTGTGTGTCTCCCCCCTCCTCCCCTGTGTCTCTTCCCCCTTCTCTCTCTCCCCTGTGTGTCTCCCCCCTCCTCCCCTGTGTCTCTTCCCCCTCCTCTCACTCCCCTGTGTCTCTCTCCCACTCCTCTCACTCCCCTGTGTCTCTCCCCTTCCTGTGTCTCCCTCCCCTCCTCTGTGTCTCCCCCCTCTCCTCTGTGTCTTCCCCCTCTTTACAATCCTCCGCTGTCTCGTCGTTTGCCACACAATGCGAGCCTCTTCCCCCTCTACTTTAGGGGCTCCCCCCTCTACTTACTGAGTGCAGGCACTCAGTAAGGCCCATTATTACTGATACTGATAAACTCTATTTAGTTCAGGCCTCTCCATAGCACGAAGCCTTGTGAATACGGAAGTACAATAACAATAACACATGGGTTTGTGTCCGGCCGGGCACCATGGATCAGGAGCACGGCAAATCCTTGCGGAGGAGGCTTCAGGCCTGGCTGCCGCGGGTGGAGCTCACTCTGGGCAGTATGAAACGTACCTACAAGGAGAGCAGGGCAGTATGGCAGGTACCCGCAGGGAGAGCAGGGCATGTGGCTTGGACAATGGAAAAGTGCTGAGGTCAAGCCTGTTGCTTATGGGCCTCGCAATGCCCAAAAAATGAACACTGCGTGACGAACAATCGTAAGAACGACAACTATATATGTGATATCCTATTAACTGAAATTTGTATTAAATTAAATTAAAGTATTGTTTAGTGGTACCTTAGAACGCAACTTTAATCTGTTCCAGACGGCAGGTTGAGTTCCAAGGTAGCATTTCCCGTAGGGATCAATGTAAATTGAAATAATCTTTTCAAAGCCCCAGAAATTTAACATTTTAGTTTAAACTAAGGAAGTTGTTTTTTTCTACAAAACATTACAACTAAACAGACATAAATAAAAAACAATAATTAGCTCAAAAAACATAGAATTTAACTCACTTTAACTGTACTGAGAAGACTTGAGGGCCCAATGGGATGGTGCAAATGTAGAGGAGGAGAGAGGTTATTGCTTGGAAATGTTGTTCTTGTAAGCACTTTAGTTCTCATAGACACAAGCTACACTTTGGTCCTTGTAGGTACAGGCTGTATCTTGGTTCTTGTAAGCACAGGCTACACTTCGGTTCTTGTAAGCACAAACTGCACTTTGGTTCTTATAGGCACAGTCTACACTTCGATCCTAATAGGCACAGACTATACTTTGGTCCTTATAAGCAAAGGCTACACTTTGGTCCTCATAAGCACATTCTGCCACTTGGCTCTTATAGGCACCTGCTGCACTTTGATTCTTATAGGCACAATCTACACTGTTTCTTATGGACACAGGCTGCACTATGATTCTTGTAGACACAGACTTCTCTTGGGCTCTTGCAGGCACAGTCTGCTCTTGGGCTCTTGTAGACACTAACTACACTACGCAACAGTACAGCATTTTATTCCACTTCTTGACAGACAGGATGCGGGAGCCAATATTTGTCAGTCCGACTTTCAAGTTCCGAGCTATGTTGCGTTTCGAGCCAGTCTTTTGTCAGTAAGACGGGTCGAGTAGTGAAATCGTTGAGTTCTGAGGAGGTTGAGAACTGAGGGTCTGGTCCACTGTATTCTAAATATGCTTTATGTATAATCAGGATCATCTCACTACTAATCTTTTCAATTCGTCTATTTCCTTCTCTGTATGCAGATTGCAAAAGAGCACTGAATAAAAAAGAACACTGCTTAGAGGAGGGGGGTCTGAATCTGATTATAGTGGATATGGACAGAAATGAGCTACTTACTGCTAATAACAACCAGTCCTCCACTGAAGACCAAGAGAAGGAAGCTAAGACATCAAATGGAGAAGGAAGAGTTGAAAAGATGAGTCCAGGAGAAGGTCCGTCAAACATGAAATATACTTCAGACAAAGCCAGAGAAAATTCAGAAAATAATCATCAGAAAGATGTCCCATCGTGGCGTAAGGACGAACGACGTGGCACAAAAAGAATCAACCATACTAAGTCCTCCGACAGACCCTCAAACCCAGATGAACAACCACCATCTGATGCCATATTCAGCAAGGTAAGCCCCTGTCTCTGACCCTCTGCTCCAGAAAAAAATGAAAATGACTTAAAGAAAATATAGTTTTGTGCTTCCCAATAAATTTTGCCATTTATGATGAAACTTGAGATATGTTATATATAAAGGGAATTGAAAATACTTTTAAATTGTTCATTCTGTACACCCTCTGTCTATTCTGTACACTTCATAGTTGCATAGTAATTGAAGTTGAAAAAAGACTTTTAGTCCATCAAGTTCAACCTTTTAAGATCTCTCTGATCTGCAATATGCGGATTAGTTATTAATTGATCCAGAGGTAGGCAAACAGAAAAGAAAAAAAAGTAAAAGTTTGCCAATTGTCAACAAAAGGGGGGGGGGGGGGGAATTATTTCCTGACCTTAGATACTGGTGATCGGACTCCTCCCTGGATCAGTACTCCCTCTCTAATTATTCAGGATAACCCTGAATGTCCTTTTTATTTAAAAGTATATCCAATCCCTTTTTAAAGTTATCTATAGAATCCGTTGTCACCACCTCCTTTAGTACAGAATTCCACAAATGAACCACCCTTACTGTGAAGAACTCTTTTCTTTCTTTAAGGTGAAATAGTTTTACTTCTAATCTCAAAGGATGTCCTCTTGTCAGTTGAAAACCTCTTGGCAAAAAAGTTCACTTGACAAAGCCTTGTATTGACCGTTGATATATTTATATAAGGTAGTCATATTAGACGCCTTTTTTCTAGAGAAAATAAGTTTAATTTGCTTAGTCTTATTCATAACTTAGCCGCTCCATTCCCCTTATTAGTTTTGTGCCCTCCTCTGTACGTTTTCCAGCTCTAAAATGTCCTTTTTATGTAGTGGTGCCCAAAATTGTACTCCATATTCCAAATGATGGCGTACTAGAGATTTGTATAGTGGCAGAATTATATTTGCTTCCCTGGCTTCTATAACCTTCTTAATACATGCTAATATTTTACTTGCCTTTGCAGATGCTGCTTGGCATTGAGCACTGTTACCTAGGTGGTTGTCCACAAGTACTCCAAAATCTTCATTTTAAACTAATTAGGTTTGTTTGACATGACCTATCCCTCATAAATCCGTGTTGATTCCTACTTATAATCTTGTTTAAATATACATTTTCTTGTATACTATCTCTTATTAACCCTTCTAAAAGCTTTACCACTACAGAAGTCAGACTTACTGGTCTATAATTTCCTGTATTTGTTCTTGCTCCCTTCTTAAATATAGGTATCACCTCTGCTTTTCTCCAGTCAACTGGTAGAGACCCTGTGTTGAGTGAATCTTGAAAAATTAGATATGGTGGTTTGGCTATTACAGAACCCAGTTCCCTCCGTACGCGTGGATGTATTCCATCAGGACCTGGGGCTTTATTAACATTTATTTTTTCCAACCTCTTTTGGATTTCTTCCTGCGTTAACAAATTATTTGGTGATGGTACTGTAGCCCCTTTTCCTTGTACTCCCGTAAAGCAGTCTCTGTTCCCTCTTTTTTGTATAATTTAAATACCTGTTTTTAACTCTACATCTTTATCTTTAATTCATTGTTAAGCCACACTGGATGTGATTTACTCTTTTATTTCCACATGGTATATGGTGATAAGTATGTATATTTAGTAAGGATTAGAACATTGTCCCTTTATGCCCTCCTTGCCCAGTCCGTGAATTTTGGTCTGCGACCGACTCTTGGCAGGTTTGCTGTTGTGCCATGTTCTTTCCAGTTGGTTATGATAGATCTGATGGTCCACCTGGGGATCATCAAAGATTTGGATATTTTTTTATAACCTAACCCTGACTTGTACTTGTACATTGTCCCTTACTTGTTTGGAGAGTTCCTTGGTCTTCATGCAGTGTTTGGTTAGTGGTGCCTCTTGCTTAGGTGTTGCAGCCTCTGTGGCCTTTCAAAAAAGGTGTGTATATCTAATGACAGATCATGTGACACTTAGATTGCACACAGGTGGACATCAGTTCACTAATTATGTGACTTCTGAAGGTAATTGGTGGCACCAGAGCTTTTTATGGGCTTCATAACAAAGGGGGTGAATACATACGCACATGCCAATTTTCTGTTATCTATTTCTAAAAAATAGTCTTGTGTATATATTTTTCTCATTTCACTTCACCAACTTAGACTACTGTGTTCTGATCATCACATAAAATTCAGATTAACAAAACATTGAACAAAATAATGTAACAAAATAGGTAAAAAGCAAAGTTCAAGCCCGCAGCAAGCGCACAGACATACGATCTGTATACCCTGAGTTGCAGCCTTGCAATTGAATGAGACCCAAAGTCAGGGCCCTCTACTTTCTGCAATGTGTTTAATATTGTATTTATTTATTTTCTTTGTATTTAACCACAGTACAGCGCTATCGAATGTGGGCCTGATTCTATTCCAAGCCCGCATCTCGCTGCATCTAAGCCGTATGTTTGTGGGCGTGCTGCGGGCTCCCCTTCGTTTCCGATTACAGTGCTATTCAATTCAGGAAGGGCGCAGGTTATGGGCCGAGGCCTCAAGCCTGTAAACCCCTCCCGCGGCCGCAAACTGTTAATTCGCTGGCCGAGATGCGATCCGCTGTTACAATCCAATCATGGTATAATATAGTGCGACATTGGCTTCTCAGCCAATTGAAAGCAGTCTAGCCGCAGATGATTGACAGAGGGAGATTATAAAATTGCATTCTATTATACTATTCACGATTTTACACTTAATCCTTGATTACACATATTTACAGATTACACATAATAGCAATACACATAAATTAAAGAACACACATAGATACACATAGAGCTGGGTCACGAGCTAGGTCACTCCATACACACCCGCCCTATCCCCCACACCCCATCTCCCAACAGTTATTACATGCACATAATACACACATTTTTTATTTTACCCATACATATACAGAAAAACGTTTTTTGTTTTTATTCTTATATTCCTTTTGGGATTTAAATGGAGGAAGGAGAGAGGAGGGGAAAGGAGTGGAGAGACAGGGAGGAGGAGAAGAGGAGAGGCGATGAGGAGAGAGAAGAGAGAGAGGTGGCCATGGGGAGTGGTGGAGGAGAGGAGGAGGAGGTTGAGAGTGGTGGAGGATAGGAGGAAGAGGAGGTGGTGGTAGTGGTAGTGGTGAAGGAGGAGGAGAGTGGAGAGGAGGTGGTGGGTGGTGGCATTGTGGCCCTAGCAACAGGCACATGTAGAGCAGGGACAGAGGGGGAGGGGGGAGTTATAGTTTGGGTGGGGGACAGGCCTCAGGGACAGGTCAGGGAGGTAAGGATGTAAGGATCACCGTCCACAGGCGGGAGGGCAAGAGGTAAAGGGCAAGAACAGGGCCCACAACTAAACGTGGCTGCCCTTGGGGGTGCGAGGGAAGTCACCCAGGACCTAGGGCCCAGGCATGGAAGGAGCTATCGGCCGAGGTAACAGCAGTGGGCACAGCGCAAAGGGATGTGAGGTCCATCAAGCACCGTTTTGACGACATCAGGGCCAAGGTGAGGAGGATGATGGCCAAGGAGGACAAGCATGTGGCTGTGCGCTATAATGAGTGGGAGAGGGTGGACAAGGACCTTCTCAGCCAGGTGCCCAACGCTGGAGCTTCAGGCCTGGTGGCTCAGCAGGACCCAGCCTCCATGTCAGGTAAATATCACATACACCAACATTCCCTACATGTACATCACACACACTACACATGTACATGATGACCAACAAGGACACTGACATGTCAGCTCCATGGAATTAACAAGGGATAGATGGATGCATCATTAAATCCATGAAGCTGACAAATCATTCCTGGGCACAACAACAGTAATCAACCAATAGAGAGTCAGTTTATTGGTGTGCCCACTGCAGCCTATACAGTTACAGAACGCAGCCGGAATCAAGATAGTGTTAGGAGCCAAGAGCATTAAAATTAGGAGAATCATCCAGGTTCAAGCCTTGATGTCATATTGTTAGGAATGAACACAAAACAATGTATGACTCATCATACTAATAACATATACCTTTTTTTTCTCTCTTTCAGCAGCAAGGAGGTCTGGGTCAAGTGGCCAACCAGAGGCTGGGGAGTTGGCTCCATCGGAGCAGGAAGTGAAGGAGCAAGCCCCCTCCCAGCAGGAACCGGCTCAGGGGGAGAAGGAAATTAGAGGAGCCTAGGGCTCTGCTTCGGAGGAGGAGGATGTCATCTTGCTAGTGGGGTCACCAACCACACCACCGGGGTTTGACCCCCCTATCCCCCTCCTCCAGAAACTCAGCATCTCGCCAGGGCCTTCCCACTGGAGGGACCATCTGGACCAGACACCACCTCCTTCTCCCCTCAGCAGTGTGTCGGACTGGCCACCACCACCACTGGGCCCACCAACACCACCACCCTTATTGAGGCTGGCTCCAGCCGGGCCCCAGACCCTCCCCACTGGGACACCGCCACCTCCTCACCAGGCCATGCCCCAGGGGCCTCCATCCCCAACATCAAGCCAGGCTTCTCAGGCGGAGATGCTAGCCATCATGCGCCAGCAGTTGGAGTGTCTCCGGGGCATCCAGGTCAGCATATCTGCCAATCATGCAGAGATCATGCGCAGCCTGTCCAGGTGCAATAGGGAGGAGAGGAGGCATCATCTGATTACTGAATCTTACTGTGTCGGGCTGCTCAGGATGGGGGCGAACCAGAGCACAATCCAGCAAGTGACTGCAGATGCCATGCGACTTGCTCTAGTACCCAGCCCCGCCTCCTCCACCCCGAGTCCCACAGCCCGCCGCTCCTCTCCTCCTCCCATGCCTCCACCACCAGCAATGCAGGTACCGATGCCTCCTGAGGAGATGCCTACCCTGCCTCCCACACCACCAGGGATATGGCGGGCGGCCACGGTGGATTGGGACCCTTTGACTAGGCGGAGGGGCTCCTAGGGGCTGCGCATATGTTTGTGCCTTCTCAACAGCACTCTTCAGTGACAATCTATTAGTCCAAAAGTTAACAAAATCTAGCCTGGCTACAGAGTATAGAATCATGGCCTATGTGATGGTGATATTTTGTATGCAGATGGCTACCTCCCATCACACAGTCCATGATCCTCTTCTCTGTGGAGACGTAGGGTTCTGTGTAACATTTCACCAATTGATGGTCACTGAGATGCTGCAGTCCCTTAATTTGTAGGTATTATGTTTTTTGTTTTGTTTTAGGTACAATTCAGGTCCATGAAGGCATCTTCTGCATCTGCAAGCATTGTGAAGGAAACATATGAGGTTTAAGGTTTTTACAGTGCCTCTCAGGTGGACATTCCTTCAATGTCAGCCCCCTTAACATTTAGCTCCCACAGTTTTAAAGCTATCATATAGCCAGATATATAAGACATGATTGTTGTTAGCTTAAAAGTAGACTAATACCGCGGAGGACTTGCAAAGTCTCACAATGATATGTAAATGACAGCCAGCATTAATATATGCACTAGTAAAGCATGTGATCCTGAATTTCCCCCTATTGCTTATATCATGAGTATCCTTTAACATGTGCTGACAGCTGTATAGCTGATATGATATCAATGTTGATTAACGATATCATATTGCAAAGTTGATAGTATACCCTGACCACTGACGCTGGTCACAGCAAAGCATTTATTGTGAGATGACACATCATTATTACTGGTCACGGCCATTGAGTTATCCTGAGAACTTGATAATGGTCAGTAATGCTTGCAGATGGGAATCAGGTTAGTTGTTACAGTATTTTTCACTGTACTGTACATACATGTCTTGTTTTTTTTTATCCTCCTCCACCTTTTTTTTTTACCACTTTTTTCAGATTTTTGTTTTGGAAACACACTGTATGTGTGAAACTGGATTGGATTACACAGTCCAGAGGTTGACTCATGTTTCATTGAGCAGATATAGACAAGTTGTAAGTGCTATGCACATTAAGGGTTTCTTCAATTAAATGGAGTGATTTCTGATGATCCTTTTATTCATCAGATTTTGGTTGCAGTGGTGTAGTGACCACATGTGACCCTGTTAGGTGCTATGCATCATGCTTATTCTAGACTATGACATTACCCCCTTTAGGTATCCCCTTTTTTCCCACAAGCCTCTTGCTCTCCCGGGATCTGCCCACTCCACATCCAGTCTTGTCCATTTCTGATTGTGCTCTGTGTATGAAATAAAACTTTGTTATACCGTTCTAACCATGTCAGCATGTTTTCAATGGTTGGGTTTATGGGACATCCACATACATCACATTTGTGTCACATTCCTTTATATGTAAACTAATGAGCCCTAGTTACTATGCAATAGGTTAATACATATAATAACAACAATAATAATAGTAATAATATCATAAGAGATCATATAATAATATATATCATATATCATAGTAAAGGTTAATACACATGGAAGGTCCATTGTATGATACTGTGGAGCATAAACATTCCCCCGAAGGCCTGATAAAAATATGACAGGTGATAATGTGAATTGATTGATAGCAAAACACTTAATGGGATCTCACCAAATGATAATGAGTATACATCTTGGCACATGGCCAACAGCAATGGTGTGGGACTTTCCAGGATGGGCATAGCAGAGAGTGTCCCTGATGGAGGTGAGTTGGCTGTTGATCCACGTGCCTCTGCACAGCCTTCATGTGTTTTTGCGGCCCTTCCTGATGGGTTAGAGTAGATTAGTGTGGTGTATGTTCCCCTGGTCCCATTCAGAATTGCTAAGTGGTGGTGGTGGTGGTGATGGGGCTTGTGTACCTGAATGAGTCTGTGAGCTGTACCATGTAGGACCACTGTAGATGGGCAGGTTATAGCAGAGAGATCAGACAAATCACATTCTACTAGAGAAGGAACTGGTAACCCACTCCACTATGTTTGCCATGGCAAACCTTGAGTATAAGCACAGACAGAGACATACGTAAGTGTGCTACAGTCCTTAGGGTGACAGAGAGTCGGACACAACTGAGGGACTGAACAACCATATGTAAAATATTCCCCTGTTACTTGATATACGCCATGTGGCGGTGTAATTTGTCCACTATTTGTTGTCCCAATGTAGATGGGATGAGGGATATGTATATTAGATGATCATTGTAATTTTAGGGCCCACATTAAAAACTCTGTGAGTGTGAAAGGATTAATATGTCATCCATTTCCATGTAATTGTGTTGCAATTTAATGAGGTAGTGCGTCTTTAATAGATTTCAACGTGTTGTAGCATGGCTTTTCATATTGGCATATGCATGACCATTACAACCTATGAGGAAAATAACATTTTATTTTCTGCAATATTTGATAGTTGGGAGTTGTTGTGCAAGTAATTGTAATGCCTTCCATTGCTTTACCCATATTTTAAAGTACATTGGTGTGTTTGCAGTGTTACAAACTAGTCTGTAAACTATTTGTGGGTCCTATTTAGAACCAGTAAGCTTTGGGCCGCCATTTGCGGGCTTGACTGCTGGTGCGGTCTTGAGCGATATTTGCATTTGAATAGTGATTTGCGATTTTAGCGATCGTAACTGTTGCGGCCGTGAAAGATCAAAGGCTTCTGGAGGCTGTAATTTCTGGTTTTTACCACCTCAAAGTTTTCAAGGCCATAACCGTAACCAAATTAGCTTATGGCCCAGATTACAGACTCCCCTGTAAGCTAAAATTTCTCAATTAAATTGGGAAGTTAGTGCTTTACAAAAAAAAACTGTAATAATAATAATTCAATTATGGTCAGTATTTTGTTCTTTATGCAGTAAGGCATTTGTCCAGTCAGTGTGAAGTTCGAAAGAGCACAGAAGCAGAAGTGAAAAAAAATGTTTAATCTGAATAATTTCACAGTACATATAAGCAACAAATATATAAATGGACATACAATGATGTTTAGTACAATCAATTATTAATTAAAACACAGAGATTCATAAACATTAGTATTTAATATTATATTAATATTTACCAGGCTATGGAACAGACAGATTTTCAGGGAATCGTTTGGTCAAGCAGTCACCACACTTTTCTCTTTTGCTGATTCCCCTAGCAGGACAAACTTTGTGTTTTAAAATGGTGCAGATATAACCCCACTCCTTTCCTTGCTTTTTGCTTTTCTTACTGTTGCTAGTTGGATGCAGCCTGAGTTGTCTGGCAACTGTAAATCATAGAAAAGGATTCCCACCTTGTCTGCATATTTGAATGTAACATGCACTCCTTGGCACTATTTAATATTCTTAAAATAGAAAGTAGATAATGTATTAATCTATTACCTACACAGATGAGGCAATGTTTAATACGATTATTGGAAGAATATAACATTATACCAAAAAAATAACTCATATAAAATTAAAAACATACAATATGCAAAAATATATTATTCAAGGATAACATTATATAGTCTTAACTACTATATACTTCACTGTCATTTATTTTTCATTCTTAAGCAAAACAACTAAACATAAAATAAAATTTAGTTTGCAACTTTTATACTAACATCCTCTTCATTTTCCAAAAGCTCTATTTTTTTGTTATTGTCTTATTCTATTGGTCCAAGAGGACCATTTCTTGTCCTAACGTAATAACCTGTTTTCTAATGAGAATGTTCGTCTTTCCAAGCAGCAATGTTTTAGCCACTTAATGACTTACTTGTAACATGATGAGCACATTTAGAATCTACACCGGAGAACATGGATTTCTGATAACGATGTCAGTACAAATGATTGTGTAACATGTTATAGTGACTTTCCAGTAGATCTCTTCCTGAGTTTTTTTTTTTTTCTTTTTACAGATATTTACTTTGGTTTCAGCAGAATTAAATACCAAGACATTCAGTAAAGAGCAAAGACAAGACGTCAAAAACAAATTCCCACGGCTCCAAGTGTCACACGAAACATCACAAGGTATTGAGAAGGTAACTGGGACCTTTGATGAGATTGATCAGCTGCACAAGTATCTAGAGCATCTCATGGAAGATGACAGAGAATTCCCACATCAAACAGAGGAGCGCCCCCCGCAGTCAAGAGAAGGTTTTGTGAAAGTTCAACCAGCTCTGTATGAATATTTTCATGAAATCTATCATGATGTTCTTAGACAGATTAAAGATGAGCTTAAAGTGGATATCAAAACTCACAAGTTAACTGACTCTGAGATGTGTATTGACTTCGTCCCACGGAGATCACCCTCGGATGTAGAGAGAGCCAAGCAGCTTTTTACTGATACAATTCAAATGATAACACATGATTGGAAACAAGATGTTGTAAATTTACCAGAACACAAATTCCAGTCAATAGAAGCTATTAAACAAAGTGTGAGAGAACGTTTTGATAACATTTTTGTGATAGTAGAGGGTAACAAAGTGATTCTGCGTGGTCCAGCAAACGAGCTACCAAAGGCCAAGAAATTCCTAGAAGGTGGTGAGATTGCCTCCTCAGGCTCCCAGCGAGTCATACAGATCTCATCTCAAGGAATGAAGCGTGAGCTCACAGTAAGTAATGAACACATGCAGATTGTACAGCAATTAAAATCTAGAGAGATTAAAGAAATAGAAAGGAAATTCAATGTGACAATTGAAGGGAAACCTGAAAAACAAAACAGCGTGAAGGTCACCTTCAGGGGGTCTGATGGACTTGACCTTGGTGTTCATGCTTCCCAGAATTTTCTCAGTCTACTGCAGAAGACCATCACCAATATTCATAGGAAAGTCGTGGAAGTGAGTCCAGACCTTCAAGAGAGTCAGCTTTCTTTGTTTGCAGAAGGGCTAAATTTGGATTACATAAATATAATAATTCAGTATAACAAGGGTGCTGTTGTCCTTATTGGGTCTCCAAATGATGTGAGGGCTGCTGAAAAGAAACTCAATGCACATTTAACGTCTGCGGGAGCTCAGGCGATAACTGGACTTAATGATGGAGATGTAGAGCCTATGGATACCAGTGACTTCTCTCCCCCGACATTAAAGAGTGATCCTGAGGAAGGCGAGACGTGTCCCATCTGCATGGACAAGCTAAAAAATAAAAAAATACTGGATAAATGCAAGCATGTGTTCTGCACTGAGTGTATCCAACAAGCCATGTCATATAAACCAGTGTGTCCAATTTGCAATGTGACATATGGCGTCATTAAAGGAACTCAACCGGATGGAAGCATGAAAACCACTATAGAGAGAATTAAACTGCCTGGATACAAATGTGACACTATTCAGATTAAATATAGTATCCCAAGTGGTACTCAGGGGGTGAGTATGAGCATGTGAATAGCAATATGATAAAGTGACACGTAAGAGGCCACAATTATTGCATGAATTTAGAGTACACATGAAATTAAACATAACTGCAATTGATTGTAATTAGAAATTCCAAGTGCAAATGCCTTATAATTGTTATAGTTATTTTATGTATAAATTAACTGAAAGATCCACCTTATTATCAACAGCAATTAATTTACATTAACAGTGGGGGTAAAAAAGAAAAAAGCATGCAGCACAGAAAAAATGGTAATATTGAGAGAAATATTTAACAATGGAAATATTTGATTTTATTGTTAATTGTCTCAGTCACTTTTAATGGAATCTGAACTGTTGATAAGTCTATTACCTCAGACAGTGGTCTTTCAGAAAATGTATACATTAAATAATTTATACATTATTAAAATATATCAAGTTTAAGGAACTTCTGCTTAGAGTTGCAATTCCGCTTAATGTAATTTTGTGTATTCCTGTTGTGTATATTTTTATATGCATGTTACATTTCCTTAATGAATACACTGAATATTAATGTAAACAAAAGATATGGTATATTCTCAAGGGAGGTGATGTCATTTAGTCTCATTGGATAGTATGGAGCATTTTTTATTGTTTAGCCAACTAACTAAATAGATTGTGATATTTGGTGATTAACCACAAACATAGATTTGATGGTATATGAAAATCAATCAGCCTCTTTAATCAGATATATTATCTACCTACATTTTTTAAATATTTGAGAGTGCATGTGTGCAAATACATGCAGTTGATTATAAGCGAGCATACAGTGCCTTGCAAAAGTATCCATCCACCTTGGCATTTTTGGAGTTTTGTTGCCTGAAATTAACATGGATTGTTTGAGGATTTGCATAATTTTATTTACAGAACATGCCCACAACTTTGAAGATGTTTTGTTTTTATTGTGAAGCAAACAACGAATAGGACAAAATAACAGAGAAAGTCAATGTGCATAACTATTCACCCCCCTAAAGTCAATACTTTGTAGAGCCACCTTTTGCAGCAATCACAGTTCCAAGTCGCTTTGAATAAGTCTCTATGAGCATGCCACATCTTACCAATGGGATTTGTGCCCATTCCTCCTTGCAAAACTGCTCCAGCTCCTTCAAGTTGGATGGTTTGCGCTTGAGAACAGCAATCTTTAGGTCTGATAACAGATTTTCTATTGGATTGAGGTCTGGGCTGTGACTAGGCCATTCCAACACATTTACATGTTTCCCCTTAAACCACTCAAGTGTTGCTTTAGCAGTGTGTTTGGGGTCATTGTCCTGCTGAAAGGTGAACCTCCGTCCTAGCCTCAAATCTCGTGCAGAGTGGTTCAGGTTTTGCTCAATAATATCCCTGTATTTAGCACCATCCATCTTTCCCTCAACTCTGATCAGTTTCCCAGTCCCAGTCCCGAATGGTGTTCTTTGGGTGATGTGATGAGTTGGGTTTTCTTTGGTGGCCAAAAGTTCAATGTTAGTCTCATCAAACCAGAGCACCTTCCTCCATACATTTTGGGAGTCTCCAACTTGCCTTTTCTCATGCCATTTCGTTTTTTTTCTGAAAGTAATGGCTTTCTTCTGGCTACTCTGCCATAAAGCCCAACTCTATGGAGCGTACGTCTTATTGTCGTCCTATGTACAGATACTCCAGTCTCTGCTGTGGAACTCTGCGGCTCCTCCAGGGTTACCTTGGGACTCTGTGCTGCCTCTCTGATTAATGCCCTCCTTGCCCGGTCTGTGAGTTTTGGTGTGCGGCCTTCTCTTGGCAGGTTTGCTGTTGTGCCATGTTCTTTCCATTTGATTATGATTTATTTGATGGTGCTCCTGGGGATCATCAAATATTTGGATATTTTTTTATGACCTATCTCTGACTTGTACTTCTCAACGACATTGTACCTTACTTGTTTGGAGATAAGTCTCTATGAGCTTGCCACATCTTACCACTTGGATTTTTGCCCATTCCTCCTTCAAGTTGGATGGTTTGTGCTTGTGAACAGCAATCTTTAAGTCTGACCACAGATTTTCTATTGGATTGAGTGCTGGGCTTTGACTAGGCCATTCCAACACATTTACATGTTTCCCCGTAAACCACTCAAGTGTTGCTTTAGCAGTGTGTTTGGGGTCATTGTCCTGCTGGAAGGTGAACCTCCGTCCTAACCTCAAATCACGCACAGAGTGGTACCGGTTTTGCTCAAGAATATCCCTGTATTTAACACCATCCACCTTTCCCTCAACTCTGACCAGTTTCCCAGTCCCGGCTGCTGAAAAACATCCCCACAGCACGATGCTGCCACCACCATGTTTCACTGTGGGGATGGTGTTCTTTGGGTGATGTGATGTTTTGGGTTTGCGCCAGACATAGCGTTTTCTTTGATGGACGAAAAGTTACATTTTAGTCTCATCAGACCAGAGACATGCCTTTTCTCAAATTTAAAACGTGCCATTTTGTTTTTTGCTGAAAGTAATGGCTTTCTTCTGGCCACTCTGCCATAAAGCCAAACTCTATGGAGCGTACGGCTTATTGTTGTCCTATGTACAGATACTCTGGTCTCTGCTGTGGAACTCTGCAGCTCCTCCAGGGTTACCTTGGGTCTCTGTGCTGCCTCTCTGATTAATGCCCTCCTTGCCCGGTCCGTGAGTCTTGGCAGGTTTGCTGTTGTGCCATGTTCTTTACATTTGGTTATGATAGATTTAATGGTGCTCCTGGGGATCATCAAAGATTTGGATATTTTTTATAACCTAACCCTGATTTGTACTTCTTAACAACATTGTCCCTTACTTGTTTGGAGAGTTCCTTGGTCTTCATGGCAGTGTTTGGTTAGTGGTGCCTCTTGCTTAGGTGTTGCAGCCTCTGGGGCCTTTCAAAAAAGGTGTGTATATCTAATGGCAGATCATGTGACACTTAGATTGCACACAGGTGGACATCATTTCACTAATTGTGTGACTTCTGAAGGTAATTGGTCGCACCAGAGCTTTTTATGGGCTTCATAACAAAGGGGGTGAATACATAGTCACATGACAATTTTCTGTTTTCTATTTCTAAAAAATAGTTTTATGTATATATTTTTATCATTTCACTTCACCCACTTAGACTATTGTGTTCTGATCCATCACATAGAATTCAGATTAACAAAACATTGAAGTTAAGGCTGTAATGTAACAAAATAGGTAAAAAGTCAAGGTGGGTGAATACTTTTGCAAGGCATTGTACATGATTGTATGTGTGTTCATTTGTGTGCTTGAGAGAGTGTTTATGTGTAGGTGTGAGTGTAGTGTACGTGTGCCACAGTGTAAGTGCTTGAGAGAGAGGATGTGTGGTACTTTCAGAAGTCCATGCTTTAAAGGGTGTCTGGAAGAATGGTAATTGGTATGATTGTAATGTCTGAGTAGGTGTATGTGTATGTTAGTGTTTGTGTGAGTGTATCAGTGTATATTAGTGTTTGCATCCAAGAGTGTTTGCATGCTTAAGAATGCAAGTGCAAATGTTCTTGAGAGTGGATGTTTGAGCATGTACCCAAGTGCATGCTCAAGAGTTAGCATAGGAGGGGCAAATACCCTTCCCAGGTAATATGAATAGGAGACACACAAAATAGCAAAATTAAACTTAACAATCCATTACCGGAGTTTGCCACAAGAGCTATGAAGCACTATGGATCAGTATGTTTCTCCCAAGAAGTCTTTGACTCCGAAAGCTTTTGGCTCTCATACTTTTTAACAACCCTTGTGAAAGTATGATGTAGTGATTGAAATTGGAGGGAAGTGAGGAGGGAGAGTCTGTGTAATGCAGTGATATGATAGTGATATGGGAAGATGCCTTAAGGGGGTTCCCGAGGCATATCTAGGCTCATGTAACATAGCAAGTGCAAGTGATAAGCGGGTGATGAGGTGATGAAGGGGGTGTTGGTGGATACCTGGACTCATAGAGGGCACAAAGTATAGGTGGAGGGGCCATAAACTTCCTCATTCATTGAAAACCTATTTGTAACCCTTCCTTGCCACAATCTTGATCATGGTTTTAAATTTAAAGAGAGTTCTTTGTGAGGGCTTTGCTTGTGCTGCGGGAGGGTGTGTTTCCAAGAACATGTAGGATGCTAAGTAACTCTGAGAGTCATGTAATAGCACTTAAAATGATCCGTTAGCAAGATGGGAGGAAGCCTGTTTTATACCAATATATGATAGTGAGATGGGAGGAAGCCTGTGCTATGCAGTGATATGATAGTGAGGAGGGATGAAGCCTTTGATATACATTGATTTAATAGTAAAGAGAGGTGAAACCTGTATTATGCACTGATATTAAAAGTTACAGACTTACGAGAAAAAAAGTACGAGACGCTGTACTTAGAAAAAAAAAAGATTACGACCTCACAAAAATACGACCTTACCGCCCGAAACCCGCGCACATGAAAACATTAAAAACACAATAAATACACACAACAAATACATAAAAAGCTTACCGACAGCAAGGGGCGCACCCAGGACCTCGAAAACTGAAGTTACACCTCAATTTAAGTAAAAAAAGAAGAGTTTAGACACCCGAAAATCCGCTAAGCTAGAGAAAAAATGCCCGCCCAAAAAAAACGAAAACGAGGCTCCAGGACCCTAAAGACGCAAAACACCACCAAACGCATACGGGTTTTCCGAAAAAGATGGACGCGATCGGAGAACAAGCACGCCAAATCAGCCACAGACGCGTACCACACGTTAGGCGCCATTTTACAACACTTACACAATGTGGAAGTACACAGCTACCCTAACGGATTTTGCTCGCGCACGCACACTATTTACACTGCACACATTGCTGACGCTTACACAGCAGACCTATCTCCCTTTTTCTTTCCCTTACCCTTTTCTCTCCCTCCTTCCATTGTCATCCCTTTTCTCTCTTCTCTACTCCCTTCTCTCCTTCCTAACATCTCCTCATCCTTCCTTTTTTATTTTATCTTGCTCCCTCACATTTTCTTTCTGCTTTCCCTATTCTCCCTCTTTTCTCTCCCCCTTCACTCCTACACTTGTGTCTTCCTTGTCTATTTCTGTTTCTTCCATTATTTTTCACTCTTTTCCTTCTCTCTCTCCCTTTTCTGTATATTTTGTTCTCTTTTGTCTTGCCTCCTCCCTTAATCATAGAAACATTGACTTGATGACAGATAACTAAAAAGACCCATCTAGCCTGCCTATTTTATCAACCCTAAAGTCTGGCTTATTAAGCCTTAAGGTGGCCTTATGCTTATCCCAGGCATGCTTCACTTCCTTAACCTTGTTTGACTCTACCACTTCCACTGGAAGGCCATTTCAGTTATCTATTACACTTTTTGTAAAGTACTACTTTCTTTTCTTTTTTTCTCATTTCTACCCTTCTGTCTCTACTCTCCATTCTCTCCATCTTCCTTATGTTTTCTACTGTC
The DNA here is from genome assembly GCA_027410445.1 of Discoglossus pictus. Taxonomy (NCBI): domain Eukaryota; kingdom Metazoa; phylum Chordata; class Amphibia; order Anura; family Alytidae; genus Discoglossus; species Discoglossus pictus. The sequence continues at coordinate 40,762,482 of CM050173.1, forward strand.
AGCAGATTCTCAACACATTAAATTTCAAGCCCGTAGCGGCAACGTGAGCCCGGCAATTGCTGCAGGCTTGAAATTTGGCCGAGTTACAGAGCTAATAAATTAGACCATGGCGTGAGTTATGGGCTTGAGACGCCAACCTGTAAACCAAATTTTGCACGTTGGGTGTGCGGCTGTGAACATGATCAATTAGTCAAACCCGTAGTTACGGGTTTAGATGGAGCCAATGGCAACAGAGATCGACATCATTACGTCACTGAAAAATGGAGGTTAGATTCCAAAGCCTTATGGGCCTCAATTACGAGTTTTGATTGGACCCGCATTCCAGAAATGATGCAATATTGATAAATCCGTAAATATAATATTCTAGTCCATGTGAGTTACATTATATGTATTAACACATTGATTTCTGTAATCTAAATAACACGGAAATCAAACTGAAAATAAAGTATTTTATATTGCAGTTTTACGAGCTTGAGAATGTTGTGGTATTAATTTTCATAGCTAACATCACTTTCTCTTTTATTATATGTACAGTAGTGTGTGTATATTTGCTTTTACAGTGCTACAGATTTGACCTTACCCACCTAGTACCCGTTGGCTTTTTGGCTCCATTTGCGGGTTACAGGCTTGAACGCAAGTGAATTTGTTGCAATTTAATAGAGTAATTGGAACGTAACAGTTACATGCTTGACAGATCAAAGGATTTGAGGGCACGCAGTTCAAATATTCATGTCCCGTAGTCTTTTCTTGCCCTTACCCCGCAAGTTGTTGGCGGCTTGCTTTGCGGGGCCAATTTAATAGCCTCAAGTCTTGCAACCTACGTTACAGGCTACGATTTTCAACGTTGAGGGAACTTAATAGGGCTAATTATCTTTGCCTTTATGTTATACTAGTTTGTTAAAAAAAAAAAAACTTGGAGAAGAGCGCAATTTTTTTTGAAAAACAGCAAAAAATATATATAGACTTTATTTTAATACAAACATAAAAGAGTGTACTAAAAAACTGCAGAAACATGTCCACAATCTCTTAACAGTACACACAAATGCCTTGTTAAGATAAACAGATCTTATATCCACAGGGAATTAGATTAATTAGAGGTTATCTACATAATACTAAAAAGTTAATTATTTCACATAGTGCATAAGTAGAACCTCTTTTTTTAATTAAAACTGACAAAAGTGTAAATAATCTGCCATAATAAATACTTTAAAACATATTTTTTAGTATTATGTAGATAACCAGGGTTCTATGTTTTGCAAGCACACTATTATTGCATGTATTAATATAACCCAACCTTACATCACCATGTATTTGTCTATTTTTTCCCCCCTTTTTAACCTCTCCTCCAAATTAATTTTCATCAAGCTGGTTTCCTCTGCAGGGAGGTCTCTCAAAATCTTCAGGGTAGCAGCTCATTATTAAGCCAAATTGGACTTTCACTGATACCATTAGATCTGAGGGGGAATCTGTATTGTGAAGAAAAATGTACAAGCGCTGCTTTAAGGGAAAGTCCACTGAGTGGTAACAGACTTGGCAAATTGTATCAAATCTTTATTGAATATACATTATCATTATTGTTTACATGTAACGCGCCAACATATTCCGTAGCGCTATACATGGGTTAAGTTCAAGGCAAAAAACAATAGTATTAACACATTGCAAAGGATGGAGGGCCCTGTCTTTAAGCATAGAATCCAGTGTCCACAGTGCTCTCCCTAAAACACCTGCAAGATTGAAAACTCGCAAACTTACAATCTATATATGCATTGGAATGGAAGAATAAATACTGTAGATACTCGAGTATAAGCCGAGTTTTTCAGCCCTTCTTTAAGGCTAAAAAGGTCCCCCTCGGCTTATACTCGAGTCACTCCCCCCCCGTGTCTCTCTAACCCCCCCGTGTCTCTCTAACCCCCACCATGTCTCTCTAACCCATCCTGTGTCTATCTAACCCCCCCGTGTCTCTCTAACCCCCGTCTCTTTCCCTCCCCCTTCCTCATCCTCAACACCCCCTCCTCATTCTAAACCCTGCTCCTCACTTTACCCCTCTAAATACCTCCCCCTCTCCCTTTCCCCTCCCTTACCTTCATCTGCAGCTTCTCCTACGGCCTCCGCTCCTTCCGCGTCTTGACCCGGCCAATGCAAATAACGTGGCGCGCATGTGAAGGTAAGTGAGGGGAAAGGGAGAGGGGGAGGTATTTAGAGGGGTAAAGTGAGGAGGGGGGTTTAGAATGAGGAGGGGGGAGGGAAAGAGACACGGGGGGTTAGAGAGACACGGGGGGGGGGGGGGGGCAGAGAGACACCTCTAAATACCTCCCCCTCTCCCTTTCCCCTCACTTACCTTCATCTGCAGCTTCTCCTCCGGCCTCTACTCCTTCCTCTCTGCAATTCAGTTTTATCTGGAAGCAGACAGACATGAGTGACTGAGCCAGGGCAGTGTTGGTGTTACATTATCCGGGGGCAGCATGGCACCCTCCAGCCGAACGTACCTATTTGTAAGTGAGGAGTGAAAGCTGCTGCTGCTAGAACAGCCGTCACTGACAAGTATACTTAGCAGAGCATCCTATGTGCAGCTAATCTAGGCCTCTTTTATAGTAACTCTCAAGCAACCGGAAACTACATTTATACAGCATCTACCACTCCGCATGGGTGGCAGATAACAGAGCCTACTGTATATATATATATATATATATATTTATATATATATATGAATAAATATATATATATATATATATATATATACTAGCGAATTGTAAGTGAGCTAATGTTGTTTGGTGTATATAATGTGGCTGATTTAGCGTCCTTCTTTTTCTATGTCGTGCGAGTTCTTCAGAATATCCAAAGCTGTGTTTAGGGACCTTTAGCCTCGTTTTAGTTTTGTTCGGCGGCCATTTTTTCGCTCGCTTAGGTGATTTTCGGGTCTCTAAACTCCTGGGTGCCCCCCTTGCTTATGTGTTTGTTGTTTGTATTTGTTGTGTTTGTAATGTTTTTGGGGTTGCGCCCTTGTTTTTTAATCTCCTAGGTGTTTTTCATCAAATACGTAGGTGTTTGGTGGTGTTTTGCGTCTTTAGACTGCTGTAGCCTCGTTTTCGTTTTTTTCGGCGGCCATTTTTTCTCTCGCTTAGAGAATTCTTTAGTGTCTAAACTCTTTTAATTTGAGTTAAATTGAGGTGTAACTTTAGTTTTCGAGGTCCTGGATGCTCCCTCTTCCTGTAAGTGAGCTTTTTATGTATTTGTTGTGTGTATTTGTTGTATTTTTCATGTTTTCATGTGCGTGTGTTGCTGCCGATGTTTGCGAGGTCATAATGGGTCGTAACGTGTCTCGTATTTTCCTTGCGTAGCGACGTAAATTTTGCGAGGGTCGCAGTTGCTGGCAAGGAGCGCCTTCTGCGCTCCTTGCCAGCAACTGCGGCCCTCGCGAGCCCGCAAGCATTAGCAACAACTCGCATGCTCACAACTATATATATGTGATATATGTAGTATAAGGGGCCCATAAATTGGCACCGAAGGGGAGCCCATTTTGTTGTCACTAGTTCTGCAATCGATAGTTATTGTATAGATTGACAGGAGTCATGGCTTATTGATCATACGGTAACAAAGAACAATTCTAGTTTATTTGTTAATTTTGAAATGTAATTCTATTGGCAGTGATGTAGATTTATGGATGAAATATTTTCGAAACAACATTTAATCTTATAATTGAGTTAATCTGGGACAGTTAATTTCATACTAAAAGCAATGTGTTGAGACACGTGAGGTTAATAGAATACTGTAGACCTGTCTCTCAAAATATTCCTTCTGTCGACATTAACCAGTTATTTTACAATTTTATTTTATTTGTGATGCTTTTCAGGTGAATCATCCTAATCCAGGAAGACCCTTCACTGGCACTCAACGTACAGCCTATTTACCTGATAATGCTGAGGGGCAAGAGATCCTGGGGCTGCTCAAAAAGGCGTTTGATCAGAAATTAATATTCACTGTGGGAGATTCTCGCACAACTACCGCTAAAGACTCTGTGACATGGAACGATATTCACCATAAAACCAACACATCTGGAGGACCCGCACAGTAAGAGTGTTTGATATAATTGCTTTTGATTAATATTGCTTATTCTCAAATATGTATAACTTACCTCAATAACATAATACACAGAGCAGCCATGTGTATATTATTCACAGAGTAGCATCTGTATATATATATATATATATATATATATATATATATATATATATATATTTATACAGTGCCTTGCAACCTGGAATTAATTAACATGGATTGTTTGAGGATTTGCATCATTTAATTTACAGAACATGCCCACAACTTTAAAGATGTTTTTTGTTTTTTTTTATTGTGAAGCAAACAACAAATAGGACAAAATAACAGAAAAAGTAAATGTGCATAACTATTCACCCCCCTAAAGTCAATATTTTGTAGAGCCACCTTTTGCGGGAATCACAGCTCCAAGTCACTTTGGATAAGTCTCTATGAGCTTGCCACATCTTACCACTTGGATTTTTGCCCATTCCTCCTTCAAGTTGGATGGTTTGTGCTTGTGAACAGCAATCTTTAAGTCTGTCCACAGATTTTCTATTGGATTGAGTGCTGGGCTTTGACTAGGCCATTCCAACACATTTACATGTTTCCCCGTAAACCACTCAAGTGTTGCTTTAGCAGTGTGTTTGGGGTCATTGTCCTGCTGAAAGGTGAACCTCCGTCCTAGCCTCAAATCTCGTGCAGAGTGGTTCAGGTTTTGCTCAATAATATCCCTGTATTTAGCACCATCCATCTTTCCCTCAACTCTGATCAGTTTCCCAGTCCCAGTCCCGAATGGTGTTCTTTGGGTGATGTGATGAGTTGGGTTTTCTTTGGTGGCCAAAAGTTCAATGTTAGTCTCATCAAACCAGAGCACCTTCCTCCATACATTTTGGGAGTCTCCCACTTGCCTTTTCTCATGCCATTTCGTTTTTTTTCTGAAAGTAATGGCTTTCTTCTGGCTACTCTGCCATAAAGCCCAACTCTATGGAGCGTACGTCTTATTGTCGTCCTATGTACAGATACTCCAGTCTCTGCTGTGGAACTCTGCGGCTCCTCCAGGGTTACCTTGGGACTCTGTGCTGCCTCTCTGATTAATGCCCTCCTTGCCCGGTCTGTGAGTTTTGGTGTGCGGCCTTCTCTTGGCAGGTTTGCTGTTGTGCCATGTTCTTTCCATTTGATTATGATTTATTTGATGGTGCTCCTGGGGATCATCAAATATTTGGATATTTTTTTATGACCTATCTCTGACTTGTACTTCTCAACGACATTGTACCTTACTTGTTTGGAGAGTTCCTTGGTCTTCATGGCAGTGTTTGGTTAGTGGTGCCTCTTGCTTAGGTGTTGCAGCCTCTGGGGCATTCAAAAAAGGTGTGTATATGTAATGACAGATAATGTGACACTTATGATGTGACCTCTGACTGCTATTGGTTGTACCAGAGCTTTTTATGGGCTTCATAACAAAGGGGGTGAATATATACGCACATGCCATTTTTCTGTTTTATATTTCTAAAACATAGTTTTATGTATATATATTTCTCATTTCACTTCACCAACTTAGACTATTGTGTTCTGATCCAAGGCACTGTATATGCAAATAATTTAATTTATGGTCGACAAAGTGCTTTGAACCTATTGGAAGCATAGAATGTGGAAAGAGAAGTCTTCCTGCAAAAAAAAAAAAAGCTGCACCTGTGTTTGGGGTAAACTGAGACAAGCAGCCTGGATACAAGGGAATCCATGAGATACACAAAACGCTGATGAAACCTATAACAAAAAAAGGACGCTTTAAAGAGTTGGTATTATTTCACCCCAGGGAGAAGTCTCTTTGTGTAAAGAAAACAATGCACAACATAAAGTGTGTTAAGGGCTCGAGGGGTGGGGCATTTGGAGAAAATGGTGGATCAGAGCCTCATCCATTTGCTTGTGAGGATAATGTTAAAAGCAGCATGTGAAGAAAGCTGAGAAAAAAGTTTTTTGGAAGGTGGTTTGTATACAAAAGATTGGTTTCTTTTACCTGAGAGTCAAGAAGCCACTCCAGGGCTAGACAAGGTGTTCCTGCGTTTTATCCAGATTGTGTTTGCAGGTTTAATTTTATTTATTTATTTAATTGCTGAATTAGGCCAAAGCCAAACTACTTTACAAGAAGTAGGACCTGAACTAAATATATTTTGACTACAAGAACAAGAGAACCTCCTGTGTGTATGCAAGTAAGTCACTACATTCAGAAAAGGAGAAAGATTGATGACGTGGAGGCTTACCTGCTAGCTTTTGAGAGGACTGCTTCAAGTGAAGACTGGCCACAAACCAAGTAGGGTGGAAAAATGCCTCCCTTCTTGGGTGGAACAATGCAGAGGGCGTACTACGATCTCACAGCAGAATAAGCAGCTGATTATATGTGTCTGAAGGCAGAAACTTTAGCCAGAACAAGGATATAGGTTCCACAAGTGAGAGTACAGAAGAGACCAGCTGGAAAGATGACAGATATTTAACCTACTTCACCTCATACGTAAATGGATATGTCTAGAAATCAAGTCTGCAGAGAAAATGGTGGAGATATTGGTACTGGTACACTTCTGGAGAGGACTACCTCCAGGAATGTGAGAATAGGTAAGACAGTGTAGATTTCAGTCCCTTTAAGAGCTAATGGCTCAGGGTGAATGTCATCAAGCCATAAAAAGTCTCTTGGCTGAATCCTCTGTAGAATGAGGCAAGTTCTGGAAATGTGTTTTGTCCACACAAAGTCGACCTACGAAAGGGCCCACAGGGTCTTATAGAAGGGAAACTTGAGTGTTCTATGGTGCTAACAAGAGTCTAAGGAGAAGTTAGCACCAATCTCAAAAGAGAAAAGGGATCATTACTTTAATATGGTCAAGTGCTTCCAGTGTGGAGAAATAGGACAGATGGGTAGCTCAAGGTCCAGACCAGGGTGAGCGAATACAGTGCATTGGGTGACTACAGCTCAATGTGACATGGTTACATAGATAAAGTATCAGTTCCTCACAGAAGTCCAGAAAGTGCAGGCAAGGAAAAAGCTTGTTCATTGCCTGTGTGCATGGAACAGTCATGGACTATCCAACAAAAACACATGGATTGAAGCTCAGGCGATAACAGCCCTAGTAGTACCCCATCTACCATATGCTGTTATTTTGGGAAGATATTTTCAAAATTTTGAAAATCTACAAATAGCAGACAATGGTGTCATGTTTAGGAGAGCCCACTGAACTTTTGGGGACTGTTGGACTGTGAGGGGGCCTGAATCATCACAAGTGGGCCACAATTTATTCTACCTTTTTCTGACAGATGTCCCCTGAGCTGGAGCCTGGAAGCCATGTTGCCTAGCTGGGTACCATTGTGACTGTTTTGTGACTCCTGGCTACATAAACTGTCAAGTGTTTTAATAAAAAATACTAAAACTCAAACCCCCTTCCCTAAGCAGAAAAGACCAATGGACGAAACATCACATATAATAGTTGTCAAACTGCGAGACGTCGTCACGCTTTGCGTGGTGCGTACGAGTTAGGTTGTGCTCATAGTTTGAGAGGCAAGCCGTTAACGAGTAGCACTTAGTCGGCGAGCCGTTAACATGTAGCACTTAGGCAGCGCTCATCGATGCGAGACTCGCAAAGCAAGGAAAGCAGTTAACGCGTAGCACATACGCGATGAGCTCCGCCTGCGAGCCTCCCAATAGCGAGGCGAGCTGTTAAGGCACTACAACGCACTACAACTATCACTACAAACATGATGAGGCAATGAAACACGCGGGACTTAGCCACAAAACACTTACTAAATGCGGGATCGCCTTGGCGTGCAAGCGGTTGACAAACGCGGGACTTAGAATTTATTTTTTTACGAGACGCAGGACGCAAAAAAATACAAGATTAACGGATGAACTGCAAAACCAAAAAAAAAACAATAAAACACACTAAATACACCAAAAATAATTACAGAAACATCACAGACAGCACAGGGCAACAGCCAGGACGTCTGGGAGTGATGTGGAACGCAAATTTAAGCCAATTTAGACAACTTTCGCCACTCGAAAATCGCCTAAGCGAGAGAAGAAATGGCTGCCGAAAAAATTAAAATGAGGCTACACGACCCCGGACCGCGCAAAACACTGCTGAACGCGTAGCACTTTACACATCAAAATATGAACTAGAAAATACACTATTACAAAACCCGGAAAATGCTCACGAGCCGCGTAATACATTAATAACATTACAAATATACAATGCCGCTTTACACAATAAACCAACAGCTTTCCCTCGCGCACACAGCCTATTTATAATGCACACTTGGAACATTCGTTACACTTTATAAGCAAGACACTAACACTCACAATGTATATTCTATGCTGTCGGAAAATACAAACAAATTGTTAGCTCTTCAGCCTATTGCTCGCTGCATATATCAATTATAAATACTTAAAGTATATTCATTTATTCAATAAATAATTCACTATTACTTAACTACATATACATAAAAATATATATCTCTCTTTATCATGACTGATGAAGGTGCTCAGAGGACCAAAAGTACATGACAGAAGAGGCTCACAATGAGCACCGAAGGCGCTCATTGCGAGGCACCCCATGAGCATCAAAGGCGGTCAGCGCAAGGCTCGCAATAAGCGCTGAAGGTCCTTAGAGTACAAACAGCATTCCCATGGCTTAAAATTGTATTGCCCCGTCATTTTTGACGGGCAAGTCGCTAGTAAATATATAAACACCAGACCCTACATAGTTATTACCCTCTCTAGGGTTGTTAAGAGGGAACTTGCAGGACTCCTTCCTGGACATCTGGAAACTGTGTGTGTGTGAGGGAGGGATCAAACAGACCTTGAGTGGACGAGAGAGAAATAAAGAGATGCTGATGCACTAACTAATGGTGTGGATTACTGCTTATACGAGGTGCTATCCTGATTAAAAGGACTCCCAGGTTGTCAGTTTAAACAAATATAAGCATAGTATATTTTTATTCTGAGGGGAAATAATAATCCTGATTTCTGGAATTATTGCTATTGATACTGCCTTCGATGCTGCTCCCAGTCACTGCTGCATGTGCTTCCGGTGTACCTGTGTGATGGTGGCATTCTGTCCTGGGATTCATTACTGCTAATCGGGGATTCTCAAAGAACCCCACGACCGACTACATAAGGAGTGGTCGTAACACATGGGATAAGTCATGAATCTTTTTCACACATCTTCCGTTTTTCTGGATAAAAAACTGTTTTCCAGCAGTGAAAAGGTACAGAAATCCTGTTGGGATAGATGGAAGGAAAAGGAGAGTGGGGCAGAAAGAAAAAGAGGCAGGAATTGGAGGTAGCCCTGGCAGTTTCCAAAACTACTCATGAGACAACAGAGGAACCTCCTTCCCAGCAGGAAATGACCATTCCAAATCATGCAAAGGTTCAAGAAAAGCAAATTGTTCTCCAGGAAGTAGAAAATTCTGTGAGAGTCCAGGTAAACTGTCCTCTTCTAAAGAATGTCCAAAAGAAAATAGTAGAAGTGAACGGATACATTTTGCAGAGACAAGAGCATCCCCAAGATCCACACTTTGTGTTATAAATTAAATTTCCTCTATCGCATCAATAAAATGAGATAAAATAGGAGAAGGAACTACAGAACAAATGCTGCTGCCACTGCTGCAGGAAGAAAGTGTTAGAAATGGCCCACAGTCCTCCTAGGGGTAGATAAAACATGAATAGATCTACTGTCCTGGCGTTAATGAAGAGGTACTAAATACCGTATTGGTCCGAATATAAGCCGCACCTTTTTTCCGATTTTTGAGCTTGCGAGTTACAGGTGCGGCTTATATTCGCGACCGTTAAAAAATCATTGCCGATTTGCGCACTTTGCTTGAAACACGTGCGACTTCTATTTGCGAATGCAAAATTACTGCCGATTTGAGCGATTGCGAGTTATGGGTGCCAATGTTCGTGCTTTAGGCTGCGGTATTGAATAGCGATTTACGGTTTTAGTGATTCTAACATCCTGTAAAGCCTGTAACCTGCAAAAGAAGCTACAGTGCTAATTAGAAAGCCTATTTCTTGCAATGGCTGATCACTTTGAGAGTCTTTTTCTCTCCAATTTTACGGGTGCGGCTTATATTTGAGTAATATCTTTTTTCTATTTTTTTTGTGTTTATTGCGATAGTGTTTTTTTTTGTGTATATGTATTTTTGTGTGCTAATTAAATAATTAATAAATGAATATACTTTACCTATTTGGAAGTAATATATGCAGGAAGCATTGTGCTGAAGAGCTGACAATCTGTTTTGATGTTGCTGCAGCATACAATGTAGGTTTGCAGTGTTGTGGAGCTGAGGTCTAAGTGTCAGCAATGTGTGCAGTGTGTAGTGTAAATAGGCTGCATGCGCGATGGGAAGCCGTTAGTGTAGCATTGTGTATGTTAGTGTTGTAAAATGGCGGCGAATGTGTATGTGGTACGCGGCTGTGGATGATTTAGCGTCCTTGGTAAAAGTGTATCTTGTACCTAGTACTGCTTTTTGGAAAAGACGTATGTGCTTGGTGGTGTTTTGCAACTTAAGGGTCCTGTAGCCTCGTTTTCGTTTTTTTCGGCGGCCATTTTTTTCTCTCACTTAGGGGATTTTCGTGTGTCTGAACTCGGGAATTTGGACTTTAATTGAGGTGTAACTTCACTTGCAGAGGTCCAGGGTGCCCCCCCCCCCTTGCTGTGGGTAAGTTTTTTATGTAATTTTTGTGTGTATTTATTGTTTTTTTTATGTTTTGCGCTGCGCACGGCTTGCCCGTTAAGGTCGTATTTCTGCGGCTCATATTTTTTTGTGTAAGTCCGTATTTATTGATTGCGTTTTAGATCTATTTTGTCAAAGTGCTGCTTGTGTGGGTGTTTGTAACCGCTTGTGAGGCGTCGTAGAGCCTCCACCTCCGCAAATGCGGCCCATTGCTTTGCGAGGGCGGCATTTGCCTTCGGCTCATTGCAGCCGACGTTGGAGCCTCCACCTCCGCAAATGCGGCCCATCGCTTAGCGATTCGTAGTTTGACAACTATTATATGATATATATAACATGTTTGTGTATCATATGTATTGTATTTTATAGATTTTATTAGTACCATTTGCATTTTATAATCAGTGTCACATGGAGTTTATATTATACACCATGTGTGTATTTCAGTTGTTATATGTGTACAATAGCAGTTTTCGCATAATATACACACAGTCTATCTGTTAGTTACTCTCACTCTACTCTTCCAGTTTTGGGTATCCAGATCCTAATTATCTGAAGCGGGTTCGAGAGGAGCTAAAGGCCAAAGGAATCGAATAATGATGACATCAGAGTCTGGGGGAAGATGAGCTCATTATTACTATGTCTGTCTAATGAACCCTGATTTTAATGCAGCCGGCAGGTGAACCTACTACAGGTGACACCCTGGGATGATTTTGTTGATTTCAATGATTTTTCACCCTGTTATTATGGTTTGTGACTGTGTGCTCTGATGTTCCTGCTCTTCCTCACTTGTGCAGCACTCGATTGTGAAAGAAAACACACCAAGAATTCCTATTACATACATAGCACTAATGAAACTCTGACCTGTATAGGTAGATGTAATAGACAGACTAGATGTGCCTATAGCTTTTTACCTGCCATAAATATCTATGATTTTTAATTTGTATGTGAACTTTAAATATACTGCAAGACAGATCTCATGTAACCATATATTCAAATTATAAAATATATATAGCAGTGAATATTATATAAATAAATAATATTACATGTTCATAACTTAGATACTTTGTTACCATACATGTTTGGGAATCTGAACGTTTTAAAAGATAATTAAAACTAGCTTTTTATGGTAATCTACTGTAATAACATGGGGTGGTGCTATTATTTGGGCAAAGCCACTTTGGGTGCCATCTTAATAGGGGCACTGACAATGTATTTATTGTCACATTGTGCATATCTCATCTCATATTTGTATGGTCTAAACCCGGGTAATCAAGTAAGGTCCTGGAGAGCCACAAACAGGCCTGGGTTTGAGGGTTTATATTCTGTACACAGGTTAGTCAATCAGGATCGCTGAAGAAGTGATAGTCTTGTCTGTAGACAGCAGGGATATCCTAAAATCCTGGCCTGTGTATTGCTCTCAAAGACTGAACTTGCCTACCAGGGTCTATACCAACCAGAGTAATTTTCCATTAAGATGGTGGTTTGACCTTAAAATTCTTTTGGCTCCAAATAAAAGTTGATAAGTTGAGAGGTGGCCACCTCACTTTATCCATCGCAGTGCTGTACAGTGTGCTACTTCTGCTTTATTCTTGTAATGATTTCCTACTCATAGATGATTATATGATGATGCACTTTAGGTGCCAGGAATTTAATGATGAGCTCAGTGTTATTGTGCAGATATTATACATGCAAAAAAATAATAAAATACTCTCAGTTGCAATACAATTCTTGTTTTTCATTTTTTCCTCAAACTGCATTCTCATAGACAAATGGAGATAAATATATATATATATATATATATATATATATATATATATATATATATATATATATATACAGAAAAGGCTGATCTACCTCCACGCAAACGAGTTTAGGATATTATTAATTTTGTGATGTATGTAGTATTGTATATCTTCTTCCATTTTATATATTTATTTTCTTTGAATTTTTTTTCAATTATTGGATATTCTATTATAACTACAATTCTGTGTTCTACATTCATAATAGGGATATGAATTTTATTATGCAGCTAGATTTCATCATTAATTTATTTAGTTAGTACATTATATTTATTGGTTTAATCATATCCAAAATGTATTTAGACTTACATTTATGTTAGATCATATGTATCAATAATGATATATCAAACCAAATTATATTGTCCAGTGGTATTCATTATTAATGTTGAAATTCAACTACTTTTTATCATATATTTTTCAACACTATATAATAGATAAGTGGATGGAGACATTGTTTTTTGCATGACTTTATAAATGGTAATCCACTTGGCTTCTTTTTTTTAGGAGTTTATTGTCCAAGCCTCTTTTACTGATAGTCTTTTTTATATGATAAATCAATACAAATTCAGAGCATTGGTGTTAGCCATATGTTTTTGATTTACATGTGAAATGGGGATGTCATAATCTTTTTTGATATCTCTAGATATGTTCTAACACTCTCCTTTTAAATTCACAGGTTGTTTTTCCCACATTTGTTTTTGACAGATGCAATATATCGTATATATGACTCCAGAGGTTTTACATGCTATGAAGTTTTTTTTAATTCTTCACATTTATAATAGGAAAGATTTACCTACATGCTTTATAAGAGCGGCATCTAAGGCATCCCATTGTGTTTTTTTTTTTTACAATTTTGTCTTTGTTTGTAGTTCCAGGTGGCTATGTGTCAAGATGTCTTTTAATTTTTCTGTCTACTTGTGATCTGAGGATATTCTCCAAAGAAGAGCTTTAAATCCATATCAGCAGTTGGAATGTTCCAATGCTTTTTAAAATTGTGTTTAATTTCATTCCATCTTCCATTGGAAGTTTCAGCGCATCTAACCAGATTATCTTCCTCCTTCTTTTTAACAGATAGGAGAGTCTTTCTATTTTTTTCTTTGCATTTGTTATATTCTGTTGTGAAAACTTTTTGCTGTATCCACATAAATAAAATAAAGAATTATACTGCACAGAGAAACATCATCTTCACAGAATAAATCCATATAAGAAATGAGTAAATTAACTTGTGCAACATATTACATTCTATATGTTATAACTCTAAAATATTGGTACGTTTATTTTGAGATCTTAGAAGATAATAACATTAGTAAAGCAAATATATAATTAATTAATGATACATAAGTAATGCAAAAATGAAGAGATTAAACAATGTCATTTAATATGTTTTATTTTTTAAGTGGTTGCTTTGGCAATCAAAATCTTTTAAAACCAGGACACACCCAATGGCCGACACTCCTGACGAAATGCAGAAACGTATGTTGGGTCCGTCTGCAGTAGGGTCACAGCTGATGAGGCTGTGAGTGACACTATGTAACTATGTTAAGTTTATCATCTGAAATTACCCTAACCTCTAATCCTAACCCCTAACCCTAAATCTAACATTCACTCTAAGAACAAATTGAACAAATATATATATATATATATATATATATATATATATATATATATATATATTGTGACAAAGTCATATAGATATATGGGAGGGTCCTAGAGGGCAGATATAGTGCCTTTCAAAAGTATTAGCCCCCCTTGACTTTTTGCCTATTTTGTTACATTACAGCCTTAAATTCAATGTTTTGGTTTTGTTAATCTGAATTTTTTGTGATGGAGCAGAACACAAAAAGTCTAAGTTGGTAAAGTAAAATGAGAAAAATATATACATAAAACTATTTTTTAGAAATAGAAAACAGAAAATTGGCATGTGTGTATGTATTCACCCGGTATATGCTAATGACGTGGCGCGCATGTGACGTCACATGCGCGCCGGGTCAAGGAGCGGAGCGGAGGCCGGAGCAGAAGCAGGTAAGTGAGGCGGAGGTATTTAGGGGGGTTTAGGTTGAGGAGGGAGGTTTAGGTTGAGGAGGGGGAGGTTTAGAATGCGGAGGGGGGTTTAGAATGCAGAGGGGGGTTTAGAATGCGGAGGGGGGTTTAGAATGCGGAGGGGGGGGGGGTTAGAATGCGGAGGGGGGGTTAGAATGCGGAGGGGGGGTTAGAATGCGGAGGGGGGTTAGAATGTGGAGGGGGGTTAGAATGTGGAGGGGGGTTTAGAATGAGGAGGGGGTTGAGGGTGAGGAGGGAGGTTGAGGATGAGGAGGGGGGGTTGAGGTTGAGGAGGGGGTTGAGGATGAGGAGGGGGGTGGAGGAGGGAGGTTGAGGATTTTGCTTCAAAGTTCTTTATTTGAAATTTTATTTTCTTTCCCTGAAATTTCCTTCTTAAAATGAGGTGCGTGTTATACGCCGGTGCGTGTTATACGCTGATAAATACGGTATATAACTATTAAAATGATATCAATTGTCAGATTTATTTCCTTTTTGTATAAAATAAATGGTTTCGTTATAGTTGATAGACACCTTGGGAGTTTAGCAATCCTTGGTCTAGCATCTAATTAAAAGAAAATACACAGATATAAATAGATGCACAGGTATATTATACAGTATACCCAGTAAAACCCAGAAACTGTCCATGTACCTTTAACTTTAACTAAACTCATTACAATATCTGACAAATTGATACTGTATCTCACTTGATTTGATCAATTACACCATAAGTGATCCTGTGAGACTTTGTTTCTAAGTCCAGCCTTTAATACACCTGATGAAGCAGACATTGGGTTGTTATATGGTGTCATAGTAGGACAGTGTTATTTATGCATCTAAAGAGACACTGGTAGATAGTGAAGAACCATATTAGACATTACTTGTTAGGATAAACAGCAAACATGGACAACATATTACAGAACCAACTGAAACTCAACTGTCAGTTACAGATCACCTTGTAACATTCTAAATTAGTTAACTCCTTATCAACTGGACACAATTAAACATACAGTACATGCTGTTGTATTTCCCAACACCCTTTCTCAATGGCATGTGCATGATTACGTGACAATCCGCTTCTTTCGCAGTAAACAACAACTCTCCTTTGACAACGGCCTGGTGATTGTTTCTGCAGTCATCTCCCCTGATGGACAATACAGAATGTCAGTAACGCCTTGCTCTTGCGTGCCCATTGTAAGCTCCACTTCCCGTTCTGCCTCCTGTGCAGCCCCACCCCTGCCAGCGTCTGTCTTTGACCAAGTGGGCACATTTTCTTTACAACTTTTGAAGATTGATTTTTCTGATGCTTCGCTTTTATCAAAATATACCCTGCGACTTATTGTTACCTTGTTGGTCTTTGGGTGAAGGATTCCATATGCTTTACTTTGTTCGCTGTAGCCCACCAGGATCCCTTCTACGGCTTTGTTCTCCAACTTGGAACGTTTCTCGCTTGGGACATGAGCATATGCTTTACACTCCGATATGTCCTATACTGGGTTTTGATCCATTCCACATTTGGTATGGGGTACGTTCAATGGTTTATGACGTGGTTTAAGGGTTTAGTCTGTTCTGTAGGTATGTTGCAGTCATTATTGCTTCTCCCCAGTGCTTGTTAGGTAAGTTGGCATCTGAAGGCATTTCTGTGAGAGTGCATTTTTTTCTTTCTGCTACGCCATTTTGTTTGGATGTGTATAGTACAGTTGTTTGGTGTATAATACCTTGCTTCTTTAGGTATGATTCCACTTCCTTTCCCATATATTCCCCCCATTGTCTGTGGGTATTATTCCTGGTTTCCTTTTAATCTTGTTGCTGGTCATAGCTACAAATTCTTGAAGTCTTCCTGATGCCTCGCTTTTGTGCTTCAGTAGATATGCCTCGGAATTGGACTGTGAGTGCATTTTTAGATGATAGGAAGCTTCCTTCTAGGCATGGAACATGCAAAACACTCTTACAAGGATGCTTTGCTTACCCCCGGCGTGTCATGCAATTCAGGAACTCTTGACTGTTACCTTCTGCTGTGATACTTTTCCTATTTGCTAGTAAGACTTTGTCTTTTGCACTGTAATCAATTTCTGTAAAAAACGTCTCTTCACTTGTCATGTGACTTGCTGCCCCTGAGTGGATGCACCATCCATGTGATGTGCTATTCTGAGTTACTTTAAAGGTACCACTCCATGATGCATATGCTGTTTCCTTTTTTGCCGTTTTAACTCTTTCTCTCGTGGGTGGCTCTTTCCTTCACTGCTCAGCTATCCAGAGTGAGCAGTTCCTTTTAAGGTAACTTGCCTTTTTGCAACAAAAACATACTGTAGTTTATTTGGTTGTCTTGTGCCTTCATGCTCTTTAGAGCTACCTCTTATCTCTCATTCTCTTCATTATGCATATTTTGCTTTCTTCTGTTGTATTCGTCAATTAATTTTCCTTTAGCATTTTCTAGTGTTACTTCCTGCTCTGGTCTAGTTTCTGGAGCATTTATAAGGGCACCATAAGACTCTGGAAGACTGCATAGTAATAATGCTACTATATGATTGTCTTCACCTATTGCACATAGCTATTCCACAATCTCTAGCCTATCATTCACATGTTCACGCATGTCCTGGCCATTGTCCAGCCTTATCTTATACAGTTTGCGCCGCAGATATAGTTTACTGTTTAACTTTGAACGCTCATGAAGTTTTTGTAATGCAGTCTGTTATAATTGATTTTTGTGGGAAATTATGAAATGTTGCTTTTATGTATAATGTTTAAAAAATATATGTGATATTCTAAAGTATTCTGCAGTAATTTATATGGCCCTGCGATCAAGCACTATCTATCTATCTATTATAGAGTCCTATTCTATTCCAGCAGAACCAACAGAAAATTAGAAAATCATGATCATTATAATCAGTGAGAACAAGCGCTGATAAATGCGGCAAGGAACATTTTATATATATCTGGCTTGGTTGAAAACATGCTTAAGCCACTCGTTAAAAACACTGACAGCTATATACAGGACACCACTGACTTTCTTAACAAACTCAGTCAGATTGAAGGCCTACCTGCCAACACACTACTTGTAACCATGGATGTTGAATCCCTTTACAGCAACATCCCACATAAAGATGGCACTGAGGCATGCATGAAGTTTCTGTCTACACACAATCAGAATCACAAATATAACCCTGATACCATTGTCAAACTACTAGAATAAATCCTGACCCACAACTACTTCACCTTCAACTAGCATGTTTACCTACAAATAATGGGGACCGCAATGGGCATGAAAATGGCACCACAATATGACCACCTATTTATGGCCGACCTGGAAAAGAGATTCCTGTCCACATATGTCCACAAACCTTACAGATACTACCGTTACATAGATGACCTGTTCATCACGTGGACAGAAGGGGAAGGAAAACTCAAAGACTTCCATAATTCGTTCAATACCTTTCACCCATCCATTCAATTTAAAATGGATTATTCCACAGAACAGGTTAACTTTCTGGACACTACCATTTCCATTACAAATGGCAAACTGAATTCATCCATCTATAGTAAACCTACAGACAGATGTAGTTACCTCAACAACTCTAGCGTCCACCCCTCCCATACTAAACAAGGGATAATTTATAGTCAAGCCATCAGATACCACTGCATATGCTCAAACACAGAGGACCGTGAGAAACACTTAAAAACACTGTCTGCCTCCTTCAGACAGAAGGGTTACAAACCCTGTATTATCACTCAGAAAGTAACCTCTGCCATCAGAACACCCCAGGAACACTTGTTGCAATACAAAACCAAAGAAACAACTTCACGTACACCTCTGGTAACCACATACCATCCGGTTCTAGAAGGAATATGCAAAATATTTAAGGATTTACAACCACAACTCACAGAGGATACAGAAATGAAACATATATTCCCCAAACCCCCCATTCTTGCATTTAGGCAGCCACCAAATTTAAGACAAACATTGGTGAACAGAAGATTGCCAAATGAACAGCATAACAGAGAAAATGGCACCAAACCCTGCAATAAAAGTCGCTGCAAACTATGCCAACACATCTGCAAAGAGGACACAGCCATGAACAACAACAAGTCCTATAACATCAGAGGCTCATTGGTTCTGCATGACTCAGTACTGTTTTGTTTCTCCCTCCATTTTAAACATTATTATCTTTAAAAAATACATTTGAATAAATCTATGTGTTTGTAAAAAATATTTAAAAAAATATTAATTTAATTTATAGGCCTTTACATAATTAATATACCTTTACATAATTAATATTACGTTGCTAAAAAAATATTTGGTTACTTAGCATATATTTCTAATTCTGCTCCTTCACACACACACACATATATTTATATATATATATATATATATATATATATATATATATATACGCACACACACACATTATATATTTCTTACACATACAATAAGAGATCTCCCCCAAAAGTAAGTATACCCTCTCCTTATAAATACATATGTACATAGAGAGAGACTAAGACACAGGACCCCTTCTGGATCACTACCTTGTCATGGTGAAGGGGCTTGTTACCTCAATGAAGCTATGAGCTATATCATGACGGGTCACCCAAGATGGGCAGCTCATTTTAGAGAGGTGAGACAAAATGCAGTCCACTGGAGTAGGAACTGGTAACCCTCTTCAGTATCTTTGCCATGAAATAGCACAGGGGTTTAAGCATGCAAGGTCTGTTGTCCTCTCAAACAAACTTCCAGGGACTTCTGACACTTTCAGTGTAGTTGATCAGACACACAATGGCAGTGTACATGTCTCACAATTACAGCCAGCACCCTTTGAGTTAACACAATAACTCTTCCCCAAACAGCTGGAAGATGCAAAAGAAACAAATGTTACAGATTACAGGACAGCAGCCCAGGGCAGGGCTAGGGGAGGCTCAGTGTGAGTGCTGGGGGAGGCTTGAAAAAAATGGCAGCCGTTAAATTCATAATTTTTCAAAGTCTTGCCTTTTTGCAAGTTGTGCCTTTGTCGCTCATTGCAAATTTTTTTCTAAGTCTTTCAGGCCTTTGACGTTCATTGCGGGCCTCGCAATGAGCTCCAAAGATGCTCATTGCAAGCCTTTTTGCAAGTCTTGCGTGCCTCTCGATGAGCTCCAAAGGCATTTAGCCTTTGGCGCTCATCGTGGGCCTTGCAATGTGTGCCTTCGGCGCTCATTGCAAGCCCTTTTCTAAGTGTGAGCGCCAAAGACGCTTGTTGCAAGCCTTTTTCTAAGTCTTGCGTGCCTCGTGCACTCATTGCGCATACTCAAGCCTGTAACTTTTAACATAGTGTTACAGTCAAACTCGCAATTACGACAACTATTATATGTGATTAAAATAAACTACATGAAGTTTAAATGAAAACTAATGAAATTGTCAGACTCACTTGGATTTATATAGAGAGATATCAATGCATATGCATTCAGTCACTACAATTGTTACAATGTGTCTTAAAGCAAAATGTTACAAAGTATCTATCACACAAGCTTATTCTCTACACAGGATACATTTCCCCTTGTTAAGCTGCTATATTTAACAAAGGACTGAATGCCTCTTCTATACGTGTATCAAAATAACATGTTAAATACACAAGATATGAATTTGAATTCTTAAAGAGGCAAGTCCTATGAATAGGTGAGAGACAACAATGAAGGTTTTCCCTCTTGTTTAGCCCTGTGACGGGTGCCCATAAAGCTAGCACCTAGTCTACAATAACTACACTATCATAACTAGCTACCATAATGAATTTAAATTAGCTTGCAATCTACACTAGGCAAAATAATATCTACACTAGGCAAAATAATATCTAGCAATCTAAACTAGGCAAAATAATATCAACAGTCCCTATATGGGTAAATTCTTCTATAATTCACTCTGTATGAATGCACACCCCTAAAATAAACAAGGTCTCCAGGATAGATACAGTTGATGGTAAACAAATATTATCTCCTATTCTCGTGATGCTTGTAGTGATGTCACAACCTGTAACTTATATAATAGTGCCAAAAATCGTCCACTTAGCTACTCAACCAGTGAATGTTGCCGTGGTCTCCTGTGTAGAACTCTATTGTTGTCTGACAGGATAAAAACACCAATAAGAGGGTTAATCTGTGAGCGCCATTCTTTTTTGGATATAGGTAATTGGCATATGTTTTATTTCTTCAGTAAATACTAATGTAAATAATAGATATGATATATTCTCAAGGGAGGCAATATCATTTAGTCTCATTGGGTTCTATGGAGATGACCAAATCAACCATTTTTTTTTTTCTTGTTTGGTCAACTAACTAAATAGAACGTGATATTTGGTGATTAATCACAAAAACATAGATTGGGTGTTATATAAGAATCAAACAGCCTGTTAATTCTGGTCGTTGTATCTACCTAAACAAGCTTATTTTCATATGTGAGACAGTATGTGTGCATGTTTGTGTGCAAATAGATGTGATTGATTATAAGACAGTGTCGGCACCTGGGCTTTGATCAGATTAAGCGTACATGATTGTATGTGTAAGCGTTTGTGTGCTTGAGAGTGTTTGTGTGTAAGTGTGAGTGTAGCGCATGTGAGCCTGAGTGTAAGTGGACATGCTTGAGAGAGGATGTGTGGTACTTTCACAGGGCTGTGCTCGAAAGGGTGTTTGGAAGTATGCCAGTTAGTGTGATTGCAATGACTGAGTAGGCATATTTGCATGTTAGTGTTTGTGTGAATGTGTGTCAGTGTATGTTTGCAAGAGAGAGTGCTTTCATGCTTAAAAGAGTGTAAGTGCAAATGTTCTTGAGAGTGGATATTTGAGAATGTACCCAAGTGCATGCTTGAGAGTGAGAGTGCATGTGTAAAAGTGCATTTTATGTATATTTATATATATATTCTGTTTCCCCCATACCCAGGCTCATATATATATATATATTTATTTATATATATATATATATTATATATATATATATATATATATATATATATATATATATATATATGGTATACAGCAATTGTTTCACATATGGTGGGCTAAGAGTGATAGAAGCCCTCCACCGTACAAAGTACAGTAGTGCAAATAAGGAATAGTACATTAGTGATTCTATTTGAATGTCTAAAAATAAGTTGATGAAAACTTATTTCCTGCTCAAATTTCTCAGAAATACAGTATATGCACTGCAGTCTGGGAAAACTGTGTGGGACATGCAAATGAGGCCACATAATGCACCATCACTCTGTCAATCACTCACACCATACTGAGGATCGGCAGTAACCGTGAAACAGTACTGTATGTGGTTAAGTGACCTGGTTTGAGAAAAATCCATCTGTTGCTATGCCTAAAACTGTGAAATACAGTAAGCATATGCTTAAAAATGCTTTGGATTGACAGAGTGATGGTGCATTATGTGGCCTCATTTGCATGTCCCGCCCAGTTTTCCCAGACGGCAGTGCATATACTGTATTTCTGAGAAATTTGAGCAGGATATAAGTTTTCATCAACTTATTTTGAGAAGTTCCAATAGAATCACTAATGTACTATTTTATATATATATATATATATATATATATATATATATATATATATATATATATATATATACAGTGGATATAAAAAGTCTACACACCCCTGTCCTGTTAAAATGTCAGGTTTCTGTGCTGTAAAAAAATGAGACAAAGATAAATCATTTCAGAACTTTTTCCATCTTTAATGTGACCTATAAACTGTACAACTCAATTGAAAAACAAACTGAAATCTTTTAGGTGGAGGGAAGAAAAAATATAAAACTAAAATAATATGCTTGCATAAGTATGCACACCCTTAAACTAATACTTTATTGAAGCACCTTTTGATTTTATAACAGCACTCAGTCTTTTTGGGTATGAGTCTATTAGCATGGCACATTTTGACTTGTCAGATTACGAGGGCATCTCCTGTGCACAGCCCTCTTCAGAGCACCCCACAGATTTTCAATCGGATTCAGATCTGGGCTCTGACTGGGCCATTCCAAAACTTTAATCTTCTTCTGGTGAAGCCATTCCTTTGTTGATTTGGATGTATGCTTTGGGTCGTTGTCATGCTGAAAGATGAAGTTCCTCTTCATGTTCAGCTTTCTAGCAGAAGCCTGAAGGTTTTGTGCCAATATTGACTGGTATTTGGAACTGTTCATAATGCCCTCTATCTTAACTAAGGCCCCAGTTCCAGCTGAAGAAAAACAGCCCCAAAGCATGATGCTGCCACCACCATGCTTCACTGTGGGTATGGTGTTCTTTTGGTGATGTGCAGTGTTGTTTTTGCGCCAAACATATCTTTTGAAATTATGGCCAAAAAGTTCAACTTTGGTTTCATCAGACCATAACACCTTTTCCCACATGCTTTTGGGAGACTTCAGATGTGTTTTTGCAAAATGTAGCCTGGCTTGGATGTTTTTCTTCATAAGAAAAGGCTTTCGTCTTGCCACTCTACCCCATAGCCCAGACATATGAAGAATACGGGATATTGTTGTCACATGTACCACACAGCCAGTACTTGCCAGATATTCCTGCAGCTCCTTTAATGTTGCTGTAGGCCTCTTGGTAGCCTCCCAGACCAGTTTTCTTCTCGTCTTTTTATCAATTTTGGAGGGAGCTCCAGTTCTTGGTAATGTCACTGTTGTGCCATATTTTATCCACTTGATGATGACTGTCTTCACTGTGTTGCATGGTATATCTAATGCCTTGGAAATTATTTTGTACCCTTGTCCTGACTGATACCTTTTAACAATGAGATCCCTCAGATGCTTTAAAAGCTCTCTGTGGACCATGGCTTTTGCTGTGGGATGCGACTAAGAAAATTTCAGGAAATACCAACTAGAGCAGCTGAACTTTATTTGGGGTTAATCAGAGGCACTTTAAATGATGGCAGGTGTATGCTGACTCCTATTTAACACGATTTGGAATGTGATTGCTTAATTCTGAACACAGCTACATCCCCAGTTATAAGAGGGTGTGCAGACTTATGCAACCACATTATTTTTCTTTTTTTCTTCCCTCCTCCTAAAAGTTTTCAGTGTGTTTTTCAATTGAGTTGTACAGTTTATAGGTCACATTAAAGGTGGAAAAAGTTCTGAAATTATTTATCTTTGTCTCATTTTTTTACAGCAAAGAAACCTGACATTTTAACAGGGGTGTGTAGACTTTTTATATCCACTGTATATATACAATTTGTAATTATGCTCGAAATATTTCATATTAAAAGCTATGTTGTTGAGATGTGTGTTTAATAAACATACTGTAGATCTATCTCTCAATTTTTTTCTATTGACATTAAACATAACATTAACCCCGTTATTTTATTATTTTATTTGTGATGTTATTCAGGCGAATCATCCTAATCCAGGAAAACCCTTCTATGGCACGCACAGAAAGGCTTATTTGCCTGATAATGCCTAGGGGCGAGAGATTCTGGGACTGCTAAGAAAGGTATTTGATCAGAATTTAATATTCACTGTCGGAGAGTCTGGCACAACTGGCGCTAATGACTCCGTGACATGGAACGATATTCTCCATAAAACCAACACATCTGGAGGACCCGCAAAGTAAGAGTTTTGATATAATTGCTATTATGAGAACAGTCAAATATCCTAAAAAGACAAAAATAAGGACTTTGAATATTCTCAAATATGTATAACTTACCTCAATAGCATAATACTCAGAGCAGCCGTGTGTGTGTGTATTATACACATAGAATTGTTTGTGAGTCTGAGACAGAACAAAGCTGATTGTTCAGTCTAGATTGCACCTGAACTCAGGCAAGAGGGATTTAAGTGACCTACAGCTAGAATGATAGTGTGTGTGACTGTTATTGGTTGTAAATCTGGAGCTGCTGAGAGGAAGACTGAAAGTGGAGGCAGGGACTGGGGAGAGAGAAGTCTTGCTCCAAAAATAACTATACATGCTTTCGGGGAAAGCTGAGACAAACCTGGAGACTGTATCTGGAGAAAAGGAAAGCTGTAAGAAAAATAAAACCACGAAGAAACCTACAAAAATTTACAATTTAAAGAGACTTTTAATTTTACACCAAGTCTGTTCATGTAAAGAAAACAGCACATGCCAAAAGGTGTGTTAAGGGTCCATGGGGTTGGGCATTTGGAGAAAAGGCTGGGCTAGTGCCCCACTTGTTTGTTTGTGAGAATAATGCTCAAATAGTAGTATTTTGGAAAGTGGTTTGTATACAAAGGACTCGTTCATTTTACTTGAGAGATGAGAAGCAACTCCAGGGCTAGTCAGGCTGTTTCTGTGCCAGCATGTATATGCAGTTGTTGTTTTGTGTTACTGAATTAAGCCAAAGCCAAGCTACTTTACAAAAAGTAGTAGACCAACAAAATAACCTTTGACTACAGGAAAAAGGGAAACTGTGTTGGGAATGAGAGCAATTCCATACTTTCTTAAAATAAGTAACGATGATGATGTAGAGGCATACCTGATTGCTTTTGAGAGGCCCACTACAAGTGAAGACTAAGTAAAAGTTAGCACCCAGCTCAAAAGAGAAAATGAATTATTACTTGAATATGGTCAAGTGCTTTCAATGTGGAGAAATGAGACATATGGCAGATCAATGTCCAAACAAAGATGATCCAATACAGTGCAATCTAGGGGTGACTGCAGCTCACTGTGACATGGTTAATCTAACCATCATAGTTGAGAGAAAACATCAATTCGTCACTGCTGTCCAGGCTGGGAAAAAGCATGGGCATTGTCTGTGTGCATGGAACACTCATAGACTATGTGACACCCACTGTACCTTTGGGGGACTATGGACTGTTTTGAGCCCTGAAGGGAACCTGGCACCATAACACAGCTCATTCCCTTTCTCACCAAGAACAATGCCCAAAACCTTGAATACCTGGACTGTGGTTGCCATGTTGGCCCAGATGTCTGTGTGTTGTACCATATTGTTATAATGCAATGCTGAGGGAGACCCTGAGACTGTTTAGGACTATTGGACTGATGTCCGCCCTGGGCTAACATGATTTTGCAGTGTGGTTCCTTCTCCCTGGAAGATGTCTTACAAGCATGCATATTTGGACTGTAACAGCCATATTGTTATTATGTGACCTGTCTAACTGTGCTCCATCTGGATTATGGTAATCCATGATATGAGTTTTCATTTGTGTTACTGTGTTATGTTAGTTTATTGATGTATGGATTGTTTCCACACTGCATTTTTTCCCAGAGAGTTCAATAAGCTATGTGTAACGGAACCCATCACTGTTTTACCCTGTTTTATAGTTATGGTTAAAATATGATCCTACTATTATACTGTATGTATGTTGGTTTATGCTCTGCAGAATATTAGACCAGACTATTGCAGACCTTGGCATAATAGATAATCCTATTACAGAGACTCTGCATAAGATAAGGAAGTCTATTGGATAAAGTGTTTTCATTCTCAGACATAAGAACAAAGAAGGATGATCTAATCAATGTCTGATTGTATCAAAGTTGCCAGGTAGCCTCAGGGAGGTGTGACCCACCTATTGTCCCTCTATGTGTATTGTGTGGCCAACTATGGGGGATGTATATTGTCTGTGGGAAGAGATGTGCATATATATCTCTGCACAACAAAATAAAGTCAGCATTCATTTGACTCCCAATTGAGTGTCGTCCAATATGGGAGGTCGGGGATGGTGAGACTGTAGTGCTTCTTGGATATTTTACCGTATACCAGCGGAGATATTGGATTCGTGTTCCAACTCCGTTACACTATGCTACTAGGATTTCCTGGGGATGTGGGTACAGGGGACAAGATGCCTGGTTGAAAGGGGTTCAATACATCCCAGGAGGGGGTTGGCAGATACCATGACATAATAGATATCAACAGTGGCGGAGCTAGCAACATTTTGTATATATATATATATATATATATATATATATATATATATATATTTGTTGTCGGGTCCCTCTCCTAACGATCGAGTGCGTCGAACCATTGCTCTCCAGCAATGGAATGCCCACGCGGATATTTGGGACCAGGCAAAGAAGCTGGACATACATTTGCGGTCGGGCCCCTCTCCTCATGTAGCTGAGGTTGCTACGCCCTATCCGGCCTGCGAAGAGGGCCGAGGGCAGAGTGATGTTGAGGAGAGGAAGAAATGCCAAAAAAGCATGATCACATTGGAGTCTGGCGAAGGGCTGCAGTAGCATTAGGACTTGTGAGGACTTGGGAAAGTGTGATGGAAGTGAGCCTGCAAAGGCTGGTTTTGAGATTTATGTAAGAAGGTAATGCCCATAGAAGGAGTTAACAACTTACCTTGGACAGTGATAGGAAAAGGCCCAAAAAGTGACTGGAGCTTGCGATATGAGGCCAGGAAAGCTGAAAAGTGAGAGAGGGCAGAGACACAACCTGCAGGTACGGGCTCAGGACTGAACTGAGCAAAGGGATGTGGACAGGGAGTGCTTATAAAGCTGAAGCTCCTCTTACAGAAGAGGTGGGGCTTGACACAGCCCCTTCCATGGAAGAGGACCCTCCCACAAACCCAGGTGTTTAACCTGGAACATATATGGCTAAAATAGAAAAGGAAAAATGTATTGCAAAAGAGAGTACGACTAACCCTAAAATATATAAGTAAGTATATTAATGGGAAGAAGGCGAGGAAGGAAGCTATAGGAACATTACAATGTGACACAGGCCGTCTGATAATTAGTGACCAGGAAAAGGCAGATGAGCTAAATAGGTTATTTTCTTCAGTATACACAAGGGAGGTACCAGTGGTTGGGACACTGCAACATAATGGGGCTACACTACCTTTTTCCAAATAATGGGTTAACACAGGAAGTAATCCAAAAGAGGTTGGAAAAAATAAACTTTAATAAAGCCCCGGGTCCTGATGGAATACATCCAAGGGTACTGAGGGAACTGGGTTCTGTAATAGCCAAACCATTATATTTAATTTTTCAAGATTCACTCAACACAGGGTCTCTACCAGATGACTGGAGAAAAGCTGATGTGATACCTATATTTAAAAAGGGAGCAAGAGCAAATCCGGGGAATTATAGACCAGTGAGCCTCACTTCTGTAGTGGGGAAGCTTTTAGAAGGGTTAATAAGGGATAACATACAAGAATATGTCTATTTGAACAGGATTATAAGTAGGAGTCAACATGGATTTATGAGGGATAGGTCATGTCAAACAAATCTAATTAGTTTCTATGAGGAGGTTAGTAGGAACCTGGATCAAGGCAACTCAGTGGATGTAGTCTTTTTGGATTTTGCAAAGGCTTTTGATACAGTGCCAAATGGGACACTATTGTGCAAACTAAGAGATACAGGAATTGCAGTAAATATCTGCTCATGGATTGAGAGCTGGCTAAAAGACAGGAAGCAAAGGGTTGTTGTAAACATACTCCGATTGGACTAATGTGGAAAGTGGGGTACCTCAGCGTTCACTATTAGGTCCTCTCCTTTTTAACATATTTATTAATGACTTAGAGGTAGGATTGGAGTATGGTGTCTCCATTTTCGCTGATGACACGAAGTTGTGCAAGGTAACTAAATCGGATAATGATGTGCTTTCCCTCCAAAGGGATTTACATAAAATTGAAGAATAGGGATCTAAATGGCGGATGAGATTTAATACGAATACATGTAAAGTTATGCATCTGGGAAGGAAAAATAGCCATGCAATTTATAATCTAAATGGAGCAAATCTAGGTGTATCAGATATTGAAAGGGATTTGGGAGTGCTCGTGGACAACCACCTAGGTAACAGTGCTCAGAGCCAAGCAGCAGCTGCAAAGGCAAATACAATATTAGCATGTATTAAGAAGGGTATAGAAGTAAGGGAAGCAAATATAATTCTGCCACCATACAAATCTCTCGTACGCCATCATTTGGAATATGGAGTACAATTTTGGGCACCACTTCATAAAAAGGACATTTTAGACATGGAAAAGGTACAGAGGAGGGCAACAAAACTAATAAGGGGAATGCGGGGGCTACGTTATGAAGAAAGACGCTAAGTTATGAAAAAAGACTAACCAAATTAAACGTATTTTCTCTAGAAAAAAGGCGTCTAAGAGGAGATATGATTACCTTATATAAATACATCCAGGGTCAGTATAAAGATTTGTCAAAGGAGCTTTTTGTGCCAAGAGATTTTAAAATGACAAGAGGGCATCCCTTGAGGTTAGAAGTAAAACGATTCCACCTTTAAGAAAGAAATAGGTTTCTTCACAGTAAGGGTGGTTAATCTGTGGAATTCTCTACCAGAGGAGGTGGTGACAGCGGATTCGATAGATAACTTTAGAAAGGGGACTAGATTTATTTCTAAGTAATAAGGGAATTCAGGGTTATCATGGATAACAACTAATTCATTAATAGTTAATCCGCATATTGCAGACCAGAGGAGATCTTAAAAGGTTGAACTTGATGGACTGAAAGCCTTTTCAACCTTAAATACCATGTAACTATGTAATATATATATATATATATATATATATATATATATATTACATTTTTAATTATTATATATTTTAACATTTCTGTAGTGTTGACCCATACCATGTGCAATCCCTTCTCTCTCCTTTTTCTTTCTTCCCTCTCTCTCTCCCTGTCAGCTCCTCTCCTCAATCTCTAACTCTGCCCTCTCTCTCTCAGCTCTCCTCTCCTCCATCTCTCTCCCCCTCTCTCCCTGTCAGCTCCCACCTTTCTCTCCTTGTCAGCTCTCCTCACCTCCATATCTATCTCCTCTTTCTCTCTCTCCTCCATCTCTCTCCCCCTTCTCAGCTCTCCTTCCCCCTCCCTGTCAGCTCTCCTCTCCTCCCCCTCTCTCTCTACCTGTCAGCTCTTCTCTCCTCCTATCTCTCTCCCTGTCAGCTCTCCTCTCCCTCATCTTTCTCTCCCTGTCAGCTCACCTCACACTTTAGTGAGCGTCTTCCCATTTTCTAGAAAAGGTACTTAAATCATTTAGGGAATAATGGAAGGAAAATAAGAGCGGGATAGAAATAAAAAATAGGCCGGACCGACAGGAAGCCCTTGCAGATTCCCAGACTACTCATGAAGAGTTAGCAGTCTAAGAGGAAGCTCCTTCCCAGTAGGAACTGTCCTTTCCAAGTCAAGCAGAGGTTCAAGAAAAGCAAGTTGTTTTCCAGGAGGTAGATAATTTGAGAGATTACCAGATAAATTATTCTCTTCTACAGAATGTCCAAAAGGGAGTGGTAGAAGTGAAGGAATAAAGAATTCAGGGACAAGAGAATCTAAACCTTGTGTTTAAAAAATATCTTATCTATAGCATAGTCAAAAAGGTGAAGAAACTATGGAACAATTGCTGCGGCCTCGCTCCTACAGGAAAAAAGTATTAGAAATGGCCCACAGTTATCTCTTTGAAACCCACCTGGGGCTACATAAAACTGTAAGCAGGGTAATGAAGAGTTACAAATATGAACCTGCAGATTGTTCCTGTAAGCTAAAGCAGGAGAATTAGGGGTACGTGGACCCCTCATCTCAGATGAGTGTGGTCTGTTAAGACATTGTCACCAAACCGGGTGTAATTGCAAAAAATATGGCAAGAAAGATGGTTTACCATGCAACATACCTCACACCCTATACAAGGTCCACTGCCTCTCGGCTCAAGTCACTCAACCCAATGGTGCGGGGGTGGGGGGGAGGGGGGATGTATGTGTGACAAAGTGAGGCAAGGAATCTATGTGAATCTGAGACAGAGACAGAGATGTATGTCCAGTCTAGAACAGAAATGGCCTCTCATTGGACTTTGTTTGCAAAAGTATTTAATTGCTCCAGGTCGCAAGTTGCGATTCTGAAGCCAGCTTCGTAAACCATGCACTGGTTCTGTGCAGTTGTGGGTAGGAACCGTATCAATTCAGCAAGCCCGTAACTGCCCATTTCGAATCGTCCAATAGAAAATGAGATGTCATAATTACGGCAGTAAAACATGGAGGTTACGAGTCAATCAATCAGGTTCGGGGGTCCCATATGCGATCAGACTGGCAAAACTTTGTAAATGAAGAATTATGGAAATGATTGCCAATACTGTTCTAGTCCATATGGGTGACCTGATATGTATTAACTCATTGATACCCAAAATCATTTAACCCGAAATGACACATAAAAATAAAATGTATTTCCTGCAGTTGTTTGGGGTTGAGACTGTGGTGCAATTCTTACAGGTTTTTTGCATTTACAGTGCTACAAATTAGTGTTCAACCCCTTTGTGGGTCCTCTCAAGTACATGTAGGATGTTCTCCTCCATTTGCGATTTACGATATATTAAGTATGGATACGTTTGCGAGCTCGGGGAATCGGAGGAATTGAATAGCTATTTGCGATTTTAGCCCTGCGAAAGTTAAACATTAAAGGCTTCTGGATGGTGTAAGTTGCGAGTTGTATGGGCGACATTTTCGCACGGCCGTAATTTGTAACCCAATCCGAGCTCGCAAAAAGACGGCAATTGAATAGCAAATTTGCCTGCAATCTCCACTTGCAAGCTCGAATCTGAAAATCGTTGCAATTGAATGAGGCTCATTGTGTTTACTGAGCTGTAGCTCAATCAGTGATTGCACCTGAACTCAGGAAGGAGGCATTTAATAGACCTACAGCAGAATGAGAATGTGGTTTGTCTTGGTTGTGAACCTGGAGCTGCTGAGAGGAAAACTGAAAGTTGTTGAACCTATTGGAAATAGTGACTGCAGAGAGAGAAGTCTTGCTGCAAAAATAGTTGTCAGATAAAAAGATAGTTGGATTCTCCACTGTTTATATATATATATATATATATATATATATATATATATATATATATAACTTAAGAGATGGGTGTCCAAGAGCCTCACTATACACATATCACAGTACCACAATGTATACTGTATCTATCTATCTATCTATCTATCTATCTATCTATCTATCTATCTATATATATATATATATATATATATATATATATATATATATATATGTGTGTGTACTGTATATATAAACTGGGACCTATGGACCTATGTGAATATAGCCTAGTGTATATTTGCATTAAATAATGTGTATGGATTAAGTACTGTATGAGCATTACAAGTGTAATGTGTCAGTGTTTTACACAGTGTATGTGTATTTGATGTAACGATGTGTATTTGAAGTGTTTGTATTATTTATCCCATTTGCGTTTTACAGTTAGTGTTAAATGGAGAGTCTGTGGGATTACATGTAGTTTACATGCATTATACCCACCACAGTTTATAATATAAGCCATGTGTGTATTTCAGTTGTTATATTTGTACTAGAGTGTGTACACTGTGTATCTGTGTGTTAGTTACTCTCTCTCTACTCTTCCAGATGTGGGTATCCAGATCCTGATTATCTGAAGTGAGTTTGAGATGAACTGAAAGCCAATGGAATCAAATACTAATGACATCAGAGTCTAGTGGTAAAGGGGGGGGGGGGGGGGCGTTCATGGCTGATGAGCTCATTATCACTATGTACCCTGATTATACTGCAGCCAGCGGCTGGGATTATTTTGATGATCTGTACCTGGTAATTATGGTTTTTAACTGTGATGTTTCTGCTCTTGCTCACTTGTTCAGCACTTGATTGTGAAAGACCTAACCTAAGGCCACTGAAATCCTTACTTGTTTAGGCTGATAGAATAGACATACTAGGGCCCCCATTCTATGCAAGCCCGTAATTACAATACCTGTGCCTGTAAATCTGTGGGTTAGAAATTTGTTACTATTCCGGCTGTATTCAATTGATTCAAGTCCGCAATTACAGGGGTAAAGCCTTAAACCAGAATCCCGTACGTAGTATTTCAGGGCATGATCATGATCATTTAAGCAAGCCTGTTAGTTACAATTTAGACAGAGCCAATAGTAAATGAGACCATCATCACGAAACATGGAGTTTAAACGGCAATCAGTTAGCGTTTATATGTGAAATCTGCAATCAGACTCGCAATCCAGATATGTAGAAATCAATAAAAATCAATAAATAAGCTGGTCTAGCCCATGTAGGTGGCCTGATATGTATTAACTCCTTGATTCCTGGGATCAATATTACACAGAAATAAAATGTTGCAAAATCATTTTTATTGCAGATTTTAACCCACTAGTCCTATCCCCAGTATTGTACTGTATTGGTCCAAATATAAGCCGCACTTTTTTTCCGATTTTTGAGCTTGCGAGTTAAGGGTGCGGCTTATATTCGCGACCATCAAAAAATCATTGCCGATTTGCAAACTTTGCTTGTATCGTGTGCGACTTCTATTCGCAAATGCAAAATTACTGCTGATTTGTGCGATTGCGTGTTAAGGGTGACGATTTTCGTGCTTTAGACTGCGGTATTGAATAGCGATTTATGGTTTTAGTGATTCTAACATCCTGTAAAGCCTGTAACCTGCAAAAAAAGCCTGTTTCTTGCAATGGCTGATCATTTGAGAGTCTTTTTCTCTCCAATTTTACGGGTGCGGCTTATATTTGAGTACTACCTTTTTTCTATTTTTTCCCCTTGCACTTTACGGGTGCGGCTTATATGCGGGTGCGGCTTATATTCGGACCAATACGGTATTATTAGTAGATATTTTTGATACATTTTCTTATTTAAGGGTTTGACGGCAATTGCAGGCTTGATATATTATTGCAATTGAATATTAATTTTGCATTTTTAGCACTGGTAACATTTCCGTGCTTGAAACTTTAAAGGAGGAGATAGGATGGAATTACGTTTCTGACAACCGCAGTGATTTTGAGCCTGTAACTCGGAATGCGAGTCGCTAAAATACAATTAGCCAATTGAATATCAGTAACTTTTATGGGCTACATGAATGGGGGCCTAGATGTGTTTATAGTTTGCCACCTGCCATTAAAATCTATAATTTTGTTGTTTGTATTGGGACTTTAAATACACATCAAGAAAGATCTCATGTAACCATACAGTGAGGGGAAAAAAGTGTTTGATTTTGTCCACTGACAAAAAAATTATCAGTCTATAATTTTAATGGTAGATGTATTTTAACAGTGAGGGACAGAATAACAAAAAAAAAACACAACAAAATCGCATGTCAAAAAAGTTATAAATTGATTTGCAGGTCAATGAGGTAAATAAGTATTTGATCCCCTATCAATCAGCAAGATTTATGTCTGCCAGGTATATTTTATAAAGGTAATGTGCTGAGATTAGGAGCACTCTCTTAAAGGGAGCGCTCCTAATCCCAGCTCATTACCTGTATTAAAGACACCTGTCCACAAAAGCAATCAATCAGATTCCAAACTCTCCACCATGGCCAAGACCAAAGAGCTGTCGAAGGATGTCAGGGACAAGATTGTAGACCTACACAAGGCTGGAATGGGCTACAAGACCATCGCCAAGCAGCTTGGTGAGAAGGTGACAACAGTTGGTGCAATTATTCGCAAATGGAAGAAACACAAAATAACTGTCAGTCTCCCTCGGTCTGATGCTCCATGCAAGATCTCACCTTGTGGAGTTTCAATGATCATGAGAACGGTGAGGAATCGGCCCAGAACTACAGGGAGTGCAGAATTATTAGGCAAATGAGTATTTTGACCACATCATCCTCTTTATGCATGTTGTCTTACTCCAAGCTGTATAGGCTCGAAAGCCTACTACCAATTAAGCATATTAGGTGATGTGCATCTCTGTAATGAGAAGGGGTGTGGTCTAATGACATCAACACCCTATATCAGGTGTGCATAATTATTAGGCAACTTCCTTTCCTTTGGCAAAATGGGTCAAAAGAAGGACTTGACAGGCTCAGAAAAGTCAAAAATAGTGAGATATCTTGCAGAGGGATGCAGCACTCTTAAAATTGCAAAGCTTCTGAAGCGTGATCATCGAACAATCAAGCGTTTCATTCAAAATAGTCAACAGGGTCGCAAGAAGCGTGTGGAAAAACCAAGGCGCAAAATAACTGCCCATGAACTGAGAAAAGTCAAGCGTGCAGCTGCCACGATGCCACTTGCCACCAGTTTGGCCATATTTCAGAGCTGCAACATCACTGGAGTGCCCAAAAGCACAAGGTGTGCAATACTCAGAGACATGGCCAAGGTAAGAAAGGCTGAAAGACGACCACCACTGAACAAGACACACAAGCTGAAACGTCAAGACTGGGCCAAGAAATATCTCAAGACTGATTTTTCTAAGGTTTTATGGACTGATGAAATGAGAGTGAGTCTTGATGGGCCATATGGATGGGCCCGTGGCTGGATTGGTAAAGGGCAGAGAGTTTCAGTCCGACTCAGACGCCAGCAAGGTGGAGGTGGAGTACTGGTTTGGGCTGGTATCATCAAAGATGAG
This sequence comes from Discoglossus pictus, assembly GCA_027410445.1. Lineage (NCBI taxonomy): Eukaryota > Metazoa > Chordata > Amphibia > Anura > Alytidae > Discoglossus > Discoglossus pictus. Next base: position 40,797,337 of record CM050173.1, read on the forward strand.
CTTGTGGGGCCTTTTCGGGTTGAGGATGGAGTCAAGCTCAACTCCCAGTCCTACTGCCAGTTCCTGGAAGACACCTTCTTCAAGCAGTGGTACAGGAAGAAGTCTGCATCCTTCAAGAAAAATATGATTTTCATGCAAGACAATGCTCCATCACACGCGTCCAAGTACTCCACAGCGTGGCTGGCAAGAAAGGGTATAAAAGAAGAAAATCTAATGACATGGCCTCCTTGTTCACCTGATCTGAACCCCATTGAGAACCTGTGGTCCATCATCAAATGTGAGATTTACAAGGAGAGAAAACAGTACACCTCTCTGAACAGTGTCTGGGAGGCTGTGGTTGCTGCTGCACGCAATGTTGATGGTGAACAGATCAAAACACTGACAGAATCCATGGATGGCAGGCTTTTGAGTGTCCTTGCAAAGAAAGGTGGCTATATTGGTCACTGATTTGTTTTTGTTTTGTTTTTGAATGTCAGAAATGTATATTTGTGAATGTTGAGATGTTATATTGGTTTCACTGGTAAAAATAAATAATTGAAATGGGTATATATTTGTTTTTTGTTAAGTTGCCTAATAATTATGCACAGTAATAGTCACCTGCACACACAGATATCCCCCTAAAATAGCTAAAACTAAAAACAAACTAAAAACTACTTCCAAAAATATTCAGCTTTGATATTAATGAGTTTTTTGGGTTAATTGAGAACATGGTTGTTGTTCAATAATAAAATTAATCCTCAAAAATACAACTTGCCTAATAATTCTGCACTCCCTGTATACGGGAGGATCTTGTTAATGATCTCAAGGCAGCTGGGTCCATAGTCACCACGAAAACAATTAGTAACACACTACGCCGTAAAGGACTGAAATCCTGCAGCGCCCGCAAGGCCCTCCTGATGAAGAAAGCACATATACAGGCCCCTCTGAAGCTTGCCAATGAACATCTGAATGATTCAGAGGAGAACTGGGTGAAAGTGTTGTAGTCAGATGAGACCAAAATTGAGCTCTTTGGCATCAACGCAACTCGCTGTGTTTGGAGGCGGAAGAATGCTGCTTATAACCCCAAGAACACCACCCCACCGAAACATGGAGGTGGAAACATTATGCTTTGGGGGTATTTTTCTGCTAAGGGAATAGGACAACTGCACTGCTTTAAAGGAACGCTGGACGGGGCCATGCACCATCAAATCTCCTCCTTCCCACATCCAGGGCATTGCAAATGGGTTGTGGATGGGTATTCAAGCATGACAATGAACCAAAACACACAGCCAAGCCAACAAAGGTGTGGCTCAAGAAGTAGCACATTAAGGACTAGGAGTGGCCTAGCCAGTCTCCAGACCTTGTTTCCATAGAAAATCTGTGGAGGGAGCTGAAGGTTCGAGTTGACAAACATCAGCCGTGAAACCTTAATGACTTGGAGAGGATCTACACAGAGGTGTGGGACAAAATCCCTCCTGAAATGTGTGCAAAACTGGTGGCCAACTATAAGAAACGTCTGATCTCTGTGATTTCCAACAAGGGTTTTGCCACCAAGTACTAAGTTGAAGGGGTCAAATACTTATTTCCCTCATTGACCTGCAAATCAATTTATAACTTTTTTGACATGCGTTGTTTCTTGTTTTGTTTTTTTTATTCTGTCTTTCTCTGTTAAAATACACCTACCATTACAATTATAGACTGATCATTTATTTGTCAGTGGACAAATGTTCAAAATCAGCAGGTGATCAAAAACTCCCCCCCCCCCCCCCCCCCCCCCCCCCCCCACGCTGTATAAGCAAAGGCACAGACTGAGATTTAATTAAAGCAAACATTTTAGTTGGGTAGAATGGGCAGAATAGTCAGGCCATTTCTGGAAAATTTGGATGGTCTATATGTTCCATAAATGGATTAGGTAAGTTTGGTACTGTGCATCAGGATGACTAAAGAAGAAATAGTCTTGCATGTACACAGCACGGATACCTCAAATCATGGCCTGTGTATAGCTCTCCAGGACTGAACTTGCCTATTCCTGGCCTAGAATAATTCTCTATTGAGCTGGTGATTTGAGCTGAAAAGTCCTTTTCCTCAAAAATAAAGTTGATGAGTTGTGAGGTGGCCGCCTCAATTTAAACATAATGCTGTACAGTGGGTGTCTTTTACTTTATTCTTGTAATGATTTCTTTCTCACTGTTAATTAAATTATGGTGCACTTTAGGTGCCAGGAATTCAGTGATCACAATGTTATGCCTCTGCTGTGTTTCTATGCTTATCTTCCAGGCCTTCCTGTGATGTCTTAAGTAGAAGAGCTCAGTGTTGTTGGGCAGATATTATACATGCAAAAAATCAATACAATGGTTTCAGTTGCAATAAAATTCTTATTCTTCACTTACTCCTCAAACTACATTTTCATAGGCAAATTGAGATTAATATTTTAATATAAAAGGCAAACAAGCTCTTTATAAAACGTTTTATACAGTGATATAACCTGCCAACGTGGAAAGAGAGAGGAAGTAAATGTTTGTGTGAATAAAAAAAACAGAGGAAGCCTCAGCGGTGGGTAGGGTTGGGGTGAGGCCAGAGCACTTATCATGATAGCATTTGAAAAAAATAACAAATCAGGCTAAAGCATATATATGGGAATAAACAGCTATTACAAATTAATGTCCAAATATCCATCAGGGCTGAGGAAGGAGAATATTCTCTATGTAGTTTTCCTGTAGTGGGATACCTGCAGAACTGGTGGTGCAGCAATGAATATACAGTGGATATAAAAAGTCTACACACCCCTGTTAAAATGTCAGGTTTCTGTGCGGTAAAAAAATTAGACAAAGATAAATCATTTCAGAACTTTTTCCACCTTTAATGTGACCTATAAACTGTACAACTCAATTTAAAAACAAACTAAAATCTTTTAGGTGGATGGAAGAAAATAAATAAATAAATAATGTGGTTGCATAAGTCTGCACACCCTCTTATAACTGGGGATGTAGCTGTGTTCAGAATTAAGCAATCACATTCCAAATCGTGTTAAATAGGAGTCAGCAAACAGCTGCCATCATTTAAAGTGCCTCTGATTAACCCCAAATAAAATTTGTCTGCTCTAGTTGGTCTTTTTCTGAAATGTTCTTAGTCGCATCCCACAGCAAAAGCCATGGTCCACAGAGAGGGATCTCATTGTTAAAAGGTATCAGTCAGGAGAAGGGTACAAAAGAATTTCCAAGGCATTAGATATACCATGGAACACAGTGAAGACAGTCATCATCAAGTGGAGAAAATATGGCACAACAGTGACATTACCAAGAACTGGAGCTCCCTCCAAAATTGATGAAAAGACGAGAAGAAAACTTGTCTGGGAGGCTACCAAGAGGCCTACAGCAACATTAAAGGAGCTGGGAAAAGGTGTTATGGTCTGATGAAACCAAGGTTGAACTTTTTGGCCATAATTCCAAAAGATATGTTTGGCGCAAAAACAACACTGCACATCACCAAAAGAACACCATACCCACAGTGAAGCATGGTGGTGGCAGCATCATGCTTTGGGGCTGTTTTTCTTCAGCTGGAACTGGGGCCTTAGTTAAGATAGAGGGAATTATGGACAGTTCCAAATACCAGTCAATATTGGCACAAAACCTTCAGGCTTCTGCTAGAAAGCTGAACATGAAAAGGAACTTCATCTTTCAGCATGACAACGACCCAAAGCATACATCCAAATCAACAAAGGAATGGCTTCACCAGATGAAGATTAAAGTTTTGGAATGGCCCAGCCAAAACCCAGACCTGAATCCGATTGAAAATCTGTGGTGTGATCTAAGAGGGCTGTGCACAGGAGATGCCCTCGCAATCTGACAGATTTGGAGCGTTTTTGCAAAGAAGATTGGGCAAATCTTGCCAAGTCAAAATGTGCCATGCTGATAGACTCATACCCAAAAAGACTGAGTGCTGTAATAAAATCAAAAGGTGCTTCAACAAAGTATTAGTTTAAGGGTATGCATACTTATGCAACCATATTATTTTATTTTTATATTTTTTCTTCCCTCTACCTAAAAGATTTCAGTTTGTTTTTCAATTGAGTTGTACAGTTTATAGGTCACATTAAAGGTGGAAAAAGTTCTGAAATTATTTATTATTATGATTTTTTTACAGCACAGAACCCTTTAATTTTTTTACAGTGTGTTCTAGCTCTGAACTGCAGTCCACTTGTGCATTGGAAGGTAACTAGCTGGTCCCCAGATCAAAAAAGTTGATCTGTTGATCAAAGTTGATCTTGCTCCTCCACTGCTCATCCCCACATGGCTCCATTGTTCTGGGTGGGCGGGGGACATTGCAAGTAATTTCAGACCCTATCTGGGTATCAGAACTAACTAACAGTATAAAAATAACAACCTTTTTAGGGGATGCAGAAACAAAAAGGTGGCATTTGATTATCTCTGGAGGAACAAATAACTTTATATGAGTTCTGAGGCATCCATGGACGGTTTCCATGTACCGGTCTTCCACTGCCCTACATATAATACTTTATATATTAATAAAGTTGGGGGGCTTCTTTAGGTAGGGTGTGATTGACCCTGGACAAATTAAATTCCATATCATAAGACGTTAATGTTTATGAAACTTGAACATTTCTAATACATATAAACATCTACTATATAATGTACAGTTGACCATTATACCCTGACCAGATGATGTGGTCTTCACTGGTCAAGTGTTTTATTTGTTTTAGGTAATTTAGGTAAAATGCGATTTGGCCAATTGAATAGGACTCTATATAAGCACACAGCTTTTTTATTTTTACAGAAGTTTTTAATTAGTGAACTTCTATTCAAAAGCAAGGTCTCCACTAACTAAAATCTTTTGTAAAAAATATGCTCTGTGCTTATATAGAGTCCTATTCAATTTGCCAAATCTCATTTGAATGAGTCCCCTAGTAAGCAAGTGAGGTAGGATCTCAGGAACTCTCGGAGAACATGTTTATTGTTTATCACACAAACATCCAAGAATGTATGAAAGAGACTCCTAGTTATAAGAAATGACCACAATGTCACACTGACATCTCTCATCTTTCATCTAAATGAAAGCATTGATACAGCTGACATAGCACTGGCTGCTAAGGCAGACCTTGAACATATCTGTCATATGGATTGTAGGAACGTTGGGGGGAAGGGTACGGTAACTTGAATGCATGGGAGGATTTGGAAAGGAAGGTAGATCCCAGAACAGTAAACAGAGTGGACATTAGTGGAGTAAAGAGTGGGGTTGTGTAATATGTGGAAAGGTAGGTGAGGTTTTAGGAAATTAAATTGGATGGAATTAGAGGTAATATGGGGTAGTGGGGATTGAGGTGTATGTGTATGAGTGAGTCAATAAGGGAGGGGGTTAGTGCTTATGTTAGCAGCATGTGTGTGTATGTGAGGACCTACAGTTGTTATGTACTTGGTAGCTACAAATATGGCTTTTATTTATTAAAACATATTGCAAATACAAGTTTGTAAAAAAAATAATCAAACTATGGACCACTGAAATCAATAAAGTATTGATGAAAACCATAAACATGAACATAATAAGGATCTATATGGAAGGGCCATATATGCAGCCTCTAAGTCCAAAAATATTAAGGGGAAGTTTTGAAGAGAGAGTTGAAAGCTGTGCACTCAAGAAATACTCACACTAAGACGTTATTACATATACAAACAATAAATACAAAAAATAGTGTTTTAACAAATCACACCTTTGACCTTTTGTCTTTGGGCGTGGGAGTTAAAGTATTCATTATATGTCAATGGGCTAAGTATCCCATTTAGGTTTTAATCTGCCCTAGCTCCTTTCTCCTTTCTATATCCCATCATCACCATAATATTACTACTCAACTATATATAAAATGACAACAATCATGGCAAACAGCAATATCAGTTTCTGACAAATAGTTGGGGAAGAAGTGGTGGTAGTGGCAGATTTTCCTGAACTCCAAGACCCCTGCAGATGGTGATTGCAGCCATGAAATTAAAACATGTTTCCTTTTGGAGAGGAAAACTATGGCAAGTTCGGACAAACAAAGGCCATTCTAGTTAGAACTATGGAATCCCCAGTAATAACATACAGATGTGAGAGCTGGACCATAAAGTAAGCTGAGCGTGGTATAATTGACACCTTTAATTGTGATGTTGGAGAAACCTTGACTGGAAGAAGATCCAATCACAAAAAATACTAGAGGAAATGAAGATCAAATATTTTGTTCATATCATGAGAAGACAGGATTCCCTACAGAAGACTCTGATGCTGAGAAAGTTTGAAGGCACAAGAAGAAGGAGAAATGGATAGATGATGTCAATGAAGAAATGAAGACAAGCTTGAGAGAGCCCAGAAGGGCAGTGACTGAGAAATATGTCTGATGTGCTGCTGTCCATAGGCTCAAGAAGAACGGACCCAACTGAATGACTAAACAACAACAACAAATGTATAAAATGTTAAGTGTATGGGTTTATTTATAAACATGTATATGGTATGTCAGAAAATGTTAGGAACATACAGAATTGTCTCTGCAGAAAGACTGTTTATATACAACATATAAACACACTATTCGAAAGGTACTGCATCAGCAACTCCAGGCAACCTGCTGGCATCCAGTACCTAGACAGAATCGTACCCATATAATCTTTAGGGATCAGGTTGATTGTGTAATCTACAGTAGTTAGGTTACAAGCTCCTAGGGTTCAAGTTGTCTGTGTAATTTCCAGCAGTTATGTTGCAAGCTCCTAGGGTTCAGACTGGCTCTGTGTAATTGACAACAGTTAGATTGCAAGCTTCCACAGACTATTTTGAAGTGTAATTCTGCTCCTTGAAGAGACCGGAAAAGGGAAGGAACAGACCTTTTTTTTAAAAAAATTATGCTAAAATCATTGGGATGTGTAAAATATAACTTAGAGCAATATTTAAGAGCAAATACCCATCTAATAGTATGATTTATTAACTCTTTAACAAACCAAACAAAAATGTTTTTTTTTTTTTAAATGACCCAGAACAGCAATTTCACAGGGAGCCAGAAATACTAAATTCCACAGACAAATTACTAGATGGGACTCATGTAATTAGCAAAACAAAAGAAACATAATTCATATACAGCACTCTAGTACCCCATAATAATAGCTAAAAGTAGCTACATTTAAACTAAGAACGTTTATAATAAGCAGACATATATCACTTGAAACAACAGTGTATGACATATTGTATCACATATAATAGTTGTCAAACTACGAGACATCGTCACGCTTTGCGAGCTTGCAAAGCGTGCTCGCAAGAACTGCGGAAGGTGAAGGCTCCAACGTTGGCTGCAATGAGCGGGAGGTTCATTGCAGGCCGCAAATGTGGACCCTCGCAAAGCGAGGGACTGCATTTGCGGAGGTGGAGGCTCTACGGCGCCTTACAAGCGGTTACAACAGAATCGGGACTTCTCACGATTCCCACAGAAGCAAGACTTTGAAAAAAAAACTATAACATGCAATCACTAAATACGGACTTACACAAAAAAAATATGAACCGCGGGACGGACTCGCAAAAATACGACTTTAACGACCGACCCTCGCACACCGGAAAACATAAAAAACACACAAAATACACACAAAAATAAAACAAAAGCATTATACACAGCAAGAGGGGACAACCAGGACATCTGTGAGGGAGGTACACACAAATTTAAGTCCAATTTACAGAGTTTAGACACATGAAAATCCCCTAGGCAAGAAAAAAAATGGCCACAGAAAAAAACGAAAACGAGGCTACACAACCCCTAAACCCGCAAAACACCGCCAAGCACATACAACTTTTACACAAACCCGTACAAGGTACAACATACACTATTAGCAAGGACGCTAAATCATCCACACCGGCGTACCACATACACAATCACCGCCATTTTACAACACTAACTTACATAATGCAGTACTACACAGCTACACAAACGGTTTCCCCTCGCGCACGCAGCCTATTTACACTACACACTGCACACATTGCTGACACTTACACCTCATGTCAGCATCAGTGCAAACCTACATTGTATGCTGCAGGAACATCAAAACAGATTGTTAGCTCTTCAGCACATTGCTTGGTGCATATATTACTTACAAATAGGTAAAGTATATTAATTTATGATTTCATTAATTAATTTATTATCATAAAAAAATACATACAGAAAAAAACACACCACAGGATCGCAATAAACGACAAAGCGCTTCACTGTGCTCTTCACAAGGAGCACCAACGGTGCTCATTGGACACAAAATACACTAGGGGAGAGGCTTGCAATAAGATCAGCGCGGACTGTACAATGAGTGTAAAAGCTCCTCTGATAACAAAAAATACACCAACCGAGAGTCTCGCAACGAGCGCCGAAGGCGGTGGGTATATAAGGTGACATGTAGGCATTCTGTAAACATATTAACCATCGCTGTCATGGGTAACACATGCAATTTATCCAACTCTGTAAAGAAGCTTTTGGGTCAAAGGTTGGCAGTGTTTCTGAAACAGAGTAGTATGTGAACTGTTCATGTGCTGCTGTGGTTAAAGTGTATCGTGACTGATCAAATGGCACCATTGCAAATAAATGTAATGGAATCTGTGGAGCACCACGCGTTGAACTTCGGCTGTGAAGGTGTGTGCCAAACGAACCAGGTGGCTACCAGACGTCTCTCTAAAATGTCAGTACAGCGAACCCTGTTGCTTATGGGGCTCCAAAGCAAATGACTGGTCACTGCACCTATGCTGATGAAGGTTCATCATCAGAAACGGCTTCAATTTGTACCACAGTACCAAAATTGTACCTCTTCTGATTGGCAAAGGGTTCTCTGATGAGTCATGTTTTTTGCTCATTGACTGGACGGACATTGGTGTATCAAGCGCGAAACCTCTAAGAACAAAACACTCTGCAAACATAGTTGGAAGAACACAAGCTGGTGGCGGCAGCGTTATGGTCTGGGGAGTATTTTCTTGCCATTGTCTGAGTCACTCATACCTCTGGAAGGCACTCTCTGCTGATTATGCAGATTAGTTGTTAATTGATCCAGAGGAAGGCAAACAGAACAAAAAAAAAAGTAAACCTTTGCTAATCGTTTTAAAAGGGGAAAAATATCCTTCCTGACCCCAGATACCTCTCTGGATCAATACTCTCTCTCTAATTAATCAGGATAACCCTGAATGGCCTTTTTAATTAAAAATATATTCCATCTCTTTTTAAAGTTATCTATCGAATCCGCTGTCACCACCTCCTCTGGTAGAGAATTCCACAGATTAACCACCCTTACTGGGAAGAACCCTTTTCTTTTTTAAGGTGGAATTTTTTTACTTCCCTCAAGGGATGTCCTCTTGTCAGTTTAAAACCTTTTGGCACAAAAAGCTCCCTTGACAAATCTTTATACTGACCCTGGATGTATTTATATAAGGTGATCATATCTCCTCTTAGACGCCTTTTTTCTAGAGAAATTTGGTTAGTCTTTCTTCATAACTTAGCCCCTCCATTCCCCTTATTAGTTTTGTTGCCCTCCTCTGTACCTTTTCCAGCTGTAAAATGTCCTTTTTATGAAGTGGTGCCCAAAATTGTACTCCATATTCCAAATGAGGGCCTACTAGAGATTTGTATAGTGGCAGAATATATTTGCTTCCCTTACTTCTATACCCTTCTTAATACATGCTAATATTGTATTTGCCTTTGCAGCTGCTGCTTGGCATTGAGTTCTGTTACCTAGGGGGTTGTCCACAAGCACTCCGAAATCCCTTTCAATATCTGATACACCTAGATTTGCTCCATTAAGATTATAAATTGCATGGCTATTTTTTCTTCCCAGATGTAGCGGAACCCATCACTGTTTTACCCTGTTTTATGATTATTATGGTTAAAATATGATCCTACTATATGTATGTTGGTTGATGCTCTGCAGAATATTGTCCCAGACATTTGCAGCTACTTGGCATGGGAGATAATCCTGTTACAGCGACTCCGCATAAGATAAAGGAAGTCTATTGTATACAGTGTTTTCATTCTCAGATAAGAACAAAGAAGTGTAATTGAATCAATGTCTGATTGTATCAAAGTTGCCAGGGAGGTGTGACCCACCTATTGTTCTCTTTATGTGTATTGTGCGGCCAAATATGGGCATGTGTATTACCTGTGGCCAAAGAGATGTGTATAAATATTTCTGTAAAGGTAAATAAAGTCAGTATTCATTTGACTCCCAAATTGTGTGTCGTCCAATATGGGAGGTCGGGGATGGTGAAACTGTAGTGCCTCTTGGGTATTTTACCGTATACCAGCGGAGATATTGGACTGCGTGTTCCAGCTCCGTTACATTTGGTGGCAAGTGCCGGAATTGTTCCCACGGTCAGAAGGACAGCTACAGGAGACACCATTCCGTGGAGTACAAATTGAAGGCAACGCTAGTATCCGTACAGCGCCCCTGGCTACAGCAGGATGGAACCGGCTAGTTTTCAGACAGCGTTCCATCATGAGGAGGAGGAGGCGGCCGCGGACTACAGGGATGCAGACAGAAAGGAACTCATGGTTACAGTACCTCTTATTACCCCACAGACTGAGTTTCAAAGAGAACTCCAAAGCAGACTGGCCTTTTTCCCAGGTACGCTTCCCATAAAAAGCTTGGAATGGTTAATGACAGATGTCCACAAATCCATAATGGAAAAGCAGCGGGCACGGGAGCGGTCCATCTTGGGAGCTGCTAACCCACCTCCCACCATTAACCCCCCCCCAGCACTGCGTCCGGGTGGTGGGAACTACCAAACCCCTCCACGGTACATCAGGTGCCACATGTGTAACCAGCAGGGCCACATGCAGAGAGACTGTCCCAGAAACAGAAACCGCTCCACGTGGAATACTCCAACTAATTCCCCCCCCCCAGCGGCAGTGTGTACCCCAGGGAGCTGAAGGTGTCGTCCTTCCTCCCCAGCGGCAGTGTGTACCCCAGGGGGCAGAAGGTGTCGTCCTTCCTCCCCAGCGACAGTGTGTACCCCAGGGAGCTGAAGGTGTCGTCCTTCCTCCCCAGCGACAGTGTGTACCCCAGGGAGCTGAAGGTGTCGTCCTTCCTCCCCAGCAGCAGTGTGTACCCCAGGGGGCCGAAGGTGTCGTCCTTCCCCCCCAGCGGCAGTGTGTACCCCAGGGAGCCGAAGGTGTCGTCCTTCCTCCCCAGCGGCAGTGTGTTCCCCAGGGAGCTGAAGGTGTCGTCCTTCCTCCCCAGCGGCAGTGTGTACCCCAGGGAGCTGAAGGTGTCGTCCTTCCTCCCCAGCAGCAGTGTGTACCCCAGGGAGCTGAAGGTGTCAGCCTTCCCCCCCAGCGGCAGTGTGTACCCCAGGGAGCAGAAGGGGCCGTCCTTCCTCCCCAGCGGCAGTGTGAACCCCAGGGGGCAGAAGGTGTCGTCCTTTCCCCCCAGCGGCAGTGTGAACCCCAGGGGGCAGAAGGTGTCATCCTTCCCCCTCAGCGGCAGTGTGAACCCCAGGGGGCAGAAGGTGTCGTCCTTCCCCCCCAGCGGCAGTGTGTACCCCAGGGAGCAGAAGGTGTTGACCTTCCTCCACAGCGGCAGTGGGTACCCCAGGGGGCCAAAGGTGTCGTCCTTTCCCCCCAGCGGCAGTGTGAAACACAGGGGGCAGAAGGTGTCGTCCTTCCCCCCCAGCGACAGTTTACCCTAACCAGGGGAGACACCAATCTCCCAGACGGCGCAGATGGGAACGTGGTCTCTGCGCCCACAGCTTGTCCAGATCCCCAACTACTGTCACTGGGACAACCGGAGGAGGGGGTAAGTACAAATTCCCCTCCCCAGCTAACTTCTAATGTGGCCCCAGGGTTAACAGAGGAAATGTTAACCCCCACTGACCCCTACGTTTCCCTGGCTACTGAGCCGGAATGTGTCCCAAGTACCCCAGCAGAAGAGCTGACAGCGGGGCAGAGTGCAGTCGGCCTCTGCCCTCCCTTTGTCCCTTGTACAGAGCAGGAGGTCCTGCAGGTTATACCAGCAGAAGAGCTGGCATCAGGGCAGAGTGCCGCTGGCCTCTGCCCCTCAAGTCCCCTCAGCGTGTTGCACCATCACCCCAGCGAAATATCCAGGTGCCTGGTTAGACTTCCCCCCAAAGGGGAGATGTGTGACGAAGTGCCCTTCGCCACTTTGGCTTGGAGTGGACTGTTTGCCAGCCTCCTGCCCTGCGACTATGGCCCTGGTACATATTGCCCTTTGGAACCAGTGTTCGGCCATACCAGAGTGTATGTCACTCATTCTGGCCCTTTACATACAGGGGGGTCATTCGGTACTTGCCCTGTGTGAACCATGATACCACAGATAGCTATGCCATGGAGCCCATTCATATAATGAAAGACTATGGGAAAGACTTTAGCTCCATGGCAATTGAACTGTGTGAATAGGATCTGAGCGCTATTCGGTAGTTTTGTGCGCTCAGATCCCAGCAATCTGGGGATATGGGAAATGTGAGTAAATGTGAATTACAGTAATGCTGATGGGTTGTCAAACTAGAGAATTGACCAACAAATACTTTTGTCCGGACATCCCCAGGCCGATCCGTTGGGATCAGGCCGTGTATGCCGGCTTATGGTCACGGGGGAGGTGTGTAGCGGAACCCATCACTGTTTTACCCTGTTTTATGATTATTATGGTTAAAATATGATCCTACTATATGTATGTTGGTTGATGCTCTGCAGAATATTGTCCCAGACATTTGCAGCTACTTGGCATGGGAGATAATCCTGTTACAGCGACTCCGCATAAGATAAAGGAAGTCTATTGTATACAGTGTTTTCATTCTCAGATAAGAACAAAGAAGTGTAATTGAATCAATGTCTGATTGTATCAAAGTTGCCAGGGAGGTGTGACCCACCTATTGTTCTCTTTATGTGTATTGTGCGGCCAAATATAAGCTTGTGTATTACCTGTGGCCAAAGAGATGTGTATAAATATTTCTGTAAAGGTAAATAAAGTCAGTATTCATTTGACTCCCAAATTGTGTGTCGTCCAATATGGGAGGTCGGGGATGGTGAAACTGTAGTGCCTCTTGGGTATTTTACCGTATACCAGCGGAGATATTGGACTGCGTGTTCCAGCTCCGTGACACCAGATGCTCAAATGTAATCTCATTTGCCATTTAGATACCAATTCCTCTAATTTATGTAAATCCCTTTGGAGGGAAAGCACATCATTATCTGATTGAATTACCTTGCACAACTTCATGTCATCAGCAAATATGAAGACACTTCTTTCCATTCCCACTTCTAAGTCATTAATAAATACGTTAAAAAGGAGAGGACCAAATACTGAACCCTAAGGCTTTTATTCCCACTTGGTATATAGTTATAAGTATGCATATTTTGTAAGGATTTATATGTTGTCCATTTATGTTCAGTATTTTTATCCATCAGTTCTTTGTCCCAGTCTATAATTTGTTTTGCTGCCCATAGACCAGTAAAATTAAGAGTTTTTGTTGGCCCCTTACAGTTTTGTTTTTTTAATCCAATCTCAAATGAGACTGTGTTGTGATCACTGTTTCCCAAAGGTTGCCCTATTTCAATGTCTGATACCATATCAATATTATTTGTGATAACTAAATCTAAGATAGCTTCATTTCTAGTATAACCTGGGGCAGATAATGATCTCTGAGTGTACTCAAGAACCTGCTCCCCTTAGTTGAACTGATGGTTTCATTTATCCAGTTTATTTCAGCGTGGTTAAATCTCCAATTATTAGAACTTGCCCATGCTTAGCTGCATTTCCAATCTGTAACAATAATTGTATTTCCTCACTTTCAATAATATTTTGGGTGTTTATAGCATACTCCAACCAATATTCTTTAGAAATTTGCTGCTCCGCTATTTAACTCTACCCACAAACATTCAACATTATCAGTAGTTCCACCATAAATATATTCTTGGACTATAGGCTTATATTCAGGCTTAACATACAGTAAGGGGAAAAAGTATTTGACCCTCTACTAATTTTCAACGTTTGTCCACTCACAAAGAAATGACCAGTCTATAATTTTAATGGTAGGTGTATTTTAACAGTGAGAGACAGAATAACAAAAATGAAAAAAGAAAAAAAGAAAAACACATGTCAAAAAAGTTATAAATTGATTTGCAGGTCAATGAGTGAAATACGTATTTGATCCCCTGTCAATCAGCAAGATTTATGGTTCCCAGGTTGTTTTTATACAGGTAACGTGCTGAGATTAAGAGCACTCTCTTAAAAGGAGTGCTCCTAATCTCAGCTTTTTACCTGTATAAAAGATATCTGTCCACAAAAGCAATCGATCAATCAGATTCCAAACTCTCCACCATGGCGAAAACCGAAGAGCTGTCCAAGGAAGTCAGGGACAAGATTGTAGACCTACACAAGGCTGGAATGGGCTACAAGACCATTGCCAAGCAGCTTGGTGAGAAGGTGACAAAAGTTGGTGCAGTTATTCTCAAATGGAAGAAACACAAAATAACGGTCAGTCTCCATCGGGCTGATGCTCCATGCAAGATCTTACCTTGTGGAGTTTCAATGATCATGAGAACGGTGAGGAATCAGCCCAGAACTACACGGGAGGATCTTATTAATGATCTCAAGGCAGCTGGGACCATACTCACCAAGAAAACAATTGGTAACTCACTACGCTGTGAAGGACTGAAATCCTGCATCGCCAGAAGGTCCCCCTGCTCAAGAAAGCACATGTACAGACCCGTCTGAAGTCAATGAACATCTGAATGATTCAGAGGAGAACTGGGTGGAAGTGTTGTGGTCAGATGAGACCAAAATCGAGCTCTTTGGCATCAACTCAACTCGCTATGTTTGGAGGAGGAGGAATGTTGCCTTTGACGCCAAGAACACCATCTCCACCGTCAAACATGGAGGTGGAAACATTACTTTTTGGGGGTGTTTTTCTGCTAAGGGGACAGGACAACTGCACCACATGAAAGGGTCCATGTACCGTCAAATCTTGGGTGAGAACTTCCTTCCATCAGCCAGGGCATTGAAAATGGTTCATGGATGGGTATTCCAGCATGACAATGACCCAAAACACACAGCCAAGGCAACAAAGGAGTGGCTCAAGAAGACGCACATTAAGGTCCTGGAGTGGCCTAGCAAGTCCTCAGGCCTTAATCCCATATAAAATCCGTGGAGGGAGCTGAAGGTTCGAGTTGCCAAACACCAGCCTCGAAACCTTAAAATCTGACCTCTGTGATTGCCAACAAGGGTTTTACCACCAAGTACTAATTTGAAGGGGTTAAAATACTTTTTTCACTCATTGATCTGCAAATCACTTTATATCTTTTTTTACATGAATTTTTTTAGGAATTTTTGGTTGTTATTCTGTCTCACTGTTAAATTACACCTACTATTAAAGTTATAGACTGATCATTTCTTTGTCAGTGGACAAATGTTCAAATCAGATGGGTATCAAATACTTTTTCCCCTCACCGTACAGGCAAATCCACCCTCCACTTTTACCGTTTCCCCTGTCTTTCCTAAATAGGTTATAACCATCCAGATTACCAGTCCAGTCATGAGATTCATCCCACCAGATTTCAGTAATGCCTATTAAATCCCATCTTTCATTAATTGCTAATAATTCTAACTCCTATTTTTCCTTTCAAGCTTCTGACATTAGCAAGCATACACCTTATGTTCTGAGTTTGTAGTTTTGGCCAGCCTCCACCTACCCAGCTACCTCCCCAGACATCCTCACTTGCCCCAGCTCCAACTGAAGCATGAGCTGTTTTGTAAACAAATCACTGCAGATAACAAGCAGATCATCCATAGTCCAGAATGGAAAAGCCTCAGAGCACATTTATGTGAAACATTTAATAATGAGAAGGTCACTGTTCTAATTGAGGAGTTTACTCAAGTGGATGAGAACCAAGTAGTTATAGCCGGTCTTTCTTCTGTCGTACAAGACACCTACCAACAGCTCCGTGACTTTCTGGTGAAGAACATTTAAATACAAAAGGACATACAGGTCAAATCTTGGGTAATTGTAAAGTTTATTATGGAGGAAAGAAAGGAGCTTCTGAAGGAAATACAACAGAGGACTGTGAAAATGTAACCAAAACAGAAATCTCTTTTGTTACTTTGTCCAAGAATGTACGTACAGGAGGCAGCAGCCCTCATAGAGAAGAACGTGTCTTCTCTTTTTTCCGACATCTTGTGTATTAAGAAAGCTGGAGCTAAGAAGTTCTGGTTGAACAAAGAAGATATGTATTCTACTACTGCTAAGATTCAGCCTTATTAAATTGCGATTCGGCCAATTGAATAGGGCTCTATATAAGCACAGAGCATATTTGTTTACAGAAGTTTTTAGTTAGTGAAGACCTTGCTTTTGTATAGAAGTTCACTAACTAAAAATGTCTGCAAAAAAATATGCTATGTGCTTATATAGACCTGTATTCAATTTGTTGAATCGTACCGTATTGGTCCGAATATAAGCCGCACCCGCATATAAGCCGCACCAGTAAAGTTCAATGGGAAAAAATAGAAAAAAGATAGTGGTCAAATATAAGCCGCACCCGTAAAATTGGAGAGAAAAAGACTCTCAAAGTGATCAGCCATTGCAAGAAACAGGCTTTCTAATTAGCACTGTAGCTTTTTTTGCAGGTTACAGGCTTTACAGGATGTTAGAATCACTAAAACCGTAAATCGCTATTCAATACCGCAGTCTAAAGCACGAAAATTGGCACCCTTAACTCGCAATCGGGTAAATCGGCAGTAATTTTGCATTCGCGAAAAGAAGCCGCACACGTAACAAGCAAAGTACGCAAATCGGCAATGATTTTTTTACGGTCGCGAATATAAGCCGCACCCGCAACTTGCATGCTCAAAAATCGGAAAAAAGGTGCGGCTTATATTCGGACCAATACGGTAATTTAATAAGGCTGATTATCTCCATTGAGTCTAAGCTACAGATATAGTGATACTTGTTACAATATCAGACGAATTGATACAGTGTCTCACTCTGATTAATTACACAATAACTTATACTGTGAGACTTTGGGCCTCATTCAAATACGATTTGGCCAATTGAATAGGGCTCTATATAAGCACAGAGCATATTTTGTTACAGAAGTTTTTAGTTAGTGAACTTCTATCCAAAAAGCAAGGTCTTCAATAACTAAAAACTTCGGTAAAAAAATATGCTCTGTGCTTATAGAGCCCTATTCAAATGGCCAAATCGCAATTGAATGAGGCCCTTTGTTTCCTTACAATCCACCCTTTTATACTAGTGTGCTGTTTATGTATTTTGTTTCTTTTGTTGCCCTAATTGTGAGTCTTATTCAGTCGAGTATCTGGTGAGTTTGTGATTTCCGGCTTTCTGGGAAGTCGTCGTTCCTGGTAGCTTTTCAATAAATCTTATTTTTCCCAGGAAAGGGTACTTTTCACTAGTTTTCCTAGAAGATTTGAGATTCGGGTAGTTTTATGAATCTGGCTGTGAATAGTTTCTTGAAACTATTTGAAGAGGAGTTTTTGAAGCTTATTACATGTATCTTACCTAGTCATGTGAGTCTGGGGAATTTGTATTTCTGGGTCTCTGGGAGATTACTGTTCTGGGTGATCTTATGAAAAAAAATATTCTGGCTTGCTAAAGGGTGAATAAAGTTTACTGTCAAATTCTGGCTCCTAAATATTATTTTCTATTGTATCTAACACATACCAAGGATTCATTTTATAAAGTGTCTGCTCCTGACAGTACCTGCCTCTTCCGGGTGGTGTTTTGGTTGTTAAAGTGTTAATAAAGTATAATATCAGATGGTGTCTGACTCTTGAAGATTTTTTCTCAAGAGTATTTAACTCATCCCGGTGATATTGGCATCAATTTTATTTTTATAAAGAGCCCTTTCTGTTCTGTTCAGGGTTTGGCAATGTCCTAAATGGTAATTTCTAAGAATAGGAGGCACTGGGTGACGGGAAACCTGAACTCAAACAGAAATGAAACAGAAAGTAAAGAAAGTTATAAACAGCCAGAGATCACACCCTGCTGGGAGATCCCCTCTCATTGAGAGACTGCCAGTGGTTAAGGAACACTCACACTGAGAGACTGCCAACGATTTAGGTCCCCTCACTGAGAGACTGCCAGTGGAAAGGAACACTCACAATGAGAGACTGCCAGAGGTTAAGGAACACTCACACTGAGAGACTGCTAGCGATTTAGGTCCCCTCACTGAGAGACTGCCAGTGGAAAGGAACACTCACACTGAGAGACTGCCAAAGATTTAGGTCCCCTCACTGAGAGAGTACCAGAGGATAAGGAACACTCACAGTGAGAGACTGCTAGAGATTTAGGTCCACTCACTGAGAGACTGCCAGAGGACAAGAGCCACTCACACTGAGAGACTGCCAGAGATTTAGGTCCCCTCACTGAGAGAGTAGCAGAGGATAAGGAACACTCACAGTGAGAGACTGCTAGAGATTTAGGTCCACTCACTGAGAGACTGCCAGAGGACAAGAGCCACTCACACTGAGAGACTAAAAGAGGATAAGGGATCCCTACATTGAGAGACTAAAAGAGGATAAGCCACACTCACACTGAGAGACTCAGAATGGGGGACACCAGCACATTCAGGTTCCCTGTGGCCGTCCAGTGGGATTTGGGACCTGAGAGACTGAAACAAGTGAAGAACAAGCTGCTCCTGCACTTCCAGAGCAAGAAGAAATCTGATGGAGGGGAGTGTGAGCTCAGGGACATGGACTGCAGCCAGGGATATATCCTCATACACTTCACCCAGGAGTCAGGTATGGGGTGAAGAGGAGGGGAGACATGGGGGAGAAGGTTATTGGGCAGGAAGAGGGGGCATACGTATTCAGAAAACATAATGATAGCTTCCATGTAGGGCTGGGTGCAGGCCCCTTCTCCTCACCAGTCCCCTGCACTGCCCCAACATACTGTCCTCAATCCACACTGTCACTACCAAAGTCCCAACATTGTGCGAATACCAATGTACCTGCCATTTGAGTTACTTCATCCCCTGAACCCTGCACTACCTCACATACCTGTACTGCTCTGGCCTCTGTCTATCTACATGATCTATCTATCTACAGTATCTATCTATCTATCTATCTATCTATCTATCTATCTATCTATCTATCTATCTATCTATCTATCCCTCTATCTATCCCTCTATTTATCCCTCTATTTATCTATCTACAGTATCTATCTATCTATCTATCTATCTATCTATCTATCTATCTATCTATGTAAAGATTGCTTAGCACCCAATTAATAACTTTCACAAAAAGAGTCTGAGCGGCTTTTCATTGAATATAAATGATTAAGAGCCCCAGAGGTTAAGTGGAAACTATTAGCACTGACTTATAATTAGCAAGAGATAATACTAAATACTTAATGACTGTGTGGGACAGGTCACAATTTGAAACTTTAAAGTACATCTACTGGAAAACTGTCCAAAGTTTTAATTAGCATTACGTTGATAAATTGCTGTTAACAACATGTGTGTTCAGATTCCTAAATGTTGAAGACTCCACACATGAAGAATGTTTATTTATATCTTGTTGTTTTTTTCCTCCAGTGCGGAATCAGGTGCTTCAGAAACAGGCCCATGTGCTGCAGTTACCAAGTGGAGAGACAATACAACTGATTGTAAGGTTACCTGAGGAAGTAACACCCAAAGGAGACAGGGGGCAGAGAGCTTCAGGTGTAAGTATACAGTAAATTGTCATGTTAGATGTAGTTAGAGCAAAGGCTCAAGGAGCAAAGGTGTTGGAATGTCACAGGCAGGGGTAGAGCTATCAATGGTGCAGGTGATGCAATGCACTGGGTCCCTTCTTTGGGGGCCCCAGTGCTGACTAATTTTTTATTTAATTATTTTTATTTCTGTAGTGTAGTTGGTGCCTCCCCGGGTGGAGTTAATTGGTGGTTCAGCAGTTACTGCTATCCCTCCCCTGTCGGTGCTTCTTCTTGCTGGTGCAAAGAATAACTAATGACAGTACGCTACACTACAGAAATATATATATATATTTTTAGGGCATTGGCCTCCCATTTACTAGCTCTCACACTGGAAACAGATTTTACTTTTTGGGTCCTAGAGTAACACTTTATGATGTCATTTCATTTTTTTTAGGATTTATCAACAAGACCCAGTCTGCAAAATCCAGGTAAATATATAAATAACATAAATGTGATGATATTTATTATTTCTGTAACGATTTATAATTAAAGAGTTGATTAATAATAAACTTCACAAGAAGAACATGACGAATAGCTATTGGTACAACCAAATATTCAATATTTCTAATTGACATTTAATTGTCCAAATTGTAGTTACTGTAGCCCGTAACGTAGCCCGCAAAAGTTACTGCTATTCGATTGGCCTCTTAGCAACCCACAATCGATCTGGGGGTTACAGGCTGAAAAGCAACTGCAGTTGTCATAATTGTAACTTCGACCCATCTAAGCCTTTGATCTGTCAAGTCCGCAAAAGTTACAATTGATAAAATCACAAATCTCTATTAAATTGCTACAATTCATCAAGCCCGCAACTGCTTTCACACCTGAAAATGGCAAATATAACTAAAAATCCTACGAGTACCAGAGAGGACTCGCAAGGGGGTTAAACACCTGTTCATAACACTATAAAAGCAAATAAAAGCTCAATACTGCACTTGAAAATATGGGGGAAGCCATGTAAGACATTATAATTAATTGCACAACAGTTTCAAGCTCGCAAATCTGCAATCAAAAATTATTATTTTCAGGTTTTCTTTCCATGTTATATCAAGGAGTTAATACATATCAGACCACCCACATGGACTAGAACATTTTCTTCATTCATTTATATTGATTTTTAGATTGCTGGATTGCAAGCCTGATCGCATATCGGATGTTTAAACCCTAATTGATTGACGTCTTAATGCTAATTAATTGGCGTTCTCAATTACTATTGGATGTTTCTTTTTTTATTTCTATTTATACATTATAAAACATACAAAATGTTATACTTCAAAATATTAATTCAACCATAATAGTACAAAATTAATTCATAAATGTTTTAAATATATCGTGGTAATATTTCAAAGCAAAACAAACACAGCATAAGACAAACTTAATATAACAAACATCACTTAAAAAAAAAAAAAACACAAAAAAACAAACAAAAAAATTCTGCAGTTAGTCTCGGGTTAGGGGGAGTCAAGGGTAATTTATTTTGGCTCATTTGTCTAACCGTTTGGAAAAATTTCATTCCAAATTTTCCATTTGTCCTTAGAAGCCTTACTGGATGGTAGTTTTTTTATATTATTGATTTTATTTCAGTCCGCATTGGAATTTGGACTTGTTACCACCTTAAAACAATGAGCTGTTTTACAGCAATTACTACTTGAAGAATAAAAGCCCTCCCATGCCGGGAACATTTTTCAGGAAAGATATGTAGTAGGGCTATTTCTGGCAGCAGGGTAATGTCCATTTTTAGCAAACTTGTCAATTGAGTGAAGCATTCTGACCGTAAATCAAAAACAGCATTGCATTCCCACCATATATAGTACTGAGTGCCCATAATGTCGCCAGCATTTTTTACTTTGTGTATCTTTTGTTATATGGAACAAATTATTGGCCACTAAATACTATCTATTAATTAATTTAAAGTAACCCTCCCTATATGATGAGTTCTTTATGAATTTATCTGTAAATGACATTGCATTTTGCCAAGTTTCTATTGGCTGTTTCTAAATCGGTAGTTACGGGCTTGCTTAATTGATCATGATCATGCCCTAAAATGCTACATATGGAAGCATGGGTTATGGTTTTGGATTTCGGCCATGAAGTTGCAGGCTTTTTCAATTTAATCGCTCTGTAACTGTTACCGCAATTTAATGAGAATTTAGTGAGGCTCATAGTGTTTTATACGATAAAAAGTGATACATTTTACTTTCAGCTTTCTTTAGAGGGACTGTAATGACTAACAGCCTTATTAAATTGTTATTCAGTAAATTTAAAAGAGCTCTATTTAAGCACATAGCATATTTTTTTACAGAAGTTTCTAGTTAGTAAACTTCTATCCAAAACCAAGGTCTTCACTAACTAAAAACTTCTGTAAATAAAATATGCTGTGTGCTTAAATAGAGCCCTTTTAAATTTACCGAATCGCAATTTAATAAGGATGTATATGTGTTGTAAGCTGCTCTTACATGAAAGAAAACACTGAAATGTGTTTGAAATGTATCTAACAATAATGGAAGAAATAACAATATCCTGCCTTATATTTTTCCAATAAGAGGTAGAGTGATGTAAGCTGCAAAAAATACAGAGAAAATAGATAGTGATTTAAATCCACAGCTGTAATCTGACGGAAGACCAGTCGGTGAAGACATTTTTGTGTTGAAGAGACTATCTGATAATGAACCACTGTGTGTTTTCTTTTTTTCAAATGAACTCTACAAAGCACAGAAAACTGATTTAAATAATTCTCTTATCTGGGTGCATCCAATGAGCAGAAATATAGCTGTATGACTCATACAACTCTACACATGTATGTATGTTCTGTGCACTACCTGTTAGTTTCAAAGATGTTTACCAGGTTCTACTTAATTTCTTTTCATACATTACTCCCTCTTATTTCCAGACTCCACACCTGAGGATTCATCTGAAGGAGCACAGTGTGGGATACAGGAGCCCCTAATCTCTAATGTTGTGATTGAGAATGTTCAGGACAGCTGCACACCTCAGATGTTAAACCTGCTGCTGGAGAACATCAGTCACCTGAAGGAGAGCCAAGACTTCCATGTGGAGATGATCCCCGAGATCCGTTTGGCTGTGGTCACTTTCACACATCCAATAGGTGAGAGACAGCTCTGATTACTGACCAATGTCATGAGAGTATAAACACACACTAAGTTCTACCTATAATACACGTGCACACTGCTTTATTTTTTATGTATTGAATTTAAAAAAATTTAGGGAGATTTGTTGTTGTTCAGTCATTAAGTCATTCACATCTTTCTGTGACCTTATGATCTACAGCATACCAGGCACATCTGTCAGTAACTGCACTGCTGAGCTTCTTCTAGCTCATGTTCATTGCTTCAATAACCACATCTATTCATCTCCGCCACAGCCTTCCCCTCGCTTGTGTGCCTTCAAACTTTCCCAGCATCACGATATGGTCAAAATATTTGAGCTTTAGCCACATGATCAAATCTTCCAGTGAATAGTTTAGCTTCATTTCCTGTAGTATTGATTGAGTGTAGTCCAAGAAATTCTAAGCAGTTTTCTCCAACATCACAATTCAAAGGTGTCAATTCTATGTAGATCAGCCTTTTTATGGTCCAGCTGTCACATCAGTATGTTACTGCTGGGAATAAAAGACTTCTTACTATGCAGACCTTTGTTGATAATATAATATCTTTACTTTTTAACAAATTGACCAGACCTACCATAGCTTTTCTTTTCATATTTGAGGTTATTGATATTTCTCCAAGCAATATTGATTCCAGCTTTGGATTCATCCAGCCCGGCCTTACCACAATGCACTCCACATATAAGTTGAATTAATAAGGCTACAATATACAACCGTGTCAAGATCCTTTTCCAGTCCTGAACCATTTGATTGTTCCATGTTCGGTTCTGATCGTGGCTACTTGGTCCACATACAGATTCTTCAGGAGTCTGATTAGTTTGTCTGGTACTCCCATTTCTTTACAAACTTGCCAAATGTTGCTGTGATTCACAGAGTCAAAGGCTTTGGAATAGTCCATTAAGCAGAAGTAAATGTTTTTTTTCTGGAGCTCTCTTGCTTTCTCTATTATTCAACACACATTTGTAATTGGATCGCTTGTGCCTCTGTTTCTGCGACACCAAGCTTTCACATCTGGCAGTTCTTGGTCCATA
This sequence comes from Discoglossus pictus, assembly GCA_027410445.1. NCBI lineage: Eukaryota > Metazoa > Chordata > Amphibia > Anura > Alytidae > Discoglossus > Discoglossus pictus. Next base: position 40,821,184 of record CM050173.1, read on the forward strand.
TATTGTTGGAGCCGAGCTTGCAGGATCTTAAGCATTACCTTACTAACATGTGAAATGAGTGCAATTGTTTTGATAATTGGAGCTTTCTTTGCCACTTCCTTTTTTGGTATTGGTACCTTTACAGCTTACGGGCCACTGTTTGGTTTTCCAAATTTGCTGGCATAATGCAAGCAACACTTTCACAGCATCATCTTCCAGGATATTGAACATTTTAGCTGGGATTGAGATATTTCCTGCAACGTTGGGCCCTTCACACTTCACTCTCCAAGATGTCTGGTTCCAGATAATTGGACAAACTCACTGGACACAGCTGTGAAGGTCCTTAGTGCATAGATCTTCAGTGCATTCCTGCCACCTCTTCTTTATCTGACCTGCTTTTGTTAAGACCCTACCATTTTGGTCTTTTATCACTTCCACTTTGTCATGAAATGTTCCATTGAGATCCCCAATTCTCTTGAAAATATCTCTTGATTTTAACATTCAGTTATCTTCTATCACTTTACATCACTCATTGTAGAATGTCTCCTTGTCTCTTCTTGCTATCCTCTGGAATTCTGACTTCAGTTGGACAAATATTTTCCTGTATCCATTACCTTTCACTTTCTTTCTTTCCTGGGCTACTTTCAAAGCCTCATCAAACATCCAGTTTGCCTTACTTTTTTTGGGGGGGGGGGGGGGGGGGGGATATTATTAGTTGCTGTTTTTGGGACATTGTCACAGACTTTTGTCCAAAGTTCTTTCTTCTTTTCTTCTTTGCAATAAGATGCTCATGATCTGAGCCACAGTAGGCCTTGATTTTGCTGACTGTATGGAGCTCCTCTATCTTTGACTGCAAAGTATATAGTCAATCTGATTTCTATTTTGTCCATCTGTTCATGTGTCCATGTGTAGAATCATCTCTGAGGCTGTTGGAAGAGGGTGTTTACTGTGACAAGAGAATTAGGGGTTAGTCTCCTATGGGTGATAGGGGACTCCAGACGTGGACCCCTTGCTCACTGTGCCTTAGGGAGTACAGCTGCACCTCACTGACAAGGCCATAGATGCCAAAAAACATCTGGGGTCTGCTTTTTCTAGTGTTCAGGGTAGAATTGCCTGGTATCTCAAACCCGTAAACCATTCTTACGCACGTTACATGGGCGACCCTGAACATGATCAATTAGTCAAACCCGTAGTTACGGGTTTAGACGGAGCCAATGGCAAAAGAGATTGTCATCATGACGTCACTGAAAAATGCAGGTTAGATTTCAAAGTCTTACGGATTTCAATTACGAGTTTTGATTGGACCTGCATTCAAGAAATAATGCAATAATAATAAATCAGTAAATATGATATTCTAGTCCATGCGAGTTCCATTATATGTATTAACACATTGATTGCCGGGATCGATATAACACGGAAATGAAAGAGAAAAAAAGTATTTTATATTGCAGATTTGCGAGCTTGAGAATGTTGTGCTATTAATTTTAATACCTAACATCACTTTCCCTTTAACTTACACTACAGTAGTGTGTTGATATTTGCATTTACAGTGCTACGGATAGGACTTTAACCCCCTTGCGGTTCCTCTCTAATATTCGTTTTTGACTCCTTTTGCAGGTTACGGGTTTGAACGTCAGTGGATTTGTAGCAATTTAATAGCGATTTTCGAACATAACATGTATGGGCTTGACACATCAAAGGCGTTGCGGCAATGGGGTTCAGATTTCAATAGCCTGTAGGGTTTTTCTGCATGTAACCTGCAGGTGGTTTCCGAGTAGCTTTACAAGGCCAATTTAATAGCCGTAAGTCTTGTGGGCTCAGTTACGGGCTACGGTTTTACACATTGGGGGAATTAAATAGGGCTGTCTGACTTGCTTAATTTTGTACTTCAATGCAAAACTTGCCTGTTTTCCCAGATATATTTTTGGTTCCCTATTTTAGCATTCCAATCACAATTCCTCAGATCGTTTATCAAACACTCTTAAGTACAGTATCTCAAAAAAAGTGAGTACACCCCTCACATTCTTGTAAATAATTTATTATATTTTTTCATGTGACAACACTGAATAAATGACACTCTGCTACAATGTAAAGTAGTAAGTGTACAGCCTGTATAACAGTGTAAATTTGCTGCCCCCTCAAAATAACTTTACACACAGCCATTAATGTTTAAACCGTTGGCAACAAAAGTGAGTACACCCCTAAGTGGAAATGTCCAAATTGGGCCCAAAGTGTCAATATTTTGTGTGGCCACCATTTTTTCCAGCACTGACTTAACCCTCCTGGGCATGGAGTTCACCAGAGCTTCACAGGTTGCCACTGGAGTCCTCCTACACTCCTCCATGATGACATCACAGAGCTGGTGGATGTTAGAGACCTTGCACTCCCTCACCTTCCATTTGAGGATGCCCCACAGATGTCCAATAGGGTTTAGATTTGGTGACATACTTGGCCAGTCCATCACCTTTACCTTCAGCTTCGTTAGCAAGGCAGTGATCGTCTTGGAGGTGTGTTTGGGGTCATTATCATGTTGAAATACTGCCCTACGACCCAGTTTTTGAAGGGAGGGGATCATGCTCTGCTTCAGTATGTCACAGTACATGTTGGCATTCATGGTTTCCACAATGAACTGTAGCTCCCCAGTGCCGGCAGCACTCATGCAGGCCTAGACCATGACACTCCCACCACTAAAAGTATTCCTCTATACTGAGGAAAGGTAGTTGAAATAATCCCTAAATGACAAATAAACGGATAAGGCACAAAGAACACAAAAACACTGATATGAGATGAAATCCTCAGTTTGAACGTAAACAGGGATGCAGAGAGAGTGGAGGCAGCATCTGACATCATCAGGTAAATGCAGGGGGGAATCAACATAACGTATTATAGAAAACATGTATACACATATAGACATATGTGTATATATGTTTGGTCTGTGCCCCTGAGGGTTAAGGCAGTGCTGGAAAATAATGGTGGCCGCACAAAATATTGACACTTTGGGCCCAATTTGGACATTTCCACTTAGGGGTGTATTCACTTTTTTTGCCAACGGTTTAGACATTAATGGCTGTGTTTTGAGTTATTTTGAGGGGACAGCAAATTTACACAGTTATACAGGCTGTACACTTACTACAAAACATTGTAGCAGAGGGTCATTTCTTCAGTGTTGTCACATGAAAAGATATAATAAAATATTTACAAAAATGTGAGGGGTATACTCACTTTTGTGAGATACTGTATATAATATTGTGTTACAAATGTAGACATTAAATATAGCTCTTGAACTTAAAGTCACGCATACTTGTCTATGTCCCCAGATTTGACATCTTTCACCAGAGAATTCTCCAGTAACTCCATGGTGCGAAAACTGAAACTGGCAGTGAAGGCGCTAGAAGAAACCAAAAGCATAAGAGTGGAGAATTTACCCCCCAACACGTGCGAGGACCATGTCATTATTTACTTTGAGAGTCAGAAGCACGGGGGTGGGAGAGTGCAAGGCGTGGAGCTGCTACCAGATAATCATGCTGCTGTGGTCACTTTCTGTGACAGAGGAGGTAACCTGGAATAGTCAGTCATAAAGGTCTCACGTGTTTGTTTTACATGTTTCATGGCAATTTTAAGCTTTATTTTCATAATTTAGAAAAATTATACATTTTATTGTATTGGTAAGTAGGTTTATGTCACTGTCACACCAAGGTCATTAATCCTCAATTAGAGTATTTGCACACTATTTAATTAAATGAATGGACAAACAAATAGGTCAAAACCATTAGTAGTTCTCATGTATAACCCGCTGTTCCTCTCTCCCACTTCCTTTCTGTACAAAGTACATGTCCATTTGTGTGTATGTTTATGAGAATGTGAATGTGTGTGAGAGTGTGCAACAAAACAAGTAAAAAAAAGAACATGTAAAACCACAAATAGTAGACTTACAGTGCCTTGCAAAAGTATTCACCCCCTTGACTTTTTACCTATTTTGTTACATTACAGCCTTAAGTTCAATGTTTTGTTAATCTGAATTTTTTGTGATGGATTAGAACACAATAGTCTAACTTGGGGAAGTGAAATGAGAAAAATATATACATAAAACTAATTTTTATATATAGAAAACAGTAAATTGGCATGTGCGTATGTATTCACCCCCTTTGTTATGAAGCCCATAAAAAGCTCTGGTGCTACCAATTACCTTCAGAAGTAACATAATTAGTGAAATGATGTCCACCTGTGTGCAGTCTAAGTGTCACGTGATCTATTATTACATATACACACCTTTTTTGAAAGGCCCCAGAGGCTGCAAGCAAGAGGCACCACTAACCAAACACTGCCATTAAGACCAAGGAACTCTCCAAACAAGTAAGGGACAATGTTGTTGAGAAGTAAAAGTCAGGGTTAGGTTATAAAAAAAAATATCCAAATCTTTGATGATCCCCAGGAGCATCATCAAATCTATCATAACAAAATGGACAGAACATGGCACAACAACAAACCTGCCAAGAGACGGACGCCCACCAAAACTCATGGACTGGGCAAGAAAGGCATTAATCAGAGAGGCAGCACAGAGACCTAAGGTAACCCTGGAGGAGCTGCAGAGTTCCACAGCAGAGACTGGAGTATCTGTACATAGGACGACAATAAGTTGTACGCTCCATAGAGTTGGGTTTTATGGTAGAGTGGCCAGAAGAAAGCCATTACTTTCAGCAAAAAACAAAATGGCATGTTTAGAATTTGCAAAAAGGCATGTGGGAGACTTCCAAAATGTATGGAGGAAGGTACTCTTGTCTGATGAGACTAAAATTTAATTTTTCGGGCCATAATCGAAATCAAACCCAACATATCACATAAGCCAAAGGACACAATCCCTACAGTGAAACATGGTGGTGGCAGTATCATGCTGTGGGGATTTTTTTCAGCATCTGCGACGGGAAACTGGTCAGAGTTGAGGGAAAGATGGATGGTGCTAAGTACAGGGATATTATTGAGCAAAACCTGTACCACTCTGTGCTTGATTTGAGGCTAGGACAGAGGTTCACCTTCCAGCAGGACAATGACCCCAAACACACTGCTAAAGCAACACTTCATTCGTTTAAGGGGAAATGTGTTGGAATGGCCTAGTCAAAGCCCAGACCTCAATCCAATAGAACATCTGTGGTCAGACTTAAAGATTGCTGTTCACAAGAGCAAACCATCCAACTTGAAGAAGCTGGAGCAGTTTTGCAAGGAGGAATGGTCAAAGTTCCCAGTGGTAAGATGTGGCAGGCTCATAGAGACTTATCCAAAGCGACTTGGAGCTGTGATTGCCTCAAAAGGTGGCTCTACAAAGTCTTCACTTTAGGGGAGTGGATAGTTATGCACATTTACTTTTTCTGTTATTTTGACCTATTTGTTGTTTGCTTCACAATAAAAAAATAAAAAACATTTTGAAAGCTGTGGACATGTTCTGTAAATGAAATGATGGAAATCCTCATAGAATCCATGTTAATTCCGGGTTGTGAGGCAACAGAACATGAAAAATGCCAAGGGGGTGAATACTTTTGCAAGGCACTGTATGTTGTAAGTTTAGCATTTTGTGTAAAACTGGGCGAAATTTATGAAACACACTGCTATCGCCATACATTTTGCACTAAATATATTTTTCAGTCCAGTCAGTAATTGTTCATTTATTACTTTTATGTATAAACAAAAGTTCTGAAATGTTCAGTTTTACAGTGGTATCAAATTATTATGCTTCAGGGTATTTTGAAATTGTCATTCATAGAATATATTTATTGAGTTTCAAGAAGACATTTTTAAATAATAACCTTAATAAGATATACAGTGGGGGGGAAAAGTATTTGATCCCCTGCAGATTTTCAACGTTTGTCCACTGACAAAGAAATGATCAGTCTATAATTTTAATGGTAGGTGTTTTTTGACCCTAAGAAAAACGCATGTAAATTGATTTTCAGGTCAATGAGGGAAATAAGTATTTGACTCTTTCGACTTAGTTCTTGGTGACAAAAGCCTTGTTTACAATCACAGAGGTCAGATGTTTCTTGTATTTGGCCCTCATGTTTGCACACATCTCAGGAGGGATTTTGTCCCACTCCTCTTTGTAGATCCTGATGTTTGGCTGATGTTAGGCTGATGTTTGGCAATCGAACCTTCAGCTCCCTCTATAGATTTTCTATGGGATCAAGGTCTGGAGACTGGCTAGTCCACTTCAGGACCTTAATGTGCTTCTTGAGCCACACCTTTGTTGCCTTGGCTGTGTGTTTTGGGTCATTGTCATTCTGGAATACCCAGAGTATACCCTAGACCCATTTTCAATGCCCTGACAGAGGGAAGGAGGTTCCCACCCAAGATTTGACGGTACATGGCTCCATCCATCGTTGCTTTGATGCAGTGCAGTTGTCATGTCCCTTTAGCAGAAAAACACCTCCCAAGTATAATGTTTCTACCTCCATGTTTGACTGTGGGGATGGTGTTCTTGTGGTTATAGGCATCATTCCTCCTCCTCCAAACACGGCGAGTTGAGTTGATGTCAATTTTGGTCTCATCTGACCACAACACTTTTACCCAGTTCTCTGAATCATTCAGATGTTCATTGCAAGTTTCAGACAGGCCTGTATATGTGCTTTCTTGAGCAGGGGGACCTTGCGGGCACTGCAGGATTTCAGTCCTTCAAGGCGTAGTGTGTTACCAATTGTTTTCTTGGTGACTATGGTCCCAGCTGCCTTGAGATCATTAACAAGATCCTCCAGTGTAGTTCTGGGCTGATTCCTCACGGTTCTCATGATCATTGAAACTCCACAAGGGGAGATCTTGCATGGAGCACCAGACCGAGGGAGACTGGCAGTTATTTTGTGTTTCTTCCATTTGCGAATAATCACACCAACTGTTGTTACCTTCTCCCCAAGCTGCTTGGCGATGGTCTTGTAGCCCATTCCAGCCTTGTGTAGGTCTACAATCTTGCCCCTGCCATCCATGGCAGCTCTTTGGTCTTGGCCATGGTGGAGAGTTTGGAATGTGATTGATTGATTGCTTTTGTGGCCAGGTGTCTTTTATACAGGTAACAAGCTGAGATTAGGAGCACTTCCTTTAAGAGAGTGCTCCTAATCTCAGCTCGTTACCTGTATAAAAGACACCTGGCAGCCAGAAATCTTGCTGATTGATAGTGGATCAAATACTTATTTCCCTCACTGACCTGCAAATCAATTTATAACTTTTGTGACATGCATTTTTCTTGTTTTTTTTTTTTTTGTTATTCTGTCTCTCACTGTTAAAATACACCTACCATTAAAATTATAGACTGATCATTTCTTTGTCAGTGGACAAAAAAAATCAGTAGGGGATCAAATACTTGTGTCCCTAACTGTATCTAGAATTATACATGCAGATATTCATTTTTTTCTAGCAATGAGCTTATGTGATTTATTTTTCTATCATTGTAAATATTGGTGTTTTTTGTATGGTGTTTTAGTATATAAGAGATATTTAATTCTGTATTATCTCAGTGTCTAAAGAACATGCATTTATGTGGTGATTGTGATAACTTAATCAAACTAGGGAGATATCTTTGATTTTTCCATACAAATCTTGTAGCAGTTTGGGAAGTTAGACAAGACCTAACCATATATATGTGCGACCTGTGGCTATATAAGTCAATGAAGAGTGATATTGAAATTGTGGAGGGGGAAATAGACAAGGTAAGAGGGTCATGATCTCTCCTCAGGGCAACAGGCTTGGGGCCACATACTGCCCACCAATCTATAAAGGGTGATATCAAATTTAATATAGATGATAAAGGGACTCTTCGGGCATTTTTATATACATTTTCTATATATGTTTATTTATTATTTTTCCTTATTATCATATTAATAATAATCACATACGATTTATGCTTCACTTAATTTTAACAAGCCTGCAAACTAACAATCTTCTGGAACCTTCCAATAACTTGCAACTAATAACATTACCATTCTAAAATTGTAATTTACACAACTAAACAAACGGTTTGGTCTTGCGCACGCAGCCTATTCATACTGAAAACTTGGCACATTGCTGACACTTTCTCATCAGGGCAGCAACAGTCCAACTTTACATTGTATGCTGCAGAAAAATCAAAAGAGATTGTTAGTTCTTCAGGATATTGATTGCTGGATATATTAATTACAAAAAGGTAAAGTATATTCATTTATTAATTAATTAATTATTATTTTTTAAAATAATACATATAAAATTTAGCAATATGCTAAATAGCATATTTTACACTGCCGTTACTTTATCAATACATTAAGGATTCACACTTCCTAATACATTTATTCATTACTAATTAATTATTAACATACATTAATTTAATAATTATTCATTAGTAATGGAAAATAAAAATGTATAATTTACACTGCACTAAAAATGTTTTACATTTTACACAGCACTTATATATATGGATTAATGCTCATTGGCTGCCAGCGATAGGACTCTAAAAGCAGTTACATATTTAAATCACTTTAATATGCTCTGAGACCTGAAAATGTTTACTAATTTACACTGCACTAAAAAAATGGTATATTTAACACTTTACTTATATATCTGTCTTTGCCATGAGCTCTGAAGATGATCGTTGCAAAACACAAAACTTGAAGTACACGAGGGGAGAGGCTTGCAATGAGCGCCAAAAGTGAATATTGCTACACATGCGATGAACGCTGAAGGCGCTCAGCGCGGGGCTCACAATGAGCACCGAAAGTGCTTAGAGGAGCAAAATTACATGAGGGAGAGGCTCGCAATGAGCACCGATGGTGCTCAGAGGAGCAAAAGTACACAAGGGGAGAGGCTTACAAGGTGCTCAAAGGAGCAAATGTACACAAGGGGAGAGACTTGCAATGAGCGCCAAAGGCACTTAGCGCAAGGCTCTCAATGAGCGCGGAAGGTACTCATTTTTTGACAGGCAATTCGCTAGTCTCAAAAAATACTCAGCAACACTATTGATCAGCACCACAGCACAATGCTGACCCAGATCATCTACCCACTTCCACTTTAAGTTACAACATCTATAACAGAACGTTAGCTCAAAGAAAATGGGGTGTGAGAAATCACAGCATGGCCAGCTTTGGGCCTTAAAGACAGGAGGGGATGACATTGATGCTGCCTACATGGGTATATCACTATATAGCACAGGCACAGGGACATGAGGATGCAGGGACAAATCAGGACAAGGGGGATTGCACTTATGTGTTCAAGCTCTTCAGGAAGGCCCACAAACACACATGGAGTTTGTGGAGAGGCACATGGAGCAACAGGAAACATACCTCCATCAAGGCCAATCTTGGCTACACCAATCCTGTGAAGTCTCTCGCCATTGCTGTATGCCATGTGGCAAGATGCATAAGAATAATAATTTCGTGAAATTATATCAAGCGTTCTTGTATTAGTTAACTAGTAATATTACCGGTCATTTGGTTAAAAATCCTTCAGGGGAATGCTGATACTGAACAGTGTTTCAATGTATACTTTCAATGAGTATTAACTTACAAACATGACCAAGAATGTTCTTCAAGCATGAAATCTAAATTGGTGAGAATAACAAATAAAATAGTGATGATTAATACATGTGATTACTTGGAAACCACGCCTGTGTCACTGTAATGTTCCCAATTTTATGGACAGTAAATAGGTATAATTATTTTAGAAGGATGGCACACTTCATGTAGAATTTAGGTGTTAGGTGCACCAGTATGGGAAATGATGTTAAAAGTCATGGTATATACATTACTGGTAACATTGAAAGTTTAAACACTCGGCCATAGCAACATCACATCCTAACTGAAAGAAAATTAGTGACATGCAAAAATATGATTACAGTACTCAAATGCATTAAGGGATGGGTGTACAGGAAGATCATCTAACTATAAATATATTAACATTACATAAATGTTGTATATATTGATGTCCCAAAACAATACCCATTACAAACACAAGGACACAGTGATACCGTTATAACAAAACTTTATTATATACACTGAGTATACTCAGAAATGTATATTACTGTTCAATAATATCATGGGTATGGTGTTGTCGGATCACCTAAAATGTTAAATGTAATACTGTATTATAATAATAATGATGCATAGCATCTACTAGGGTCACATGTGGTCGCTACACCACAGTAACCAGATTCTGAAGAATACATATATAATGCGCATAGCTCTCACTTACAGCCTTCATCTGCTCAATTAACCAGGTGCATAAATATCTGGACTATCCAATTCAATCCAGTTTCACACATACAGTGTGTTCCAAAAAACAAAAATCTGAAAAAAGGTGGTCCAAACCTAAAACAGGCAGAGGAGGAAAAAAGCTAATAAAAAAAAAACTGCTTGTGCAATACAGTGCTAATTACCATAACTGTACCAATATACCAACTTACCTGATTTTCATCTGCAAGCATTACTAAGCATAGGTAGCTGTCATGATAAATCACTAGCCATGACCATTAATAATGATGTGTCATCTCACAATGAATGCTTATCTGTGACCACAGTTAGTGGTCCAAGAGTACTATCACCATATCCATCTGATATTTATTAGCGACATTGATATCACAATCATCTGGTATACAGGTGTTATCACATTTTAAAGGATTCTCATGATATCATAAGTCCTCAACACCTACCCATTAATACAGAGACTACACAAAGGTCGGCAGCCATATTCAGTGTTACTTACATCAGACATAAGGTTCTGTTCTCATATTGAAATTGTGGAGAGGATCGCATGCTTCATTTGTGCATGTATTAATGCTAGCTTCGATTAACTTTGCCAGTCCCCTGCCATATCTGCATTGGTCTAAATGTATGCTAACAACAATAATGTATCATAAAAGTGGATATATGATTTAATTAATATCTTGTGAGCTACATTTTTAGGAGGGGGTGTCATCTGATGGCCACTGTGAATACATTTCAATTATTTCATATTTTAAAGCAATGCTTGCAGATGCCTTCATGGACTTGTATTGTGCCTGAATTAAAAAAAATATAAGAAAAATTAAAAAAGAATAAGGCCTTAAAAATATAGGGACTGCAGCATCTCTTCTCAATGGCATTACCCATTGACCATCAATTGGTGAAATGTTAAACATAACAGAGAAGAGGATCACAGACCATGTGATGGGAGGTAGACATCTGCTTACAAAATATCACAATCACATAGGCCATGATCCCCTACTCTGTGGCCAGGCTAAATTATGTTAACACCAAGAAATTGTCACTGTTGAGAAGTGCTGTTGAGAAGGTCCAAACATTTGTGCATCCCCTACATCCTCCACTTGCCACAGCCCCCCAACCCCATGTGGCCACATGCCTTCTCCCTAGTTGAGGGGGAGTTGCAGGGGAAGGTCCCCCAGTAGGCAGCAGCACCAGATGTGGCAGAGGCATTGAGGGAGGTGAAGAGTGGCCAGGCTGCGGGTGTGCAGGGGAGGCTTTTGGTGTGGAATAGGTGGTGCTCTAGTTATCCGACAACTGGAGCAGCCTGTCCAGGTAGGACTCCATAATGAGGTTGTACCTCTTCACCATCCTTTAGAGCCTCCACAGGTTGCAGTCCATGGAAGCCTGGTTCGAGGAGACACTTGTCTGGAGCCTTTGATTACTATCCAGTTACTGCTGCATCAGGACCAATAGCTCCCCAATGGTGGACCTCGGGATGGAGGTCTGTGTGGGCATGGCTGGGTAAGGAGGAGGTGGTGGCCCAGTGGGGAGGGGCTACAGCCTGGCTTGAGCCTGTATCACTTGTGGTGGTGACCTTGTGGTGGTGGGAGCCAGATTGTGGTGCTGCTGGTTGTTATTGGCTCATAACAATATAACAGCAACCATACATGGACTCTCTATTGGATAATTATTTGTGTTGTGACCACTAATGAAAGTCCCTTTCATGGATTACATGACACATGAATAATCCATTTATCCATTGTTAAATCCAGGGAGCTGACATGTCAGTGTCATTGGTGGTCATCATGTACATGTGTTTTCTGTGTGTGTGTGATGTACATGTGGTGGCATGTTGGTGTATCTGATATTCACCTGACAAAGATGCTTGATCCTGTCGGGCCACCGGGCCTGGAGCTCTGATGGGCACCTGGCTCAGCATCTCTTTCCGCACCGCTCTCACTCATTGTACTTAACAGTCACTTGGGGGCCACTACTTGGCGCTCTCATTGCTGTCTTCTACTTTGCCATCATCTTCCTCACTTTGGCCCAGACGTCATCAAAGTGATGCTTGACAGATTTCTCATCCCTTTCTGCCAATCCCACTGCTGTCACTGTGTCTGCAACCACCTTTTAGGCCTGGGCCCATGCCTAACTTTCCTCCCCCCTGCGAGGATAGTGGGATGGTCACTGTTGGCACTGAGGAAGACCTTGTGCCTATAGTTCAGGGACCTGTGTCTGCCCCCAGCCTTTTGTCCTCCCCACTGTGGATGGGGATCCTGTTCTCCCTCCTTTGACCCTTAGGCCTGTCCCTCCTCTGCACTATCACCCCCCTTGGTATCAGACCCCTCCACTTCTGACCTTGTGCAGTGAGTGCCTATCTCTTTTTCCCCTTATCCTCCTAACTTTTCCCTTCCTCTCTCCACGTTCCATTAGAAACCCAAAAATAAAATAAGGATAAATGAAAATAAGTAGGTTTATGTATTTATGATGTAAAAAATGTTTTATGTGTACTTATTATATGTCAGGGTATAGGGTGGGGTGTGTGGATGTAGTGACCTATCTATATGTCTATCTATGTGTGTTATTACTCTATGTGTATGTATTTTATGTGTTATATGTTAATATGTGTTTTGATGTATTAAGTGTAAAATACATATATTAGAAATAGAAAATAGAATAAAACTGCAATAACCTAATCTCCAAAGTCACCTATTCTCACTCTCCACGACCAAAACTACTAGCTTCGGTACCTGTGTGCTAATTTGTGAAAATCTACAACACAGCCACCACATGGACGTGAATCTCGCAGCTCTCCCTGTCAATCATCATCCCTTAGGCCATTTTCTATTGGCTCCTATGGCTATGGCGCCCACTTAAATTGCAAGATTGGCTTTAAAATATAAGCAACATGTATTCCCACCCCCAAAAAGATTGTGGCCACAGGAAGAGTTTACGAGTTCAGGTCTTGATTTGTGGGCTTCAGTCAATATAATACATCTAAACATTTAGAGAAAGAAACACCAGCAGCCAAAATTATGGGCTTGAGGCATTTGCGAGCAGCTAAAAGAATATGGGCCTTAGTGTGATGCCCCATCCATGTGGGTGTGGCCTTTGCTTAAGATGTAAACGATGGCAGCATATAGGTGAGCAGAAAGAGAAAGGGGAAGGGGTCTAAAAGCTAACATGCTGTTAATTTGTTGGCTTCTTAAATGTAAGTGAAGGATACATTTTATTTTATACATTTTATATTATATATTATAGGAATACAAATAATAATAATCAAGGAAAAACAATGAAAAATGTAATAAACCTATTAATCTTCAGTTTTATCACCTTCTCAATAATAATATAATAATAATATTATATCTCTTAAACACATTAAAACTGCCCAGTGTGTAAAGAAGGTTCTTCTCACTCTACCTCAACAATCAATGTATTGAATAACAAATAATACTTTGATTAGAAATTGTGGTTGTTTTCTCAACTGTTTTGAAGTTAGACTATTTACCAATTCCTCAAAAAGAATCTTATGTCTCTAAATCCTTTGTTTAAAAAAATCAACCTTTAAGAGTAATTTTTCTTAACAGCAGCTTCACATTGGCCCAGATAGCCCCATTAACCCATAACTGCTCCTCGAATACTCAGAAACTGGCTTTATTTTATTATCTGATGTGTGTTTTTTCCTAAAATTAAGATATTTTCCATTTGTCCAACCAGTAGAACCTAAATAGAATGTTTATTTACTGGCTAGGTATTTATGTCCAACAAGTGGAAAGACACCGGCAGGACAGGGGAGCCAGAGCCAGGGCCGGATCTACCTTTTTGAAGCCCCTGGGTGGTGAAGTGGGCAAGTGCGCACCCACACACTGTTTCAGATATAAACAGAATCACACATACTGTACACAGTTACAGGCACACACATACACAGACTCACGCATAGACAGTTACAGACACCCACTCACACAGATTCATACACAGTTACAGACTCACACATACACAGACTCACCCATATACAATTACAGGCCCACACATACACATTTACAGAATCACATACACATAGACTGTTACAGACACACACACAGGCTCACACATACATAGGCTCACACATATACACATATAGACTCACACAGACTCACACATACACATACATAGACTCACACATACATAGGCTCACACATACACATTGTCATGCAATTGATATGACATAAATATTACACTGTATGGATTAATATAGTTTCCTAAAATAATACAGTGTATAGATTAATTGAGTTTGAGGATCAATTTAATCGACAAGTATATGCTATGTGCAGATATTTAATTTTTTGGAATAGCAGTAAATATCAAGGATAAACAGTTATAAGTGTTTACACTTGTGAGCTTTGATATTTAGTTAGATGACAATATACAATCTACCAAATGTATATTACAACCTCTTTTAGATGACTGGATATCAATTAGTCTTAACACAATTTATATTTGGTTAGATCAATACAGAAATCAATAAGCAGTGTATACAAACGTATCAAATGTGGATTAATAATTTATTTTAATACAATCTATACTTGGTTAGTTCAATAAAGGAGTATATAAACAGTGTATGTAATCTTATAAAGTTTGGTTAGGACAGTCTATATATTTGTTTAGTGCAATACAGAAATGAGACTCAGAGTGTATAAACAATCAGCTATCTATTTGATACAGTATATTTGATATTAATAATCAGTGATATAATGTGTTACGCTATGAAAGCAGTAAATAGCAAAATATGTTATAACAATCTATATTGCAGTTAGAATATAGACACATCTATTGAAGCAATATGTATCAAAGTTGGTTATATTGTACGTGAGATTGCAAGCTAAATAACCTTTGTATTTGGGTATTGACAAGCTAGTGTTTTTTTACTGGTCTTACATCAAAATTGATTATAATTTAATTTATCAAATTGGTCAATTCAATCAATGATGATGTAAGAAAGTTTTGTTGATACAAGATTATATGTGCTGAGTATTGGTAAGTATGTTTTGCTGTATAGGTGTTTTTAATAATTGGTTTTGTAACAGAGTTAAATGGTTATATTATTGCATAAAGTCAATCAGACTGTTGTAGGGAATATGGGCATAGATTGAAATATATTGATTAACACCTACAGTCCGGAATGCTGGTGTTAATGCTAATGAGTCTTGGTTCTGTGACCACTCCCAAAAGGGTAACAAAAGGATTGTGGTATATTGGGCTAATTTAACTCTTCTACAAATTAGAAAGTTAAACCAGTTTATACATACCATGTATATAATTTCAGGATAACACCTGTCTCATTTTTAACATCCCTTCTCAAGATAGTCTGAAGTAATCCCTCTTTGTGTTATTGGTTTGTTAGAAAGAGTTGTAGCCATTGCATAGAATGTGTATATAGACAGATATAGTAATATATATTTGGGAATATAAAAGGGGGCATAGGTTTATGCCACAGAAGGACAGTCAGATATGTCCTCAGACAGAACTGTCAGATAAAGACCAGCCAGAAAATAGTAGAACAGACCCAGCAAAGAACCAGGGAAGGAACGGAAGGCCAGGAAGAGACAACAGCCCCTAGGAAAAAGCAGGAAAAGCCCTGAACCTTCTCTCTGCCTCTTAGATAACTATTTCTTCCTCATTGTCACAAGGTTGGTTTCTACTAATCACAACAGGTTATTCCCTGTTTTCATATATATAGGTATAATTAGAATGTATTATGTAAAGAAAAAATTAAGAAGTTGCAAAAAAATTGGTGCTTAACACCTATACTAAAGAGAAAAAAAATAAAAAATAAAAATATATTCTTCCTTATAGCAGGAGTCTCTAGGCGGTCACTAAGGTGACTTACAGGGATATGTCTCTATGCTGTAAATAAAGATATAATTGTAAAAGTGTAAGGATTCCAAGGTAAGTAACGCTCAGCATTACTCATATACCCTTATATCCTTCTAAGGGAGTCCATCTGTTTAGACAATCATAGGACTATATAAAAAATCAGGGAAATTACTAACAGAAAAAAGTAATAAGGGGAAATAGAAAAAATAGGAAAACACTCTATATACAAATATAATAATAAATAGAAAAATAGGCAGTACTGAAGTAAAAGTGGCAAGCGTTATAAAAGGAATGGTGAGCAGTACACCATTGCATAGGGAAAAATACGCTTGCTAGCTCATAGAAGGAATAATTCCTGCTCTCCAAACTCTTACCTTATAACTCCAGTACATACCATTGTGCTCCACACACTTCAAAAAAGGAAGGAAGGATAGGATAGGAGGGTAAAAAGATGTTTCTTTTGCCTTCCATACATAAAGAAAAATAAAGAAAAATAGCCGACCGGTTTGGATAGTCACAGCACTATCTTTTTCAAGGCACTTAGAGTGTATAGATTCATTTATATTTTGTCGGTCTTTTTATAGTGTTTAAACGCCGCCTATCTGGGCGTTTCTACTTGATGGTTAACGCCCTTCTGGGCGTATTTGCTGTTTATAGCCTTTACTCGCTTTAATTACTTCCTGGTTTGGCGTCTATGCGTTTCTTGCGTGAGGACGTTTTTTCCTTGGCGTAATAACAGCTGACTCTTCCGTATGGAGCCTTTTCTATGAATAATTGAACCATTGCGATATTTCGGAGAAGACCTGACGATTTTTTTCTTTTTTTCAATTAGCTTTATTTTTCCATATTCTGACAGCACTATTTATTGCTGGATAGAATGGATCTTATTGTTGCTACTACTAATATTTTACTAGAGGTAGCTAAACCTTACTCGGCTCCTGCCAAAAAGAAAAGAAAACAAAAAGCTCCCCTTCAAAAGGAGATAATAATAAAAAATTGTATTTGTTTTATGGAAAATATACAGATAGAAGATATATTTCATATAATGTAGATTTTATGTCTTTATATTTAATAAATGTATTTTTAATTTTTTTCTTCTTAGAGAAACTAATTTTATTACATAAATTGGTCTAGGAGGATTTTGAAAGACTATTTGCAACTTATTTATATCTTCACAAATCCTTACTTTACTTCGTAGTTCTATATTTTGTTTTATATTTATGGAATTTATATACAATAATTTGCTTTATAGATATTTTCTTGTTAGTCATAGATCCTTCATTTTAGAACTTGAGTAATCCTAGGTTCTCTAATATTTGATTCCATTAATAAACATCTTCAATGTCTTTGATTAAATGAATGGACTCTCTTATGGATATTTTTATATCGTTGAGGATATGGAATTCAAGGCATTTAGTGTCCCCTTGATGGTAGAGTCTGATATTTCTTGAGATTGGTGTGTCTAATCTATTAGTTATAGAAGACACATGTTCCAATATTCTTCTCCTTATCTGTCTTATAGTTTTACCTACGTATAGTTTTTTACATTTGCATACTATTATGTATATCACATGTGTAGATAAACAGATATAGAATGAATTAATGTGAATTCTTTATTTGTGCTGGGATGATGAAAGGATTTTTTGGGTTTGATGTATTTACATGCCTTACAGTTACCGCATCTGTACAGTCCTTTAGTCTTTGCAAGCCAGTTCTTATTTTCTTCTTTTATATTTTCAAAGAAGCTTTTTACCAGTTTGTCTCCTAAATTAATTCCTCTTCTGTATGTAATATTAGGGTAATCTGATAAAACGTTTTTTTAACGCTTCATCTTCATTTACAAGATGCCAGTGTTTCTTATAATATTCTTGACTTGTTCGCTATCTGTTCCGTAGGACATAATACATCTAATGTTTTCATCCTTCTTCTTAATTTGTTTCCTAAACATTATTTCTATTCTGTCCTTGTCTATTGCCTTTTTGTATGCTTTTTTTAGGATTCTGTTCGGGTACCCTCTATTTTTCAGTCTTGCTTTCAGTTCGTAAGCTTTTAATTTAAATTCATCCATTGTATCACAGTTTCTGCGAAGTCTTAAGTATTGACCCATCGGTATGCTCAATTTTTGTGATATTGGGTGTTGGCTTGTCCATGCCAATATTGTATTTGTTGATGTTTCTTTCCTAAATAGAGTGGTATGAAGTTTGCCTTTATCTGATCTTTAAATCCAAAAAAATAATTTATTTTTCATCTGCTTCCCATGTTAATTTAATATTCATACTATTTTTTTTAATTCAATAACAAAGGCTTCTGGTTCCTTTGTATTTCCTTCCCAGCAGATAAAGACGTCGTCAATATATCTTTTCCATAACAGAATATTATCTGTATCCACATCGTCACAGAAGACTTTTGTATTTTCCCACATACCTAAAAAGAGGTTTGCATAGCTTGGTGCACAACGTGTGCCCATTACTGTACCCCTTATTTGATGGTACCATTTTTCATGAAAAATAAAAAAGTTTTTTGTAAGAACGAACTCCAAGAGATTTAAGATTAATTCATTTTTTGTCTTATTTTTTGAGCTTCTCATGTCAAGATAATATTTGACAGCTCTTAGGCCTTGGTTGTTTGGAATACTACTGTAGAGTAGTGATGTCCCGAACAGTTCGCCGGAGAACTATTAGCGGCGATTTTCGCATGTTCGCGTTCCCCGCGAACGGCGAACACATGCCCTTTTCGGTTCGCCCCCTATACTTTATCATTGAGGAAACTTTGAACATCATTTATTTTATTTTATAATTTTTTTTGTGTAATCTATGCCTGCCTGCCAGCGTGTGTGTGTGACAGGCTAACACCTAACAGCTTATATTGTGCTTATTTTCACTACTCATACCTGGTGGTGTAACATACATTGAAAACAACCATTTTCCTGTAATCTAATTTCAGTTGCCTGCCTGTGTCAAGCTCACAGCTTATATTGTGCTCAGTGACATAAAACAACATTTTTTTGACTGTAATAGATTGAATAGCAATTGCCTGCCTACAGGTGTGTGTGTGAAGCCTATTGCATCTACTCTGTCAACTTTTGCCAGTGCACAGTGACACTCATATCTGGTGTCACAGTAGCTTGCACGCATAGTACCACTAATTGAAAAAAAAATGACAGGCAGAGGCAGGCCACCCCGCAGGGCCGTCGTGGTCGTGGTGCTGTGATTCCCTTTGGCCCTAGAATAATGCCCAGTTTTCAGAGGCAACGTACCCGGAACTGGAAAAGTTCTGAGGACCTGGTTGACTGGCTAACACAGGACACCCAATCTTCTACAGCTTTCGCTCGGAACCTAGACGCACCATCCTCCTCCAGCTTAGCTTCGGGCACCTCTCCAGTTACCACTCGCCCGCCTGCCGCCACCACCAACACTAGCACCACAGCCGCTTCACTTGATCCATCAGCAGAGTTATTTACACATCCGTTGGAAGAAATGAGTGATGCGCAAACATTAGTGCCAGAGGATGTAGATAACAGGGATATGTCCCAGTCAGGCAGCATTACACACATGGACGTACGGTCTGATGATGATGATGTTGTACCCGGTGCTGCTTCCTTTGTTGAGTTGTCAGATACAAGTGAAGCGGTTGATAATGATGATGCGTCCGTGGATGTCACGTGGGTGCCCGCTAGAAGAGAAGAAGAACAGGAGGAAAGTTCAGATGGGGAGACAGAGAGGAGGAGGAGACGAGTTGGAAGCAAGGGGAGGTCGTCGCAAGTAGCTAGTGGCACAGTCAGACAGCATGTATCGGCACCCGGGGTCAGCCAGACAGCACGCCAGTCAACGCATGCTGTTGCCACCACCAGAATGCCGTCATTGCAGAGCTCAGCAGTGTGGCAATTTTTTGGTGTGTCTGCCTGTAACAACAGCGATGCCATTTGCAACCTGTGCGAAAAGAAACTGAGTCGTGGGAAGTCCAACACCCACCTAGGTACAACTTCTTTGCGAAGGCACATGATGTCACATCACAAACGCCTATGGGATCAACACATGAGTACAAGCAGCACACAAAGTCAAAGCCGCCATCCTCCTCCTGGTCCAGCATCTTCAGCCACGTCAACCACTGCTGCCCTGCTTGCCCCCTCTCAACCATCGGCCACTCCGTGTCTCGCCCTGAGCAGTCCCTGCTCATCTGCCCACAGTCAGGTGTCTGTCAAGGACATGTTTGAGCGTAAGAAGCCAATGTCACAAGTCACCCCCTTGCCCGGCAACTGACAGCTGGCTTGTCTGAACTCTTAGCCCGCCAGCTTTTACCATACAAGCTGGTGGAGTCTGAGGCGTTCAAAACATTTTTAGCTATTGGGACACCGCAGTGGAAGGTACCCGGACGAAATTTCTTTGCACAAAAGGCAATCCCCAACCTGTACTCGATTGTGCAAAAGGAAGTAATGGCATCTCTGGCACACAGTGTTGGGGCAAAGGTCCATCTGACCACTGATACCTGGTCTGCAAAGCATGGTCAGGGCAGGTATATCACCTACACTGCGCATTGGGTAAACCTGGTGACGGCTGCCAAGCATGGAATACGTGGCACAAATTTGAAGTGGGAGGACCGACCAAGCATCTTTTTCCATCTCCCGCTTCCAAAAATCCATGCCATATACACGTCCCCTGATAGTGGACGTAACAGGGAATAAATCGATAGGAATAGTACTACTTAACAGTACACACCATATAATAACGCAGACAGAGGCAACGCGTATAATCTTCCATGCTGTGCAGTGGAAGCCCCCAGACTCTGACCTGTGTATAATCTTCCATGCTGGGCAGTGGAAGCCCCCAGACTCTGACCTGTGTATAATCTTCCATGCTGGGCAGTGGAAGCCCCCAGACTCTGGGAGTCTGAAGAAGAGGAGTCAGAGGAGGAAGGTGGCTTTGAGGAGGTGGAAGACCAAACACAGCAGGCGTCCCAGGGGGCTTGTTGTCACCTTTCGGGGACCCTTGGTGGCTGGGTGGAGGAAGAGACCTTCAATGACATCAATTACTATGTAATTTTCCGTGGGAGTTTTGCCATGGATCCCCCTTCGGCATGCCACAGTCCAGGTTTTAGTCCCCTTGAAACAACTTTCCCATCACTATTGTGGCCAGAAAGAGTCCCTGTGGGTTTTGAAATTCGCCTGCCCATTGAAGTCTATGGGGTTCGCTGATGTTCTCCGGTTCTCGAACATTTGGTAAAGTTCGTGTTCGCTGTTCGCAAACCCAAAATTTGATGTTTGCGACATCACTACTGTAGAGTTGTTCTACATCTACAGTCCCTAGTATAGAAATAGGGGGAAGTTTTAATCCTTCTATATTTTTCAGTGTATCCATTGTATCTTCTATGTGGGAAGGTAAACAATTTCTTTAAGTTCTTGGTCGATGGATTGACTGACTTTTTCTGTAAGACAGTTCGTACTTGAGACAATTTGTCTGCCTGGGATCGGAGTAAGTTTTTTGTGTACTTTTGGTAGTGCATAGAAAGTAGCTACCGTTGGATCTTTCGGGAGAAGATATTCATAATTTGCCCTGGTAATAATTCCATCTTCCATTGCTTTTAAGAGGAGAGATTGTAGTTCTGTAAAATTTAAGAATTATTTGTAAATTTCTATAGTGTTTTAATTCTGGGGTAAATTTACTGTTCATTTTAAAATTATTTTGTTCTTTTTCTTTCAAGTTTTCTTCTCTTAGTAGTGACATCAAGTTGTCTAGGGTATCTTTGTCTTCTATTGTTAGCCCAATTTCTTCTAGTCTTTTTTTATCTTTATCATAGAAGAATTTTTTTAGAGCTAATTTTCTTACAAAAAGATTAATATCTTGTATATTAGTAAAGAGATTCGAGGAGTTCGAAGGTATAGATGACAGTACCTTAGACAAGATCTTTTTTTGTGTTTCACTTAATTTAATGTCTGTTAAATTTATGATGAGAATTTCGTCTTTTTCTTCGTCTTTTTCTTCGTCTTTTTCTACATCTAGATCGTCTTTTTCTTTAAGAGATTTTTTTCCCTTAGTTTTTACATTCTTTTTTCCCATCTCATAAGGGTTGTTAGAAGTCACAGCTCTAATGTTTTGCTCTCTTGGTTGTTCTTCTTTATTCTGGACTGTGCTCTTGAGTTTCCTCTCCCTCTCCCTCAAGGTTTTTGGCTTTGCCCCTTGTCTAAAAAAAGTGTCTATAGATGCTTGATTATATCTTGTATTGACAGTTGAGGTATTTATATTTGGTTTTGATCTAATTTTTCTTGTATCTTCTGATTCCGGTTGCCCGTCTGTTTCTGAATATTCTGATGAGGTAATATCTGTAGTTTCTACTACTTTACTAATGTTGGTAATTTTATATATCTTTCCTTGTACAAGATCGTTTTTATCTCTGTTAAACTTGGTTTGTTTGCGTCTAATTTTGTATTTATCCAAATTCTCATTCAGTTTTGCTAGCCATATTCTTGGCTTCCTTTAAATTTTTCAATGTCCAAATTGCCTTCTTTAACCTTTTTATTAAGTATATCTAAATTCTTATGTTCTTGTTCAATATTATTTTCATAAGTTCTATTGAGCATTCTGTCACTATATCCGTCCATTTCTTTACAAATTCAGATTCTAATAGATGCTGAGGTGGTACTATCTGTATTCTTAAGCCTCTGGGTATTAAATAGTTTTTTATATAGTTATCTAGGCTGCTAATTTCCCAGATTGATTTTATTTGTTTTTGTAGTTGTTTTTGTAGAATTTTTAAATTTGTAAGAATGTCAAGTTTCTTTTCTTGGGCTATGTTTGTCCCTTCCCATATGGATGCTATTTGTTTCTCCCATATTTATTTATTTTATATAAAGCAAAAATATGTATATTTATAGATTAATGGGATTTAGTATCCTTAGAAGTGGAATAATTGCAATTGGATTAAACCAGTAGGTAAATAGATATGTAAAGAATAAATTAAGAAGTTATAAATGAATCTATACACTCTAAATGCCTTGAAAAAGATACTCGAAACCGGCTATTTTTCTTTATGTATGGAAGGCATAAGAAACATCTTTTTACCCTCCTATCCTTCCTTCCTTTTTTGAAGTGTGTGGAGCACAATAGTATGTACTGGAGTTATAAGGTAAGAGTTTGGAGAGCAGGAATTATTCCTTCTATGAGCTAGCAAGCGTATTTTTCGCTATGCAATGGTGTACTGCTCACCATTCCTTTTATAACGCTTGCCACTTTTACTTCAGTACTTTATAAGATGTCAACTGCCTATTTTTCTATTTATTATTATATTTGTATATAGAGTGTTTTCCTATTTTTTCTATTTCCCCTTATTAGTTTTTTCTATTAGTAATTTCCCTGATTTTTTATATAGTCCTATGAGTGTCTAAACAGATGTATGAGGACTCCCTTAGAAGGATACAAGGGTATATGAGTAATGCTGAGCGTTACTTACCTTGGAATCCTTACACTTTTACAATTATATCTTTATTTACAGCATAGAGACATATCCCTGTAAGTCACCTTAGTGACCCCCTAGAGACTCCTGCTATAAGGAAGAATATTTTTTTCTCTTTTTGATTGAAAATAATTAGAATGTATATGCATAATATGTTGTGTAAATCTGTCTCTGCCTGCTTGTGCGACCCCTGGTTACACATATTCAAATAAATGATTATTAATATGTGTGACCTTGGTCGCATATTGTCTGCCAAGTATTTTTGGTTAGACTAAGCCATTGTACACTTAATATTAACACCTGCTTGATAATATTTAGTTGGGACAATAGAGTATTGATTTGAGATGCGTATGTATCAGAACACGATATCTTGAGACCTTCTTGTTTCATCTTGAGGAGCCTTTCCCAACCAATCTGAAAATATCTAAAACGTGTCCTGGCCACGTCTTGGTTTTATTTGTTTACTAGACTCAGAAATGTAATTTGTACAAAGAAAAATTATTTAACCACTCACATGTTAAAAAAAATATACCATAAATGTGTCAGTGTTTACAGTGGTAGTAGCAAGACCAATGGACAACCATATAACGTAAATAATAGATGGATATAACCTATTTCTTTTACCCAACCGAATACATGATGTATCCCCTTTTTTGTAAGGTGACAACCCCAATAAGGTAGGTGACACCAATACAATAGGAATAGTATAGTTTGGTTTTGTTTGTTGATTTTTTTTTTCTTTTTGAAGAATGTTTTTTATTGTATGTTTTTTTTGTTGCTCTGACCCCCATGTACTTCCCTTTTGCTGGATACATTTGCCCATCATTTGAAGCATGAGACATATTATGACCTATACTGAGTAATAAAGGTCCACATTTTTCCTATACTGTTTTGTAATAATCACAATAATGGGCACAATGTTTTTAAAAAGCAAAAACAATAAGTAAATAAATGCAATATTTATATTTGGCAACTTTTATATGCAATTATTCACTGCAGAGAACCATTTTTCTTTCTACCATGCTGCTGCCTTTTACTTTCTGAGGTGCGGGTGTTCTTGAAAACTAATGAACTTCTGTTTAGTGCTGCTAAGAGCACTAGCCAATGTAATTACCTCCTTCCGTTTGTATAGACAGTTCCTGTGTATTCAAAGGCTCCTCCTACCTCAAGAAACTAACCTGCTGAATCCAAAATAGCAGATGCCACAGCATAGTTTTAAATTAATTTCCACAAAACAGTGCATTTTAAAAATATAACCATGGTAGTCATTTAACCGCCTTTATGATTACAGACCCCCTGAAGTAGACAGTTCCTCACAGACAACATGCCAAAATACATGATGTCAGGCTCCATAGATTAAAAAAGTTCCAAACCATTAGCTAAGTACAGGTTAAAAATATTGCTGTTTAATAAATCTATGTGTTTGTTTATTTCTTATAGTTCTGGAGACTGTTTTGGGGAAGAAACATATGTTTGTAAAGACGCCAATATCTGTCTATCCATTTCATCCGTCACTGGGCGTGGTGCTATATGGGAAGAGTGGACCTTGTGTAAAAATGCCCAATCCCATTGAGTTCCCAGTCAGTCCATACATAATGGGATTTATAATGAGAGACCCACAAATGAAACAAAACATAGAGAAAAAATTGGAAGAGCAATATTGTGACATTACATGGCCGGAGACAGACTGCCCAAACCCCTCCATTAAACTTTGGATTTCCAAAACCAAATCTACTCACCTCAGGACTATGGCAAAGATTGTCAGCACATGGGAAAACCAGGTTTTCTCAGAATTCTCACTTTTTATATCAAAGTACAAAGTCACAGAGTACAACGTGAACGCAGAAGTTTGGGAAGCCATCAAAGAACAAGTCTCCAGCTCTGTATATGAACGATTTTTGATAAAACCAGATTTCACTAAAAATAAGGTTTTCCTTGCAGGCCATACAAAGGGTGTTAATGTGGTAGAGCAAACATTCAAAAACCTGATAGAAACTACAGCTAAACAGATTGAAAGGAAAAATCAAAGTGACAGATTGACTGTTCCTATGAACCCGGCACTCTATGAAATAATATGTAGAAAAGGTTTGAAGAGCAATATCCTGAAGGACTTTCCAGATCTGAAGATGGACTATGATGTACCAGCAAAATGTATAAAGCTCTATGGACTCAAAGAGGAAATACTTAATGGTAAATGTGAAATACTAAGTATCAGGCAACAGCTAAAATCAAAATTAATTCAACCTAATCCCCACCTAATAGACTTCCTCAAGATTAATGATAATGATGAGATGTCTTGTCTCCTTCTTGTCCGTCACAATATTTATGCAATTTTAGAGACGGATGATGATACTGTTACACTAACTGGTTTCTCCTCAAATGATCTATCAGAGGCAGAAGAACAACTGAAGCATGAGCTGGTTTGTAAACACATCACTGCAGATAACAAGCAGATCATCCGAAGTCCAGAATGGAAAAGCCTCACAGCACATTTATGTGAAATGTTTAATTCTGAGAAGGTCACTGTTCTAATTGAGGAGTTTCCTCAAGTGGCTGAGAACCAAGTGGTTGTAGCCGGTCTTCGTTCTGCTGTGGAAGACACCTACCAACAGCTCCATGACTTTCTGGGGAAGAACATTCAAATACAAAAGGACATACAGGTCAAATCTGTGGCAATCGTAAAGTTTATTATGGAGGAAAGAAAGGAGCTTCAGAAGGAAATACAAAAGAGGAATGTGAAAATTGAACCGAAGCAGAAATCTCTTTCACTGCTTGGTCCAAGAATATATGTGCAGGAGGTAGAAGCCCTCTTAGAGAAGAACGTGTCTTCTCTTTATTCTGACATTCTGTGCATTAATAAACCTGGAGCTAAGAAGTTCTGTTTGAACAGTAGGGATATGTATTCTACCATAGCTAAGAATAAGTATAAGTGTGTGGTACATGTGCAGCAGGATGGAGAAGGTGGAATTACAACTGTTGAAGGTAATCTCTGTGAACCTCACTGTCAAGTTAAGCTTGGTGATGGTGTCACCATAGCAGTTTATAAAGATGACCTAACCCGTCACTGTGTTGATGTTGTGGTTAATGCAGCAAATGAAGATCTGAAGCACTGTGGGGGACTTGCATTGGCTCTGCTGAAAGCTGCAGGTCCCAAACTACAAACTTATTGTGATAGTATTGTTAGTAAAAAAGGACGATTGTCAGTTGGGGAGTCAGTAATCACTGATGCTGGTGATCTGCCCTGCAAGCATGTTATCCATACAGTTGGGCCCAGGTGGGACTCTAAATCTCAGAAACAATGTGAACGTCAGTTACGCAAATCTATAACAAGGAGCTTGGAGCTCGCTGAAGAAAATGGTCACAACTCTATTGGAATTCCAGCTGTAAGCTCTGGAGTATTTGGATTCCCCTTGAAAGAATGTGTAGAGAATATTGTAGATTCAATCAGGGAGTATTTAGATAAACAGCAAGAAACTGGAAGCATTAAGATGGTTCATCTTGTGAGCAATGATACTCAGACTGTTCAAGCTTTCACTGATGCCCTGAAAGCTGAGTTTGGGGGACAGATAATTGAAACAAAAACTATGCAAGTAGACACCAGGAAAGGAGATAAAAGTGATAAGCCAAGAGTGAGTGTGACAAGAGCCAACAATGAAGTGTTGACAACCAATAAAGGATTGGTCATCAAATTGGTCCAAGACAATATAGAAGACGCCAAAGTAAGTATGACTTCTTAGTTCAGAAAACATATTCATGCAATATTATTATTATTATTACTACTAACGTACCAACAGACCATTTGTAATATACCAACACATTCTGTATCACTGTACAGGGGATAAGAAAAAGAAGAATACAATCTTAACAAACTATAGAAAATGGAGGGCCCTGTTTTGAGCTTAGAGTCTTTGTAGAAAGTGTTTTTTTTCAGTTTTTAGAACTGTTTTTAGAACTGGAAAAAAGTACAGAGAAGGGCAACAGAACTAATAAGGGGAATGGAATGGCTAAGTTATGAAGAATTAAACTTATTTTCTCTTGAAAAAAGGCGTCTAAGAGGAGATATGATTACCTTATATAAATACATCCAGGGTCAGTATAAAGCTTTATCAAGTGAGCTTTTTGTGGCAAGAGGTTTTCAACTGACACAAGGACATCCTTTGAGGTTATAAGTAAAATGATTTAACCTTAAATAAAGAAAAGGGTTCTTCACAGTAAGGGTGGTTAATCTGTGGAATTCTCTACCAAAGGAGGAGGTGACAGTGGATTCAATAGATAACTTTAAAAAGGGATTGGATATGTTTTTAAATAAAAAGGGCATTCAGGGTTTTCCTGGTTAACTAGAGAGGTAGTATTGATCTAGGGAGGAATCCGATTGCCAGTATCTGGGGTCAGGAAGGAATGTTATAGATTTTCCCCCTTTTTTGAGACAACTGGCAAAGTTTTACAGTTTTTTTTTGCCTTTCTCTTGATCAATTAACAATTAATCCGCATATTGCAGATCAGAGGAGATCTTAAAATATTGAACTTGATGGGCTGAAAGTCTTTTTTTCAACCTCAATTACTATGTAACTATGTAACTATGTAAGATTGGAAACTCGCTACTTAAAATCTAAAGGGAATAGAAGAGGCATAAACCTGGACAAGAATAACAGATAGGGAATAACAAGGGTCAGGAAGTATATGTTTACTTAGGTAGGAAGGTATCTGAGGTGGATGGCTCTAGTGTGTAATATGTCATCTGCCCCTAGTGGTCAGATAATGTAACCTGCTAGTGTAAATGTCACATCAGGCCCTAGGTGATGAGATATATCTCCAGAAGCCAGAAAGAGGGAGAGAGAAAGTGGTGGTGGTGGTGGGGGGGGGGGGGGGGGGGGGGAGATGAGCTTTAGAAGAGGGAGAAGATAGTGAATGAAGTAAGGGGAGTAGCTCCTGGTAGCATAAAAGAGGAGAGGAGAGTATGGAAGATGAGTTGGTTATGTTGGTGATATGATGTGGAAAAGTTGAGAGGAAGAGCCTAAGGAAAAGGCAGGAGGTTATGCGGAAGGAGAAGGCAGGAGGAAACATTGTGTAAATGTTTAATTAGGAATAGTTCCATTTTATTATTAATTTTATTATTATTATTATTTTTTTTTTTTTGCCAAATTCACATACAAATCCATAAAATAATACTTCAATTACATCAATTACAATACATAATTTACATGATTTACAACATTGAAGTTATTTTTAGGTCCAACTAGACAAATATAACTCATGCACTTTCCAAAGATTGTCATTGCAATCTTTGCTATCTATTGTCACATTTAACCCATTTTCTAGTAACATTATAAGTTATTCCAGTGTTCAATAAGTTCTTTTCCAGTTCCCAACATCGATTCATTTTACAAATGATGTCTTCAGAGGCTGGAATATTTATAGATTTCCAATTAGCAATTATCAGCCCTTTCAATATTGTAAAAATTTGGATCATGAGTGCTGTTTCCTCTTTATTGAACTCTACTGAATATATATGAAAAAGCCCTCCCTGAATATTTGGAGAAACTACTTTTTTCAATAGAGTGTATACCAGTTCAAAGCATTCTTTCCAAATTATATTAATGAGAGGACAGTCCCACCATATGTGTAATTGATTACCAATTGTCCCACACTCTCTCCAGCATAACTTATCCTCAATCTTATGTGAAATCTGATACATTTTCACCAAGTCCATGTGCCATCTTAACTTAAACAGGATTTCCTTCTAGGAAGCATTTTTGATAACTATATTAGTCAATTTAATGATTTTAGCCAATTTTCATTAGTTATTACCTTACCCACCTCCATTTCCCATTTTTTCATTCCTATCAATTTATATTTTTCTAGATCAACTCTCAAGATGCTAAAGCATTTGGAGATCAAGTGCATTCATCTTTTTGAATTATACGTTTAAATTCATTATGTTTTAGAAGTACGCAAACCTCAGATTTTTGTTTGTTGATCAGATTGAACAATTGTTCATAGTCCAACCAGTTTAAATTGCTTGTTCCAAGTTTTTTAGTTATTTGCTGAAAAGTTGTGAGTTTCCCATCTATATACATATCGCCTACGTTCCGGATTCCGAAATCATCCCATTTACCACTCCAAGGAATATTATTACATTTTGCCACTGTACTAATTGGAGTAATGAGACTCATGCTTGTTAAGAATTCATATCCTTTGTTTGTTTTTTTTCTAAAACTTTAACATATTTTTAAGTATGTAAGCTTTTTTATTTATAAAGTTACTTGGATATGAATCTATAAAAATGAAAGACTTTAAGTCTCTGTTTTTAACATAAGTTTCTTCAATATAATACCATGAGTAATTATTTGGTGGGTATATCCCTTTTTAAGAAATGTGCCATCATAGCCTCTGTTTGGTACATTTTTAATACTGGGTATGATATCTCCTGACCATTATTTGTCTTTTAAGTCTTATATGCTTCCTTGAATGTATCAATTTATCTATCACAACTTGTAAGTTTGAAATTCAGAAAATAGGAAGTCACAAGGGTATGCATCTCAACAAATAATTGATCTCAGGCAGAATCACCATCTTAATGGTGGAAATTCAGCCCGAGAATGAGATTCTATAGTTTGAGCTTCTGTAGTTTTTTCAACCTTATCGAACAGTTTCTTACAATGAGTTGATATCATTGATTTGATATTTTCTTCAAAGGGTATTCCCAAATGAGTGAAAGTATTGACCGTCCAATTAAAGTTGTAATTCTCTAACTTTATTTTTAATTTCGCATGCCAAGTTCATAACCAGATCTTCCGGCTTGTGATTGTAAATCTTATAATTGGAAATACTGTAGATCCATTGTTTTTAATCAGTTCTAATATCTCCAGTAAATAATTCACTGGATTGTCTGCAAATAAAGTTGTTTTGTACTCTCTCTCTCTCACCCTTACACCCCTGATAACATTAGTGCTTCTAATAGCCTCAACCAGTGGTTATATCATTAGTGCAAACAGGGAGGGAGGGAGAGGGCCCCCCTGACGAGTTCCATTGTGAATGTCAAAATTCCTAGACTTAAAATCGATTCCACACACAGAGGCAGATGAAGTTGAGTATAAAGAGCTTATTGTATGCAACCCAAATCTTCCAAATCTCATTTTATTCAATCTTAGTCTCATGTACTCCCACCCCACCCTGTCAAACGCTTTTTCAGCATCTGGAGACATATGCAGGGTGGGAGTACCAGAGCCATTTACCCCCGCCATTAGGTCCATCAATTTTCTAACATTGTCTGGACAATGCCTGCCGGAAATAAATCCGGCCTGGTCAATTGTAACCAAATTGATTATAACTTTTTTAATTCTAGTGGCCACCATCTTAGCATATACTTTCAAATCACATTTCATGAGAGAAATAGGTCTATAGTTACCGCACTATTGCGGGTCTTGCTCTTTTTAGGAATCAAGATTATATTAGCAGGAAGCATCTCTTCCGGTGTCTTTAAATTAATTGAATAAATCTATCAAAATCGGACTCAAGATTGATTGAAAAGTTTTATAGAACTTATTGGAGTATGCATCTGGACCTGGGGTGGTAAATGGTTTTATATTTTTAATCACCTCTATCACTTCTTTTTCTGTGAATGGTTTATTTATTTCCTCATAGTCGGAATCTGATATTTTCTGAATTTTGTATCTGTCTAGGAAGGTTTGAATTTCTTGCTTTGTTGGCTCTTTAAATTTAGGGTCATGAGACAGGTTATATAGTTTTTCAAAGTAGTTAGCAAAGGTATTACCTATTATGTCAGGGTTAGAGATATTCTTGCCTTTGCATTTCAAAACTTCTATTCTAGTTCTATAATTTGGTTTTTTGATCTTATTTGCTAACATTTGACTTGTTTTATTATCATGATAGTGGCATTTTTGTTCAATCCTGAACAGTACCTTTTCAGAAAGTGTCTGATTGGTCTTATTTATCTCCTTTAGGATTTTTTAAATTTCTGAATAGGTTGCATTATCAGGTTTTAATTTGTTACTCTTCTCGAGGATATATAGTTGTATCATCAATTCATGTAATGAGACACCCCTTTGTTTCCTAACCTGTGCTCTCATTTTAATCATTAGACCGCATATGTAGACTTGCTGAGTTTTCCATAACATACCGTTAGATGAAGCGCTTTTTTTTCGTTTAACCGAAAAAATGTTTTAATTTCTTCCTTCAAGTACAAAACTCTTTTATCATCATCCAACAATGCATCCTCCATTTTAAAAGGAGGTCTTCTACTCAAATGTTTATCTAATTTAATAACCATTGTAATATGAGCATGATCTGACATCAAAATATTACCAATTTCTACTTGGCCTACAATATTCATGTAAAGCTTATTAATCAAAAAAAAGATCTATCCTAGAGTATACATTTCTTTTACTTTCAGTTTGTTAGTAAACAACAAAGAGACCCCCTAGATTTTGTTTCAGGTTGAATTATAATTGTACTCATATAAACTGTGATTGAATATTGAAGATCTTTTTTTTTATCCCAGTGGGTCTTTTGAAGGAGAATCACATCTGCGTTTTCTTGCTTAATTAATCTTATCAATGAAATCATCTTAGAGGGGTAATTTAAACCCCTCACATTGAAACAAAAAAGCTTAATGGACATTACTCAGAATTCACTTTTGCTCTTCTAATGGGATTAAACAATAACTTTTTATGCGCACGTCTCATATTTAGTCATATGTAATTGATATTACCTGTATAGCCAGGAATTTTAAACGCATACATACAAACATTCATACCTACATATTCCCTTGCCATTACCTTAGTTGGAATAGGAAATGAGCAAATAGAGGGCTTTACGCCGATGACTAGAAAGGCTAGGCCTATTTGGTGGAGAAAGTGGTATATTAAGGGTAAACTTACTTAAAATTCTAGATTATTTCCATATACCATACTCATGTTTACACTTAACCTGTCATACATTAGTTAGACAGAAGTACATATGAATATGGGTCATTATTCAAATTATTCTATAGGTTATTAATAAAGTGCTTGATATATTAACAAATCAAAAGCTACACATATGTGTTTTAATGCTATCTATTATAATACCAAATTGTTTATGATTTTACAGTACCTTTATTAGGTGCTCCTAATTGATCAGCTGAAATAAATGTGTGTAACTCAAGGGGCAGTAAAAAAACAAATTTCACTAAAAAGAAGGTTTTTCTTGCAGGCCATACAAAGGGTGTCACTGTGGTAGAGCAAACATTGATAGAATCCCTACAAACCGAAACAGATTGAAAGAAAAAATCAAAGTGACAAATTCACTGTTCCTATGAACCGTGCACTCTATGAAATAATATGCAGAAAAGGTTTGAAGAGCACACTCAATAAATTAAGAGTAACAAGGGGCAGTAAAAAAACAGAAAAAGGCAGAAGATAAGCGAAAGGAGAAGGCAGGAGGAAACATTGTATAAAGGAATAGTTAGCCCCCATATCCATCCAATCCTGATTGGCTTTAATCACCCAAGTCTGTCCATAACCCCCCAGCTGCTGTTTCCTTACTGGATGATCCTGATTGGGGAGGGGATTTTTGCGATATGTCCTCCCACGGACATGGAAAAAATGTGAGATAGAGGATGGTGTGTTTTATTTCATGGGAGGGATTTATTATTTTCCTAAGCTAAGGTACATGTGCTGGTTCCTGATCTGTTAGCCGGATACAGAGCAGCCCATTCCTTCAACGAAGATCGCCTATTTAGTGTGGGGTTCCTGTGGCCAAAGGCAGGGATTGTCTGTAGCTTTATTTGGGATCTTCACCAGCTGGTGGTAGTGGTGCGAGCTCAGTGAAAGAACCGGTAGTAAGGATGGCAAAATATCCGGCAACCCGTGCTGCCATGATCCAGGAGCTGAGAAGGGTAGAGGAAGCTGGCCAGCAGTTAGGCCGACCAGAGGACCTAGACTGTTCTGCAGGTGATACCACCAGATCTGGACAACTCACCCTTGGTCAACCGGTAGTGACTGATGAGGTTACCAGAAAGTGCCAAGAGTGAATAGCCCTCTTTGCCACTAGACCATCCAATGAACGAATTGAGTAAATGATAATGGACATTTCCCAGGAGATCCAGAGTGAGCGGAATGGGAGATCATCCGAGTCTCCTGTTCACAATTCAGCCGGTGGGGCAATGGACACTCTATCACCCTCACTCCAAGGAGTCTTCAAAAGCTTAAGGTACATTGACGAGGACAGAGAAGATATTGATGGCTACCTTCAGGACTTTGAGTGGCAGTGTGAGTTTTACCATATTTCCCAAGCCGAGTGAGTCAAGCTCTTTGTTGGTCAGCTTAGAGGCAAAGCCAGTAGTGCCTACCGGACTATTCCCCTGGACCAGGCGGAGGACTACTACAAGGTCCGGAAAGTACTCCTCAACCGATATGCAATAACGCCTGAGACCTACCGTAGGCAATTTCGCACCTAAGTTGGGAGGGAAACTCATGTGGATCTAATGTGGAAGATGAGGCATGCCTGTGAAAGCTGGTTGAGGGGCGAGGCTGCCTACAGCCTGGAAGATGCTACACACGTCATGTTGATGGTGGAACAGTTGTATTATCGGATCCCAGACTCAATGCGAGAGTGGATCCCAGACCAGAAGCCCACTTTTGCTGAGGAGGCGGCCCGCCTGGCGGATCAGTACCAGGAGACGCGGGTGGCTACATAGTCAGCATATCAAAGCAGCCCAACAAATAGAGAGGGTCCGCTTCTTCCCATTCTCGCCCCACCAGCAGTCGTACCCCGGTAGAACCTGGCCCCAGCCACTCCCAGGACCTCGGCAGCCAGGCAAGAATCTCGAGGCCCAGCACATCGCAACAGAGGGTGGCCACTGCGACCGGTGACCCGGGAGGGATGGGTTGAGCCCCTGTGTTTTAGCTGTAATCGGATGATGCATCTGAAGAGGGATTGCCCCCATATCCCCCGTCAGACTGGTCCTGGCTCCAGCCAGCCAGTTTATATTTTAGAGAACTGGAAGGACCCATTATATGAGGGCCCTGAACAGTACCATGACTGCTCCAATGGATTTACTGGTTTTGGGGCCATTAATAGTGTACAGCTCCCCTATGGGGACAACCGCAGGCAGCATCTACAACCAGTTGTCGTGGATGGACAGGTTGTTGAAGGTTTTAGAGACACTGTAGCCGTCAATACGGTTATCCATCCAGACTTTGTTAGCTCATCGGCTTTGCTCCCTAAGAAATTGGATGTAGTGGTGGCTGGAGGGCAGAGACATTCCATCCCGATGGCCAGGGTACAGATTGTTTGGGGTACCGGCCAGGGACTCCGGGAAGTAGGAGTGATGTCGGGATTGCCCGTGGATGTAAAGGATCCAGAACCAGGGCTAGCAGAACTTTTACCCACTCATCCAACTGGGGTAAGTCCATTACCTGCTTGGAGAACTGGGGTTACTTGGGCCAGCGTAGAGGAGTTTAAGAGGGAGTTACAGGACGATAGCACCTTAGAGGGGATTCGGCAGAAGGCTAACAAGGGCGAATTACGTAAGGAAGAGGAACAATTTATTTGGGATCAAGAGTTGCTCTATCAAGTTACCGCAGGGAAGGGTACCTCAGGTCCAGTGGAGGCGAGAAAGCAACTGATCATCCTCAGAAAGTTCAGAATGGCTCAGCTAGGATTGGCCCATGACATTCCCTTACGCAGGCACATGGGTAGTAAGAGGACTCGACAATGTCAAACTCACATATTTTACTGGCCTAGGATGAACAGGGATGTAAAGGAATATTGCTATACATGTGACTTGTTTCAGAGGTTCAGCCACCAAGGTCGAGGGACCAGGGCTCCCCTTCATAATATGCTCATTATAGAGACCCCTTTCCAGTGGGTTGCTATCGATATAGTTGGTCCCCTAGACCACCGTAGCCACTCAGGGAAACAGTACATTCTAACTGTAGTGGATTATGCTACCCTGAAGCTGTAGCCTTGGGTAAAATAACTGCTTCTACTGTAGCAGATGCCCTAGTGGAAATCTTCTCGAGGGTGAGGTTTCCCAAGGGAGATATTATCTGACCAAGGGACTCAGTTTATGGCCAAGCTAACCCAGCAACTGTGGCAGTTTTGTGGTATAAAGCATCTGTGTTAATCCCCTTACCATCCCCAAACCAATGGCCTATGTGAACGGTTTAATCGGACTCTCAAACGAATGCTTAGATCCCTAATAGAACAGGAGTGGGAGAAATTGCTTCCCCATCTCATCTTTGCTTATAGGGAGTCCACAGGATTCTCCCCCTTTGAACTCGAAAAGTGAGAGGTCCCTTAGAGGTCATCCGGGAGGCATGGGAAGGGGAGCATGAGCACAGTGAGGTGCCAGTAGTCCCCTATGTGTTAGCTTTCCGTCAGCGACTAGCCGCCCTTGCTGCGATAGTTCAGGATCACTTACGAGTAGCCCAAGGGAAGCAGAAGCAGCGGTATGACTCTATAGGGAGTTTGTGGATCCCAGAACAAGTTGCAAGCCTCCTGGGAAGGGCCCTATAAGGTAGTAAGGAAGATTGGGGAAGCCACCTATAGAATAGAGGTAGACCCTGATCGTCACATCCACAGAGGTTAAAAGCTTACCAGGACTGGGCCGCTATGGTCATGGCTGTCTGTGCTTACCGCCGACTGCCCCCCTCTAAGACAGCCTCCCTATCGCGCCCCTGGGGCAGTCCAGGAGACCATTCATGAGGAGCTAGAGGAGATGCTCCAGATGAAAGTTATTGAACACTCTAGCAGCCCCTGGACCTCCCCTGTAGTACTGGTCCCTAAGAAAGTTAAATGAGAAAACTAAGACTGATGCCTATCCAATCCCTAGGATGGATGAGCTCTTAGATAGTTTGGGGTCAGACAAATATCTCACTACCCTTGACCTATCAAAGGGCTATTGGAAGATACCTCTTGCGGACTCGGCTAGGGAAAAGTCAGCCTTTATCACCCCATTCGGGCTCTAACAGCTCCTTTGTGATGAAAAACGCTCCTTCTACCTTCCAGAGGTTTGTCAACCAGCTATTACAGGGGTGTCATACCTATGCCCAGGCGTACCTAGATGATATAGCCATCTTTAGCTTTTCCTGGGGTGAACATCTTGCCCACATCAAGCAGGTGTTAGACACAGAAAGAGGGGGAACCCTTCACACATTCATATGTGCAGAAAAATGACTGCTGGAAACTCCTAAATATGTTACTATTGTGTTAACTGATGGCAGAGAGAAACCATAAGTCTTGTGTTCACAGAGTTTGCAACAGTTGTTTTCGGCAGATACAGTTAATCATGAACAGTCAGCAGGGTGTTTGTAAACAGACCTATGACTGCAGATGTTTACCTGTTATTAGTGTAATAAAAAAAAAGCAATAGATAATTTTAACATAGAATCTTTTGCTCTTTCACACCATAAAGAGCACTTATACAGCAATATTAAATAACGGCCTCGTAAATCCAACGTGAGGCACGTAACGGCTGCGGGGTCAAATTTGCCCTACTTACGTTGCTATTAAATTAGAAAGGGCTGCGAGCTACGAGCGAGAGAGTCTATTTAGTAAACCAGTTTGTGGCGTTGGGATTGCGTGCTCAAACGCAAGCAATTAAGCAATTATGTAGTTACGTGTTCAAATGGAGCCAATGGAAAAAGAGATTGTTAGCGTTACGTCACTGAAAAAGGGGAGGGTAGATTTCGAAGTCCTGCATGCTTCAAATACAGTTTGCGATTGGACCCACAGGCCAGATATAATGCAATATTAATAAAGCAGGAAATATGATATTCTATTACATGCGGGTTACAGTATATGTCGTAACACATTGATTGCAGGGATCGATATAACACAAAATATTAACATGAAATATAGTATTTTGCGGGTTTGAGAATGTTGTTCTATTAATTCTAAGACCTAACATCACATTCCCTTATAATAAATGTACAGTAGTGTGTTTTTATTTGCCTACGAAGTACCACGTATTGGACTTTACCCCCCTTGTTGATGCTCTTTAGCACACATAGGCCTTTGGGCTCTGTTTGCATGTTACGTGCTAGCTCACGAGTGACCAAGTTGCATTTTAACAGCTGAATTGAACAAGTAGCGGTTGCAGGCATGACAGATCAAAGGATTTACGTGCACTAAGTTCAACGTAGCTCAAATCTTTTAAGCCGTCCTGAGTGTTAACACGCAAGATTAATTTAATAGCCGTAACACGTAAAATTGGAGTTACAGGCTACGTTCTACAATGTAGCCCCAATTTAATGAGACTGATAGTGAGGTAAATGGCCCTTTAATAATTCAGAAGCAGCCAGTCCAAAAACAGTCTGTACTGCAGACCTGATACATATAAATCATTTATATCTGTAATAAATATATATATAAATTATTAACTATCTATAAAAGGGTAAAATATTAATAAAACATCCAAAAAATAAGGACAAATTTAGAGTAAAGGAGAACTTACATTTATTTTTGTTTCCAGGAGGACTTCAGGGATCAGCAGTGGTCTCCACAATTGTCTGGTGACAAAAAAAAATAAATAATGGCTGTACTTAGTAAAGAATAATTACTTATACAAATTATTAACTTCTTTTTTTATTTTACTTTCTAAAACTTTTTTTCCTTTTATCAAGGCTAGTTATTCATAAGAAAATACTTTACATATGGAAATTCTCTGCTCCTAATCGCATTAATCTTGTCCTGTGCTATTCATGTGTATTTACAACCTTTGTGTAACTCTTATTTATTATTGTTTATTTATAACGATAATAAATAAGAGTTACACAAAGGTTGTAAATACACATGAATATCACAGGAAAAGATTATTATTGTTTATTTATAACGCGCCAACATATTCCGTAGCACTGTACATAAGATACGTTCAAGACAAAGATACATACAAATTTCCAAATAGTAAGGTAAGGAGGGCCCTGTCTTTGACCTCAAATCCATAGTGCTTTCCCTAAAGCACCTTGTGGGATTGAAACTCGCAGACTTACAACCTAAAGGTATTGTGTGTGGTAAAGGAGGGAGAGAGATGTGAGAGTGTGTTAGGGTGGAAGGTGATACACTTCTTTACAGAGATGTGTTTTTAGAGAGGTTTTGAATGTTTTGAGGCAGGAGGATAATCTGGTGGAGCGAGGCAAGGAGTTCCAGAGAATAGGGGCAGCACGAGAAAAGTCCTGAAGGCGAGAGTGAGAGGAGGTGACAAGAGTTGTGGAAAGAAGAAGGTCATTAACAGAGCGAAGAGGGCTGGTGGGGGAGTATTTTGAGATGAGACCAGAAATGTATGGGGGAGCGCTATTGTTGAGGGCTTTGAAAGTTAGGGTCAGGATTTTAAATTTTATTCTGGAGGCTACTGGAAGCCAGTGGAGAGATTGACAGAGAGGAGCTGTCGACACTGAACTGTACGGAAGATAAGTCTAGCAGAGACATTCATAGAGGATTGAAGTGGAGATAGTCGGGTGCTGGGTAGGCCAGCAAGAAGCGAGTTGCAGTAGTCCAGTCGAGAGATGATGAGAGAGTGTATAAGGATTTTAGTTGTGTCTTGAGTAAGAAAGTGGCGAATTCTGGAGATGTTTTTTAGATGGAGAAGACAAGATTTAGTTAGTGATTGTATGTGAGGGATGAAAGACAGGGCAGGGTCCAGTAGAACCCCAAGACAACGGGGAGGGAGGTGGGAGTGATGATGTCATTGTTGACAGTGAGAGAGATGTGAGGAATTGACACAGTGGGAGAGGGAGGGAAGATTAGGAGTTCAGTTTTAGACATGTTGAGTTTGAGATGGTGGGTGGACATCCAAGAGGATATACTAGAGAGGCAGTTGGAGACATGTGTTAGAAGAGAGGGCGATAGATCTGGTGCTGAGAGGTAGATTTGGTGTCATCTGCATAGAGATGATATTGCAGCCCAAAAGAGTTTATAAGGGTACCAAGTGAGGAAGTGTAGATGGAGAAGAGGAGAGGGCCTAGGACTGATCCTTGGGGTACGCCAACAGACAGAGGGTAAGGAAGAGAAGAGGTGTCAGAGAAGGAGATAGTGAATGATCGATTTTGTAGGTATGATGAGAACCACGAGAGGGCAGTGTCTCGAAT
Source organism: Discoglossus pictus (assembly GCA_027410445.1). Lineage (NCBI taxonomy): Eukaryota > Metazoa > Chordata > Amphibia > Anura > Alytidae > Discoglossus > Discoglossus pictus. The sequence goes on from CM050173.1 coordinate 40,860,737, forward strand.
ACTGAGGGAGGAGAGGTTATGGAGTAGAAGTGGATGGTCAACTGTGTCAAAGGCAGCAGAGAGATCTAGAAGAAGGAGAATAGAAAAGTGACCTTTTGACTTGGCAGCAAGCAGGTCATTGGTGACTTTAGTGAGAGCTGTCTCAGTGGAGTGTTAGGGCCGAAAGCCGGATTGGAAGGTGTCAAGAAGGGAGTTAGAGGAAATAAAGCTGGTAAGGCGGGTATAGACGAGCTGCTCCAGCAGTTTGGAAGCCAGGGGAAGTAGAGAGATAGGGCGGTAGTTAGAAGCAATGTCAGAGTCAGATGAGTACTTTTTGAGGATTGGTGTAATTATGGCGTGTTTTAGACAAGATGGAAACTTGCCGGTAGTTAGGGAAAGGTTGAAAATGTGTGTGAGAGCTGGGATTAATGTGGTAGAGAGGGGAGGGATGAGCTGAGATGGAATAGGGTCCTGAGAACATGTAGTGAGGCGAGTGGATGATAGCAGGCTAGCGAGTTCATCCTCTTTAGCTGGTCTAAAGCAGTTCAAAGTGTCTGTTGGCTTGGGGGAGGGAGAAGAGTGGGTGTGGTTGGATAGTTGAGATGGTAGAGTGAGTGAGCCACTTGGAGATGAGAGTTTATTGCGTATATTTTGGATTTTATGAATAAAATGGTTGGCAAAGTCTTCAGCTGTGAGAGAGGAAGGGATGGGAGGAGGTGATGGGTGAAGGAGAGTTTTGAAAGTGGCGAACAGACGCTTTGGGTTAGAGGACAGGGTTGATATTAGTGAAGTGAAGTAGTGTTGTTTGGCGAGGTTGAGGGCAGAGGAGTAGGAGCGTAACATAAATTGGTAGTGGAGGAAATCTGCAGAGGTGCGTGATTCCCTTCAGAGCCGTTCAGCGGTGCAGGAGCCCTTTTGGATGTATTGTGTTTAAGTTGTGTGCCAAGGTTGTGGAAGAGAGCGAGGGCGTCTTTGTGTGGTTATTGGGGCGAGGGTATCAAGGATGGAAGAGAGAGTAGAGTTGTAGAGTGAGATGGCAGTGTCAGGGCAGTTGATGTAGGTGATGGGGCTGAGAAGGGGTTGGATATTAATGGAGAGCTGAGTAGGGTCAAGTGCTAGCAGGTTTCTGTTCGTGATGGTGGCAGGGGTTGGAGAGGGGTGGTGGGAGGAAGAAGAGGTGAGGTTAAAGGTAAGTAAGTGATGGTCAGATAGAGGGAGTGGGTGGATGACTGGGTTGGAGGCTGTGCTGAGATTGGTGAAGATAAGGTCAAGAGGATGTCCTGCATGATGAGTAGAAGAATCTGTTAGTTGTGAGAGGCCAAGGGAAGAGGTGAGGGCAAGCAGTTTGGCTGCTGCTGGGGAGGTGGGAGTGTCAATGGGAATGTTAAAATCTCCAAGTACCAGTGAAGGAACATTGGAGGAGAGAAAGTGAGGGAGCCAGGCAGAAAAGTGATCAAGAAATTGAGAGGGAGTGCCAGGTGGGTGATAGATCACAGCAACACGTAGAGAGATAGGTGAGAAGAGGCTGATTGTATGCACTTCAAAGGATGAGTATTGGAGGGATGGGACAGGGGGTAAGAGGTGAAAAGTACAGCAACTGGAAAGCAATACATCCACACCACCACCTTGTTTGTTCCCAGGTCTAGGTGTGTGGCTGAGGTGAAAGCCACCATGAGAGAGTGCTGCATGGGAGGCTGTGTCTGAGGAAGAGAGCCAGGTTTCAGTGAGAGCCAGTAGAGTGAGGGAGTTGGAGATGAGTAAGTCGTGAGTGAATGTGAGTTTATTGCAGATAGATTGTGCGTTTCAGAGGGTGCAGGAGAAAGGTATAGTAGAAGGTTTGTGACATGTGATGGATTTCAGATTCTGGGTGTTACGGGTGTTTTCTGGCCTTGGACCAGAGTGTAGCTGACAGCGAGTGGAGATGAGTGAGGGGCCTGGGTTAGGGGATTGATAGGATCAGATTAGTGAGTAATCATGTATTCTGATGTGTGTATATATTATATCTGGGTACCAAGATATAATGAGAGAAAATAATGCACAGAAGTCAGAGTGTCATCAGAATAATCTCTGAGTTTATTTGGGCGGCAGAACCTTATATAGCATAACACACGTCACAGCTAATAGCATAGTTGAAAATAGGGTTAAATTCACATTTGCAAGCAAGTGTCTTTTTCTGTCTAACTCAGCAAAACAATCTTTATCTAATCACGACTTCCTATAGATATTTGTGCTCGGTAATTGGTGAGACAAAGAGAGAAAACAGGAAACAGATGTGGGAATATTACCTTAAATATTTCTACAGATAACCCACTTAAACATTCTAGTAAGATACAAGGAAAAAACAAGCTGATATACTTTTTATAATCATGATATTCTTAGCCAATTTCTCATAATGAGGAAATTAATATCTAACAGTCCCTCCTTTTATAAATGTATAAGACAAAGGTCTTAATGCAAGGTTCAGTTTAAATGGCAGTGGAACATGCTATACAGTTACTCATTTCCATGGAGGCCGTCATATACAGCATCCATTCCAACCAGATATTTTTCTGCATACCCAGTCTCAATTTCAAAAGTGTCAATCAGACGGTCAGGTTCCAAATAGATGACCTGTGAGGGCACAGTCCTATTCACAGGGCTCACCTTAATGAGATCAATAGTCTCTCTGGGCACCTCTTTTTGCAGTACGTGAATATGCAAATATTCCATGTTGTTACCTCTGCCTGAGGTGTAGATTCCAAAAGTATGTCTCCCTTCATCACACTTTTGTGGGTCCTGGAGGGTGATCTGGATGGGGTTGCATAGCTGATTTTGGCTGCAGGAGGATGGCTCCACACCCTGTGTCAGCTTTAAGAGTCTCTTTGTACTTTTGCACTTCATGTGATTAGGTGGGGAGTAACCCCAGTCAGCTCCTGTGTTCCATAAGGTCAGTTTCCAGCTAGGACATCTCTCATTTCCATACGGAGAGGCTATACACAAGTATACTGGCGCTTTTCTCACCCTTCCACTACGTCCTCCTCCAGAAAGTCCACATCTTAGTACTTGACATAGGTCTATTTGGTTGGTTCCTGTCTGTCCTTCCTTGAACACTAGGGTCACTTGGCCAGTTACATTGACTTCCATCATGTCTCTTTTCATTCTGTGCATCCACATCTCTCTAATAGATTGCATCTGGTTGCCTCTGGGTCTTGTTACTTCTTCCCATATGATTATGGGTGCTACTATGCAGAGCGTTATCAAGATGAGGCATGTCAGTGAGATTCTTAGGCCACACCAGTTAGGTCTTTTGAACAGGTGCCAGGACATTTTCTTGGGCCAGTTGAGAACCCCAAACCCGCACCATTCGGTTCTTCACTGGGTTTGAGACGAGTTTCCCCTCCTTTGTAGCACAGCCTGACTCGCAATGAGTCAGCTAGAAGGTTTTAGGAATCAACTGGCTCAAGCTCTGGCACTTTTACTTTCTTGCAGTGAGCCAGGTGTATCCAGGTGGCTTGTTCGTCAACTTTCAAGGCAGTGGGTGTTGACAGCAGAACTTGGTACGGTCCTTCCCACCTGGCCGATGCCCAATTTTTACGCTTGATTACTTTAATTAGGACCCACTGGCCTGGTTGTACCATGCAGGGTCCCTGCTGTTGCTGTGGATGAGAGAGAGAGAGAGAGAGAGAGAGAGAGAGAGAGAGAGGGATGGAGGTAATATCTTTCTTACTTAACATTTTTCTCATATAGTCTGCTAAGTTTTCACTCATGTTCTCATCTTCTGAGATAAATGGTCTAAATTCTGGTAGTAGGAATGGTCTCCCATACAATATTTCAAACGGGGTTAACTTCTTCCTGCCTGGAAGCATGTGCATGTTTAGCATGACTAACGGTAAACAGTAAAGCCAATTTTTCCCTGTCGCTGCCATCGTTTTCTTCAATTTATTTTTAATGGTATCACTAGTTCTCTCCACTAATCCAGCTGACTGTGGGTGGTACGCACAGTGGTTTTTCAACTCTATGGGTAATGCTTTACTCAAGTGGTCGATAATTTTGTTCACAAAATGTGTGCCGTTATCGCTATATATTTCCTCTGGTATACCAAACCTAGGAATTATTTGTGTCACTAAGGTTTTAGCCACTGTGATTGCGTCAGGGTGTGCACATGGTTTCGTTTCCACCCACCTAGAGTATACATCAATTATCACTAGGCAATATTTCTTCCCTTCACACTTTGTTAGTTCAATGAAATCTATACATATTGTTTGGAAGGGGTATGTTGGTTCTGGGAATGTGCCTCTTATGGGGTGATAGTTACCCTGACAGTTGTGTTGTGCACAAACAAGGCACCCTGCACAAAATGTTTAAAATAGGTGTTTAATCCATAGACTGAAAATATTCTGCTGACCATGTCTACCATACTCCCTCTTGAGACATGACTAATGCCATGGCTCAACATAGCTGCATATCTGAATAGTGATTTTGGTAAAATTGGTTTCCCTTCTGCACTCTCATAAATATTATCATACCTTTAACCAGTATGTTTTTTCTTGTGAGGGTGCGTCTGTCTGTATTAGCTGTAGAATACTCTTGTCAATTTGGTCTATGAAATACACAGATGGGTAGCTGTGTAAGAGAAAAATGTGTATGTTTCCTGTTAGAGCCGCCTGCTTTGCAGCTGCGTCTGCTCTGGCATTTCCTATTGAAATTGCGTCTTTTGTTGTGGTATGAGCCACACATTTACATACAGCAATCTTCAAGGGCAGTTGAATGGCTTCAAGTAACTGCAAAAGGAGTTGTTTATGAGTGACTTGCCTGCCGGTAGAATTGGCCATTCCTCTATTCTTCCCTAATTGTGCAAATATGTGCACAGTTGAGAATGCATATTGGCTGTTGGTGTATGTTTACTTTGTCTCAGTTACCCAGTTCAGGCTTTTCCTATATATTTCTGTGCTTGGTGAGTACTGCACCCTGAGTTCATAGGGCAAGTACTCCCATTGTATTTTATCTGTCTGAGCCTCTTCTACCATCCCTCCTACCTGTACCCACCTTCCACCAGCTGGCATAGCCAGTGATATGTGTGGCACTGTGTGTCCTGCATAGAGTAGCTGGTCTTGATCATTCAATTTTACTCCCACCCCTGTATACCCATTTTCTGTCCAGTATATGTAATCCAAGGTTATTCTGGTATTGGTGTGTTTGAAATTTTTTTTTTCATAGTCCACATCCCTCCCCGATGTACTTTCAAATTTCATAGTGCAGTGTAATGTCCCTGCGCTTTGTTTTACACTGGAAGATGGAGCTAGGTCATTAGCCATGGCTACCAAAGTGCTGGATACTTGTCCTGGCCCTTTTTACACCATGTCTAATTTGTAGAAGTAATGTGGTTCACCCATCCCCTGCACTACATTTACATCGACAGGTAGGTCCCCCATGTATGCTTTCATGCCTTTCTCTGTAGGAACCACTCTAATGTTGCATTTCAGCATCAGATCTCTACCCAAGAGATTTATCGGGCATCTAGGGGAGAGTATAAAAGGATGCTCAAATGTTTGGCCGTTGAACAATCTCACTGTGAGTGGACATGATATAGGTTCGCTATTTGTCTGTCCTGCTGCTGACCTTAACAATATGTTTTGTGATGACGTGTAACTAGTCCATGTGCCATCATCGCTCAACACTGATCTACATGCACCTGTATCGCATAAAAATGTTATCATTACCCCCTCTACATCTAGTTGAATGACTGTTCTTCTAGAGCCATTAAGTCTATACATGATTCTAAATTCAACACATCATTTTTTCCTGGCAATTTTGCATCATTATTGCCATACCCATACAATTCAGATTCATGCAATTCTTGTTCAGCAAATATTTGTAAAGGAAGGGTACAACCTGGTTCTAGTTATTTGTCGGTCTGGTCATCATCATCCTCTCCCTCTTTCTCCTGGTACTTTCTGTTTCTGCAGTGACGTGCTAAGTGGCAGGCCTTGCCACACACGTAACAATTTCCATAAAATTTTCCTCTGCTTCCACCTCGACCTCGTCCACCTCCTCTCCCTCCACGTTTTTGATTATTTCCACCATCACCAGAAAAGAAAGCAGAAATTATAGGTTGCGCTTTCCCATCAACAGAAGTCATCAAATACACCTCCTTTGGTTTACTATCTTGCTTTTTCTGTTTCTTTTCTTTTGCTCTCTTACACTGCTCCTCTGCATGTTTAGCATATTCTATGGTTTCCCTAAGGGGACATGTTTTGTAAGTAATTTGGTGCTGTATCACAAAGTCATTTATTTCTGGATGACATCCCCTGAGAAAAGCGTTTTTTTTAGTTGCTGAGCATATGGTCCAGCATCATCATATGGGTGTGGTCTGGCCACCCTGCTATGGCTGTCAAATACTACCCGCAACCTCCCCATATATTGTTCCACACTTTCATCATCTTTTTGTACACACTCGTTTAACTTAGTCCAGTCTGCGTGTTCTCTGTGTCTATCAGCTATTCTGCCTATTAGAGCGTCTACTCGTTGGGTCAGTTCTTGTGATCCATATTGCAATGGCTCCCCCCTTGGGTCCAGTGGATTCCAGTCACCTTCACTAAGGATCCAATCGGACCCTAATATCTGCCTCAGACATCTTGCAACCTCAACACCATTTAATTTAAAACTTTGCTGCAATCGCTGGAACTTAAGTCTGAAAATTCCCATATTGTCATTTGGGTGGTAGACTCCTGCTACAGCTCTCCTCACATCTGCATCTGTCCATGCTCGGTATACTAGCATTGTGGGTGGCAACACATTTCCCCCATCTACAAGCTCTCCACCCCCCAGGATTGGGAACCTCAAGTAAGGGATATAATGGCACAGATGTTATTCCCTTACCTCCGTAATGATGATCTGGTGCCCGCCTGGTTCTGGCGGGCCGTCCTTCATAAGGTGGTGGTGTTGGAGGAGGTGGATTTGGAGCGGTGGCGGCAAGCAGGTATTTGCGGGCATCATCAAATTCGTCCTCTACATCATCACTATAAGTTACCATATTCCCAGGAGTCGGAGGGGCGGTCAGTCGTGGACATCTTTTCTGTGTACATATAAACATATCCTCTTCCGAAGGAGAGAGGTGGTTAACATTACATGTCCCTCCCACCGTAGGCACCGTCATTGTTATACACATTTGCCTTTTTGTTTTCATCTTCAACAATTTTTTATTTTTAGTATAGAAAATGTATTTACTTTTTTTATTTTTATTTTATTTCCTTAATTAAGTAAAGTTGCGTTTACTTTTTCTTTCGTATACTTCTTTGTGTATAGTAAAGCTCACTAAAGTTTGAACGTCTCCTATACCTTCCTTTTAATAAGGATTAATATTGCCAAGAAGTAGTGGATACAGGGCACTGATTCCAGCAGAGGTAGTATAGTAGATGCTGTGTATCCAGTGGGTGCGGTGAGCATCGTCATCGCTTAAAAGGGGTTGTAATAACATGCCTTTGTCTCTCTTTACAGCAACCACACTTTCTCCCTTCTGCTATTTTCCCTCAATGATACAGACAGACATATTTTCACATACAAACTAACACACACACACAGAGGAAAAAATGGGAGTAGGAAAGCGGAGTGGTCTGCTATGTGGGGGGTTGGCCAGACCCTGCACATCTTCTCAAAATGCAGATCAGTCACCTCCCTGTCCAAAGGTAAAGCATCGAGTAAAGTTATAAACACACAGAAACTTTATATATATATACAAATACACATAAGAAAACAATTCTAGAATACAGTGTTCACAATTCCCACACATAAGTGTGTTTTTACCAGACATAAGTTACAGATGCACACCAGAAACCCTTTGCATATTAAACATTTCTGTAGAAATAACCTTGAAAACTGCAGGGTCTAGAAACCACACACCTGGCAGTGCGATTTATGCCCTTGAGAGCCTATCCACTTATATATATATCTTGAACTCCTATAGTATCAATTAAAGTTAATAGATGTACACAAAAAAAAAAGATCACAGGTACATGGAAATATACATAGCATTACATATACATACAACAACCAACAAACCTTTTATACATTTTCCAGAAATAATCTGTATATCTCCCACACCTTGGACCATCCGCATTCTCCATACCTGAGTGTGGAAACCTGGTTCACATAGAGAGAGAGACGTTCACGCTACCTCTCGCACGCTACACCTCAAACACCACCACATATACTCGGCACATCAAGGACCCATAAAGCCCGTAGCTTCTGATGGGAAGTCTTGTTGTGCAGTTCCCTTTAGTTTAAACCTTGCCACCCAACCTGTAGGGCCGACAGGTAGACCACTCAAAGTCCGACTTCACCATATACCGTGTGGTGCCTATGTGGAGGGCTTCATACACACAATCTTACAGAGTATTTTAGTAAGAAGTTATGAATACACAGAAACCTCAGACAAAATATTTCAACATTGTATAACCAATTAAAGAATGCGAAAGATGGAAATTCAAGCAGTTCAGTTATAGATGCCTGTCGTGCTCGACTGCCACAAATTTTGGTTTGTGCGTCTTCCATAAACACAGGCAAGTCACAGGATTAGCCCTTCGGAGACTAGGTGGGTAATGCGTGACCACTCACTACCAAAAGTGGATAGTTTCAGGTAAGAATTTTGAGAACAACACAAAAGAATACATGTATATATATATATATATATATATATATATATATACACTCACAAGTACACAGAAATATACAGAAAGTATACAGGTATATACAATAACCAATAAATCTGTTATCCGTGGTACACCTCTCACAAACATACATACACCCGGTACCGGTATTTAAAAACATACAAAATGTTAACATGCACACACATACATATTTTCTTGCAAGAGCTCATTTGAAAGTCGGACTCATTTACCCCTTTTTCATGGTAAGCTTTCTCAATAACGTTACGTACGGAGAACTTATTTTATAGTCTTTTCCTTAAGGATAATGACTCTTTTACCTCACTGTGGGTAAGTGTCAACCCTTCTACCTATTACTAGGCTAGAAACCTAGTTGTACAACTCTTTTCCCAAATATCACTGTTAGGCAAGGACTTGCAGACATACACACACATGCAAATGCAGCAGAAATTCATATACTCACTGTCAGTTCGTTGTAAGCTGTGCCTTTTCATCACTCGGAAAAACACCTTGCCTCTGTGGTCCAACTGATTGTATATATCAGGCCTGAGATCTTTCTCAAGGTAAGGGAGTCCTCAGCGACATACCCCCCGTGCACGGTAAAAGGCGTTTTACTCCGTCCGAGGAATGATAAGGGAAACAACTTCCGGCTCGAAGGGCCAAAATGATAGGATCAGATTAGTGAGTAATCATGTATTCTGATGTGTGTATATATTATATCTGGGTACCAAGATATAATGAGAGAAAATAATGCACAGAAGTCAGAGTGTCATCAGAATAATCTCTGAGTTTATTTGGGCAGCAGAACCTTGTATAGCATAACACACGTCACAGCTAATAGCATAGATGAAAATAGGGTTAAATTCACATTTGCAAGCAAGTGTCTTTTTCTGTCTAACTCAGCAAAACAATCTTTATCTAATCACGACTTCCTATAGATATTTGTGCTCGGTAATTGGTGAGACAAAGAGAGGAAACAGGAAACAGATGTGGGAATATTACCTTAAACATTTCTACAGATAACCCACTTAAACATTCTAGTAAGATACAAGGAAAAAACAAGCTGATATACTTTTTATAATCATGATATTCTTAGCCAATTTCTCATAATGAGGAAATTAATATCTAACAGGGATATACTGTACAGTCAGGTCCATAAATATTGGGACATCAACACAATTCTAAATTTTTTGGCTCTATACACCACCACAATGGATTTGAAATGAAACTAACAATATGTGCTTTAACTGCAGACTTTCAGCTTTAATTTGAGGGTATTTAAAACCAAATCAGGTGAACGGTGTAGGAATTACAACAGTTTGTATATGTGCCTCCCACTTTTTAAGGGACCAAAAGTAATGGGACAATTGGCTGCTCAGCTGTTCCATGGCCAGGTGTGTGTTATTCCCTCATTATCCCATTTACGAAGAGCAGACACAAGCTCCAGTGTTCATTTCAAGTGTGCTATTTGCATTTGTTGCTGTTAATTCTCAATATGAGATCCAAAGAGCTGTCACTAACAGTGAAGCAAGCCATCATTAGGCTAAAAAAACAAAACAAACCCATCAGAGAGATAGCAAAAACATTAGGTGTGACCAAATCAACTGTTTGGAACATACTTAAAAAGAAAGAACGCATCAGTGAGCTCAGCAACAACAAAAGACCCGGAAGACCACGGAAAACAACTGTGGTGGATGACCGAATATTTTTTTCCCTGGTGAAGAAAACACCCTTCACAACAGTTGGCCAGATCAGGAACACTCTCCAGTAGGTAGGTGTATGTGTGTCAAAGTCAACAATCAAGAGAAGACTTCACCAGAGTAAATACAGAGGGTTCACCACAAGATGTAAACCATTGGTGAGCCTCAAAAACAGGAAGGCCAGATAAGAGTTTTCCAAACAACACCTAAAAAAGCCTTCACAGTTCTGGAACAACATCCTATGGACAGATGAGACTAAGATCAACTTGTACCAGAATGATGGGAAGAGAAGAGTATGGAGACGGAAAGGAACTGCTCATGATCCAAAGCATACCACCTCATCAGTGAAGCATGGTGGTGGTAGTGTCATGGCGTGGGCATGTATGGCTGCCAATGAAACTGGTTCTCTTGTATTTATTGATGATGTGACTGCTGACAAAAGCAGCAGGATGAATTCTGAAGTGTTTCGGGCAATATTATCTGCTCATAATCAGCCAAATGCTTCAGAACTCATTGGACTGCGCTTCACAGTGCAGATGGACAGTGACCCGAAGCATACTGCAAAAGCAACCAAAGAGTTTTTTAAGGGAAAGAAGTGGAATGTTATGCAATGGCCAAGTCAATCACCTTATCTGAATCCGATTGAGCATGCATTTCACTTGCTGAAGACAAAACTGAAGGGAAAATGTCCCAAGAACAAGCAGGAACTGAAGACAGTTGCAATAGAGGTCTGGCAGAGCATCACCAGGGATGAAACCCAGCATCTGGTGATGTCTATGCGTTCCAGACTTCAGGCTGTAATTGACTGCAAAGGATTTGCAACCAAGTATTAAAAAGTGAAAGTTTGTTTTATGACTGTTAATCTGTCCCATAACTTTTGGTCCCCTAAAAAGTGGGAGGCACATATACAAACTGTTGTAACTCCTACATCGTTCACCTGATTTGGATGTAAATACCCTCAAATTAAAGCTGAAAGTCTGCAGTTAAAGCACATATTGTTAGTTTCATTTCAAATCCAGTGTGGTGGTGTATAGAGCCAAAAAGTTTAGAATTGTGTTGATGTCCCAATATTTATGGACCTGACTGTATCTCCCGCAGCCAGAAGAAGGAGGAGTGAAAGGGAGAGAAGATGGGACTGGGACTTACAGTGCTGTTTCTGCTTGTGAGTGTTAGGGAGGGGATGATGTTGTGACTGGAGGAGAAGAGAGGAGCTCATGGGAGCAGAGAAGAGGAGAGGAGAGCAAGGAAGGCGAGATGGTAATATTGTTGGGGACATGATATGGAGATGCTGCAAAGGAAAGTCTGAGAGAGAGGCAGTAGGTTATAAGAAAGAGGAAAGAGTGAGAAAGCATTGTGACGGTGTGTAAGCTCAGGAGAAAGATAGGATCATTGTGTGATTGTGGGGTAAGAATTATTGTCCTAAGATAAGAAGTTGTAGTGATATAGATTCAGGAGCAAGGAAGAGTGTGTGATAAGGTTAATCAGAATGACGGTGGTGGGTGAGTATCTAAGAGACTTTATTAATTGGGTTTTTAGCAGCCAATGTTAAATGAGCAGGTGCAAGTCATGTGAGTATCTATAAATTAAGGTAATGCAAGGGTGGGTGGGACTGGGGCAGGGAGGGAGGGGAGAAATTTGTGAGTTGTTTGTGTCCAGAGTGAGGGAATAGGAGGTCTGAATTACTGCTGTGATAAGAGACAGGAAGAGAATGTCTGAATATTGAATATGCAGATAAGAAGACCATTTGTTACAGATGTGAAGCAGTAAATTAAGTGGGGTGGGGGATACAACACACAGTATAGTACATTATGTCCAGTTATCCCCTGCAATAAAATCTTTGTGTATTCAGACAGACGTTATTGTGAACAGCGTTGGACTGGATCTTAACCTCAATAATGGAACAGCAAGCAAAGCCTTGTTTAGTCGTGCTGGCCCACGTTTACAGAATTGTCTGGATGTTGAAAGCCAAGCAGTACCACAAGTCACTAATGGGACTGTATTCAAAACTGACGGCTGTAATCTCAACTGTGATAAAGTACTCCATGTTGTGAGTCCACATTGGGACCATGGAAAAGGACCATCGGAGAAGGTAACACCACAACGTTGTGAAGCAAACACTCTAAATTCTAATGTGTATGTTGTTATTCTTAAAACAGTGACAGCAATAAATATAAACGAGTACAGACTAGTTTTAATAAATATTGAATACGTATACAATAAATACAAATACATCATCATGTTCCTTTTAGTATAGAGATGAGAGATGGTTTTACGGTGACATTGAACTGGTGGACATTCCTTTTGGGACCTAAATACAAATCTACAATTCAAACTAAAAAATCAAGAGACTGACACCATCACATGTCATATTCCTGGCTGACTCAGGGATGACATGTGATATAATCCTGTGATATAAACCTGTATTTATGAAATCATGTTTTCATAATCACAAAAGTTATTCTTTTGGGTTAGAGAAATTAGTGGCCTGTGGATATTTGATAGAAAGCTTCACTTAACTTAAATGCTTGTATGTTTGTATTTAACAATCTAACAATGGAGGGTGTTTATTAAGCATTTCAAATAGCTGAGATGTGCATCCCTGTATTTACTATGTAGTATTTCTTATGGGGGGAAATGTAGGTCCTCTCACTTTATATTGGCCAGGTGAGATGCCTTATAAATTCCCCCAAACAGTTTGAGTGGTGTAAGCCATGGACAGAAAGCTGCTTTTAGTATATAGAATGTTCCCATCATGTCTGAATTGTGTATGTTATGATACCAATGAGCCTGATGTAAGTTTTTACCGAACAAATTAAGTGAGGGGTGGGGGAGGAAGGAGAGGGTTGGAGAATTTGTTAAATCATTGTTAAATCACCTTCCCTTCCACCACACATATTCAGAAGAAGACAGGTCAGTTCCACAAAAAAAGTAAAAACATCTCTTATTCATCAAATGGTGTGTGTAAATGATTCCCAGCTTGTGTATAATCCAACCTTGTCTTTGCAAAAAAGCTGTGTAATGCATCGAGCATAAGCTCAAAGGAAGCCATGTTTAAAATGGTTATGGATTGAAGAACGAAGCATTTGAGGACACATTTGCATGTCCCTTGCTCAGCTTCCCAGAATGCAGTGTAATAACTGTATTTCTCCAAATTCTGAGCAGAAAACAAGTTTTTATAACTTGTTTTAGACATTCAAATGTTAACACAGATGTAATATATATATATATATATATATATATATATATATATATATATATATACAGTATCTCACAAAAGTGAGTATACCCTTTACATTTTTGTAAATATTTAATTATATCTTTTCATGTGACAACACTGAAGAAATGACCCTCTGCTACAATGTACAGTAGTAAGTGTACAGTCTGTATAACAGTGTCAATTTGCTGTCCCATCAAAATGACTCAACACGTAGTCATTAATGTCTAAACCGTTGGCAAAAAAAGTGAGTACACCCCTAAGTGGAAATGTGCAAATTGGGCCCAAAGTGGCCACCATTATTTTCCAGCACTGCCTTAATGCCTCATGGGCATGGAGTTCACCAGAGCTTCACAGTTTGCCACTGGAGTCCTCTTCCACTCCTCCATAATGACATCACAGAGCTGGTGGATATTAGAGACCTTGCACTCCCCCATCTTCCATTTGAGGATGCCCCACAGATGCTCAATGTGGTTTAGGTCTGATGACGTGCTTGGCCAGTCCATCACCTTTACCTTCAGCTTCTTTAGTAAGGCAGCGGTCGTCTTGGAGATGGGTTTGGGGTCATTATCAAGTTGGAATACTGCCCTGCGGCCCAGTCTCCGAAGGTAGGGTATCATCTGCTTCAGTATGTCACAGAACAGGTTGGCATTCATGGTTCTCTCAATGAACTGTAGCTCCCCAGTGCCGGCACTGGCCAAGCATGTCACCAGACCTTAACCTTATTGAGCACCTGTGGAGTATCCTCAAATGGAAGATGGGGAAGTGAAAGGTCTCTAACATCCACCAGCTCCGTGATGTCATCATGAAAGGAGTGTAGGAGGACTCCAGTGGCAAGCTGTGAAGCTTTGGTGAACACTGTGCCCATGAGAGTTAAGACAGTGCTGGAAAATAATGGGGGCCACACAAAATATTGACACTTTGGGCCCAATTTGGACATTTCCACTTAGGGGTGTACTGAATTTTGTTGCCAACTGTTTAGACATTAATAGCTGTGTGTTGAGTTATTTTGAAGCGACAGCAAATTTACATTGTTATACAGGCTGTACATTTACTACTTACTACTTTACATTGTAGCAGAGTGTCATTTCTTCAGATATAATAAAATATTTACAAAAATGTGGGAGGTGTACTCACTTTTGTGAGATAATGTATATTACTATACAGTGGTCTTTTACAACAGTGCAGCTATTCTTTTAATGAACACCCAATAATTAAGCCAGATGCCACTTATTACCTTTATTTCGAGTACATGTGTAATCCAATATAACAAATTGAATATTCACAATAATTTTTAGTTCTGTGCTGCCAGCTCTGCTTGTTCACATTGTACATTTAATTACAAATGTCCTTTTCTCTCCATCACAGACACTCAGACACATTATTAAAACCTGTATAAATATTACTGAGCAGCTAAGATTGAAGTCAATATCATTCCCAGCTATTGGGTCTGGGAATTTGGGTTTTCCGAAGAGTCTGGCGGCAGCCATACTGTTTGATGAGGTTCTAGATTTCAGCAGCAAAGCAAACCCACAGAATCTTAAGGAAATTCACATTGTTTGTCACCCATCTGATGCAGAGACAATCAAGGTAACAAGTTTATTAAAACATCGTGGCTAACGATGGCTGCAACATTTTACATGAATGCTCCTGTAAGTTATCACTATAACTCTCCCATGACTGCTGCCTGTACCTACAATACTACTGGCTCCTATATCTGTTTTACCATTTCATATAACTCTTCCCATATCTGTTCCTATTACAATTTCCTCTAACTCCTTCCATGTCTTTTCCTTTTATTGCTCCTATATCTCCTCCTATAATTGTTCCTATTACAATTTTCTAAAACTCCTCCAATATCTTTTGCTAATGCTAATTATTGTAACCTCTCACGTATCTTTTTTTTACAATTTCCTATAAGCCCTCTCATTTCTGTACCTATTACCATTTCCTATAACTCCGCCCATATCTGTTTCTGCTACTTTTTCTTATAGCTAATTCCATATCTATTGCTATTCCTATTTCTTATAACTTCTCTCAAATCTGTTTCTATTGGTATTTCATATAACTCCTCCTATCAGTGCTCCTGTAACTATTCTTGGTCCTTTCCCGTTTTGGCTGCGCCAGTTCTGCTCGCCCCCGCCACTGATGCGAGAGCTCTGTCACAAGCATGCACACTGCAGCGCCACTTACCGCTCGCAATGCAATACACTTAGTTTAAAATAGATTGCTCTACGGGAGCAATCTATTTTAAAATGGATTGAATTTGGGGGGAAGGGTTAGGTTTAGACATACTGTAGGGTTAGGGGTTAGGAATAGGGTTAGGGTTAGGCATTGAGTTAGGGTTAGGCTTCGGGTTTAGGGATAGGGTTAGGCATAGGGTTAAGGGTTAGGGTTAAGCATAGGGTTAGGGGTTAGGGTTAGGCATAGGGTTAGGGTTAGACATAGGTTAGGGTTAGGCATAAGGTTAGGGGTTAGGCATAGGATTAGGGGTTAGTGTTAGGGGTTAGCGTTAGGCATAGGGATTAAGGTTAGGCATAGGGGTTAGGGTTAGTCATAATTATGGGAAGAGATTATGATGGGAGGAGGTAATGATCGGCGGAGATATTGATTGGAGGAAGTAGTGATGGGAGAAGGTAGTGATAGGAAGCTGTTATGTTGATAGGAAGCAGTAATGATGAGAGAAGGTAATGATGAGAAAAGTTAATGAAAGAAGGAGGTAATGATAGAAAGAGGTAACGATTTGAGGAGGTAATGCTGCAAGGGATAGAGAGTTTCAAGTCACTAACAGAATGAAGGGAAATGCTGGATTGAGAAAGGGGGGGGGGTGTAGTGTGAGTGAGGGATCTGTAGGTTGGGAGCCATGATTTTGTCTACAGTCAATGGCAGAGCGAGCGAATGAGGGCACCCAGTGCAAAATAAGTTTGGGGGCCCCTTCCAACTTTCCTATGGGTCAATAAACAGACCAAAATATACGTAGGTGATCAGATTACTTCTAGATCACCATCTACTCTTATAAATTAAGAGACCCCTTTTACTCCACATCCCTGCTTCAAGTAGCAGATGGCCCATACCCAGGCGTGGGCCCCTGTGCTTTGCTGTACTGGCAGTTGCTCCACCACTGTTTACTGTATACAGGGGTAGATGAGTGGAGACTCTGGCTGAGGCATTCATGATGGATTGGAGTGGGCCTATGATTAGGCCAACTAGGAGGCTACAGCAGTAAAGATGGAACATAATGACAAAAGCTTTATTTCTTCATATGTGATTATGTCACATGGTGATGGTTATTTCCCCAAGTTAGATATATCACTGTGTAGTATTTTTGTTATTAGCACAGATTATGTCACTGGTGTAGCATTTGTATTATTACCCCAGGTTAGTTAGATAAGTGGTGCAGGGTTTGTATTACTAACCCAGGTTACTTATGTCACTGGTGTAGTGTTTATATTATTACCCAAGGTTAGTTATGTCACTCCTCTATTACTGCCCCAGGTAGTTATATCATTGATGTAGCACTTATGATGCCCCCAATAGTTCTATCTGCTTACATAAATATTTTTTACCTAATGTTTTGCACTTGCCAGTAATATTTTGCATGAATATAACTCTTATGATGTTTTGGTGACCAAATATTCACATTTCTATAGGCATTTTCTCTTGAGTTGACAAATCGTCAAGGTGCAGGTTCCACTCATCTGAAGAGCTCTAAGACGACTTCAGGAAATCACTCCAGTAAGTTGTATTTATAAGAAACATCTTGAAACACATGATTATTATCTAAGAAACACATTTCAAGTAAATAAAACAGTAAATAAATTAATAACATGAAAACTAGAACTCAGTGTCACTAAAATTAAACAACTAGTAGCTGTGGTGAAGCTGTTGAATAGAGGGCCCCAGTGCACACTAATGTGTGCCCCCTGTTGCAAATTCTCTATACAAAATAGGTGCCTGTAGACATCAGTAAAACAATTAAACATTTAATAGGTGATCAGTTCAACTCGTAATTTGATCAGATCACCTTTCTATAAAAATAATTATCTGCTCTCTCCTGTTGTGGTAGATTCTCCTACCCTGTTGTGGGAGCCTGTGCACCAGCCTGGTATTGACTATTTGTTCTTAACAATTCCACAAAAAAGCTTATATTTTAGGATCTTTAAAAGGCATAAAGGACGGATAATGTGGCTCTAAGTATTTGACCCAGGATACTATATTTGGATAGGGTGCTACCAGGGATCCACAGTATAATACATAATAATGAAGGAAAGAATCGAAAATCACTTTGTAATGGTGCACTCCTAAGAACCTATGGCCTAATTAAGCACCTAACATACTATTTTTACAGATGTTTTTATTTAGTGAACTTCTATCCAAAAGCAAGGCTTCACTAAGTAAAAACTTCTGTAAATAAATATGCTATGTGCTTATATAGAGCCCTATTCAATTGGCCGAATCGCAATTTAATAAGGCTGATATTGTGGTCAATAATAGCCAATAAAACTTAGCTTTTAATAATTATGTTAAAACCAATGGAAGTAATAAAAAATGTACATTTGACGCTACAGCTACCTAATTATGAATATATATATATATATATACCTCTACTGGCTAGGCTACATTAATCGTCACAATAAACAAATGATTGGATGAAAATGTGAAGGGAAAATGGGCAAAAAGTGATAAGTGCTGCGACAAGTAGTGAAGTGACTCTGGACCTAGAAAAGTCCTGTTGTGCAAACAAACTAGAAAGTGGCCAGTGTAAAGTGACTAAGAGCTACTAGGGGATCTTCCCACAATGATAAAGTGCTAGAAGTGATATACATTGTACTATTAATGATTTAATTAGAGTTTAAGTCCATACACATGATTATTGTTTGCATATATAAAAAGCCAAAAAATGAGGAAGTCATGCTGTTGCTAATATAAAGTCTGCTGCTCCATAAGTGAATCCCTCTCTGATAGATATTTCATAGATGGTTATTACTAATTTTGCATGCAGATGGTCTTGTTAAAACTATCCTAATGGCTCTCAGTGATCCTGTGTGCTGCCTAGACACACTGTAATGACATCATCGGCCAGCGACTAAGGGAGCGTAGGTAGCGTAGCGTCAACCCGACACACGTTTCCTGGATTTCATCAGGGGTTCACCACATTAGGTTCTTAGGGGTGCACCATTACAAAGGGATTTTCTTTTCTTTCCTTCATTATTATCTTTAAAAGGCATGCTTACAGCATTATAATAATCAATTAAAAAAGAAGCAAACATTTTCTGAAACAAAGTTTCTACGTGCTTACAGGGGGATCTGCTCTCTATCCCTGCTACAGGATTCTGCAATTTAAAGGCCACTTAATTCAGCACAATTTGGACCACATCACAATAAAGATCTCCTAAAAGCATGTTAGAATACTTTTTTTAAATTTCAAGTATGTGTATGTAAGTCACCTCTGTGAGCAAAATAAAAAAAAATCTTTAACAAATCTATCTGTGCAGGCATGGAATCCTGGAATCACCTAAACAGTTACTGGTGTTCGCATCACCGGCGCGCCCTCCTTAGCTATCTATTATTACTCATGCAACAGCCACTATAGGCTACACTTTGTATGTAGACAGACTAAAGCTTTTGTATCTGTTATTAGTGTAATTTTAAAAAATAGATAATTTTAACATACAATCTTGTGCTCTTTCACACCATGAAGAGTACTTACAGTGAGGTAAATGTCCCTTTAAGTTGCCTGCACCTTGCATACGCTATAAAAAGTAAATGGGGTGTGATTGGGTGAGTTTTTAGGTTTTTATACATATGACTTCAAGTTTAATTCAAAGTTGTCCATTGATTAAAATAAACAAACTCTTTTAAATACTGGAAAAACAATGTGTCATTCATCTTCATATAGTGTAAGTTTTGTTTAGTCGTTGAGTCTCCATGACCCTATGGGCTGCAGCTTACCAAGTAGTTGGAAGAAAAATCTTGTAATTGCAGTTTGAGTAGAAAAACATCTGAATATGATCCCATCCCAATAACCCAAAACATTTTGTTTTTGATCAAAAATAAAAATAGAAATAAAAGTAGGAAAAACTTGACATAGGACGTCAAAGATCATGAAACATAGCAATAAAGAATATCTGGTATAAAAGCTACTACTGAGCTACAGTGCCTTGCAAAAGTATTCATCCCTTGGCATTTTTCGTGTTTTGTTGCCTCACAATCTGGAATTAACATGGATTGTTTGAGGATTTGCATCATTTAATTTACAGAACATGCCCACAACATTGAAAACATTTTTTTTTACATTTTGAAGCAAACAACAAATAGGACAAAATAACAGAAAAAGCCACTGTGCATAACTATTCACCCCCTAAAGTCAATACTTTGTAGAGCAATCTTTTGCAGAAATCACAGTTTCAAGTCGCTTTGGATAAGTCTCTATGAGCTTGCCACATCTTACCATTGGGATTTTTGCCCATTCCTCCTTGCAAAACTGCTCCAGCTCCTTCAAGTTGGATGGTTTGCGCTTGTGAACAGCAATCTTTAAGTCTGACCACAGATTTTCTATTGGAATGAGGTCTGGGCTTTGACTAGGCCATTACAACACATTTACATGTTTCCCCTTAAACCACTCAAGTGTTGCTTTAGCAGTGTGTTTGGGGTCATTGTCCTGCTGGAAGGTG
Source organism: Discoglossus pictus (assembly GCA_027410445.1). NCBI lineage: Eukaryota > Metazoa > Chordata > Amphibia > Anura > Alytidae > Discoglossus > Discoglossus pictus. The sequence continues at coordinate 40,880,946 of CM050173.1, forward strand.
AACCTCCGTCCTAGCCTAGAATCACGCACAGAGTGGTACAGGTTTTGCTCAAGAATATCCCTGTATTTAGCACCATGGTTTCCCAGTCCCAGCTGCTGAAATTGGGTGTTCTTTGGGTGATGTGTTGGGTTTGCGCCAGACATAGTGTTTTCTTTGATGGACGAAAAGTTCAATTTTAGTCTCATCAGACCTCCATACATTTTGGTAAACTCCCACATGCCTTTTCGCAAACTCAAAACGTGCCATTTAGTTTTTTGCTAAAAGTAATCGCTTTTTTTCTGGCCATTCTGCCATAAAGCCCATCTCTATTGAGCGTACGGCTTATTGTCGTCCTATGTACAGATACTCCAGTCTCTGCTGTGGAACTCTGCAGCTCCTCCAGGGTTACCTTAGGTCTCTGTGCTGCCTTTCTGATTAATGCCCTCTTTGCCGGGTCTGGAGGGCATTAATCCGGAGGGCTGTTGTGCCATGTTCTTTCCATTTGGTTATGATAGATTTGATGGTGCTCCTGGGTATCATCAAAGATTTGGATATTTTTTTATGACCTAACCCTGACTTGTACTTCTCAACAACATTGTCCCTTACTTGTTTGGAGAGTTCCTTGGTCTTCATGGTAGTTTTTGGTTAGTGGTGACTCTTGCTTAGGTGTTGCAGTCTCTGGGGCCTTTCAAAAAAGGTGTGTATATGTAATGATATGTCATGTGACACTTCGATTGCACACAGGTGGACATCCTTTCACTAATTATGTGACTTCTGAAGGTAATTGGTTGCACCAGAGCTTTTTATGGGCTCCATAACAAAGGAGGTGAATATATACGCACATGCCAATTTTCTGTTTTCTATTTCTAAAAAATAGTTTTATGTATATATTTTTCTCATTTCACTTCCCAAACTTAGACTATTGTGTTCTGATCCATCACATACAATTCAGATTAACAAAACATTTAATTTAAAGCTTTAATATAACAAAATAGGTAAAAAATCAAGGGGGGGGCGGAATACTTTTGAAAGGCACTGTATGTATAAGAACATCTATAGAAGATCTCTTCATTAAGGTACACACTTAGAAATTAATGTAACATATCCTTGAAGCAAATGCTATAGCCAGACATAAAAAATACATTATTAGTCCTGATATAAATATTTTGTATCCTGTTTTCCTCTCCTCAAGTACTGGTATTTTCTAAATGTTTTATTTTTCATAAGGTGTTTTGTGAAACTGAAATGATTCATATATTATATTGATACCATATTGTGTTCTTTTTTTTATTTTTCCAACGTACAAACATTCAGCCCTATTAAATTCCCCCAACAGTAAAAATTGTAGCCTGTAAAGGAGCCTGCAAGACTTACGGCTATTAAATGATCTGTCAAGCCCATAAATGTTACGTTCGCAAATCGCTATTAAATTGCTACAAATCCACTGGCGTTCAAACCTGTAAGACGACCCGCAAGGGGATTAAAGTCCTATCCGTAGCACTGTAAATGCAAATATCAACACAATACTATATTTTGCATTAAACGGAAAGTGATGTTAGTTATTACAATGAAGAGCACAACATTCTCAAGCTCGCAAATCTGCAATATAAAATAGTTTATTTCATGTTTAATTTCCGTTTTATATTGATCCCGGCAATCAATGTGTTAATACATATAATATAACTCGCTTGGGCTAGAATATAATATTTATTGATTTATTAATATTGCATTATTTCTGGAATGTGGGTCTGATCGTAACTCGGACTTCAAACCCGTAAAGGATTGAAATCTAACCTCCATTTTTCAGTGACACAATGATGACAATCTATTTTACCATTGGCACTATCTAAACCAGTAACTACGGGTTTGACTAATTGATCATGTTCACGGCCACACATGCAACGTGCGCAAGAAAGGTTTACGGGTTTGGATGTCGGCCACGCCTGTTGGGTGCTTGGCTAATTTTATCGCGCTGTAACTCCACCGAATTTCAAGCCCACAGGCTTTGCGGTACCAGTACCGCTGCCGGCTTGGAATTTAATATGGCCCATTGACATTCAAAATTCATTTGTTATAAAATATTAATACATAGCATGAATCCCACTTATTCCCCATTCTCATGAAGAAGCGAAATACAATCTACTCTTAAATCTGCTGCTAACTCATGATTCATATATTCATCCCAAAGAGCCCATTGTGACTCACATTTATTATTACCTCTATCTAATCGATGAAAACCTTTCTACAGTTCTCAATTACTATTAACCAAATAGTAGAGACCTCTGTCTCCAATTCATAACAACCAATAGTATAGTGGTACCACACATTATTCTATACTATACATTTAGTATATTGGTCCCACATTTTTATTCTGTGCTATACATTGTGTATTTTGGCACCACATTGGGTTGTGTGCTATTCATTGAGTATGTTCTCTTCTATAGATTGACTATATTGGTAACACATTGTGTTCTGTGCTATACATTGAGTATATTGGCACCACATTGTGTTTTGTGCTATATACTGAGTATTTTGGTACTGCATTTTGTTCTGTACTATAGAGTATAATGGTACCACATTACATCCTGTACTATACATTGAATATATTGGTACCACATTGTGTTATGTGCTATACATTGAGTATGTTAGCACCACATTAAATTCAACAGTCTACATTGTTTTTAATGTACACTCATTCCAACAAATCTGTTAGTTCTGTTTCTGGGCTACAGGGACTTGAACCAACTCTTCTTTTTCTTTTTAATATTCCCTATTTCTTGCAGCTTTCTCTGGGTCAGTCATAACAACAGCTCTGGGAGTTCATGAAATGAAGCTTGGATCAATTAATTACCAGGTCAAAACAGGAGACATAACCAAGGAAAAAACAGATGTTATTGTAAATTCATCTAATCAAAACTTTACTCTGCAAACAGGTAACTGACTAAATCTTACATTATAATTACTGTACTAGTGTGTGCCAAATAATTACAGTATTAGTCTGTGCCAAAGAGCAAAGATAGACATGTGCTTAGAAATTATTATAATTCCAAGAGCAACTCCCAGTATTACTGAACAGAAGAATTTTCTAGTAGTTCAGTGTTGATATCCATGTTTTTTTTAGAACTGTTTCTATGGACTGAGACTCAATAGAAAATGTTGGGTCGGTGTCATTAAAGGCAATCTCTTCATAACTGAATAGAAATTGGGAATCTGATAGAACTTTCTTGGCCAGTTTGCCTATCTGCCACAAAACCACTATACATGACATTTTCTTGGTATTAACTCTTAACTACAAGGAATTTTCATGTGTATTTTGTATAATGTAATTAAATGACACAAGACTGTTTCTTGACTTATGTGCAGGGGTCTCCAAAGCAATTCTACAGGCAGCCGGACCCAGCGTTCTCCTGGAGTGTGCACTATATGGTAAGAAGCTCTTTGGATTACTGTAGTAGAGCATGTTACAGAGGATGTTTGTTATAAGGGAAAACTCCATGTGAGATCAGAATGGTTGACCTATGGGTGGGGGGGTAGGAGATCAGAACGGGGGACCTGGGGGGTGGGGTGGGGGGGGGGTAGGAGATCAGAATGGCGGGACCTGTGGGTGGGGGGGCATTGCCCCCCCATAATAAAAACTGAGATTTGCTGACCTAGGCCTTGGTCATGTCGGTCTAGGCATAAAGACAACACTGATTTTATCTACAGTATACTTCTGCAGTCATGCTAACATTTATCAGAAATAGATCAAAACATTTTTTGACCTGGCTGGAAACCAAAATTTCTTACCTTCTGTCCTCAGCGACCCAACCTCACAAGGGCTATATCTTCACAAAGAATGGAAGCCTGGCCTGCAAACACATTCTCCATGTGGTTGGACCAAGTAACCCAACTCACACGAAAAGCACTGTCCTGGATGTTCTGTGGGCTCTTGAGAAACAGAAGATCACGTCTGTTGCCTTTCCAGCTCTTGGAACTGGTGTGTTTTCATGGATATCTTCTTATGCTTGGTTTTAGCTCTTTTTAAGTTTATAAATTATATATATTGGATAGAAATATACAGAGAACAGTGAATGTGCTGTGTGTGAGTAAGGAGTGTGAGCTCATACTCACCTATATACTCCTCTCTTTACCCCAGGTGCTGGACGGATGTCTCCTGCTGCTGTGGCTGATGCCATGTTAGATGCTGTTTCAGATTTTGCCAGCTCCAAGTCTGTCCAGTACCTTCAGGTTGTGAAAGTCATTGTTTTCCAGCAGCATATGCTGAACGACTTCTACATGAGTATGAAGAAGAAGGAAGGAACTGCTTTGAGTGAACCTGAATCATTTCTCAAGAAATTAACTTGTAAGTCTGTCATATGTTTATGATACTGTTTGTTGAAAAGTTATCAGACAGAGATAAACATTTTGAATACCTCCTTCGGATTGCAAAGCACCAGTCAGTCTACTGTATTTTTCCAGGATATGAAATTACTCATGCAAGAGCACAGCACTCTCCTTGGAAAATTAATTCCCAAGGAGAATGTTCAGAATGTTTGATTAATAACTTAAGCAGTTGAGTATCCTGCTCATGCAATTTTTGCAAGAGTTCAGTACAAGGGTCTGAACAAGAAGTCTCTCTACATTCTTGCTACTTATTTTTAAAGAAAATTATAAGTACCGTATATCTGTTTGCTTTTGTAAAAATTATCTATTTATTTACATCACCAGCTATGAAGCTGATATAATATTCTTTCTGTGGCCTAGGCCGACAAAATAAATAACACAATGGGCAGTGAAGATGAGCGTTAGTTACAGGATGTCTGGTTAATTCATGCATGAGCATTCAGTTATACAGGGCAGTTCTAGGGTATTTTGATGCGTTTAACAGCCAATTAACCATTCAGAGAAAAAAACAAATAAAATTGAATTTACTGTAAAAACACAAATATTGCTTAAAAGGAAACATACTGTATATGCAAGAATATAAAAAGATACATTATAATACATTTGCCCCTAAAATCTGCTTTTCTCATACCTGCAATATTGTGGACATAGCTAGAATTAAAATTCTTATGGTTTCTAAGGGTTATATGTCTTGCAAGTACCCCACCATATGGGGTCTTCCACCATTCTGCATACCTTGTTCAATGATTTCAACCATAATTAGCACCTGAGAAGCTGAAGGATCTAAATATAAGTTTGCTGATCAGATGGGGCTTCTGAAACCTAAACTAAAAATGTAAATATGGTATGCATTTGACTGCAATTCGTAGCTTTTTTCTATTTGTGCAGAATATACTTAAAATAATCATTTAATTTTTCTTGTTTCTATAAAAGCTTTATTTGTGTCCTCCAAAAAGAAGACTCCCCAAAAACTGTCAGCTTTCGAATTGATGGAAAACATTGAGCCAGTAATATTGCACATATGTGGTGAAAGTGGAGAAAGTGTGAAGAAAACTTCACTTTGGCTTCAAAAAGTAATTCTGGATGAGCAGGCTGAGAATGTGCTGACTGATGAACTGTTTGCAGAACTTGAAGAGGAGGAGCTAAATACATTACGTCGCCTCCAGAAGGAGTTCCAGGTTTCCATAGAGTATAAATCTCAGGTTTTCTCTGTCCATATCTCTGGTCTTACTAGAGATGTCATGACGGTTTATCAAAAAATCCAATACTTGATCAATAATAAAAGGGAAAAGAAAACCCTGGAGAGAAATGCAGATCTGTGCAGAAACGTAGTGGAGTGGAGCTATCACGATGGACACAAATTTGTTCCTTTTAACAAATTTACAAACTTGAAATTGGAGCAGACAGCAAGTGAGAAAAAAAGAACATTGGAGGTCACTATAAATGGAAAAAAATATACTGTCCATATAGACAAGAAAACTGCTACAGACAGGAGTGGGGGAACACTGGAGATCAAACAAATACATAAACTTGGTAATATTACAATTTGCATTTGTTGATTTTTGTCTGTAATCGCATCACTTGCTTCATGATGCATGTACTGATTTTGCAAAAAAATGCAATGAAAACACTCCATTAATATTAATTCCATGTAAAAGTTAAATGTTTAAACAGTTATGTTTTTTTACCTTCTAAAAATATTTCCCCATTGTCAAGTGTAGTCCTACAAAACAGCATATTGTAAAAATGGGACAAGGGTGTCTTAATGTAAATTGGAGGGTATCCAGGCTCTTGGAAACATTTTGTCATGTGATACCATGTAGAGATGGTGCATGCCTCCTTGTGATGCTTCTATAAGTCTGTATGACCTTTTGCTTTTCAGAAGAAAGTTCCATGAATTTACCTAAACATTGGAATCAGATGAACAAACAGTTGGAAGTGGTGGCTGTGAGTCCTGGTACTCAGGAATATACCGATATTCAGAACAAGTTTGCAAGAACATGTAACATGACAATAATTACGGTAAATATTTTTTTTACCATACCAGTGCAGACAGTGCTCCTCAGACCAAATATCAATGGGTTGGGGTATCATTAGTATTTTGCAGTAGTGGAGCATTTCATTTTAAAGTGACCCTCTAATCAACTAATAAGGTAAGTTTGTTAAAAGATAATATGAATTTTTCAGCCTTACAAGAGCGACTGCAATAGTGATATTCATCTTAAATGGACACAGAAGGTGATCTAATTCTGGTATAATGTAACAAGTACTTTAACAATGTTATTTTGCAGTAAAATGACATTGAACTTTGTTACTTGTGTCTATTCATTAGCCTTTCCGACCACCCCTTGTAGATCGGTGTCTTGTGTTATAAATGAATCATAGTGGCATCATGGAACAGTAAAAGCTGTAACTTAAGATGTTTCTTTCTGTGTCATATTTGACACACATTTTTTTGTTAGAACCACACAAACATATTTAAGAGGCTTTTGTCCTAAAATATGTGACTTTACTTTAAAGTGTAACATTTCAGTAGCCAAGAAGGACAGGGGGGTTTCCTCTAAAAACATAGACTGCTCCTCCTATAGAGGAACAGTTGAGAAGTATGCTTCTTTCCAATGCAGTAGGGAGAATTTATTGTGGTGGTTTTCCTATATATAGCCTACCCATTTTGTAAAACCATTGATATTCGATCCATATGCATTACTATGACATTTGATGCCACTTAGAACTAACCTATACCGGTAGATATTCATATATGGCACCACAGGCACATATTTACAGCTGTTTCCTGTTTTTATAGATTGAGAGGGTACAAAACCAGCACCTCTGGTTAAGTTACCAAATTAAACAGCAGGCCATGGATGCCAAGAATGGGAAGATGAACAATGAGAAGCAGCTCTTCCATGGGACAGCACCAGATACAGTAAAACAAATCAATAACAATGGATTCAACCGCAGCTTTGCTGGGAAGAATGGTGAGATGATAATAAGAATTTGGGTTCAGTCGATGATATATTTCTGATTGTGCAAAATGATTGCAATTAATGGTCTCTATTCCCTAAGGACTGGTCCTCATACTCTAGCTTACAGTGCTTGGCCAGGCATTCATTAGCTAAAACCACCAAGGCTATCTACCATGATAGAAAGATTGTAACTGGGGCAAGCTAAGGGCCTTCACTCCTAAATTTATAATCTTTTAGTTTTTAAAACTCTATAAATAAATATAAATTTATGTTAAATTAGGAATTTGATTTAAGGAAAAAAATAGACCCTGATAAATGAACTAATGTATTTGATAATTTAGGCACTTTTTAATGTATAGAAATCTTTTTTGAGATGGTACCTAAATCCATCACACTATACAATCCAACAGCCTTATTAAATTGCGATTCGGTACATTTAAAAGGGCTCTATTTAAGCACACAGCATATTTTGTTACAGAAGTTTTTAGTTAGTGAAGACCTTGCTTTTGGATAGAAGATCACTAACTAAAAACATCTGTAAAAAAAATATGCTGTGTGCTTAAATAGAGCCCTTTTAAATTTACTGAATCACAATTTATTAAGGCTGCAAATGTTTTAATTTACAATAGCTGTTTTAGAGGGTATGCAGAGATAACAGTTGTATAAATGTCCTTTTCTGATACTGATTTTTATTGACCTTAAAGCTTCAAAAAATATTCTGATTAAAATGCAAAAATTGGTTAAGTGGTTAAAAGGGTGACAATATTGCTTTCTATAAAAAAAGTTCTAATTACATTAAAATAAAAATGAGCCGACTGAACATTTCACACACATCCAGTTCATTTACACACTGGTTGCATTTATTAAGCTTTGATTACATGGATGGTAAATTTAAAGTCAATTATTCTTCTCAAGTGTGGTTTGCTTGATGATTCTGCTTTGAGTAAAGATATTACATTATCAACAAAGGTCTGCATAATTATAAGTATGGTATTCCCAGTAGTAAGATATGGATTTGAGAGCTGTGCCATAAAGAAGGTTGAGCTCTGTATAATTTACATCTTTGAATTGTGAGGATGGAAAAAACTGTTTAGAGTTCCTTGGACTGCAAGACGATCTAGTCAATCAGTACTACAGGAAATTAAGCCAAACTGTTCACTGGAAGCTAAAATACTTTGGCTATATCATGAGAAGACTCTGATGCTGGGAAAGATTGAAGGCACACAAAGAAGGGGACAGGAGCGGCGGAGATGCATCGATGTGGTCATTGAAGCAATGCACATGAGCTTGAGGGAGCTCAGAGGGGCAATAGCTAACAGATGTTCCTGTGTGCTGTGGTCCATAGGGTCATGGAGATTTGGACATTACTGAACTACTAAACAACAAAAAATTCTTCCCAATTGTAGCTTGATTGCTGATTCTGCATTAAGACCGTGACTCACAAACATTTTTTTGTAGAAGTTTTTGTAGAATTACTTTTAATTAGCTCCAGTAATTAAATCTAAGAATCTGGTTTATATATCAAATTTCAGTTTGTTGCAGCATTAGGCGGAACTGGTCCCATCACAAATATATATATGTCAACTTTAATGCTGCAGTTTCATGCTCTCTTCATACAGTTTTTTTGAGTTCAAGTGTTGTTGAAAATACAAATAAAACAAAGTAAAAATGCTTTCTTGCTCTAGCAAAATATCCATTAGTTTACACCAGATTTATTTAATTCAATTAGTTTTACAAAATCTAAAGATCTTCAAAACCTAATGTAATGAGGGTTAATTCTGAAATATTCCCAAAATGTGTACCTAGCTAAGAGTATCAATATTATTTTGTATTTATGAATGACACTTTCACTGTTATGATTTAGGTGATTACACAGACCCCTGACTCATTTGATATATTTGGTAATGCTTTGAAGTCTATGCAGTAATATAATAATACTCTACCTTTGTTCTGTTTATTCCACAGCTGCAGTGATTGGAAATGGCACATACTTTGCAGTAGATGCTAGATATTCTGCACAAGGCGTGTACTCCAGACCTGATGCAAATGGAAACAAATACATGTATCTAGCACGTGTACTCATTGGGATGTCATGTAAGGGCAAAAATGGAATGCTTGCTCCTCCTTCCAAGAATGCAAGTGACCCAACTGACCTGTATGACAGCGTGACCGATAACACTGGGCGGCCTTCAATGTATGTGATATTCAATGATATTCAGGCTTATCCTGAGTATCTCATCACTTTCAAATAATGTTATACTCTTTTCTTCTCACACTACTGATTTATTATTGTTAGTAGTGAGAATGTCCAAGAGAAAAACTAAATTTTACCCAGCATTAATTTCTAGCACAGGGATTTAAAGGGATTAAATACTATGAGCCGATTCAATTGCAAGCCTGCATCTCACGAGATACAAGCCGTATGTCTGCAGGCGTGCTGCGGGCTCGCAATCATCTCTGATTCTGGTGCTTTTCAATTGAACAAGCCGGCAAGTTATGGGCCGAATGCCGAAGCCTTAAACCATGCACTCATGCATAGCAGTTGAGGGCGTGAACAGGATAAATTAGACAAGACCATAACCACCCATTTCAATAGAAAATTAGACCATTATCCTTACAGCAGTAAAACATGGAGGTTACATGTCAATCAATTAGGTTCGGGGGTCTCACATGTGATGGGACTCGCAACCCCTCAAAACACAAAATAATAAAAAATAATGCCAATACTGTTCTACTCCATATGGGTGGCCTGATTTGTATTAACTCATTGATTCTTGAGATCTATATAACCCTGAAATGACAGGGTTTTATATTGGCGATTTTCGAGCATGAGACTGTTGTGCAATTAATTCTAATGTCTATCTTTGCTTTCCCGGTCATTTACAGTGCAGTATTGATTTTTTATTTGCATTTACCCTTTGAGGATCTTCTCTAGTACTCGTAGGATTTTCTCCTTCATTTGCCGTTTACGGGTGTGAAAACATTTGCGGGCTTGGGGAATTGTAGCAATTGCATAGCATTTTTTTGATTTTAGCGATCGTAACTTGTGGACGGGGAAGATCAAAGGGTTAGGGAGGTGTAAGTTCCGGGTTTAATACATTTTCAAACCTGTAACCCGTTCGGAGCTTGTAAGTCGTCAATTGAATAGCAAATTAACTTACGATCTCACTTACAGGCTCCAGTAACGATTGCTCAATTGAATCAGGCTCTATATTTTGGAAGAACCTCTAATCATGAAGGAGCTTAATGAATATACCCAAAAGCTTGTGTTTTTAATAGATATTTTAGTGACCACTTTATTAGTCTCTAGATTTTAATGTATCCTCGTCATTTTTAACAAGGGAGGTGAGATCTCTCCCTAATGCTAAAATAATGGGAATTTTCCAGATATGATACATACAGTTTGTTTCTTTAAAGGATTTTGACCTTACCACATCATCAAAAGGGAGGGCAGGCCATATGCTCCCAGCTCAGTCAAGACCCACCTATGTATTGGTAACATGTTATACAACTCAGTAATTATAATATAGGTAAAATGTTACATGTTATACAACTCATTAATTACAATATTTGTAACGTTATACAACTCAGTAGTTACAATATCAACATGCTCCTGTTTCCTTTCTTACATCATAGAACTTTAAATAACTGAATTTGCAATATGTTATTATTGAAGGTCTAGTCTTGAAAGAGTGGCTGTGCTCCTCTGTGAAATCATTTAATCCTATTGTGAATTGCACATCATTCTGCCAGATCTTTCAATAGAACTTCAATAGAGTGAAGATTTTACCTGCATTCAAGGTGACAAATCAGTTTAAAACAACAAAAACAATGAATATCACCAGTAAAGCATAACTAATTATAAAGTTAATCAGGTCAATGCTTTATTCTTTATTATTTTTTGTACTTTTTAAAATGCATTTTGCACAATTATCACTATAGTCAATAACATATCCTATATAAATATCTTGCACTGCCACATGCACAGCTCTCTCTCCACTGAACCACAGCTGCAGTTCTAATGGTGCTGCTTTTGATATCTCTCAGGTTTATCCTCACTGTCAAATAGTAAGCAATATTGCTTTTGCATTGAGTCACAAAATGTCTATACATTGCATGTTTACAAATAAATTATTTACCAACAAAACTGGTCCATTTGTCTCTCATCATCTGTACAGTTCAAAGTGAATATATGGACACTGGATTCTAAGCTCGAAGACAGACCTCCATTTTTGTTATCTGTTAATATTGTTTTGCCTTGATCACAATGCATGTATAGAGCTACGGAATATGTTGGCGCGTTATAAATAAATGATAATAATAATATACAAAACTGTATGCAAGAGATAGTTAACTGTGAATCTCTAATTATATCACTAGCTAGAAACTACTATTTTCTAAAAGTGTACAAAATAAATTCAGGAAGGAAATAAAAGATCACTCTGAGTATTCTAAAATGTCTCACACAGTTAAAATGTTTTTCCCACAGAACATCTCCATAAACAGTATTCCACTTTAGCTAAGGATGCTGGGTAGTGACATGCAAATTAGGTTAAAAAAGTATGACTATTTTGCCTCAGACATATTAGTGGGTCTGACCCCTATAGAATGTTACACTACCCCAATGGGGATTCATAATAACCTTTATATTCCCTATAAACCTTGAACATACTTTCATCCTATGGTACTTATCACTAAGCTTTTCCGAAGGGGACCCATATGACCCTCATAGTCCTTATCACCCCCTGGGGGACTCAAAGTATACCCATGTTTCATAGACCACAAGAATGTCCAAAGCATTACAGAAAATAAAACAATACAGACATGTTACAAAATTTAAAAGGAGAAACTCCCATAGGAACCCTCTGCTATGAATTACCTACTTCGGGTCTTGCACTCATTTTATACTGACTTTCTAGGTCTTTGATTGGCTGAAATAGCTGTCAAACAAATATCAGTTAATCAGTTTAAACAAATGGAATTATCTTAGGGAGGCTGTAAGTTCCGGGTTTAATAACTGCAGAGTTTTCAAGCCCGTAACCCGTTAGGAGCCTGTAAGTCGTCAATTGAATAGCAAATTAACTTACGATCTCACTTACAGGTTTCAGTAACGATTGCTCAATTGAATCGGGCTCTATATTTTGGAAGAACCTCTAGTCATGTGATTTTATACTGACTTTCTAGGTCTTTGATTGGCTGAAATAGCTGTCAAACAAATATCAGTTAATCAGTTTAAACAAACGGAATTATCTTAGGGAGGCTGTAAGTTCCGGGTTTAATAACCGCAGAGTTTTCAAGCCCGTAACCCGTTCGGAGCCTGTAAGTCGTCAATTGAATAGCAAATTAACTTACGATCTCACTTACAGGTTCCAGTAACGATTGCTCAATTGAATCGGGCTCTATATTTTGGAAGAACCTCTAGTCATGTGATTTTATACTGACTTTCTAGGTCTTTGATTGGCTGAAATAGCTGTCAAACCAATATCAGTTAATCAGTTTAAACAAATGGAATTATCTGAATTATTATTAACCAATCAGAGAAGATTAATGCTTAATGATTAGCAAATAAGAATTGAGTAAAGTCATTCAGTTACCAATCTCTGACTAGCTAATGGTATAGCCAATCAGAGAAGGGAATAGAAGACCTCCGCAATATCACAGACCTCATTAAATACAAAATTAATGCTTTAATAATGGCATACTACTCAAAATATGTCTCCTATTCTAGTTATGGGTTCCCTTTAGAAAAAAAGGATAGAACACTTGTATTACCATGTAATAGGTTGTAATTAAAGCTATAAAACAACTACATTTATTTGTTTCATTGTTACATTTCTCTCTGACTATTAGCATTTTTCATTTTGACATGCCCCTCTTTTTAATCTTAATAAATGATTGTTGATAAGGTCATTAGCCCAGAGGGGTTGTCTTTCTGTTAATTTATATATAAAATAAATCTTCTATATATATTTTAAATAACTTTTATGTACATTTTAAGGCACATCTGCTTAGACTTTTTTTAAATACAAGCAATTGCAATTATGTTTATTTTTAAAATGGACTCTGCTGCAACTGACTGATACCTGGCCTTCCCTTTGCTAGTCTCTCCACACTCCAATCCATCTTAAATGCCTCTGCTAGGCTCATACTGTACATCCAACCAGTCGTTCCTCATCTATTGCCCACTCTGCCTAGTCCCTTCACTGCCCATACCCACTAGAATCAAGTTCAAAATCCTGACACTCACCTCAAGAACATTGCACCCACCTATATATCAGCTGTAATCTCCAGCTACTAATCTCGAGCTAGTCCCCTAACCGCCCTTTCTCCCCACTATATATTTCTTGTCACCTCGCATTACCTTCTCACACTCTAGTCTCCAAGACTTTTCTCCCCCCCCGTTGAACTCTATATTCCCCTCTGCCAGACTTTTTACAGTTTCAAACACTTCCCGATAATGTCTCTATAACCTTATATTTATAAAGTAAGTAGTTCATAAAGTAATTCATACGTAGTAATAATAATAATGTGCACTTTCTGCAATAACTGGGTTTTTTTGTCTGTCACGTTAAGATTGTTTCACTTTCTTGTACCCTGAAGGGAAGTAATACCAATGTTACTGGTAGGAATTAATGTACAAGGAAATACAAGGAAACATATCACATATGAAAGTCAAACAAGTAACAGTAAACACACAACCTTCACAGAACTTCAAGAAGACTTCACTTTGGCTTCAAAAAGTAATTCTGGGTGAGCAGGCTGATAATGTGCCGATTGATGAACTGTTTGCAGAACTTAAAGCGGAGGAGCTAAATACATTACGTCGCCTCCAGAAGGAGTTCCAGGTTTCCATAGAGTATAAATCTCAGATTTTCTCTGTCCATATCTCTGGTCTCACTAGAGATGTCATGACGGTTTATCAAAAAATCCAAGACCTGATCAATAAAAACATGGAAAAGAAAACCCTCGGAAAAAAATGCAGATCTGTGCAGAAACTTAGTGGAGTGGAGCTATCACGATGGAAAGAAATTTGTTCCTTTTGACAAATTTACAAACTCGGAACTGGAGCAAACAGCAAGTGAGAGAAAAATAACATTGGAGGTCACTGTAAATGGAAAAAAATATACTGTCCATATAGACAAGAAAACTGCTACAGACACGAGTGGGAGCACATTAGAGACCAAACAAATACATAAACTTGGTAATATTACAATTTACATGTGTTATTTTTTGTTTTTAATCACATCATTTGCTTCATGATGCATGTTCTAGAAAGAGCTGCCAAAAAATGCAGTGAAAACACTCCATAAAGATTAATTCCATATAAAAGTTAAATGTTTAAATACTGTCACGACCCAGATTTTACCACCTGCCTTCAGCTTACAGGAATTCCTCTAGGTTGTGAATTCAGGATTACCTCAGTGCCTATCGTAGGTAGTCAGTCCATTAACAATTAGTCCACATGATACAGAAACAGGCCAATAGTCGCTTAGCCTAGCATATGCATAAGAAAATAACAAACAGGTCTTTCCATGGTGAGCCCAGAATGACATACACATCATGCTTTAGTGTATACAAAACAGAGAAACTTTATTAACACATTACACTCTTATAAACACCCCCAGTTCTTTTCATGTGAGGAAACCTTTCTGTCAACATACAGTCATTTGTGTGATAGCAGTACTATTATCTGCCTCCTGTGGTGAAGGAGAATTTCAGTCTACTGATCAGATGCCATCCTTCTTCCTGCCCCCTAGCTCTGTGAGGGAAATTTGCACCTCAATGACATCAATTTGGCCTTCCTTTCCTAGGAAAGCAGCACGGTAGGGGGTGCTAATAGGAATATCCCTCTTTTTGACATGCCATTTCCTCAGATCATATGGTTGCAATATTGTTGAAGTTATAACTATAACTTATAAATGCTGCTAATTTATGAAATACATCCCTTCAACCGGTAATATCAAACACACATAATTTCTGTAAACATTGCCCATACAAACAAATTGGCACATCGTTAGTAAATCTCAGGTCCATGGAAATATTTAGCAATATCTGTTATGAATAACAGAGTCTGTAGTCCAAACAATAGTTGGTGCATGCATCCTTGTGATGCTTCAATTAGTCTATCTGACCTTTTGCTTTTCAAAAAGGAAGTTCCATGAATTTACCTAAACATTGGGCACAGATGAACACACAGTTGGAAGTGGTGACTGTGAGTCCTGGTACTCAGGAATATATCGATACTAGCGAATTGCTCGTCAAAAAATGACGGCAATGACATTGTAAGTGAGCTAATGGTGTTTGGTGTATATAATGTGGCTGACTTAGCATCCTTCGTTTTCTATGTGGTGCGACTTTTTCGGAATATCCGTAGCTGTTTGGTGGTGTTTTGCGTGTTTTGCTCCTCTCCCTGTGACTCTTCCCCCCCTCTGACTCTTCCCCCTCCTCTCCCCCCTGTGACTCTTCCCCCTCCTCTCCCCCCTGTGACTCTTCCCCCTCCTCTCCCCCCTGTGACTCTTCCATCTCCTCTCCCCCCTGTGTCTCTTCCCCCTCCTCCCCCTGTGTCTCTTCCCCTCCTCTCCCTCCCCTGTGTCTTCCCCTCCTCCTTCTCATGTGTCACCTCCTCTCCCCGTGTCTCCCCCTCCCCCCTTTCCCTCCCCTGTGTCTCTCCCTTCCTTTTCCTCCCCTGTGTATCCCCCCTCCCCTGTGTTTCTTCTCCCTCTCCCTCCCCTGTGTCTCTCCCTTTGGCATCTCTCCTCCCCTCCCCTGTGTCTCTTCCCCTCCCCTGTCTCTCTTTGTCCCCTCTCTCCCTCCCCTGTCTCTCTTTCCCCCTCTCTCCCTCCCCTGTCTCTCTTTCCCCCTCTCTCCCTCCCCTGTCTCTCTTTGACCCCTGCCGGTTGTTCTTCCTTCATCAGTGGGGCAGGGGGGAGACGTGGGGTGCCGGTTGCAAGGGCCGCAGTTGCAAGGGCCGCAGGTGCTCCATCCCAGCAACTGAGGCCCTTGCCCGCGAAGCGAGGGCTGCGGCTCGCTGCGCGAGCCCGCAAGCATGAGCAACGGCCCGTACGCTCACAACTATATATGTGATTCAGAACAAGTGATTCAGAGCCGCGGCCCTCGCGAAGTGGGCAAGGGCCTCAGTTGCTGGGATGGAGCGCCTTCGGCGCTCCATCCCAGCAACTGAGGCCCTTGCCCACAGACCTCGCTACTCGAGTGCCGCGGCTCGCTCAGCGAGCCGCGGCCCTCACTAGGCGGGCCCGCAAGCATGAGCAACGGCCCATACGCTCACAACTATATATGGGATTCAGAACAAGTTTGAACAAGTATGGTAAATAATTTATTTACCCAACCACTGCATGCAGTGCTTTTCAGATCAAATTTCAAAGGTTTGAAGACCATTAGCATTTTGCAGTAGTGAAGCATTTCATTTTTAAAGGGACTCTCTAATCAACTAATAAGGTAAGTTTGCTAAAAGATAATATGAATTTTCCAGCCTTACAAGTGTGATTGCAATACTGATATTCATCTTAAATGGACACAGAAGGTGATCTATTTCTGGTATAATGTAAAACTACAAGTAGTAACAAGTACTTTGACAATGTTATTTTGCAGTAAAATGACATTGAACTTTGTTACTTGTGTCTATTTATTAGCCTTTCCGACCACCCCTTGTAGATCTTTGTCTTGTGTTATAAATTAATCATTGTGGCTTCATGGATATAACAGTAAAAAATGTAACTGAAGATGTTCCTTTCTGTGTCATATTTGACACACACTTTTTTGTTAGAACCACACAAACATATTTAAGAAGCTTTTGTCCTAAAATGTGTGACTTTACTTTAAAGTGGGACATTTCAGTGGCCAAGAAGGACAGGAGGGTTTCCTCTAAAAACATATACTGCGCCTCCAATAGAGGAACAGTTGTATTTTTCTTTCCAATGCAGTAGGGAGATTTTTCTGGTGGTGGTTTTGCTATACATAGATCCCTATTAAATTCCAAGCCTGCAGTGGCTGTTCTACAGGCCGTATGTCTGCTGGAAAAGCCGTTAAGGACATAGCCGGAATACAAATCCGTAAACTATGCTTCAACACGTAGCAATCTATTAGTTATGGGTATAGACTAAGCCAATACTAAAATAAACTGTCATCATTACATCACTAAAACATAGTGGTTACATTTCTGTATGGGCTGACTTGGGTGATTAGAGCCAATCAGGGGCTGATGGATATGGGGGCTTGGCTTGTCCTCCCCAGGATGGGTCTAGGGGAGGTACTTCCCAGTGGAGGGAACCAATTTGCAATACCCACAAAGGAAAATCAGTACCCTGCCATGGCCAGAAGATGTCACTACTGGGCACATGTGTAACTGTCCCCAGCTCTGCAGTGATTAGACAAATGGCCGCACAATTAGAGAGTCTCCTGGTCAGAGAACAGACAGTCCCAAGTGATCTTCACAACCACTTCCCCTCCCCCCCCTTCGACTCAGCAAAAAGGTGGTAATCTTCCTGGATTGCCCCTGATGAGCGGGCTGATCACTGGTCCTCTTGTTAGGACAGCCCATCAGCATTCTGGTTGGCACTTCCCCATCTGTATTTAATTACAAAGTCCAGTGCCTAAAGCACAAGACTCCACAGCAGCAGCCTCCTATTGTCTCCAGCTACTCGGTGAAGCCAGCACAGCAGGTTGTGGTCTGTGACCACCGTTAAACTCGAAGCACTTAGGCACTAATTGGCTACGAGTCGAGAAGTGGAGGGAATCAAGCACGCGGGACTTAGCCTACAAACACTACAAAATGCGGCTTAGCCTACAAACACAAAATACAACAAAAAGATTACCTATAACACGGGAGAACAGCCAGGACATCTGGTGAGGTGAAGTGAGGTGAAACGTGAATTTAAGTAGTTTCGTTGCTTGAAAAAGCGAGAAAAAAATTGGTGGACGAAAAAAATGAAAACGAGGCTACACGACCCTGAACCTCGCAAAACACAGTCAGCGATGTACTAATACTAATAGGAAGGACGTAAAATGAGCGCACAACGCTGAAAAACATAGACTAACATCGCCATTTTACAATACTAACTTACACATTTACACATTAACATTGTGAAATGGCGGACTTCCCACCTAAACCACAAATTTTGTCTTGTGCACGCAGCGTATATATAGGGCACACTTGCCACAGAACTGAAACTTTCTCCTCAAGTGATGACAGTCTGACTGGACATTTTCTGCTGCCGAAAAATCCAAAGAGATTGTTAGCTCTTCACGATACTGATTGCTGAATATTAAATACAAAAAGGTACAATATATTAATAATCATTAATCAATAATTAATTAATTTATTAATTATTAATAAAAAAGGATTACTTAAACAAATTGAGCAAACAAGAATTTACGCTTGATTTAGTTTAGCAATACTTTCATGCTTAGCTGTTTGTAATATATTTTTTTTTATAATTTATAATTTATTTGTTTTCAGACAAACATAACAAAACAAAAAAAAACAAGACAGAACAATATACAAAGTAAATCACATCTTAACAACTTGATAGAATTGCTGGCATATTTAAAAACAAGATGTCTAGAATATTCCACCAACCATTATGTGCAACACAAAAAAAAGAAACAATAAATAAATTAATCTTTATCTTTTAAGTCAAACTAGAAGTATATTGGACCCATAGGTGCCAGTTTAATGCTACTATATTTTTATTAGGAAATAAATCAGTGTTTCCCTTCATTAATTCTCTACTAATATCAACCGAGTATTTTACTTCATTCCAAGAGGGGATAGTGGGTGTTTTCCAATGTTTTACTATAAGGCGTTTTGCAATCAACAGAATATGTGTATAAAGATATTTTACTTTCGACCCAAGGGTGTCCATATTTATGTTTAAAATTACTGTTTGGGGATTACAAGGTAATAGCGAACATCCCACAATAGATAGTTCTACACAAATCCTTTCCCAGAATTTTCTCATATGGGGACATTCCCACCAAAGATGGTAGGACGTACCGACCTGGCCACATTGCTTCCAACAGAGATTGTCTGAGAGGGGGTAGAATCTATTTAATAGAACCGGAGAGTAATACCATCTGTGAATGATTTTAAAATATATTTCTGTATAGACAGCGCTTATCGCTGATTTTTTAACCAGCCTAAATGAGTTATGCCAAGTAATTGGGTCAAAACTCAAACTAGAGTCTCTTTCCCATTGTACAATCCCTTTAGACTTAACAAACGGGAGAACGCTCGTCCTAACTGAAGAACATTTAGATATAATATGATTCATGTCTCCTTTTATAGCTAACACTTCCATTTTCTTACATTGAGTCACGCCCTTGACTCTGTATCCCAGTGCCTTGATGCACCTTTTTAGGGAACTAAGGTGTATCCACTGAATTTTGTTTGAACATGTGGACCTGTCTATTAATGCCCCTTTCGCATATAGATCCCAAATAAATTTAAATCCCTGTGTCTTAAATACCTGAGTAAATGGAAAATCTGCCACTGTGGAGAGTATTTCAATTGGAGTAGCCAAAGAAGGTTTATTAACCAGGGACAATTTATAGATGTTTTCATACCAGAATTTAATAACTGACCTTATAACAGGGGAAACATTCTCAAACACCCGTGGGTCGAAGTTAGGAAGCCACAATAGTGTAGCTAGCGGATTCTTACTGAGTAAGGTTTCTTCTATAGAAAACCAAATTGGTTTCTCGCTAGAGATGGACCATCTTACTGCATGAGAGAGTAGTATGTTGGGTTGAATCTCCAATAATGAAGGATAGGCCAACCCTCCCTTTTCAAACTTGGCATAAAAAGTATTTTTCAATAATCTTGACTTCTTGCCATTAAATATGAAGTGATCTAAATCCTTCTGAATAATAAATAAAAATTTCTTGTTTATTTTGCCCGGAATGCATCTTAAAAGGAAGGTTAGTTTAGGGATAATGGTCATATTAACGGCTGTAATTCTCTCCAGTAAAGGTAATTTTAGCAAGCGCCATTCATGCAGCAAAGGTCTTATTAATTTCATTTTCTCGACTAGACTGGTTTTTAAAATTTCATTAATTTGGAAGGTAAACCTTACTCCTAAGTGAACTATGCCTCTTGATTTCCAATTGAAAGGATATAATTCTTCCATTCTCCTAAGTGAATCTAGTCCAATTCCCCACATAAGGGTGTCTGTCTTATTAAGATTAACCTTAAAATAAGAAACCCTACCATACTTTCTCATTATATCGTAAGCATATCTACAGGATTTCTCGGGATTACTTAATGTCAGGACAATGTCATCAGCAAATGCCATAAATTTAAGGTCCAACTTATCTATCTTAATCCCTTCCACCTCAGTTGAATCTCGTAATAGTATTGCCAGTGGCTCCAAGAACAGGGCGAACAATAGAGGGGACAGAGGACATCCTTGTCTAGAGCCAGTACTGATCTTAAACTTCTCTGAATCGGCCTCAGGACTTGTTATATAGGCTGTGGGAAAGGAGTATAAGGCCTTTATTGATCTAGTTGCAAACTCAACCAAACCAAATTTCTGTAGGGTGGCCATAAGGAAGTCCCAGTTGACCCTGTCGAATGCTTTTTCGGCATCTATCGACAAGGTCAAACTGGGAGTCCCCTTCCTCCTGATAAAGGTCAAGGTATCAATCAGGCGTCTTGTATTGTCTGAGGTTTGACGACCACTCACAAAACCTGTTTGGTCGGGGTGAATCAATTTAGGTATTATTTTTTTTAATCTCTTTGCTAACACCTTGGAATAGATTTTAATATCGAAGTTTATCAATGAGATTGGTCTATAGTTCTCACATATTTCTGGGTTTTTCCCTTGTTTTAATATATTTATAATTTTTGTTTCTAATAATTCGGGACGAGTTTCTCCTGTATTTTTTATCTCATTAAAGAGATTACATAGGTTTTCCTTAAAAGTGGGAAAAAATAAATTGTAGAAGATTTGATCAAAGCCATCCACTCCTGGGGCCTTATTTTTAGAGTTCTTAATAGTATCCTCTATCTCCTCGACGGTAACTGCTTCATTCAGGAGACGCTGTTCACTTTCTGAAATATTTGGGAAAGCAATACTATCTAAGAAACTATTTATTTCCTTTTGCCCTGGAACATGAAAATTGAGGTCCTCGCCTAGGTTGTACAGTTTTCTATAATATCTCATAAAAGTCTGTGCTATTTCATCCGGATGCAGGATTAATTTACCCTTCGGGTCTCTGATTTTTAGGATTTTATTTTGCTGCCGTTCTCTACGGAGTTTGCTTGCCAATAATTTACCTTTCTTTATGACCTTGGAAGAAATAAGTTTGTTGATATCTCCATAACCAACGATCAGCACATTTTTGTAGAATTATATTAATCTGTTTATTTAATTCCTTAATTTTTTTTATACTATTAATATTATTAGGCTGTTGTTGGTTAATTAAATGTTCTTTTTCTAGATCTATATACAGCTGTCTAAGTGTAAACCCCCGATTTCTTTTAACTTTAGCGGTATATGAAATTAGTAGACCCCTTATGTAGGCTTTAAAGGTACACCACAAAGTGGCCTTAGAGGTTTCTGAATTGCTGTTAATATGAAAAAACAATTGTATTTCTTTTTTTAGGGTTTTTATCAACTCTAGATCTTTAAATATATATGAGTCCAGTCTCCAGCTTTTATATTTCCTCTTGTGATTATCATTGCCTACTTTAATAGTAATATAATGCAGAGAGTGGTCAGCCCATGGGGTAATGTGAATCTCTATTTTATCCAGTAGTCTTAACGTGTTTATATCCGACATCACATAATCAATTCTTGAATAAGAATTAAATCTACCGGAAAAAAAGGTAAATTCTTTTTCCTGAGGATGTAAAGTTCTCCAGGAGTCTAACAGATCTGCTTTAGAAATGATATTTGCGAAATTAATGGACAGCCTTGCATTTTTGGACTCAGTTTTAGAAGAATGGGTACTTAATCTATCTAAGTCATTGTCCATGGTCATATTATAATCCCCACAAAGTAGGAGAGAACCTCTTTTTATTTTGTTGACCTTCGCCAAGATTTTTTTAACGAAAGCCAATTGATTGACATTTGGAGCATACAGATTAACAAGGGTAAATATATTTTCATTAACAAGACCTTGCCAAATAATGTATCTACCAAATTCGTCAATATCTGAGTATTGTTCATGAATACTAAGATTTTTCCCAAAAAAGATGGAGACACCTCTGGATTTACTGCTAAAAGTAGAGTCAACTCTTGTAGGAAAATTCCTATTATTTGTATAGCAAGTAAGTCCCTTCTTTATATGTGTCTCCTGACAGCAGATTATATCAGCCTCAAGTTTCGTATATTCCGTAAAGGCTACTTTCCTTTTTGTTGGGGAGTTTAGGCCGTTAACATTATGGGAAATAATTCTCAAACCCATTTACAAGAAATAAAAAGTATCCAGTTGTAGGGGCGAGCCCCTTTGCCAGACGAGATAGGTTTTTAAGGAAGATTGAATTCTAAATGCTCTCCACTTTATGACTCCTATTGCTATTACAGTAATAGATTTAACCAGGGAAAATGTTTCGTGTAGCTTTATATAGTAGACAAATTCTCATTTTGCAGATGAGTATGCCGCACAGATAGGACCTCCAAATTTGATAAAAAAAAAAAAAAAAAAAAAAAAAAGAAAAAGACAAAAGAAAAAGACAAGAAAAAGACGAAAAACCGATGTTTAGAAATGCCACGAAGAGCTACATCTTCTTGGTCGAAACGCCTACATTTATATATCTCTCATATTATCTACCAAATATCGTTATCAAACTTTTGCCTAGCAGATTAAAGCTAAGGCTACTTTCCTCCCTCCCTCCTTACTCCTGTTATACCATTACCTATATTTCCTTCTTGTTATCTTTTCTTTTCCTTTCCCTTTTCCTTCTACTCTCCCTTTGTCTATTTTCCAATGCGTCTTTGGCTACAATCTCAATTACACCTACTGGAATATCGTCAGGTTAATTTTAAAATATACATTTGACCCACCATTTGCACTGAAATCAGATACTATGTCCATTCATTTCGCTAAGTCCTACAAATGATCTCTTAAAACCTAAATGTGCAAGGAGGAAGTATTTCCTAATCCTTCCTTATTACTAATACGGACCTTCTGATACCATATAACTAATCTTTTAGTGACCTAGTGTTAAAGTTAACAGATAAGGATTTGACTACTTTATTTTACACCCTTACTTTTTACATACTAAAATTATTATTGTGATCGTGAAGATTATTGAGTGTGGAAATTTATAATGTAAATTCCATATGTGAATAATCCTAGTGCACTGATCGAGCAAATTTTATAATTTTTTATCTAAAATTGTTATAACATTATATAAAATATAAAGAGAAATAAGTGGTAAATTGTAACTGTGTTTGGTATTAATATTATAAGGTGAGAAAAGACAAACCGGAGTTTTACTAGACTTAGTGACCAGTGCATTGACGGTCTTTCTATTATTGGCCAAAGATTAATGAATTAACCTGTGTTATAGTAGACAAAGGATGACTCAAAACAGAAAAGGATATCTATTTAACAAGTTCCCATTCTGGTTTCTTTATCTCCAGTGTGGGTTTAAAGCTCCCAGCTTTTGCGGCTACTAGCTTAATATTCCACTTTTGAAGTAATTTTTTCCCCTCTTCTACATTTTTTATTTTTGTCCAGACTTGATCTCTATAAATGGAGATTCCATAAGGGAAGGACCATTTATAACGAAATTCATTTTGTCTCAGAGTCTGAGTTATATCAAAGAATTCCCTTCTTTTAAGTAGGGTAAAGGCTGAAACATCAGAGAAGATCTTAATATCACCATAAGGGGGCTCCAGACCTAACCCTAGAAAATTAGCTCTAACTATAGCTTCCTTAAACGGAAGATGATGAAATACTATAATTACATCTCTTGGTACAAGTTTGTCCATATTTTTGGGCAGGGGAATTCGATGGATACTCTCAATTTTACGATCCTCTGGGCCCATTTCAGGGGCTATATTAATAAGCATTTCTCTAATATAGTCACTCAGGTTGTTATCTTGGATGCTTTCCTGTATTCCCCTTATGCGAAGATTTTTTTTCCTCGAGCGATCTTCCTGGCTATATAGCCTCATCGTTAAATCTTCAATTTTATCTTCCAGTGAAGAGGAATATTTTAATAAAGAGTTATGGTCCAATATCAACTTATCACATTTGTTTTCAAGTAGTTCAATTTTCTGATTTATATCAGATATTGATTGGGAGTTGTTTGAAATTGACTTTGAAAGGTCTTCAGTGATCTTCAACTGGAATTCTAGCATTAAAGCTCTCATTTTTGAGCAGGTTAGGACCTCTTCTTCCTGCATTAGAGAGCTACTATCGTGTCCTTGAATTGATGAGTCAGAAACCTGATTAATCGTTGTATCTACGATTGAATCATTGTATGATGAATTCCCTTTTGTAGTTGATTTTTTAGGACCAAAGAAGGCTGGAGGATTTTGTACCTCTTTTTTTATCTTTAGTTTTACTTTTAATAGGCATATTGTAGGCCCTTTATTCTTACCAAATGGTAATTAAACCTTGGAAGATAAATTATCTTTATTAGCAAATATAAATGTTCACTTGATAATCCAATTCATCCAAGCCGCTAATAAAGATCTGGGGAGTAAGGACTAACGCCGGGGAGGGGCCAGATGTCCACTTTACTCAATACAGTCTATCTTATTTACAGCGGAGATCACTCTCTGTATAACTGCTGACCCCAATATCAAGCAATCATATAATCCTCTTAGGGATTTTATATTTGTCCCTTAATATAGACAATCCTGCGGTAAAGTCCAGTTAATGAATAGGAGCTCCGTGCTCACAGTTTTTATAGGTCCGTTTGACTGAGATGCAGTTCGTATATAAGGGACATAAGGGCCATATACCACTCCTAGGGGCTATTTACCCCTCTCTGGGTACCAGCTGTTAGGGGCCAAGCCAGTTTACAGATACACCAACTCTTTTTTATCTTTGATTTTAATTTTAATAGGCGTATTGTGGGCCCTTTATTCTTACCAATTGGTATTTAATCCTTGGAAGATAAGTTATCTTTATTAGCAAATATAAATGTTCTCTTGATAATCCAGTCCAACCAGTGGGCTAATAAAGATCTGGAGAGCAAGGGCTAACGCCGGGGAGAGGCCAGACATCCACTTTACTCAGTACAGTCTCACTTAAATAAAGCGGGGATCTCTTTCTGTATGTCTGCAGGCCCCAATATTAAGCAATCTTGTATTCCTCTTTGAAATTTTATATTTGACCCATTATATAGGTAATACTGTGATAATGTCCAGTTAATGAGTTGGAGCTCAGTACTCACAGTTTTTGTAGATCAGATTAACAGAGATACAGGTCCTATATGGGGAGGATAAGGACCATATACCCTAGGGGCTATTTTTCCCCTCTGGGTGCCAGCTGTTAGGGGCCAAGTCCATTTACTGGTATGCCAACTTCAGCTGCTGCAGTCCACTCACTCTCCTTTAGGCCTGTTGTTCCTGCTGTATTTGCCTGCTATAATGGCCTCTTTAAACATCCAGCTGCATCTCCCACTTGCTGGTTGCTGGTTGGTATGCTGTGGCTGAGGAAGCTAACTCCTCTCCATTGTGGGCCACATACAGCGTCACTTTCCTCAGTACCTTAGTTACCTTAGTGGACTCCTGCCTCCTTCCCCACTATTCCTTACTTGCAACCCCCGACATCAAGTCACTACAGGGAGATCAGGAGGGACGGGAGGAGAGATCTGGCGTCTTCATGGCGTTTCAGACCTTCCTGCGTCCGCCTAAACTGGCGGCAACGTCATTTCCGGTTCCGTCGCAAGTCCTCCGGGCGAAAAAAAAGGATCCTGTGTGTTTGTAATATATTAATTCATTGAATAATTAATTAATAATGTACTTTAATTTATTAAATTAGTAATTAGTAATCATTAAGAAAAAAAAGGTTAAAGTTTATTAATACATTAATTCAAAAAAATGTCTAAGACATTTACTTATTGATACAGTAGATATTAATGCACATTATTTTAACAATTAATTATTAGTAATTATTATGAACAACAAATATTTCATATTTTACAATGCCTTTAGTTTAGGAATATATTACTGCTTAGCTCTTTAGAATACATTTAGTCAGTGGTTAATTGATTATTAATGTACATTAATTTATTAATTTATAATTAGTAATATTAACAAAAAATAAAAAGCACCACAAACAAGATATATATTTTAAGATGCACTGACATATCCGTGATGATGCTGATTGCTTCATAGGAATTAATCCAAATATTACAAATGCTTTTCCTCTTATTTGACAGTTTCAGTTTTACTAAGAACTTAAATATATGGACTTCATGCAATCAAAAATTAATGGAATACAATGACTATAAAAAAAATTCATGTTATTTCACAGATTACTCATCTCTGCACCCGACTGAAGACAGAGAGTGAATTCACAAGGATTTTTACATAAACAACAGCAATTTCACAGGTATATGATTTCATCATGCCCTTGTGGTTTTAGATTGATGACACTTAATGATAGGGCTCTATATAATGACATAGCATATTATTTTTACATAACATTTTAGTTAATGAACATCTATCCAAAACTAAGTTTAAAAAAATATTTATATATATGCTATGTGCTTAGAAAGTGCCCTATTGCTTTGAACAACTTGAAAATCAATGAGGTTTTTAGTATTTCATTTTTACAGTAACAAAAAAAAGCAATATAAATATGCCTACCTAATTGAGTCTTAAAGAATCTAAATTAGACATCATAACTAAATGAATTGCATAGTTAAGAAAATTGAACATTATTTTATGCCACATCTATACTTTAATAATAGCTGTTTCTGTTTGCCCTTCTTTACGACAACATAATTAACTTTTTAGGTTTACCATTGATCTCAGTTCTTGATTAATTCAGTAACGTATATTCATTTAGTAATGACTTAATAATTCATTAGTCCCAAATATATATATATATATATATATATATATATATATATATATACTGTATATATACCAATATATATATATGTGCAGTGCTTTGCTTTTTAATATATGCCAACAAAAAAATGGTTTCATTTATTGCAGAGAAAAAATAAAAAACGATTTTAAAATCTTTGCATTCTTTAATGAATGCTATTTACCTTTGGATTGAGAGCAGCTACAAACAATATGTACAGAACAAAAAAACATGATATCTTACACCTGTATTAACAATTAGAGATTACAATGGCGGATAATGGAGAAGACACCATTGAACGCAAAAGAAGATTGGCAAGCAAAAGGAGGCAAAGGTGGAGAGATGCACAGTCACCTGAAACTTCCCAACACTTAAGAGAAGAAGACCGGCAGAGACTTTTAAATAAAAGAAAAATGAGTAAGAAAGCACAAAGTGAGTGTGCTGGAGCTTCAAAGAAACTGAAAAGTAAACAAAAACGTGTCTGTGAACCATTGCCCACTGATACAATACTGCCTATTGACACCAATATTCAGACACATGACACCAATGTAGAGATAGAAAGTTGTAGTGATATCTATGTTGAGGAAGCTCAGCATAATGCGTTTATTAGAGCACTAACAGTAGTCACTCATTATTGTGGATTACTCAATGTTGTTTGTCAGTTTTGTGGGGCCTATCATTTTCTCAAGGAAAGACCAACTGACAGAGACTTCATTAGTTGTTGTCAGAAAGGAAAGGTAAGACTTCCACAAAGACACACATTTCCAGATTATTTACAAAGTATCATGAGCGATCCAACATTTCCAAATTATACCAACAGTGCAATTTCATTTGCTTCAATGGGTGCTACATTAGCAGAAAATTACCCAGGACATGGTCCTTACTGTTTTAGAGTTCAAGGGCAAATTTACCACCAAACTTCACATTTGCACCCACAAAAAGGAGAGCAAAGGAAATTTGCACAGTTATATGTCTTAGATTCAATGGAAGATGTTGAACAAAGAATGACGCTTCCAGAAAATAAAAAGTGTTTGTGCATAGTCTTTGAACAGCTGCATAAAATTAGGGCCAACATCCCATACAGTCAAGCATACAAACAATTAGCACAGGTTGAAACAGAACAACAAGCTCAAAGTCATCAATTGACAATGCCAAGAGTAAATATAGTGTTAAAAAGAGATGGCAACACTGATCAAAGACAGTATAATGAAGATGGTGAACCACCTTTTCAGTGGGATATTAGAATATATCCACGCAATGAAGAACAACCTTTTATAAACATAAATATATTAAGTTGTAATTTAGATCCAATGTCATATCAAATTTTCTTACCAAATGGTGGACCTTGATGGGAACCAAAATTACAATTGCAAAGTTATCCCAATAGTAAAGTTCGTGTTGGATGCAATATTTCTATGCTGGAATATAAAGTGGCACAAAATGCTATTCGGGATTCTTTTAATCCTATTTTATGTGGGGGCAAACTCACACATCAATGGATTATTGATTCCTATCTACAAGTCGAAGCAAATAATCTACATTTTATAAAACGTCAACAAAATAAGCTTCAAGTAGAACAGTATTGTGGATTGATGGATTATGTCGCTGAATTGGCTACCAACAAAGACTTTCCAGCTGGAAGAGCAATTATTTTGCCACCCACTTTCCAATTATCTCCTCGCAAAATGTGAGAAATATATAATGATGCCATGCCTATTGTCACAAAATTTGGAAAAACAGATTTATTCACTACATTCACATGTAATCCTTAATGGCCAGAGATGAAGGAAAATTTGAATCTGGGACAAACTACTTCTGACCGACCAGATTTAGTGGCAAGAGTATTCAAAATAAAACTCAATTCATTAATACATGATATAACTAAAGCACAGTTATTTGGAAAATGTGTGGCTTTATATTTAATATCATTGAATTTAGAAAAAAGGGACTGCCACATGCTCACATACTTTTAATACTGCAGGAAAAAGATAAGTTGAATACTGCAGAGAGAGTGGATTCAGTCATTACTGCTGAATTGCCAAATCCAGAAAAATATAACAAAATATTTGAGATTGTAACACACAGAATGATTCATGGGCCATGTGGAGATATGAATCCAAATTCACCATGTATGTAAAATAAAAAAATTACAAAAAATTTCCAAAACAATTTCAAATGCAAACTTATGCTAATTGTGATGGATACCCTTTGTATAAAAGAAGACAAGGACAAACAGCTATTATCCGTGGACAAAAGGTTGATAATCGATATGTCGTTCCATACAATCCACATTTGCTCATGAAGTACAATGCACACATAAATGTTGAAGCTTGCACTTCTATTGAATCCATCAAATATGTGTATAAATATATATATACACAAAGGATATGATGCAGCAACTGTTGTTGTGCAAGGTGCAGCAAAAGAAAAGGAAAATCCAATTTTACATGACAAACTTTCTAATTATTTAGATGCTCGCTATGTCAGTGTTCTGGAAGCAATGTGGCTGCTTCTGAAATTTGAGATGCATGATCGGTCACATGCTGTGTATCGATTAGCTGTACATTTGCCACAAAGTCAGTTTGTTTGCTTTAATGCAGGCAATGAAAGAACTGCCTTAGCACAAAGTGAAAACTTACTGCATGGTTTAAATTAAACTGCCAGGACACGCAGACCAGACAATTTTTATACATCAAGATTCCATATCACTATGTATTTGTAAATGGTCTTTGGCGACAACCAAAAAGAGATACGCATAAAATTATGCCACAAATGTATACCGTCAGTCCAAGAGACATTGAACGTTTCACTTTAAGATGACTTCTTTTACATATTCCTGGTTCACAAAGTTTTGAACATTGACGCACAGTGAATGACATAGTTTATGAGACTTTCCTATTAGCTGCAAGACATCAAAACTTCATAGCAGATGATACAGAATGGGAGAGGTGTCTGGAAGAAGCAGCACTATGTCAAATGCCAAAGCAAATGAGAGAACAATTTGTGTTCATTTGCATCTTTTGCAATGTACCTGATGCATTTACTTTGTCGGAAACATTTAAATTAAATATGTCGGAAGACTTCTTGAAATGTTACAATGAGCCAATAGCACTGTTAAAAACTTTAATGGAAATTCAAGAAATATTTCTTGCTCATGGATTAAATTGTGCAAGTTTTCATTTGCCTGATCCAGGATTTATAGATGACATCAACTTTAAAAACAAAAAACAGAAGAAAAACTGGCAACTTTAAATACTTTACAACTGCAAGCATTTAATGCCATCACGAATGCTACAGATGATGAAATGGTCAAAGACCGTTATTTTTATCTAGATGGCCCTGGTGGATCAGGAAAAACTTATCTGTACAATTTTTTGATGAGTTACATTCAAGCACAGGGTCAAATAACAATGCCATTTGCAACAACTGGAATTGCAGCACTTTTGTTAGAAGGTGATAGAACTGTGCATAGTGGATTTAAACTGTCAGTTACCATTTTAGAAACATCAGTGTCAGATATTTGACTGAATTCTTAACAAGCCAAAAAAAAATAAAAAAAGTAAATTAATTATCATAGACGAGGCAACAATGATGTCATGTCATGCTTTGCAATGTATTGATAGATTCTTAAAAGAAGTGGTGGATAATAATTTGCCATTTGGTGGAAAGGTGATGTTGTTAGGAGGAGATTTTAGGCAAACATTACCTGTTGTGCCACATGGAAATAGAACTGATATCGTTGAAAAATGTATCAAAACAAGTAAACTGTGGAAAATATTTACACACCTCAAATTAGAATTACATATGAGATCTGGAGGCCAAAACAAATTCAATGATTGGCTCATTCAAATTGGAGAAGGAAAACCTCCACAAATATATGATTTACCCAATGATACCATTGAAATTCCATCAACAATGGTTTGCAAGGAGTCACTCATATGGGCAATCTTTCTAAACACTCTGAATAACGACGATAACTCAAACATTGCAAACAAAGTGATATTGCCATTAAAAAATATAGATGCATTGAATCTAAATAA
Source organism: Discoglossus pictus (assembly GCA_027410445.1). Classification (NCBI taxonomy): domain Eukaryota; kingdom Metazoa; phylum Chordata; class Amphibia; order Anura; family Alytidae; genus Discoglossus; species Discoglossus pictus. The sequence goes on from CM050173.1 coordinate 40,912,333, forward strand.
CAAAATTGTAAAATTCATCAATGCACCACAAAAGAATTATTACAGTGCAGATTCAGTTCTGGCTGACGATAAAGACAGTGAATCTAATTTTACTATAGAATTTATTAATTCTTTAACCCCATCTGGATGACACCACATGTTTTGCAACTGAAAAAAGGGGCAATTGTCATGCTACTGAGAAATATGAATCCAAAAAAAGGACTTTGTAATGGGACCAGATTAATTGTGCATGATTTAAAAGATCATTTAATACATGCAGAAATTATGACTGGGACCCATAAAGGTGAACAAGTTTTTATACCAAGAATTGATTTAGCTCCAAGTGAGAGTGGTTTGCCTTTTGTCCTTCAAAGGAGACAATTTCCAGTTATCATGGCATTTTCCATGACCATCAATAAATCTCAAGGACAAACTTTTAAGTCTGGGGGTATTTTTTTACAAGAACCTGTTTTTGCACATATACAACTCTATGTTGCTTTTTCAAGGTGCACAAATCGAGATGAGATTAAAGTTTCAATTGAAGACAACCCAAGTCAGGGTGATCTACTACACAATGGATGTATTTTTACAAAAAACACTGTGTACTATGAGGTTTTGTTATCAGAGAATAGGGGTTTCATTTTAAGTAAGAAATTTAAGGTCACTTAGCCTCTTCTTAGAGGAACACTATTTCGCTTACAAAACTATATCTACAATTTGAGAAAAATACAGTAATAACCAACAAAAAAGGAAAAAACAAAAGAAAGGACAAAACAAAAAAAAACAGTGGTTACATCCCATAGACACAAATAAAAGTCTGCTGGGCTCTTTGAAAGGGAACCAATTTCACAGACAAAAAAAATGGAATGTCTTGGAAGTCACTTTTGCCATGATTGGCCCCACAAAACAGTTAGCTTGCATCTTATTACCTTTACTGTTTATAATTCAATGTGTTTCTTTCAGGTTTGTAATCTTTAAATTATGTTTGAAAAGGACTGATAAGTTGATGCATTCTATGGGCCTCATTCTATTATCGGCCGCAGCCGTTGCGGGGCCGCAAGGACCGGCCGCAAGCTATTCTGCTATTCTATTCCCTTACGGCCGGGGATTCCGGCAGGCTTGCGGCCGGTGCCTTGCTATCTCTTGCGGCCGCTCGCGCCGGAGGAAATCCTTTGATCTAAAACGGCCGCAAGAGTTTCGGCCGTAAGAAATGCCTATTTGCAATTCAATTGCTCCGGGAAACCTCTCTGCAAGGCTAAAAACGAGCCGCTGCTTACTTGCAGGAAAGAGGTCTCGCTAGCACCAATTAAGCACATAAAATAGCTCAAATAAAGCCATCCTGCACTTTGAGAAGACTATAAAGGGATTTTAGGTGTTAGAAAAAATAGCACATAATTATCCTGTACTCAAATCCGTAAAATATTTTATTTTTAATATCCGTAAAATATCCATGTAAAAAGTCCAGAGTGCTTGGAGCACCTCAGACCCGCCCACGCCGCAGCCGGAAAATAAACAGTTAATTTGAACTCGGGTTTGGCCAGATGTGCAAGCTTGAGAGTGGGTTCCTTTTAATCCTCATGTCCCCCAATATGATCCCTAGCATTTACAGAGCTGTACAGTGCAGGCTTGAATTTATTTTTGAGTTTTTATATTTCACAGCTTACGGCCGGTTCAAAGATATGCGGCCGGCCGTAAAAGGAGATCCTTGCGGGGCCTTATAATAGAATCGCGAGTTAACTGAACCCCCGCAAGGAATCGCAGCCTTACGGCCGATTTACGGCCGATAATAGAATGAGGCCCTATGTAATTAAGGTTTAATGTTAGTAGCAACATCATCATTTGTTGAAAAATCAAAATGTTTCATTGTCTATAGATTATTGATCCAGGGACAAATTTGATTGCCAGTTAATGGAGTCAGGAAGGAATTTTTTTCAACAAATTTACAAAGTTGAATTATTTTTTTTCCCCATTTGCCTTCCTCTGGATTCAATATTCAAGATCTCTTAATGTTTGCATTGTTATCATTGTATGTTAAAAGGTTTGAAAAGTTAATTTATTGACTGTTACTAAAGATTTATGTCATTTGTAGCAGAAACATTTGTTAACAAAATTCAATGTATAATTAAATCGAAATGATTCATCCAGGGAGTAATCCGATCGCCATTTAATGGGGTCAGGAAGGAATTCATTTTTTTCCCCTTTTGGGACAATTGGCTAAGTTGCAATGGTTTTTTTTACTGTTTGCCTTCCTCTGGATTCAATACCTATGTGCTTTACCAGGAGTTTAAATACAAGTTGTATGTTAATAAGCATTCTGTCATGGTTGAAGACACTCATTTAGAGAACGTTCAATGATTTCATGTTAGTGTTGTTAAAAAACAAATTCATTACCCACTGTTTACAATGTAAGTTGCATATTAGAAACCTTGATGTAATGGTTCACAATATGTATTCTGAGAAATGTTATGGATTGTCATATTAATTTTCGATACATGACAATTAAAAAGTTTGATATGGTTTAACAGTACATTGTTAAAAAAATATTTAATATACATTTTTGTACTTCTTTGTAGATAAGAAAAAGATTCAGAGTGATAGAGAATCACATTGTGTCACAAAGAACATTTCCAGCTTTTAAATTGTATTGACCATCATTTTTTGATGGTCAAGTCACTAGTATATATATATATATATATATATATATATATATATATATATATATATCACCAGCCATCACAGGGTTCCCTACATATACTGTAAATGTATTCATATTCAGTCAGGATCACTAAGGATCACTAATCAATTAGGTTAGGTCCTCTTAACATTATATCAGCATTCACTAAGGGCCTGCTACAATTATAATAAAAATATATACATAATCATCTAGGGACTCCTACTTTGAAATAAGTATTAACCTATTCAGCCATAATCCTGTGCAATCAAATAAATATATACATATTTAGGTCCCCTCTAATACTATACTGAATATATACCCATATTCAGCCAGTGTCTCATATAATCATATTTATATATAAATATTCACTTAGTAATAAAGTATATAAATATTTAGTCAGTGTCTCATACAAACAAACAAACATATAATTAGCCAATATCTCCTATAGACATGTACAAGGGATTAGCCAGGGGCCATCAAAATATAAATATTAAACCTCAGTTGTCAATTATTTTATTAATGTATACAAATTCAGGGAGGTTCACCTATAATCATATGAATGTATACAAATTCAGCCATGTTCACCTATAATTATAAACACATACATATTTAATCAGGGTCATCTATAATCGTAATTTCTCCATGGTACCCTATTTTTATTTTCTACATATATACAGTATTCAGCCACGGCTCCCTCAAATCATTTACATTGACATATAATCACCAAGGTCGACCATAATTATAATATACATTTAACCAGCTTTACATGTAGACATACAAATATATGAATATTCAGCTATGGTCACCAATAATTATAATACAAATACATAACCTATTTACAAATACATAACCTAAATATTTAACCAGGATCAACTATAATTAAACAAATGTACACTTATTCAGCAAGGGTTACCTACAATTAGCATAACAATATATAAATGTTCATATAAATACAGAAATAAATATTAAGCCAGGAATACCTTAGTCATATAAATAGCCATTAAGACAGAAAACTATAATCAAGTAAATAAACTACCTCTAAGAATAAATACTATTGAGGAGCTGCTTTCTACCAATATTTCCTTACAAAAAAACATTTTAGTGAAATAAACATTTTATAAACTTACTTATGCTGCCTCTGTTTATCTGGTGCACTTTCTGTCCATTCTCTACACTCAGCAGGAAAGTCATGGGTTGAAGAAGTGAACAGTGAGCTCTAGTTCTAGTCGGTGAACCGCATTTGGCTTTTAAGCCCAAAAACTAAAATTTCTTAGGGGTTTTAAGAAAATAAATGGGTCCCCCTCAGAGGAAAAAATGCCCATAGGTGGCTGCCTAGTTTGCCTAATGGGTAATCCAGCCATGGCTTTGACACTGATGCCTTCATGCATTTGATTACTGAGAACCTATGTTTCCATTATACTAATTTCATGTTAAACTCATTTTGATGTTGTTGTGGCCAAGTGTTTACAATTTCCATGCTAAATCTGATGTTAATTTCATCATAATTAAACACCATTTTACATATTGATGCACAAAATCTGCATTAAGTGTGACATCATGATGACTATTTACTTTTAAAAACGTAGTCATGTGAAGATGACAGGGACACATGTGTGGTATTCAATATGTTATTGGTATTAATCACCATTAAGCTTACGTGGTTTTACACATGTCACATGTGATTTTATTTATAACATAATGCAATAACACTAGATATGATATAACATATTTATTATTGGTATATATATATTGTCCCGTGCATGACAGGAATGGCATGGGACTTCTCCAGACAGGTATACCCAAGATTCCTGTTGATAGAGGTAAGTTCCATGGGGCTCTTTCTGCCTCTCTACAGCCTCCTTGTGCTTTGGTCTGGTCTTCCATTACAGCTAAAACACTAATGCAATACCACTTGTCATGATTTGTCCCCATATCCCCACCTATAACAACCTGTTACATGCTCCCTATGAGAATCTAGCGCATGGCCTTTGCTATATGGTGACCTAACTGTTTTGTTCACTGTCACTTGTCCCTAATGTCTAGCCCTTTACTGTGTGGCAAGCACTTTAATAATGGACAATGCATTAAAGCATTTGTTGTAAGCCATGTGGGTTTACTGATATGCATTAACTAGTGTTTTACCTTACCCCTGATAATGATGTGTGTTATGTGGAGGTGTGTTATTTCCAATAGTTGATGTTCCCATATGTTTACTGACTCAGACATATTGATGATGTATTATATTTATATTTTCCACATATGTGCTCATGGGATTTCTAATGAACTTACATGCTTTTCCATAATAATTTCATACTGTACTGTATTTTATTAGCTTTTAATGGCTCCCACAAGGCTTTTAAAACCATTTATAGGTGCTCTTCAGTGCACATAATTTTCGCTTCCCAAATCTAATCAGTTTACGAGTTGCGAATAATAAATAATTTGCAAGTTCTCAGTAAATTAACAACTGAATAAGCTTTGAGTGAAAATCAGTGGAACATTCACCCGTAATTTAGTGGGTATTTTTAAGTAGTTGGTAGCACATTTTGACAGTCATGAAAAAAACTGTCAATTGAATAGCTACATTGTATATTTACGAGTCTACGAGTGGTGTAACTCCAGAACAAAAAAAGAATTGTACAGGGCCTATAGTCTTTGGCTGAGACATTATATGTTTTTTTTTTTCAAAACATAGAGAAAATCCCTTTTTGTATTTTTACCACATTTTCTTCCTTAACATTATTATTCTTATCTCTTTATTTACATAGCACCAACATATTCCATAGCACAGAGGTGGAGTAAATAATGACTATGACAATACATAATTTGACAGACGGATGCTTTATTTCCGTAACTTAGGAAAGATATCACATCAGTCCCTTAACCTTTTACACACAAATATTACCTAATTTGATTACAGGGGTTTTCACACTTTATGACAAACATCTTGAAGGGCTGGGTTTAGTGAAATATCAGAAGTCTCAGGCACATCTTTGTAAGTTTTTCAAAATTGGCATATATTTTACAATCATTCTCCAGTGCTTTATATACATTAGTTTTAGTTTTGCTTTCCAGCAACCCTAAGTAATGACTATAGTTTTGAGTGTAGATGTGCTTTTAGAGGCCATGAATTACACCACCTCCTTACTTCCTTGTATCTTAAATGATTTCTATTAACTTATATATGTGTGATGATGAAACATAGTATTATATTTCTCTTTTATTCGCCGTATATGTTTTGTTCATTTATGTATGTGCCAATTTAAGCACACATTATTAACTGTGTAAATAAAACTTATTTTTTATATATTTTATTGTTTCTACTACTTATTTTAAGTCTAAGCAATCAGATTATTCCCTATAGGATTTAGAGTCTATGTCAAACAGTGTTTATTTTCTCCTTCTTACATATGAAACATAGTATTGACAGTATATGATGTTCACAAATGCATGCAGTCATACATCACATTAGCATATTATATGTTTTAGAATTCAACATGTCTGTCTATAATAATGTTTTCTATGTTACCCAATGCTTTACTTTATTTCACTACTTTATTGCTGCCAGTAGTCACTATTTAAATAGTAATCCAGGCTTCTTGAAGGCCTTTTTCTACCTTTACCAGTGGTTTAAGGTACCTGGAGTATTTTATAGATTCTGAGCACTCAGGAAGACTTCCTATTAAACTTCTGAGTGTGTAGGACTCACTGCTGGAGCCATGTGATTGCAATTTTCAGGATATTAATGGGACAGGTACTAAGGGCTTACGATATTAGGTACATTATGAACACCCAGAAGGCGTTTCTGAAATGTTATATTTAGGTGGGTGAAGTGATAGCTCTGAAGGGATTTCTGAGTAAACTTCACATTTTTGCCTACTGGAGCAATGGAATGGAGGCCTTGATCAGGTAGCTACGGAGCCTTGCCTAATCTGGGAGCCATGTGTAAGATTGTAATCTGAGTATTCATGTGGCATGTGTCAATGTGTTAAAGTGAAGTTAATTGATGAAAGAGCGTGTTGTGGAGAAATAAGAGGTAAGAAAGGAAAAGTTTGGAAAGAGAGTAGAGGGTAATTAGCAACTATGTATGTGATTGTATCAGCTATGAGAAATGGAGGATATATTGCAGAAATCTACACTATAAAAAAGCAAAAATCATAAGGGGTTAAGTGTAAACAGAATAGGTGGGAGACACTAGGGATCAGTACAGAGGCAGCAGAAAAGATGGTGGTATGTTAGGACGTGGGTCTGGATATAAAAAAACCTGTCAGGGAAACATATTAAGAATGCACGTTTTGGGTGTGTAGAATTAGGAGTAAATGATAGAGGAGAGGCGAGTTAAACAAAACATATGTTGCTGCATGTAAGAATACCCATGTTAATGTGGAAAATATCAATAACAAACTAAATATGCGTTGCCATGTAATAAGCCACAGTTTAAAATAATACTTTTTTTAGTTGCAGTCAAAGAGGTACAGAGGTGTTTTGTTAATCTGAATTTCATGTTATGGATCAGAACACAATAGCCGAGTTGGTGAAGTGAAATGAGAAAAATATATACATAAAGTGCAAGTCAGTGTTAGGTTCTAAAAAAAATATCCAAATCTTTGATGATCCCCAGGAGCACCATCAAATCTATCATAACCAAATGGAAAGAACATGGCACAACAGCAAACCTGCCAAGAGACGGCCGCCCACCAAAACTCACGGACCGGGCAAGGAGGGCATTAATCAGAGAGGCAGCACAGAGACCTAAGGTAACCCTGGAGGAGCTGCAGAGTTCCACAGCAGAGACTGGAGTATCTGTACATAGGACGACAATAAGCCAGACGCTCGAAAGAGTGGGGCTTTATGGCAGAGTGGCCAGAAGAAAGCCATTACTTTCAGCAAAAAACAAAATGGCACGTTTTGAGTTTGCAAAAAGGCATGTGGGAGACTCCCAAAATGTATGGAGGAAGGTGCTCTGGTCTGATGAGACTAAAATTGAACTTTTTGGACATCAAAGAAAACGCTATGTCTGGCGCAAACACAACACATCACATCACCCAAAGAACACCACATAGTGGTGGCAGCATCATGCTGTGGGGATGTTTTTCAGCAGCCGTAACTGGGAAACTGTTCAGAGTTGAGGGAAAGATGGATGGTGCTAAATACAGGGATATTCTTGAGCAAAACCTGTACCACTCTGTGCGTGATTTTAAGCTAGGCCTGAGGTTCACGTTCCAGCAGGACAATGACCCCAAACCCCAAAGCAACAGTATTGAGTGGTTTAAGGGTAAACATGTAAATGTGTTGGAATGGCCAAGTCAAAGCCCAGACTTCAATCCAATAGAAAATCTGTGGTCAAACCTAAAGATTGCTGTTCACAAGCGCAAACCATCCAACTTGAAGGAGCTGGAGCAGTTTTACAAGGAGGAATGGGGCAACCTCATAGAGACTTATCCTGGAGCTGTGATTGCCGCAATAGGTCTCTCTACAAAGTATTGACTTTAGGGGGGTGAATAGTTATGCACATTGATTGTTATTTTGTCCTATTTGTAGTCTGTTTCACAATAAAAAACAAAAAAACAAAACATCTTCAAAGTTGTGAGCATATTCTGTAAATTAAAAGATGCAAATCCTCAAACAATCCATGTTAATTCCAGGTTGTGAGGCAACAAAACACGATAAATGCCAAGGGGGGTGAATACTTTTGCAAGGCACTGTAAAAGTCCATCTCTAGTCCATTTCATTTGTTGTCAGTGTTACGTTATTTTTTTCATGATATTGGAAAATGTATTTCAACAAATGGTGCTAGCAGAAAGTAAGTGTTAATTTGCATAGTGTAATATTTTTCATTATTTATTTATTTTCATCTAGCAGCTTTTTGTAGCACATACAGCACAATTGTGCTCTAGTCATACATTTACTGTATTTTATGTATTAAGGTTATTTTAGAAGCTTCTTAGAGAAAGGGGAAACAACAACATTTAAATTCTATTGAAGACAGAGATTAATGTAAAACCAAAAATAACAAATGATGTGGCCATTTGTCAAATGGTCATAACTGGGACTGTTTTACTAATATATGTCAGAATGCTGAGCCTCCAATGGGTTCTTTTTTTTAATTTTTTTTTAAGGTTTATAGCCCCAAATCCCAGTGATTTATAAATGTTCAGACAGTATGATTATACATGTTTACGCCTTAGAGTTTCTACTATTGCCAGTTTTATGTTATACTGGGGTTACCTGATAGCTTACATAGAAATAAAATAATAGATACTGGTAGTATCTTCGGTCTCTAGCTCTCAGCTCACTCTTGGCTGAGTACATTCCTTCAGTGGTTTAATGTGCTTTTGACATTTCTATATTATGTTCAATAGCTCTATTGTGCTCGAATGTCATGATAACGTCCTTAAAACTGCAAAAGTTTGAATACTAGTAGTATTTTCTATTTCTAGCCACAGTAAATAGTGTAAAAAATTATCCTGCTGAGACTTAGCTGAGACAGCATAGAATAATCTAGAAATAGAACATACAACTAGTATTCAAACTATTTACTACAAAACAACTGCAGTAAAAATACAGAACTCAACAATCACAAGTACTTTGAATTATTTATCCTTTAGCATGCATGACATCTAGCTGCAAGTAAGGATTATTGATTGTGTAAGAAAATTTGGCTGAGACAACAAAGAATAAGCCAAAATTCTGAACATTTTATCAGAATTCTAGCTGCAGGAAAGCACTGTGAATAGTGTGAGAAATTATCCTGCTAATAGTTGGCTGAGACAGCAAATAATAAGCTAGAAATAGAACATACTCCTAGTATTCAAGCTATTGCAATTGTAAGGAAGCTATCTGGAAATTCCAGTACAATAATGCTCGTGAACATAATATAGAATTGTCAGTAGCACATGACCGCTGAAGGAATTTACTACCAGTATCTAATAATTTCATATGTAAACTATCAGATAATCCCAGCACTGCTGAACATAACATCAAATTGCAAATAGTAAAAACTCTAAGGCATAAAAAATAATAATCATACTGTCTGAAAGTGTATACATCACTGGAATAAAGTCAGATTTGGGACTACAAGCCATTTATGCTAAAAAAGAACCCATTGGAGGCCCAGCCTTCTGACATATAATAATAAAACAATCCCAGTATTGACCACTTGACAAAGGGCCACATCATTTGTTGTTTTTAGAACTGTCTTTTGTTATTTTCCCATTCTCTAAGAAGTTTCTAACTAATGTAGTGTCAAGCAGTATGGAAAATTAAAATTTTCCAATTCTTGTTTCCATTGAATTAATTTTAACTAAAAAAACTAATTAGAGAAACTGTGTGTAAGGGAGATGAATTATTACAAGTGAAATTTTGCTTGTACAAATATTATAAAATATTTATTTTATGAAAATGCATTTCTATTTTTATATAAAGCAACACTTTAGCCCAATCAGCATAATGTAGCTGATTTATAACACCTTTTAAATTGTTAACCAGTAAAAAATATTTTTAGAATGAAGTAAAATGTATCTTATAATCATTTTATCAAACATACCCCCCCAAGCATTGTTCGCTTCAATATAACCATAGAAAGACATAAAAATACATCAGTTAGGCACATGTTCAACACACTAAAAAAAACATGTTACATATTTATTAGTTATGCTGTTTATCCCTGCATTTATTTTTTATTAACTAGCTTATTTATAATGTTTAGATGATGAATAATGTATGCAATAGTGTAAAGAATTATAAATAAATACATTTGCTTTATATGATTCTTGTTTATTTCAACATAAATGCTTTATTTTCCAATAACCGCAGAAACATAACATCATAAAAGATAGAAACAGATATACAGTGTCAGACCATATTCATTCACATCTATACGGATACAAATAATAAACGTCTAAATATTAACTAAAATTCAATCTGATGTCTGTGCTTGTCCAGTTGTAGCTCCCGCTTTTTATCATGTCATTCTGCTCTGCTCACATTCCTGGTATCCATGCACCCCACAGAGATACAGTCTCATTGACTCACAAACACTCCATAAAAAGATATGTTAGGCAGAAATAATATTGTATGTGCATTATGAACCTGAAAGGTTAACTAATCGTTCCAAGCATTAAGAAGTAAAAAGGCTTACAAATAGTTTAGTTTAATGTGTGTTGTTTCTTGAATTTTATCATTTAAAACTAATAACAGAATGATTTCACTTACATTTTCATGTTATAGAATACTGTCTATTTGAATAGCTGTTATATGTTCTAAGTTAATAAGCCTGTCATGTTTAAAATTTTCAGCAAAAGGAACACATTGCATGTCAGATAAGCAACAGAAAAAAAATAATGCTGAGCACCTGAATGTTTCAATATTCTACTGTCTTAAAATGTAACCATCTCTCTCCTCCTTCCTGGCATTAACTCCATTCTAAGACTCTTGAATATGAGCTTGAGGGAGCTCAGATAAGAAGTGGCTATCAGATGTGCCTAGCATGCTGCTGTCCCTAGGATGGAGGACAGTAGGACACAAATTAACAACTTGTGTTGTGTCTTGTGTTAATACGTTAAAAGAACAGATCTTTTTTTATATATAAATGACTATGCTACATATGTTTGTATACAGTCGATCTTAAAAGTCTACATACCCCTGTTAAAATGTCAGGTTTTTGTGCTGTAAAAAAATGAGACAAAGATAAATCATTTCAGATCTTTTTCCACCTTTAATGTGACCTATAAACTGTACAACTCAATTGAAAAACAAACTGAAATCTTTTAGGTAGAGGGAAGAAAAAATATAAAAATAAAATAATATGGTTGCATAAGTATGCACACCCTCTTATAACTGGGGATGTAGCTGTGTTTAGAATTAAGCAATCACATTCCAAATCATGTTAAATAGGAGTCAGCATACACCTGCCATCATTTAAAGTGCCTCTGATTAACCCCAAATAAAGTTCAGCTGCTCTAGTTGGTCTTTCCTGAGATTTTCTTAGTCGCATCCCACAGCAAAAACCATGGTCCACAGAGAGCTTCCAAAGCATCAGAGGGGTTTGAATGCATGGACAAAATTACACACTGTTAACCAATTTTATCCTCCTTGGACTATCCAGTAACCCAAGGCTAAGAATTATCCTTTTTTATGTGTTTTTAATTATTTTTGCAGCAATTTTAATTGGAAATACTCTTATAATTACAGTAACCATGACAAACAGGAGTCTTTGGGCCCCTATGTATTTTTTTATTACCAATCTTGCCCTATTGGATATCTGCTATCCATCATTGTTTGTTCCAAAGATGCTAATACACTTGTTGTTTATAAAAAAAAAAAAAAAATTTGCAGCATTTTTTAAATATTTATTTATACATTTTGTTACATTACACAAAAAAGAAAAGAAAAAACATATATTCCAAATATACCAATTCTGACACACAGGTCAGCAAAAATCTATAAAACATGAAAAACAAAACAAACATCACATAAACAAATCATATACCTCCAGCATGAGGAAAGCACTCCGGAGAGAGAAGAGAGGAGAGACATCTTGCTGAGCTCAAACCTTTGCTTGTGAATAGACATTTTTTTCCCATAGGGCCCATTTAGCTCCTATTTTTGGGCCTATCTTAATATTACTTAAACCACATTCTAAAAGGTGAACATATTTCAATCTTTCTAGAAGTTCCATCCAAGATGGGCATACTTTATTTTTCCATCTAGAAACTAAAAGTTTTTTTGATTCCATAAGGAAGAACAAAACCATACTTTTAACTGATGTTGAAAAATCATCTGGAAAAAAATGTCAGATCACCAATTCTGGTACCGGAGTTATTACCTTTTCCCAGATCTTTGATAAATGTTTAAAACTCTCCGACCAGAAATTCTGTATTAGCCCACAACCTCTCCAACAGTTCTTTTTGTTTTTTAACTGTCCCAATTTAATTGGAGTTATGTACCATCTGTTGATAATTTTAAACTGTATTTCCCTATATGTTCAATTTTTAAAAAATGTAGCCATTAGAGAAAAGGATGAGTGCCATTTTTCGATAGGCCAAGAATTCCCTATATCATTTTCCCATAACCTTCAATTAAAGGATTTCTCAAGTTGGTATTGTTTCTTAATGATTTTATACCATTTAGACACATGGTGCTTTTTGTCTTTAGAAGAGATTAAAATTTCCAAATTCGTGAACCTCCTCGTCTCCTCCATATAGAAAGGGGATGAAACCAATAGTTTCCGTAATTTAATATATTCTAGACAATTATCTAAGGATATTAAATAACTGTTAATAAGTTCTTGGAACTCCATTAATTGTTTATCCCCATATATATCTTTCAGACAAAGGGCTCCTTTTCTCACTAACATCCTAAGTAGGCTAGAATCAAATAATTTGGCCAATGAGGCCAAAGGCGTAATCGGGCTGGGTAGGGGCATTAGAGAGAAGCAAGCATTAAATTTACACCACCACCTATGATTTTTTAATGTAAGACTTCCTCATACTTTACTATCCTTAAACTCCCCCTCTGTGGAAAACAGTAAAAGGTTTAGATCCCCCGATTCTAAGTCGAAGTTCTCAATTTGAGACCAATTAGATAGGTCAGGTGACTGAGTCCATAGTACTAGTTGAGACATTTGTATGGCTTGTTGGTAATTTTTAATCAACGGTTATCCGACTCCTCCCTTTTCAAAATCGCATATCATATAGACATTCTTTATCCTAATTCTTTAATAATTATGTATGTATTTATCGATTAAGATTTGAAATTTATTGATAATGTATGCTGGAACCCACAGCGGAAAACTGCGTAACAAATAAGTAATTTTTGGGTGCCCATTTTTACCGCATCTAAGCGTCCAGACCAAGACCTAATATTATTTCCTCAATCTTGTAGAGTTTTTGAATAAAGTTGTTTAAAGTTTTGCACAATAACTTGTTTTAAATTGACATAAAGATCAATACCCAAATGCTGGATCTTATTCTGCCATTTATATTGGTATTTACCCTTCAAATCCTCTATTTCAGCCAAGTATAGATTAATAGGCAGTGCTTCGGATTTCATGATATTAATTTTATAATTAGATATTGCACTAAATTCTTCAATAATTTTGTGAAGGAAATCCAAAGAACTAGATGGTTTCTCCACTGCTATTACCATATCGTCTGCAAAGAGAGATGTTTTATGTATACTTGAGCCTATCTTAATACCCTTGATATTTTCTGAGCTTCTAAACGATTGAACTAATGGTTCAATTAATAAAGCGAATAAAACTGGGGAGAGCGGGCATCCTTGCCGAGTTCCATTTGAAATAGCAAATTTCTCTGAAAGAAAACCTTAGCCCCTGACAGAGGCGGATGGAGACCCATACAATGCACCAATGGCTTTAAGGCCAAAATCAGCCAGACCGAACCTTTCCAGCGTTAATTCCATGTATCTCCACCCGACTCTGTCAAAAGCTTTCTCTGCATCCAGCACTGCCGGAGTGCCCTTTTTATTAAGAAACTCAATCAAATTCAATAATCTTCTAATATTTGAGGTTCCCTGTCTCTCAACTATAAAAACCGTTTGGTCTGTTTCAATTAGAGAGTTAATTATTTTATTCAACTTCAAAGCTAATATCTTTGAATAGATTTTTATATCATTATTCAATAAAGATAAAGGTCTAAAGTTTTTACATTCTAATATTTCAGAATCTATCTTTGAGATGTTCACTATAACAGCTTCTAACATTTCACTAGGAGCTCTACCTTCCTTTTTTATCTCATTGAACATATTTACCAGTTCCCTCACTATTTCTCTATGAAACCTTTTATAGTAGTGATTATTAAAACCATCCAGGCCAGGTGAAGAGTCAGTCTTCAAATCGCCAATAACCATGTCGACTTCTTCTTCAGTAATTTCCCTATTTAGCAAATCTAAATCTTCCTTCGATACTTTAGGAAGATAAATTTTTGCTAAAAAAAATCTGATTTTTTTTCTCCTGAGTCACTCTTTCTTCATTATTCGCTTCCAAATTGTATAATGCGGAATAATTATCTTTAAAGATTTGTACTATATTCTCTGGATTTGAAATGATTTTATCCCCAAGTTTAATTTTATCCAGACGTTTATTTATACCACTTGGCTTAATCCTATATGCTAAATCTTTGCCTGCTCTGTTCCCCCAAAAATACAATCTCTGCAAAAATTTAAATCTTGCGCTTTTTTTTGTTCAATTTCTTTAATTGAGCACTGTAGCGTCTTCATTTCCTCCAGAATGTTTTTATCAAGGTTTTGTTTATGTGTTCTATCCAATTTAGTCAGATCTATATACATCTCCCTCAACGTTCTCCCTCTATCTTTTAGCAAATATGATTTTGCTTTTATCAAAATCCCTCTGATATAAGCCTTATGAGCCAACCACAGGGTTACACTGGAGTTAACTGAATATCTATTCTCTTCAAAGAATTGATTGATTTCTTTTTTAATGTTATTACTTACATGTTCAGCTTTTAAGATGTAGGGATCTAGTCTCCATGGGCAATGTTTCTTGCTTCTAACATCTCCTTTCCAGCTGATCGATAACATACCATGGTCTGATCTTAAGGTTGGTTTAATATCTGCTAAGTCTAGATATTTAAAGCTCAAATCATTAGAGAAAACATAATCAAGCCTGGCATAAGAAGCAAATCTATGTGAATAATGTGTATAGTCCCTTTCCCCCAGATGAAAACTCCTCCATGTGTCAAAAAGATTATACTTGCTAATTAGTTCATAAAATTGTTTAGCTTTACGGGTAAGAGCAGGATCTATACAAGAGCCCTTAGGGAGTTTCTTGTTTTCTACTGGGTTCAGACACATATTAAAATCCCCACAAACAGTGAGTAAGCCGGAGAAATATTTTCTCAGCTTCATTAGCATCCTTCTTAAGAAAGTCACTTGTTCTTTATTGGGCGAGTATATCTAGATCCAAAAAATTCTTCTTTAAAATTACATTTTTTATTAAAAAAGATTGCTGTTCCTCTAGTTTTCCTTTTAAACATAGAAGATCCACCACAGTATGTATCATTAAATAGCGGTGCCTTATCCCTAGCCCAGTGGGTCTCCTGTATACATATAATGTCTGCTTTTTCAGCTCTAAACATCTTAAAAAAGGTGTGTCTTTTCCCTGGTACATTCAGGACCTGGGCATATTGACTAATCAGTTTGAGCCTATTCATCTTTTAACCAATTTCCAAATTCCCTGTATATCTGCTCTCCTCTCAACTCTCCCCGCCTCTCTCCATGCTGGTTACAATCAATAAAAACCTTTACACAAAACATATTCATACACAAAAACACAAAAAACAGAAAACACACAAAATCACCTCCTCGCCTGACCTGTCCAACTTTAAAAAGTTAGACAGCATGCCCAGCTATAAGGGTGCGAGCCCTCTTTTCTTCTCCCCCCTTCTTAAAAAAAAAGAAAAAGAAAAAAAAAAGCACCAACATGGACATGGCGGCAAGAATCTAGCAGAGAATATTAATCATCTCTCCCTCTCTCCCTTCCCCCATCCTATCTTTCATACGTTCCTTAATCCCTAAGTACCACAGTACTCTTTTTTTTTTTTTTTTTTTTTTTCCCTTTTTTTCCTTATATAAGATGGATGTATAAGTATAAATATACATTAATAATCTTGTTCCCAAATATAAGATTAATAAAGTATGTACAGGGCTTTATAATACATTACCAAGATGTCCCTTAGTATCCCTATCCCCCCTCGCCACGTAAAAGTGGATTAGAGCAGAGAAGCAGAGAGGAGAGGAAATAACAAAGATTCATAACAAAAGTCCACTTTCAAACCCACAACATAGCCAACATCTTATATGAGCCACATTGGTCATTACCCCAAATACATAAGTTCATACCTTTAAGCTTTTACCATTTATAAGACTTATCCATTTTTTTTTTAAGTATAGCTACTGGACCAATTATAAGATATTTCAGAAGTGTAGTATGAAAAAAAAAGATCTATTGACTCAGTCTTATTATTTACACACTAATATTATTAACTAGATCTTAAACAGTTCCTTCGAAAATATTGTGTGAACGTGAGAAAAAAAAAGTGCGTTGTGCCTCTAAGTGCAATTTTTATTTCCAGTGAGTTAATCATTATAACCAAACTAACTAAACAGTACAAAAAGAATGTGTTGTAAAGTAAAAATTTATCATATAATTTTCATCATTTTTCATATTGTGAATACTTATTAAAACATGTTAAGCTTTATCCTTTATATATAGAAAAGTGCGATGTGCAGCCAAGTGCATTTCATAATTCAATAATTATTATAGCTAAAATAATTCTACAATACATTAGGAATATGGTGTGGATTAAAGATCTTTCCTCTCACTAAAGTACCTTAAAGTCGATCCATATTATTAAAAATATATAACAAAAGTGCACTGTGTAACAAAATACATTTCTTATTTCCAATGAGAATATTCCATTGGATCCTTTCCTCCCTTTATCCTCTTCTCTCTCCCTTCTATCCCAGTCCTTTTTTTAACTAAATCAATCCTCCCTATGAGAGACCCAAGTCTTTTATCAATTTTTCCCCTTCCAAAGGTGTAGTAATCGGAATTTTTTTACCATCTTTTTATTTTTTATTTATTGGTATCAAAAGTAGACAATTACAATATAAATATATAAAACAGAATACACAGCAAAAAAAAAACGACAAAAGAAAAAGTCAAGACATACATTTACAATACATATTATGGACTTATATCAGAAATTATAATTTCTGGGAGCTAAGTCCCAGAGATATTAAAACTTAGATCATAACCGAGAAAGATCTTTATTTTGATCCCAAATTTTCCATTTATAACGTTTTATTTTTATAAGACCTTGCTCTTGAAGAGATTTTTCAAGATTTCTGTTTCTATCTACCATATATGTGATTTCACCCCAAGAGGGAACGGAAGACTGACCCCATCTCCTTGCTATCAACAGTTTAGATGCCATGAATATCTGAAGTAAAAACGCAATTACGTCCAGAGCAAGCTGATTCAAAAAAATGTGAAATAAAACATTTTCTACAGAAAAGGAAATGGTAATGCCCAAAATATTCCTAATATCCCCAAAACAAGTTTCCCAAAATTGTTGAATTATCGGGCAACTCCACCATATATGGGCATGTGAACCCACCAAACCACAGTTCCTCCAACAAAACTTCAGATTATCTTTTTTAGTAATCTGAGCCATTTTTGTTGGAACATAATACCATTGAGTACTTAATTTAAAGTGTAGCTCTCTGTATGATGTATTTTTAATTATTTGATCTGTGAGAATAAATGAATCGGACCATTCTTCTTCTGACCAAGAGAGATTAAAAGAATGTTGCCAAATTTTAGATTTGTTAAAAGGGCATTTATCCATTTCCTCCCGCAAGATGTTATAACAATTAGATATTAAGTGCTTTCTATCTTCTAGAATCATTAGTTTTTCAAAAGAAGTTAAAGATCTAACTTTAAAACTAGAATAGATTGAATCTCTGAACGCAGCCAGAAGTCTATTATATTCAAGCCAACTTTTATGAGGAAGCCCAAATTTTTCCTTCAAGTCTTCAAAAGAAGCCCAAGAGTTGCCAATATATAAGTCTCTCAAAAAACAAATGCCAAATGCTCTCCATCCACCCAAAAATGATAAGTTCAATTCTCTCTCTAATAATAAAATCGGAAGGATAGGGCTAGGAAAAGGCATTAATTGAGATCTCAATTTATGTTTATCCCAAAATTCAAGTATTTCACGAACAATATCAGAACCATCTAAAAATAGTTCTTTTTTTAACTCCTTCCTAAACATCAACCAGCCTAAAGTATACTTAACTACTGAACATCTTTCAACCTGCAGCCAACCTGCCACTTTCAAACTTTCTATACATTTGACTGCATGTGAAAACATTGTAGCATCATGATAGGTCTGAATCATTGGGTATGCTAGTCCCCCTTTCCTAAATGTTCTGGAAATTATAACTTTCTTTATTCTGTTGTTTTTCCCCTGAAAGATAAATTTGTCTATTATTTGTTGAAAATGTACTATAAAAGTTTTGGATAAAGGTATAGGAATAGATCTAAATATATAGCTTAATCTTGGAAGAAGCGACATTTTGGCTGCTGCTATTCTAGCTGTTAAAGTTAAATTCAAAGGTCTCCAAGAGGAAACAATTTTCGTAAGTTTATTTAATAGCTCCTTATAGTTGTTTTTAATTATTAACTGGATAGAATGATAAAATATGATTCCCATATGAGTTATGGTATTAGAATGCCAACTATACTGGTAGATGGATTTCAAGTAATCTTTTTCCGGACTGGCTAAATTAAGAGCCAAAACCTGTGACTTGGAGATATTAATTTTATAGTTATAGGCTTTAGAATATTTATCTATTATTACATGCAATGTTTTCAAAGAGTCAATGGGGTTAGACACAAACACAACCGCATCATCGGCATACAGCATTATTTTATGCTGTATCCCACCAACTGTAATTCCATGAATAGAGGGGTTATCTCTTATAGAAACCGCCATGGGCTCCATTATCAATGCAAAGATTATCGGAGAAAGGGGACACCCCTGTCTCGTTCCATTAGTAACTGCAAATCTCTGCGTTTTAAACCCATTTCCAATGACCGAAGCGGATGGGGAAGAGTATAATGCTCCAATGGACTTAGACCCAAAAGAGCCAAGGCCATATTTCTGGAGTACACACCTGATAAAATCCCATCCGACCCGGTCAAAGGCCTTCTCTGCGTCCATTGATAGAAACACTGTTGGGAGAAGTTTGTGTTTAGAATATGAAATCAAATCCAACATGCGTCTGGTGTTGTCAGAGCCCAAACGTCCCCGTACAAATCCAGTTTGATCTATTGATACAAGTTTGTGAATAACCTCACTCAATCTATCCGCCAGCATTTTAGCATACATTTTTACATCAACGTTCAAAAGTGAAATGGGGCGGAAGTCTTTACATTCCAATATACCTGTGTCTTTTTTTGGTATAGTGATAATCAGAGCCTCTGACATTTCTGAAGGAATATGTCCCTTTCTTTTAATCTCATTGAAAAGATTTTTTAAATGGGGGACTAGGGTTGTTACCAAAGACCTATAGTAATGATTTCAAAAACCATCTGGGCCTGGGGCCGTACCCAACTTCAATTTAGAAATAACGTCACAAATCTCTTTTTCAGAAAAATCATTATTTAGTGTTAAAACTTCCTCTGGTGAAACTTGCAGCAAATCTATTTCATTCAAAAAATGTTGAATGACCTCCAGAGATGGCTTCTGAAAAGAAGGATCCAATTCCAAATTATATAACCTAGAATAATACTGTTCAAATGCTTCTGCTATCTGGACTGGGTTATTAAGATAGGTTCCATTGTGATAAATATAATCAACCCTTTTTTTAGTAGCATGAGATCTAAGTTTATTTGCTAAGATTTTACTTGGTTTACTCCCATAATGGTAAATTTTTTGTTGTAAAAGCCATATAGACTTATCAATTCTCATCTGAATCATAGATTTAATCTGTAATTGGATTTTTTTAATCAACATCAAGTCAGAAGCATTAGGATTAATTTTATTTCTTAGTTCCAGATTATATAATTGGATATATAATTCTCTCAAAGGAGTTCCTCTTTCTCTTTTCCTTTGACTTTGCAATTTAATCAGGATCCCTCTTATAAAAGCC
This sequence comes from Discoglossus pictus, assembly GCA_027410445.1. NCBI lineage: Eukaryota > Metazoa > Chordata > Amphibia > Anura > Alytidae > Discoglossus > Discoglossus pictus. The sequence goes on from CM050173.1 coordinate 40,932,683, forward strand.
TTATGTGTGTTCCAAAGTGTAATGTTAGATTCTACTGAAGCCGAGTTTACTTGATAAAAGAAATCAATTTCTTTTTTAAGATAATCCCGGGGTGCATTCACCCCCTACTGGTGGAAATGCGGCATTGCGGGGCCACGCCCAGGAAGGGGTTAGTCTGTATGTGGGACTAGCCGGGCAAACATCGCCAAAGCTCTGCTAGAGTGTGGTTAAGGCTGTCCAAGCTGTGTATCTCAAACATGCTATACAACGGCCTAATAGGCCTGAACCCCGATGCAACAACTCTTTGAGGCTGACCGCCTGAGGCCGGGTCCAAAACAAAGTTTATGGATATCTGAACCACACTACTGGGGCATAGCGGCCTAAAGTGCTGGTGGAAACTGACTGAGCCTGTGAGGAGAATATCCGGGTGGTTCGTGAGAGGAGCCAGTTAAAGGAGACCTCAAACCATAAGGTGAACGTGAGCTTGTGTTATGCCCCAGGTGAGGTTAGCCAGTGTGCCGTGCTGATGTATTCTACTGGGCACCGGGGGCTGGTGAGCATTTGCCGCTGAGAGGGGGTTTACTCCCTTATTACCATTGTGGGGACTGGCTTCAGGTTAATCTATCCCGCAGCAGGTAACGCTGCCAACGCCCTGTTGCTATGAAAGTCTGACATTGCAGAGGGTGAGTGCATGTTTGTATTGATTCTGCTGCAATTACTCCCAGAATATAACACCTGCATGTGAGGGCCAATTTGAATGATAGAAGTGGAGGAAAATAAGAAAGCTGCTGTGAAGTGTCCCCCATATGATGGGCTTTGAAGAATAAGATGGGAATTTTTTAGCCCATATAAATAGGCCCATTGGGTCTTATTATCCAACATTGTCCAAGTTACACCTATTGTGACATTTCCCATCGGTCTCATGAAAGGGGGTTTACTCCCTTATTAACATTGTGGGGACTGGCTTCAGGTTAATCTATTCCGCAGCAGGTAACGCTGCCAACGCCCTGTTGCTATGAAAGTCTGATGTTGAAGAGGGTGAGTGCATGTTTGTATTGCTACTGCTGCAATTACTCCCAGAATATAACACCCGCATGTGAGGGCCAATTTGAATGATAGAAGTGGAGGAAAACAAGAAAGCTGCTGGGAAGTGTCCCCCATATGATGGGCTTTGAAGAATAAGATGGGAATGTTTTAGCCCATATAAATAGGCCCATTGGGTCTTATTATCCAACATTGTCCAATTTACACCTATTGTGACATTTCCCATTGGTCTCATGAGGCTGGGGGGAACTTGATGGGAGAAAAGCAACTCTGCAAGTAAGATATATTATATATGCCGTTTCGTATTTAAAACCGTTCAGCAAAGAAGAGCAAGTTACGAAGTGGACTATCTGTATACATTTTTTTATACACTCCTATTCTCCCATTTCTCTTCTCTCTTTCCTTTGGTTTTTGATATAGCCCTGTGGTATCTATGCAAAGGTCTAAAGAACAACAAGCCCCTAGGGGTAAAGGCTCTAAAAAAACATTACAAAACAATAGCTCAAAAGCTATAGCTAATTTTCTCTCTCCTGTAGATGAAGAGAATAGACAGTACAAGAGAGAATCATATTCACTCTCTCAGTCCACGTTAGACTTTTCTGAAACTCCTATAGAATCCGAGGTTATTATAGGAGATGAATCTGTGAGAGAGACCACTCCTGAAGAACCTCTAACAGCTTCAGCGTTAAAGAAAACTATGACAGCTCTTTTAATGGAGTTTCAGATATCCATATCCAAATAATGCTAAGAATATAAAAACATTAACAGATAGAACAGAAAATGTAGAACAGATTCAAGAGGTTATTTTGAAGAATAATGATGAATTAAAGAGAGAGATAACAGGACTTAAAGAGGAGATCCAGACGCTAAAGAGCCAAAATCTCAGATTAGCGGAAGCTGAAAAACGATATAATATTAGAATCCGTGGTATATCAGAGTCTGTTACCTTTAAAGACCTCTATCAATTTGTGGAAGCCTTTCTGTTAAGCTTAGTGGAGCGCCAGAGCGAGAAGCCTATAGAGAGATTATACCGAATTCCTCCTCCACCTAACATGGGCAAAGAAATTGCTAGGGATGTAATTGTAAAACTGCATCATATGTCCTATAGAGAAGCAATACTAAAAGCTTCATTTAATAAAAAATGTTTTGAGAGTCCATATGAAAATCTTAAAATATTCCCAGATTTGACAGGAGAAATTTTATTTCAACGTAAGAAACTTCAATTTGTGACTAAAGTTTTGAGAGACAAACAGATTTCCTATAGATGGGGAAATCCCCCAAAATTGATTTTTTGGTATGAGAATCACAGATACATTATTAATGACACTTTGGAAGGGGAGAATTTCCTGACAAAATTAAATAATAGTCAGTAATTATAGGTTGGTTCACAGCGGTTATTTAAATATGTATTGGAATATAAATATTAGATTGTCTTCAATCAAAAAATTTTTGTAAAGAGTGGTGTATATGTATTATTTTGATAGAAAAAGGGGAAAAAAAAAAAAAAAGGGAAAAAAATTGAATGGTATTTTTTTTGCTGCTAATTTAGAAGTAACATACAGATGGTACACTTTAATGAAATTAGATAATGGGGAAAATACACCATGTTTTGATTAATATTTTTAAATTACTGTTTTACTACGGGAAATTTAAAGAGTAAAATATAAACTCACTAGCTGTTGGGTAATTTTTTAGATGTGAATATATATTTTCACTTTTTTTTATTATTAACACGGGGGAAACAATAAAGAAAACACTAACCTAGATAATGGGTAAAAATATATTAGTATTTAACAATGACACTAAGAAAATTTACTTTTATAAATTAGTGAGCAAAATACAATTCAGTAGTTGATTGCTATAAGGGAAGGGGTTCACAACTGGAGTAGGGAATTTAAAGGGAGAGTTCTGTTTGAAATTCTCTCCAATTAAAGGGAATAATATAAACATCTAGAGTAGGATTTAAAGCTTGGACACCCAAGATAGTAGTAAAAAACAGATAGAGGGTACAATAGAGCTTCGGCTAAGGCTTTCAGATGTATTTATCTGACATTGTTGCATCACAGGAGGGCCTCTTCCTCTTCAAGGAGGACTGCCTCCCGATATGCCTCAATGAGTTGAGGAGGGATGAATGTTTTATGTTTGGTTTATGTATTGGTGTATATTTGTATTTGTGGACTGGAATTAAATTTATTCCAGGGGAACGGGGACTGACCATCATTTCTACTGTGATACTAACAGCATGTCATTAAAGATTGTAACGCAAAACGTTCAGGGACTGAATCATCCAGCTAAATGCAGTTTTTTTCTAAAGAGCTTTCTGCAGCAAAAAGCAGATATAATCTGCTTGCAGGAGACTCATTGGCAGGGAGCTCCAATTAAATTTTTTAATACACATTATAAAGTCGCATACAATTCAATGTATAAGAAAAAGGCAAGGGGTACCTCAATTTTTTTTAGTAACAAACTTATGGTCACAGAGGAATTTGTGGAAATAGATCAGGAGGGTCGTTATATAATATGGATAGGCACAATTAACCACCAAAAATACTCAATATTGAATGTATACGTGCCGAATAGATCCCAAATTAAATTTCTTAGTAAAATCTTAAAAAAGTTTAATAAACTGATACAGGGATCTCTTATCGTTTGTGGAGACTTCAATATGCTCTCAGACCCAACTAAAGATAGAAAATCTGAAAATCGTTCACCTCCAGACTCATCAGTTATAAGATTGTCAAAACAGTTTATTTCTCTGATGACAAAATATCATTTAATTGATGTTTGGAGAGTACTGCACACCAATGAAAAGGATTTTACTTGTTTTTCTCCAAGACATCATACATATTCTAGGTTAGATTATTTTTTTGTTGATATCAATACACTTAAAAGAACTTTGAGAGTTGATATTGGGCCAAGAGTGTGGTCGGATCATGCTCTAGTTAACTTGGAATTGTTTTCGAAAAATTCTTCCATTAACTCCAAATCTTGGAGACTTGATTCCTCACTCATTGATTCAGAGCAGTCCTTCTTTCTGTTTGCTCTCTTCTTCTCCTTTCCTCCCTCTTCAAAAAAAAAAAGGTTCAGAAAGGACTTATAGGCCTTGTCTGGCTTTATAAGCCTACTTGCGCAAAATAAAAAATAAAAAAGTAAATGCTTTATAAGCAGAGTCTCTAATACTTTTAGTGAAGAGTTTATAATGGCAAGCCTCTTATTAATTATAATAGCCCTTCATGAGGGGGTGTAGCTCTTCTTGTTGAAATCAATCTGCTTGCTGGCATAACTCCATATAGGATCTCAGCACTTGGTGTTTTAAATGCATGGGGAGCAGATATCTCCATGTAAGATCTCCTGCCAGTGTATGGCTTTGTGAAATGGATCCACCAGGCCCAGCAAATAGTGCTTACAGGCCAAGCCAAGCTTTTCCTCCCCGGGTGCCAGTAGTATGGTTTACTAGGCCAATTTACTTCTCTCTCAGGCTCTCACAGTGTCTCCAACCATTCAGTGCTTCTCTATCAGCGCAGCTGTGTCTGCAGCGTCTTTGCAACATCTCTGCAGCGTCTCCCCTCAGACACACGCTTTCCTCACCTTCTGGTTGATTTTAATACCAGTCCTTCCCTGCCGGCTTCTCCTGCCGGTAGTATAGTGTGCTAGACCTAAACACTACCCTCTCAGGCTCTCACGATGTCTCCAGCTTTCTGTGCCACACAAACTTCACACCCATGTATGCAGCGATTCTGCAGCGTCTCTGCTGCGTCTCCATTCAGGCACACGCTTTCCTCCTCTTCAGTGCGCCACACGCACCTCACCAAGTGAGCGCTGACACAGGGCTACAAAGACACAGAGCACCTTGCAGGCTTCCAAACTGCTTCCAAGCTGCCTCCACTAAAGCTCATCAGGCCAGATACCTTTGCAAGTACATTCCAGAGTACTGGGGGAAGGGAGGTACTAGAGGAGTGGGAGCTGAGTAGTAAACTGCATCTCTGTCAGATTTGTGCCATTGCCACTGCCCTGCTAGCTGTGCAAGCTAGCGTTTCCTGGGCGTGTCCTCTCAGGGGACAATCCAGTGCCCTAACTACCAGCACAAATGTACATTTCATTATCTTTATGGATAACATAAAGCTTTATGCTTGCTGTAATGGCTTATGATCGATATATTGCTATTTGTACCCTTTTACATTACACAACTATAATAAATAGGTCAACTTGTATCAAGATAGCATCTAGCACATGGATATGTGGGTGTTACGCCCGCCAGATTTGGGGGGACTACGCTCAATGCAATTCTCTCTCTCTCTATGGGTCGCAACTGCTTGTTCAGATCTCGGCACCACCTTTGTTTAGTGTGTGTCCAAAATCAGACTGGCACTTCTTTATTGTTACAGAGATATGTAAAAACACAGACAGATCTCACTTCCCCCACATGCCTAACCCCTCCTCTTGTGGGCAATAACTTGTTACACTCTCACCACCTGGGAGATGTCTATCCCATGATACATCCCCCAGTTGCCTGATCTTAAAACTAAACTTCCCCCTTCCAGACTAAAGCCAGAGGATTTGTGAGTGGCTGCCTCTCAAAGCCATATACATTCTTTAGAATTCCTAAACCCTTTATATATCCCAGATATGACTGCCTACTATCCTACTTCTAATACAGAAACAGTATTTTAATGTTAATCAATGACAGTACTATATTTACTTATTACACCCATGATATAACTGTTAAGCAAATTGTTAGTACCTTCTAACCACACATATAATAACTGATAAACTACAAACAGTCCAGTGGGCCCTTCTGTTCATAACAGTGGGTTACTCATTTCTAGTTCTACTGTATCACTTACACTGACAACAAAGTTTTGTGGAAACAATTAAATAAACCATTTTGTTTGTGAAGTGCCGGAAGTTCTGTCACTTGGTTGCGGTAACACTACTGTAATTACATTTTTTTGATTTGTTTCTGGTATCATAAAACTAATGGTGCCAGTAATATTTATTAGTATACTGTATCTTATATAAAAATTATCAGAGCTATCTTGAAAATTAAAACTTCTGCAGGACAACAAAAAGCCTTCTCCACTTGTGTATCTCACATGATAGTTGTGACATTATTTTATGCATCAAATATGGCTACATATATGAAACCCAGATCAAGTTCTTCCACAGCTACCGATAAAAAAATGCTGTTTTTTATGGCATTATAACATCAATGTTGAATCCTTTGGTTTATACATTAAGAAACAAAGAAGTTAGAAACGCCTTAAAGAAAACCAAAGCTAAACAAATCCAAGTTTTAAAAAATGTACTTTTATTAGTAGAAAAAAGTATTAGATTGAGTAATTGTGTAAGTTAAAACATGTATTAGTATTTTGAGGATGACTATTTGTATACACAACAATTAATATACATTGATAGTTGATACAGTTTAGATTACTCCAACTTGTCAATTCAAAAACTGTAAAAAAAGAGTTTGTGACAAAAAAATAATATGCTAGACTAATGTTTTATGCAGTTAATTATAATTAACTCAATTTCAAATTAAAATCTTTTAATGACAATGCCATCTCCTTTTTTGACAATAAATATATATATTTTAAATAAAATATTGAACAAATATTTGTTTTCTAGTGTTGTCATTTTTTTCCATAAGTTGGAGTGTGCTATTGATACTGACAGACATAGAGCAAAAAAAAGAGAGAAAAAACAACATACATCATGAACTATACAGAAAACAATAAGTGAATATTAGAGCAAAAGTTAGTAAGGCTTAACTTTTATTAAAGACATTTAAAATGTAAAAGGGATGTAGGATGGAGGATACATTATTCTAAAGAGGGCCTCATTCAATTGAGAAATTGTAGCTTAAGGGAGCCCGCAATGTAGGCAAAAAAAAAAGAGGGGGATGTGTGTTAAATTTATCCAAAAAGGAGATACCATTCTCGACAAGCTCAAAGCAAAATCTACCTTTAACACTCCATTATCCAGCTGTCCAGGTGTAGAAGTTTATGTAAGGGCAATGACCCAGGACATAGAAATATTAACAGTGACTAAATCTAGAAACATCATGCCTGGTAAAAAGAGAGCCCTACGAGAAAGCAATACCTGGGATGATACGATAATCAAGCCATCTGATAAAGGGGGCAATATCTGGCTCACTGACATGTATGTCAAAGAAGCGACAAGAAAACTGAATGATGCAGACTGTTACACGAAACTGCTTGGAGACCCAACACCAGACTATCTGGCACTGTACAATAAGATCATCAAAGAGGCCACTGATGAGTGACTCATAACACGAACAGAATCAGCAGTTCTCTCGATATCTAATCCAAGGGTTGCCACCATGTACTTCCTACCTAAGGTACACAAAAAAAAGACAGTACCTCCTGGCAGATTAATCATCACTGGAAATGGCAGCCTGGGCAAAAATGCCAGCCATTTCGTAGATGCCAAATAAAGACCATATGTACTGAGTCTACCCTCTTACATTAGGGACACTATGGACGCTCTTAAGAGACTTGATGATGTTACCCTCAACCAGAACACCATCTTGGCTACCTGTGATATAGAAAGTCTCTACACCTCAATTAATCACGAAGCAGGCGGCAATGCAGCAAACTTCTTTCTTAGCATGGAGTTACTGGACAACATTGACAGAAACAAGCTCATAATGAGACTACTGAAATGTGTCCTAACACACAATTTCTTCGTCTTCAATTACTGATTCTACCTCCAGAAACGAGGGACTGCAATGGGCACTGCCTGCGCGTCCACTTATGCCAACTTATACCTAGGCTGTAGGGAGCAAGAACTTCACTGAGGAGAACACCATCTACACCAACCAGATATTACTCTGGCTGGGATATATTGATGATATATTGATAATTTGGGATGGTACCAGTGAAAATCTAACTACGTTCATCTTCTCATTAAACCAAAATGATTTAAATCTGAGACTCACACACTCCATGGATATCAATCGCATCAATTTCCTAGACATCACCATTTACAAGGATCATGTTGGGAACATCAGTACTGACCATTACAGAAAACCTCAGAATAGTCAGTATAAAGAATTGTCAAGGGAGAATTTTGTGCCAAGAGATTTTCAACTGACAAGAGGACACCCCTTGAGGTTAGAAGTAAAAAGATTCCATCTTAAAGAAAGAAAAGAGTTATTCACAGTAAGGGTGGTTAATCTGTTGAATTCTCTACCAGAGGAGGTGGTGACAGTGGATTCAATAGACAACTTTAAAAGGGGACTGGATTTATTTCTAATTAAGAAAGGAATTCAGGGTTTTCCTGGATAATTAGAGAGAGTGTATTGATCCAGGGAGAAATCCGATCTCCTGTATCTGGGGTCAGGAATGATTTTTTCACTTGGGCTTTTTTTTGTTTGCCTTCCTCTGGATTAATTAATAATAATAATAAATAAAAAAAGTTGACTAAGAATTAGTTAACAATTAACAACTAATTAATTAATAACTAATCATCATATTGCAGATCATAGGAGGTCTTAAAAGGTTGAACTTGATGGACTGAAAGTATTTTTTTAACCTGAATTACTATGTAACTATGTAACCTACGGCTACTAACAGCACCTTGCATCAAACCAGCTTTGACTTCCCTCCAACCCTGAAGGCGATACCAGTAGGGGGGTTTCTACAGATTCAGAGAAACTGCTCCAACATTGACAAATTTAAGAACAGATCTGAAGAACTGAGATTAAGATTGAAGGACAGTGGTTAAAGTAATGTATACATCAAGAGCTCTTAACACACCAAGAGAAACTCTACTAACACCCAAACCCAGGTCAGTTATATCTGAATCTGTGAGGTTCATTCCAACTTTTAATGAAGACTGGAAGCAGATTAACAACATACTGAATCAGCATATCAGTATCCTCAAGACTGATGAGGACATCCAAACACGTATTGGTGAAAGAATTGTCACAGACTGGCACAGATCCAGGAACATTAAAGATCATCACACACAGAGCCACTTTTGTACACAAGAAGAGAATGAAGGGTACATTACCAGATGGAACCTACGGCTGCAGCCATTGCAAGTTCTGCATATACATGTATAAATTGGAACATGTACAAGACCGAACTGGGAAAACTATATCAATAAGAGGTTTCTATAACTGCAACTGGTGTGATATACTTTCTAGCATGTCCTTGTAAACTGCAATATGTGGGGATAACCAGCTGCGAACTGCGAAGGAGACTAAGTGAACATCTTGGTAACATTTGCAATAGTCGAACAGATCTCACCACCAGGAAATTATGGCCCTTCTCTAACCCTTACAATATACCCTTATTCACTACTATGTTTTTCTCCTCTTTTGAGGCCCTAATAGTCCCTAACGGGCCAACCTTTTTATAATTTAGATACAACTTATTGTCCCATTGTTTGCCCACCACCAGAACTATGCATTATCCAATGCATACCACCGGGTGTGATTTATTGTTTGGGGCATCAATACGCATTTAACCCATAATGTTCCTTCTGCATTAAAGGGTTATTTACTTATATCCATTTGCTACTTATTTAGCCCATAATATGTCATTTTAGAACGATAATTGAGATGGGCACTACTGACATTATCTTATTCTAATCCAGTTCTTCTCTCTGCGTTAAGGTTTGTTCAAAAGTATTTTAATACCTAATCTTATATCAGTACTGGGATATTCAAATTTTATTTGTGAGTTTCAACAGTAATCTATTCAGTTCTATTTAGTATGACTGTGATTAGGGATTGTTAACGTCCCTAATGCCTCACAAATATGCCTTTTCCATAAGCTTCATATGTCAGATTTTTTACTTTAATGAGCCCAGGAACCACAGGCGACCTAATAATTTGCTCATCTCTCATTCCTGACAACCAATTACACTGACACTAACACCATCATCACTAACACTTGATATACATTTCTTTATTAAAAACACAAGTTATTAATGGAACTATTTAGCTTTATTACATGCATTAACATATCTTTTTCATGCAGTAACGCTTCTTTTTGTCATTTGCAGAGACAATCCTCCCGTTTTAGTCCTGTTTTTGCTTCTATTGCTGATGCCTGTAAATACAAGAGAGTAATTACAATTTATCTGTCAAACCTCTTTAAGAAGCCTTCGCATCCTTCCTTCCAGCCTGGTTTCTGAGGAAGCTAGACACGATACATGAGACACTTCAGTCTATATGGTTTATTGCTAGTCCAATAGTGCCACTATATACATGTGTTATCCATAGGTAATATTTCAGAAAGGAGTCTCATTACTATAAAATAAATTATTCTACTTTTCCATAGTTTTCCATACTATAGTATATATAGTCTATATACATATATATATATATATATATATATATATATATATATATATATGTATATATATTATATATATATACCCCTGTCTTACTATATATTCTAAAAACACCATTACATTCTTAATTCGTGTAATCTAATATTGTTACACTGTTTACTGTATCCAGTGGGATACTATTACTACTACTATATATAGTTGGACGGTCTTTTCTTGTATTTGTTCTTAACCGTCCATTTTTTAACCAGTGTTTTATTATATATCAATAAAAGTTATTTTTTTTACTTATCTTACCAGTCTTATGGTTCATTTATACACAGTGGATGCGGTAATTTGGAGTTATTGTGCTAAGATTTAAAAGTGTTCTTTGTGGGCCTTCTCCTAGGCCTTAAAACCCCCTATGCAAGCCATAAAGCCCGTAATATGGGCCGTAATCTAATTTGCTTTTCAATTTGTGTCTTTTTGTGAGCCGCAAACGATCTACGGGTTACAGGCTTGAAATCCCTGCTGTTGTTACAACTGGAATTTACAGTCCATCTAAGCCTTTGATCTTTCAAGTCTGCAAGAGATGTGATAGCTAAAATCACAAATCACTGTTCACTTGCTACAATTTTCAAAGCCTGCAAATGTATTAAAGCCCTCAAATGTAGGCCAAAAGTTTACGGGTTCCAAATAGGAACTGCAATGGGTTTGCAGACTAGTCTGTAACACTGCAAAAGACAATAACAACACACCAATGGACTTTAACATATGGGGAAAGCAATAGAAGGCATTAGAATTACTCGCATACCGTAATTATTCCCGATAAACAAATAGGCTTGAAAATAAATATTTTATGTTTCATATGTTGGAATGGTCATGCATTTGCCAATATGAAAAGTCATGCTGTAAGATGCTGAAAGCAATTAAAGAGACACTACCTGTTTAAATTACAACACAAAAACAAGAAACTGCCTGCCATATTATCCCTTTCTCACTCACAGAGGCTCTAATGTGGACCCTAAAAATACAAAGACACATCGCACTCATCACATCTACATTGGGAAAACAAATAGTGGCCAAATTACACTGCCACATGCCGTATATCAAGTACCAGGGGCACATTTTATTTGTGTTATTCAGTTCCTCAGTTGTGTCTTTTTGGACTGGACATATGTGCTTGGACTTCTGGGACACTTGTGCTGCTCAAGAGTCTCTTTGAAGCTAATGGAAGTTTAGGAATAAGAGTCTGTTTTGAACTAGATCTTGTTCTCCTTCCTCAAATTTACAAGCTAGTTGCTGTATATAGAGCCAGAATAACATCAGATCAGTATGGAACTGTCTGGATATTATAATCTGTGGTCAATACTCTGGGTAAATAATCTATTGAGAGTGTGTAATCTTAATTTAGGGGAAATATGGTTACTGTAACTCATATGGTTTACCTGAGTATGCAGATTTAGCAGTTTATAATCTGTATGTAATATTGTAGTTCTTATCATAGTAACTATAATTAAATAAGAGCTTGAGATAATAAAATTGCACATAAAGTTAGAATGAATCCCTTGAGATGGATCGAAGATAATTGGTATAGCATTAGTGGAGATTTATAACAGGATACTTGCTATATACAAATTAAATGTAATTATTATATATTTTATATTATATATTTTATAAATTTTATATATTTTATTATTATTATTATTATTATTATTATTATTACTTTTATTTGTAACGCGCCAACATATTCCGTAGCGCTATACAGAGGAAATATACAAGGAAAAATATACATTTTAACAAACTGCAAAAAATGGAGGGCCCTGTTTTGAGCTTAGAATCTTTGTAGAAAGTGTTTTTTTCCCAAAGCACTCTACAAGATTGAAAACTCTCTACTTACAATCTAAAGGGGATGGAAGAGGCAGATAACAAATAGCAAGGGTCAGGAAGAAAGTGAAGTTTCATTAGGTAGGAGGGTATGCAAAGTTAGAATGTTTTTCATATAGAAGGAAAAGGAAAGCAACTGAGAAAGTAATTTGGTAAGTGATCCTAGTATGTAATATGTTATCTGCTCCTAGTGGTCAGATAGTATAATCTGCGAGTGGGAGGTGAGGGGCCTGTGTTAGGAGGTATGTCCCAAGAAGCCAGCAGAAGAAAGAGAGAGAGGGAGAGGAAGTGGAATTTGGACTTGCAGAAGTGTTTCTGCTTATAAGCTTTAGAAGGGGGTGGAGATGGTGAATAGAGGAATAAGAGTAGCTCATGGGAGCATACAAGAGGAGAGGAGAGCATGTAAGGTGAGATGGTTAGGTTGGAGTCATGATGTGGAAAAGTTGAAAAGAGAAGCTTGAGGAAAAAACAGGATGTAATGAGGAAGGAAAAGGCATGAGGAAACATTGTGTAAAAGATTAATTAGGTATAGTTAGCAGATGTTGCTAATTGATCAGCTGTAGGAAATTTGAGTGACTCAATAAATCAAGAAAAACAAAGGGGGGGGGGGGGGAGTGATTGTTGTTCCAGAGAGAGAGTGTGAGAGAAGAGACTGAGGCCCACAGCTAGTGGAGAGACTGCAACAGAATATGAGAAGGATGGACAAATGTTATTTCACAGATAAGAAGCAATAAAACCAGGCTTTGGGGGTGGGGGAGCAGGCAAGGTAAGGGGGGTTTCAGACAAATGCAAAGGTATAGGTTTGCTTAGTAAAAGTTTCTATCTCATCAGATATTATATCACAGAAACATTCATACAAATATTGATAATATTACATATAGTACAAGTTGAAATGGCTCCATAGTGTCTTTAGGTACCTTCAGCACAGCTTCAGACAGTGTGTTTGATTGTTGTTCCAGAGAGAGAGAGAGTGTGAGAGAAGAGACTGAGGCCAACAGATAGTGGAGAGACTTCAGCACAGCTTCAGACAGTGTGTTTAATTGTTGTTCCAGAGAGAGAGAGAGTGTGAGAGAAGAGACTGAGGCCCACAGATAGTGGAGAGACTTCATCACAGCTTCAGACAGTGTGTTTTATTGTTGTTCCAGAGAGAGAGTGTGAGAGAAGAGACTGAGGCCCACAGATAGTGGAGAGACTTCAGCACAGCTTCAGACAGTGTGTTTGATTGTAGTTCCAGAGAGAGAGTGTGAAAGAAGAGACTGAGGCCCACAGATAGTGGAGAGACTTCAGCACAGCTTCAGACAGTGTGTTTGATTGTTGTTCCAGAGAGAGAGAGTGTGAGAGAAGAGACTGAGGCCCACAGATAGTGGAGAGACTTCAGCACAGCTTCAGACAGTGTGTTTGATTGTTGTTCCAGAATGAGAGAGTGTGAGAGAAGAGACTGAGGCCCACAGATAGTGGAGAGACTTCAGCACAGCTTCAGACAGTGTGTTTGATTGTTGTTCCAGAGAGAGAGAGTGTGTAATATAATATATTTTATTATATACTAGCGACTTGCCCGTCAAAAAATGACGGCAATGAGAAGTGTATGTGTGTAAAGTTGTTTAGTTAGTAATATACGTATTTGACGCTTGTAACTTTGTAGTTCTGTGGAAATAAGTACAATTCTTATATTAACTAAGTTTATTTTTTTAATATTTTCTTTTGTTCAACAGTAACTGTTAAAGCATTTTCGAGTAAAAGTATTAACATTTGAATGTAAGAACAGTTGAACTTGAAATTAATCAGTATTGTAAACGTGAGGTAATGGTTTTTTAACATGCAAGTTCTATGTGAACAATTGTTAACTTAAATATACATTGAATCCAGAGGAAGGTAAACAGTAAAAAAACATCTTTGAAACGTAGCCAATAGTCTCAAAGCAGAAAAAAAAAAATCCTTCCTGACCCCAATAACTGGCGATCGGATTACTCCCTGGACTAATGTTTAACATAAAAGACAATCTTTACATTGCGCGTGAAAACGTGGCTGTGCTGTTAACATGAACTTTGTAATATGTCTAAGTAAGGAACTTGAAAGTATATTTTTGTAAAGTTTAACTTTCTTATGCGTCTAAGTAAGGAACTTGAAAATATTTTTAAGAAACTTGTAACATTATAAACAGTAGCATAGTTAATTAACATTTGAACATAATTTGTCAAAATAATGCAAAGCAAGTGTTTTGTGAGGCTAATCATGCATAAACAGTACTTCCATAAATTATGACTGAATTCTTTATTGATTTGTATTTTTGAATGGTTGACCTTTGTTTGTTGGTGTAATAATTGTTTTAAATAGCACATAGAGTTTTGTCTGTGGAAAAGTGGTTTTCTAAAAAGAGAAGGCGAGAACTTAAAGTTGTTCCTTGATGTGTAACAACTTTTCTGTATGTTTTTGACCATTTTATATAGTCTTTTAGTAACATATTGTTGTTGTAAAGTAATTTATGTGGCTTAATAATGAGCTTTTGAAGGAAATGGACAGTTGTGTGTACTTTTTGTAGACAAATTAGTTGTTATATTGGGGATTTTTTAGCTGTTTGCGTTTGCTTTTAAATTAGTTTTGCATGGCTTTATTTTGTTTGATGGAAAGTCACAGTACTTCATAGTAGACAATGTTTTTAGTAAAAATGCGTCCATCTTCTAATAGATCACCTTGACTTTCATTCTTTTCAATGTAAACTTTAATAGCCTGTGAATTTTTGCACCATGATAAGGCAACGTACAATTGGCCAATACTGTTTGTTCTAAGAAAATACCCACATATTTGAAAGTTTGTCCTTGTGATTTATTAATGGTCATGGCAAATGCCATAATGATGGGAAATTGTCTTCTTTGAAGTATAAAAGGGAGACTACTTTCACTTGGTGTTAAGTCTATTTTTGGTATGAAAACTCTCTCTCCTTTATGGGTACCAGTTAAAATTTCAGCATCTATGAAATGATCCTTTAATTGTTGAACAATTAATCTTGTACCATTGTATAGGCCTTTTTTGGGGTTCATATTTCACAGTAACATGACAATTGCACCTTTCTTTAGCTGCAAAATATTTTATGGCATTCCAGAAGTGAGTTTATGAATTCAGTTTGCCTGACTTTCTTTGTCATCAGCAAGTACAGAATCAGCACTGTGATAATTTCTTTGGGGTGCATTAGATCTCTTGTACTGACTGTGTAAATTCTTGGGATTATTTTATTTCCTCTGCTTTTTCTAGGTCTCCATAATCCATTCACAAAAACATAGTGTTGCTTCTGAATCTGTAGCATTTAATTCAAACCATGCAGTTAGTGTAGTGTGACGATGTTCACTTTGGGCCAATGCATTACTTTCATTTACAGCATGGAAATAGACTAAATGTCTTTGTGGCAAATGTACTGCTAATCTATATACTGCATGTGATCTATCATGCATTTCAAATTTTAAAAGGCGCCATATAGCTTCTCGTGCGCTTACATGGCAAGCATCTACATGAGATGCAAGTTTATCATGTACTAACTCAGTGCTTTCGGGGTTGTCTGCAGTTTTGACGACTACAGTAGCTGCATCATAGCCTTTGTAAATATATTTGTACACATATTTAATGGATTTGATGCAAGTGCAGGCTTCTACATTAATGTGTGCATTATACTCCATGAGTAAATGTGGATTGTAGAGTACTACATATCTCATGTCAACTTTTTCCCCATAAATAATGGCAGTATCTCCTTCTCTTCTTTTATAAAGTGGATAGCCATCACAATTTGGCATACGTTTTGTCTCTATAATCTTTTGGAAAGTCTTTGGAACATTTATTATTTTCCATACATGGTGATTGTGGATTAAGCTCGCCACAGGGTCCATGAATCATGCGATGAGTAACAATCTCATATAGTCTACCATATAGTTCTGGATCTGGTAGTTCAGCAACAATGACTGAATCCACTCTCTCACCAGTATCTAGTTTATCTTTTTCTTGAAGTATTATGAGAAGATGTGCATGTGGAAGGCCTCTTTTTTTAAATTCAATGGTATATATATAAGCAAGACATTTGCCAAATAAGTGACTTATAGTGATGTCACGTATTAATTCATTTAATTTAATTTTAAAAACTCTGGCAACTAAATCTGGTCTATCGGAAGGACTTTGGGCAAGAAGTAAATTTTGTGTAATTTCTGGCCATTGGGGATTACATGTAAATGTAATAAATAAATCGGGTTTGCCAAATTTGGTGACAATAGCCATAGCATCATTGTATCTTTCTCTCATATTTTGAGGAGATCCTTGAAAAGAAGATGGTAAGGGGGCGTGGCTACTGGGCAAACTGTGCAGACGTGCCACACAGGAGCTCTGCTAGAAAGAGCTCTGTAAAGCCCGAATTTTGGGCAAAATACTACCCCAATTGGCCCCAACATCACTCCAACCCCATCTGCTCTCATAAAGGAGCATTTTAATATATGACAAGTGGGGGTCTGGGCACGATCCCGGGAGCTGAGGGATATCTGGCCTACAAGGGCCTGGGAGGCTGCTGCAACGCTGGTCGCAGGGCTCTGGAGACCCCCGATCCAGTGCACCCGGGCCTTGAAGGAGCAGGACAGCACTGACAGACTGGGTACTCCGGTCCTACTAAGTTTGTGGCTTCGGGAGGACTGCTGGAGGAAGTGGAGTGTCGGGGCGAGGCGGCGGGAGCTGCCCCCCGTGATCCGGGACATTGAGCTGACCCCTGCACCCTGGAAACGGCCTGGAGGCCCTTTACCCGGCTGGGCAAGGTAGGAGCGGGGTAGCAGAGGGGGAGCAGACACAGCTGCGGCAGGAACCCGGCGGAGCCGCCATTTTGGGGCGTTGGCCCACATAAATACCCGGGGCAGCTCTTCCCCAACAACAAAGGGGGAGGTAACATCACCTCCTAGCCTGGCAACAGACACCCATGCTACCTCTGGAAGGCTGTGCCCCTCCTTGCCCAGGGAGGGAGAGAGAAGCCTTAACAGACCCAGCACAGGGGCATCAAGGCAAGTGTGCCCTCTATTTCCTGCTACCTTTTTACTCTGCCCCCCTCAAGTGGACTGTACAGGAGGACTGTGTAAGAGCTAATTAAAGTGGGAGTCTCACTGGGACCATCTCTCATACCCTTGCTCCTTTTTATAAGAGCCTGCCTTTACCCATTGCTGAATACTATCTTTATATATCTCCAAGTGAATGCACAGGACTGTTGAATCCATAAGTGTCTGTGTAATGATTGTGTAAGTGCATTCTGTCAATGGACTGTGTTGAACTGTTTGCATATCTTTATCTGCACTGCCGCCTGGCGGCCATTGGGAGTACTGCAGCAAGACTTTGGCTATCAGTGAATAACAAGCAGGTGAATACAGTACTTTCATTGAGAGTAGAGCTGGTATACCAGCCGCCGCATGTTGCATGCAGAGTTCAACAGTATCTTGCCTTACTCTAATTGGCACCTGAGAAGCTACGATCATCAAGTTGGCTCCAATAAGCTGACGCAGTATCCCTGGAATTTGTTGGCAACCCTGACTCTCATTGTCATATAGAGATCGCTTCAGGAGTTCCTGGCAACTGCTGGACCTGACTGAAGGGCACGTCCCTACAATGGGCTAAGAGCTAAATGGGGACATAATTCAGCAGTTTTTCTAGCAGACATCTTCCTTACACCTATGGAACTGGCATACCACCCTTGGCGGAGGCAATAGATGGTTGGGCCCAGCGCTCACTGCATTAGCTCCTCGCACCCTGCATATTGATTTAACAGTGGGAATCTTGCCGACATTTTCAACCTCGAGGCCAAGATGCCGAAGCCCAAGCGAGCCACCCCGGCCAAGGGTATACAGGATCATTTCCCGCCAAGAGCGATTCAGCGTCCACCCTTGGCAGACTCTCTCTCTGAACGCTCTGAAGACTCAGATCAGGAAAGGCGGCCCAAGGGACCCCATCAGCAATTAGACCTATCAGACAAGGCTGTGGCTACGATTGAAAGACTCTTGGCTAAGGCGATTGATCCCCTGAGACAGGATCTGAGGGAATTGGGTCAGCGTACCCAACTTTTGGAAGATATGACGGACCAATTGGCGGAGGCTCAGGAAAAGGACAGGACATCGATAGCTCAAAACACTTACCAGGTTTCTGAACTCGCAGATAAGATAGAGGATCTAGAAAATCGCTCGCGCCGCCACAACATACGCATCCGCGGCATACCAAGAGCCATACAAGATCTAACCCAATACCTAAGAGACACTGTGGCTGCAATTCTTCCTGATCAGGATGAAAGCATGTGGGAAATTGAGCGAGCTCATAGGGCTCTAGGAGGCATGAGGAGTCCGGATGCTCCGAAAGATGTCATTGTAAGATTTCTGAGGCAGCAAGCTAGAGACACTCTACTCTCGGCTACAAGGAAGCTGCACACTGTTAAGGGCCCAGACAACTCCCCTTTGCAGATCTATGCCAACCTGTCACCTGACACCCTTAACAAAAGGAGGCTAATGAAACCGGCTCTTACAATCTTGCTTCACCACAAAATTCAGTACCGATGGAACTTACCATTTGCCCTTTCCTTCAATTTTAAGGGTACGACTTACACCACACGTACACTGGAGGACTGCTTATCGGTGCTACATCGCTTGCAGCTTTACTCTGGGGAAATGCAGGAACCACGGCTAGAGCAATCTCAACCGCCTATCCCTAAGAGACAATGGACGTTGGTGGCAGCCCAAGTCCACAGTAAACAAGTTTCTCCTCAGGGGGGAATGAAACTTACTTTGGACAGTGCAAGGGGTCAGGGTGCTGGACACAGGGCCTGCACAGGGGATGCTAGTCAAATGGCTGACCCAAGGGCGAGCTCACGTCCGGATTAGATCCTACCTAGAGCGGAATTTCATAACAAAATTTTTGATGCCAAATAGAATGTTAGATGTAAACCTATTTTGCCTTAAGATTTGATTCAAAAGGTTGTGTAGTTTAGGATATAAGTTCATCATTGATTGTACAGCCTGCTGGATTGTGTTCCCACCTTAAGTGGACGATTTCTTCTCCTTGCATAGAGTCTTGGAGGAGGAGTACTAGTAAAAAGTGATTGTTATTTCATGTTTTTAGTTCAACAACTTCGTAGTTATAGCCTTAGAAAACTGCTAACTGTGAACTTGACACTGTTTATCTGCTTATTTAAATGTTTTTACCTTAATGGCCTAAAGCTAATGCTCTTCTTTTCTGCGTTTAAATATCTGTTTGATGGCAGGACGACATCTCAGACAGCTGCTATCCGACTCCCTTGGCAGCGGCTGGCTTTCCGGGCTCCCTCCCGCCTTGCTTCGTATGGCACCAGCTATCAGGTAACGCACACACAGCTAGCGTCTTACTCTTATCTTGCAATGGCTACCTCTAAGTATACTCTGTTAACCCATAACGTGAAGGGATTTAACTCCCCCTTTAAGAGGAGGAAAGCCTTCACATTTTATAAAAAGCACAAACCCACAGTCATCTTCATGCAGGAAACCCACTTCTCCCAGGACAACAAGCCTACATTCTTGCACAAGGAATATCCCACCTATTTCCTGGCCACTCTTCCCACTAAGAGAGCGGGGTGTGCAATTCTGCTACATAAAAACTTTCCTTTCCAGGTAGAGAACACAAAGATAGATGGGGAGGGTAACTATGTTCTGGTGACTGGCACGATTGGGGGGGGTTAGAACTACACTAGTCTCCCTGTACTCTCCTACAACCTCTCCCTACGCGGTTCTAATCTCCTTATTGAAGAGAATTTAGTCTCAAGACCTGGGAAGACTGATAATTGGGGGGGATCTAAATCTAACTTTAGATCCGACTTTAGACAGGTCGGGGACCCCTGCTAGTTGTAGATTTTCCAACAAAATAAAACGGATTAAGCTTCTACTTAACAGATTGGGGTTGGTCGATGCCTGGAGGGGGCTTCACCCAGGGGATAGAGAATATACATTTTTTTCTCCAACCCATTTGACTTACTCTCGGATCGACACTCTCCTTACTAGTTCATCTTTATACGACTCGATCTTAAAATCGGAAATTGTCCCCTGCCCCTGGTCGGATCACTCCCTGGTACTTATTGAGGTGGACTTGGGCCCTAATTTACGACTCCCCTATACTTGGAGAATGAATGAGTCCCTGTTATCCAACCCAAGTAGCAGGGAAACAATAGCCAATGACTTAAGGGTCTTTTTTGAGACTAACGTCTCCCCTGAGACCGGAGCCGGCTGGCTTTGGGTCACCCATAAGGCCTATATCAGGGGAACCTGTATTAAACTGGCCTCCTCCCAGAGAAAAGCTCTTAGGCAGAAGGAGGCAGACCTAATGGCGACATTAAAGAGACTGGAGGGATCAAACCAACAAAATCCCTCTCCCACGGGACGTAAGCTAATTGATAAAACCAGGCTAGAGCTTGACGGTATACTGTCACATCGTACTGAACAGGCGATGAGAAGGACAAAACATCTTTATTATTGGAAGGCAAATAAGCCAGATTCTCTTCTAGCTAGAAGGCTTAGCAATACATTTTCACAACATAGAACCACTCAGATTAGGATGGCTGATGGCCAAATCTCATATAGCCCTAATGACATTCAAAAGGCATTTCAAAATTTTTATCAACAAATTTACTCCTCCCAGTCTCAATGCAGTGAGGCAGACATACACTCGTTTCTTAGCACTCAGGACCTTCCCGTGTTATTAGATCACCATCTGGCTGACTTGAATGCGGAGGTTTCTCACGAGGAGGTTAGAACTACTATCCAAGGTCTTAAATTAGGTAAATCCCCAGGGCCGGATGGCCTCACAAACCTATACTACAAAAAATGTGAACACCTGCTTTCTCCCTATTTAACGCTCCTCTTCAATGCCATATTGAATGGGGAATCCATGCCCCCTGAACTAAATCATGCTGATCTAGTTGTGTTTCCTAAAGAGGGTAGGGATAATCTAGAGATTAAAAACTATCGTCCTATCTCGCTGATTAATGGAGATGTCAAGATCTTAGCCAAAATTATGGCTAACCGTATATCTAAATTTTTACCAGACTTAATCCATAAGGATCAGGCGGGGTTTATCCCTTTCAGAGAAGCAGGGGACAATGTCAGGAGGGTCTTAAATTCTCAGTATATAGCACATAAATCTCATACTCCAATGTGTCTTCTAGCTCTGGACATTGAAAAGGCTTTTGATACGGTTGAATGGCCGTATTTATATAAAATACTTGACAAGTTTGGATTTAGGGGATGCTTCATTAACTTGCTAAGGAGCTACTATAACTCCCCAACAGCCAACTTGAAGCTGCCAGGAGAGCGCAGGGCAAATATCCATATTCAAAGAGGGACCAGGCAGGGGTGCCCACTCTCACCACTACTATTTGCGCTTGCCATGGAACCTCTTGCACAGGCGATTAGATCTAATGCAGGCATATTTGGGATTCCAGTGGGCCATCAGCACTTTAAATGCTCTCTTTTTGCTGACGATATATTATGCACCTTGACCAAGCCTCTTCAATCGATCCCAACTCTTATGTCAACTATAACCGAATTTAGTAATATCTCAGGTCTTAAACTAAATGTAGAGAAAACAGAGGCAATGGGGTTGGGTATGGTACAATCGGAGATTGACTCTCTCAGATCTGACTATAATTTTGTCTGGCCCGCATGCCATGTAAAATACCTAGGAGTCAAACTTACATCTATTATAGCTGACCTATATAAGGCTAATTTCCCACCTATATACAAATCTTTGACCGATGACATGCAGAGATGGACGAACTATAACATTTCTTGGACGGGTCGCATAGCGGCAGCTAAAATGAGCATTCTACCCAAAGTTCTGTATCTCTTTCGAACCGTTCCCATCTCAATTTCACCTACAGACCTTGACAGGTTCCAGAATAATATGTTTAGGTTTATATGGGGAAATAAACGCCCTCGTATCTCTAGACAGGTGATGTTTAGGCAGAAAAATAGAGGTGGACTTGCTTGCCCAAATTTAAAGCTCTATCTTAAAGCCGCTCAATTGGCCCACCTTCCCAGGGCACACTCTAAAACACATCAACCAGCCTGGGTTTTATGGAAAATCAGCAAATGTTCCCCCACAGTTGGGATAAGCTGATATGGATCCCAAAAGAACTAGCCCCATTCACAACTCATCAAAATCCCATGATTTCACAAACCCTTCGTGCATGGGGGTGGGCCAACTCTAAATCCAGGCGATTACTTCCTACAGGACTATCCCCAATGATGTCAGTCATGTCTTTTCCACAAATCCTGGCAGACTCGAATGACATCTCTAGATTCTGGTGGACTTCTAGAAACTTGGACCGCGTAGGGAGCTGGTTTCTGAACGATAGCTTGCTGACGTACGACCAATTCTGTACAACCCATGACCTACCTGTCACAGAATTCTATAATTACTTGAAAATTAGGAGCTGGGTCAGTAAGAGCTCAAGAGAACTTGGGCATCCTAGGGCCTCCTGGATGTCCGTTATATGTAAAAGTCTACCCCTTACCAAGGGTATTCTGGGTTCACTTTACGACACCTTTCTTAACTTCACAAGCGACCAAAAACCCAGGTATTTTGCACAATGGGAGAGGGATCTTGGGGTGGAGAGGGATCTTGGGGTGGAGTGGGACTGGGGTAAATGGTCAGAATCCTGCTCCAATCTCTCTAGAGGTTCTCTTAATTCGGCCTTACTGGAGACGTCCATCAAAGTTTTGCATAGAGTCTACTGTACACCTGACAAACTACAGAAATTTAAACCGTCAGAAAGCAATAAATGCTTTAGGGGGTGCCAAAATATAGGGGATCATATACACACATGGTGGTCATGTCCATTCGCTCAGAAAATCTGGGGGCAATTAGCCCAATTAGCCTCCGCACTTTTCCACAAGGCAGTTACGCCCTCAATGGAATCTTGTCTGCTAGGGATTCGTGTTACGGATTTATCTAAAACGCAGAATAAACTATACCAATTAATGGCGTTAGCTACTAAGACACACATAGCCAGGAGTTGGAAGAAAGAGACTCTTAACTTTACGGAGGTGATAGGTAAGATCAATCATTTACTTATAAATGAGCGATTAACTTATATCATACTAGACGACATTACCCAATTCCAAGCAATTTGGCATCCCTGGTTGGCTTCTTCATTCAGTATTCCCTTAGTATGACAACATATCATATCATACAATCTCTACACTTTGGCAAGGGAGACTTGGTGGAGGAGCTGGAGGCGAGGGGGGGGTCCGGAAATCTACTGACGGAGCGGTGGAGGTGGGTGTCAGCTGTACTGGGATGTCTTTAACGAGGTATGTGTTGAGTGCTCTTAGGGGTGGATATACTGGATTAGCTCTGTACTTTATGTGAAGATAACAGTGTAATGGTCTAGCTAATTAATTTGATATTTATAGCATTCTCTTTTTAATTTGTGCTCATTGGACGTTTTATCTTGTTGTTGTTCTCTTTTTCTTTTCTGATTTTTTATTTTTATTATTTCTTTTCTTTTCTTTCTGTTATGTTATTTCCATTGAAATGTTAACTGTGACTCATGTAACCTTAATAACTAAAAAAAGGAAAAATGGAAGGCCTAGTCAGTTTATGATGGGAAAATATTGTATTGTACATGTTAGCGTATCTTAACTGACTAATTACAGTTGTGTTAAATGTTTTATTGTGCATTGCCTTCTAATAAAAGACTATTTAAAAAAATAAAAGAAGATGGTAAAATTATGGCTTTGCCAGCTGTCATGTCTCTGCTTATAGCTACCTCAGCAACATAGTCCATTAGTCCACAATATTGTTCTACACGTAGTTTTTCTTGTTGATATTTTATAAAGTTTAAATTATTGGCCTCAACTTGCAAATAGGAATCAATAATCCATTGTTGTGTTAGTTTTCCACCACATAAAATTGGATTAAATGTATTTCGAATGGCAATTTGAGCTACTTTAAATTCAAGCATAAAAACATTATTTTGGATTCTGGCTTTAGCATTTGGGTAACTGGGAAGTGTTCATTTTGGTTGCCAACCTGCTTCTCCGTGTGGGAAAAAAATGGGATATGTCATTGGATCTAAATTTGGACTTAAGATACTGATATTAATTAATGCTTGCTCCTAATTTCTGGGATATATTCTAATGTCTCTTTGAAATGGTGGTTCTCCTTCATAATTTTGAAATACCATTGCAACCTCATTTGATGTTGGCAAGTTATAACGACGTTTATCAGTATGTATATCTCTTTTAAGTACCATATTGACCTTTGGGATTGGTAATTGATGTCTTTCTGCATGAAGTTGTTGTTTATTTTCTACTTCTGCCAATTTTTTATAAGCTTTAGTGTAGGGGTTATTGGCCATAATGTTATCTAGCTCTATAAAAACACTGGGTAAGCATTTATTTTTTTCGTGCAGCTGCATACGTTGGTCAACAGCTTCCATTGTATCTAGGACATATAGTTGAGCAAATTTTCTTTGCTCTCCTTCCTCTAGATGTAAATGTGAAGTCCGATGGTAAATTTGACCTTGGACTTTAAAACAGTTATGACCATGTCCTGGTACATTAGCAGCTAATGTTGCACCCATAGATGCAAAGCATATGGCACTATTGTAGGATCTTATGTTTGTCTTAACATTTTTGTAGTTTGGAAAAGTAGGTTCAGTCATAATGTTTTGTAAATAGATTGGGAATTGTTTTCTTTCTGGAAGTTTGACCTTGCCTTTTTTGACAGCAAGTAATACATTGGCCATCTCTGGGTCTCTCCTGTTTAAAATGATAAGTCTCACAAAATTGACATTGAATATTCATGTCCCCACAATTGTGAACCTCTACTGCTAAAGACTTGAGTAAAGGACAATTTGCAAAGCATATATCAGTTTCATTTTCAAATTCATCAGGTGAAATGTCATGTGATGTTTCAGGATCCATGTTAACATAAAAAACATCAAATGCTTTGTTTTTTTGGTGGCTTTTTTTGGTATATCTTTTATTTGTTCAGGTAAAATATGTCATGTGATGTTTCAGGAAGAGGTTGTAAATGCTTTGTTTTTTTTGGTGGCTTTTTTGGTATATCTTTTATTTGTTAAAGGTAAAATGTCATCTGATGTTTCAGGAACAGGTTCTAAATGCTTTGTTTTCTTAGTAGCTTTTTTTGGTGTATCTTAAATTTTTGCAGGTGATAGTCTTTTGCTTGCAATTCTTTTGCGTTCTTTTTCTCGTCGAATTTCCTTCTGCTCTGGTGTCTGCTGGTTGGCCCATCTCTCTTGTCGTTCTCTAGCTTGACGTCTTCTCTTTTCTTGTTTGCTATCGTTATCAGCCATGTTAATCTGTTAAAGAAAATAATGTTTAATTAATTGAGTTTTAGATTTTTTTTATTATCAACAGTTTCTATGTCATTGTAGTTCATTGTAGCAGTACTTTCTTTGTATTGTTAAATAAGTGTGTCGTAGGTTGTAATTTTTGCCTTACATGCATAGCACACTCAAGGTAATTACAATATAGCTTCTTCTAGATGTAGTAGGTGTATAGTGTTAATTGAAATCAAAAAATTTTTTGTTTCTTAATTTATTTTTTTGTTTTACTTTTGGCTTATAGGCATAGTAGAGGGCAGAAATTAGTGTTTGTAATTTGTCCTATAGGGGATTGTTGTAATAGTATTTTTATATTTTATTTAAAGGCTTATATGTTGGGGCTGTGAAAAGGTTTGTATTGTTGTTTTTTTCGGTGTTAGTACTATTTGTTGTAGTATTCTATTTTATGTGTGTGGTTAGGTTTTATGCTTAATATTGCACATTAGGGCTAGTAATTGAGAATGCAAAATGTTATTTAGTCTGTGTTTTGACACTTTTGTGGACTATGCTGTTTTATGTTGCTTTTTTTTGTTTGGCTAGATTGAAGTTTGGGTTTACTGTTAAACATTGTTGTCCGTAAAAGACAAATAACAGGTAAATGACAAATGTGTCAGTAATATTTTGGTAAAGGTTATAATTAGTGGTTCTTATTGTTGTTGGTGTTTTTTTTTTTATGTTGACACGGATGCAGAGCAAACATGTTTATTTCGTTTTCTCTTGTTTTACTTGTTATACTGTACCTTGTTTGAAGTATGGTTTCAAGCAGAATCTTTCTTGGTCCACTGTTGTAAGTCTTCGTCCGATGCTCTTCACGCAGTGTCTGTTGTAAAAGAAAAAGCAAAATGTTATTTTATTTGAATGTATTTGTAATGAATAGCATATTTCATTGTTTTGGTCTATTCTATCTGTTATAGTGAATTTTTCTGCTATGCTGTTTTTTGTGCAACCTTTTGAAATACTTTAATTGTATTTTTAGATTACAGTTATACTTTTTTTTTTACTGTAATTATTAATGTTTTTACTATTTTGGATATGATCACAATGTTTTTAGCATTATCCTGTTTTGTGTCCACCACTTTTGGTATGCTTATTTAGGCTTCTTTGTAAGGCTTATAGGTTATTAAACAGTAAAGAAGAATATTAATTTACTTTTCTGTCTGTTTGTGTAATTTTTGGTACAATCCTGTTTTGTGTTCACCATATTTTGCATACTTTATTTGCTTAATTAGTCTTCTTTATGATTATTGAATGATATTGGACAGTAATAATGAATGTTAATTGCCTTTTCTATATAATTTTGTGCTTTTTATTTTTATCCTGTTTTGTGTTCACCACTTTTTGGTTGCTGCATTTGGCTTGTGGGTGATGGTTGGAGGTTATTTTACAGTAAAGAGGAGGAATACTTTTGTTTTATGTATGTTTTATGTATGCTATCCTGTTTTGTGGCCACCTCTTTTTTTTCTCTGAAACTGTCTTTCTTTATAAATTGTATAGGTGTTTGTGAAGTTTGTTGAACTGTGTTGTTTTGTTCTTTATTAAATTTGTATTTTTATATTGGCAGCCATTAAACATATATAGTTCCTTTTTTTTCCGACTTTTTATACTATACCTTGATTGAAGTGTTGTTCTTGTCCGAATGACAGAGGGTCCCCTCCTGCCAATCTTAATTCGCCACTCTTCTTGTAGTGTCTGTTTAAAAATGGTTAATTGTATAATTTTTTGGGGGGATTTTGCAAAGAATGGGGTTTTTCAGCATGTAATGTATTTTTCTATCTTACCTCTTCTTCTTTCTTTCTGTTCTTTAAAAGTAATTATCTTTGACAGTCCACGGTGCAAATTCTTGAGTGACGCTGTTGATGCAGAGTTCTGTTTGAATAGTGAAAAAAGGGGAAAGATTCAGCTTCAGATTACATATGTATTAGTGTCATATTATTTTTTGCTATGAGTTGCAGTAAATTAATGTCATTTAAATATACTTGTTTCATTAGTTTGAGTTAACATTAGTTTGTTGTAGGACCTATACACATATACTGTATGTGCGTGTCAGATGTCCCTATACATGATACACATAAATGTGGTTATCACATGTCACTATACATGAATCCCATTTTCATAGTTAAAGTTTGTATTTTTTTTTTTGCTGTCTTGGTAATAAAATGTAATATATTATAGCTTACTTCTCAGTTTTAATTTGCACAGTGTAAAGTAGGAAATTAGGAAATAATTCTCTTCTCAAGTATCAGCAGCAGTTAACTATCCAGTCACTCCGTTCATCACCTGAGTAGAAATGTAGAATTTTCTGGAAAGTAGGCAGTATTTATAAACTTTGAGGTGCCTCAGACCTTTAGAACGCAATATGCATGCGCTATTTGCGTTCCAGTGTACAATTTGAGTTCCATCCGCCATTTTATTCATAGTAGTTGTCAAAATGGTGGTTAATATCAGTGTGGTACGTGACCTCGTAAAGTTGACTGTAGCGTTGTTTCAGTTTTGCGAGTCACTGTAGTATTGTTGCGTCTGTAGCCTCGTTTTCGTTTTTGTTCGGCAGCCATTTTTTCTCTCGCTTAGGTGATTTTCGGCACTTTACACTCGTTTTTTTGGACTTAAATCAATGTCTAAATTCACTTTTTGAGGGGCTGGATGCCCCCCTTGCTGTAAGTAAGCTTTTTATGTATTCGTTGTGTTTGTTTATTGTGTTTCTGATGTTTACATGCACGCCATTTTCGGCTGTTTTTTGCGTGTTCGGAATGGGTCGTTGAGCGTCACGTATTTTTTTGCGAGGGCCGCAGTTGCTGGCATGGAGCACCTTCGGCGCTCCATGCCAGCAACTGAGGCCCTCACTTTGTGAGGGCTGTGGGCTCGCTATGCGAGCCAGTAAGCATTAGCAACAACTCGCATGCTCACAGCTTCATGAAGGCCTCAGTTGCTGGCAAGGAGCGCCTTCGCATTGCGGAAGTACACAGCTACGCTAACGGTTTGGTCTCGCACACGCACACTATTACACTGCACAAATTGATCACGCTTAAACAGCAGCTCCACACCACTAATGCTCCAGCAACATCAAAACATCATGTACATTTTTTATTTTTGGTGATTTAGTTTTCTTTATTTTATGTAATTGTGATGGAGTGCCACTAGGGGTCACAAGAGAGCTCTGTAAGAGGATGGAAAGAGTTAAATCCAGACAGTTATCAGAGGCTAAATGGAAACCCAGCTGGATACTGCCTTTAAAAGCAGCAGAGAGATGGGTGGAGTTTCTCTCACTGAGGCTTGGGCCTAACAGCCGTGAGCTGTGTGTGAAAGCCCTGGACAGCTCAGCTGCGGGGATCATAAGAGCTGGGATTTGTGCTGGAGCGAGACAGTCAGGAAGGCTGCGGAGTTCCAGAGTTTGCGCACAGAGAAGACTTCTGTGGTATTGGAGATATTCCACAGAGAGAGGATTATCTAAAGACCCCATCCCTGGGAAGCCGAAGGCAACAAGGGATAGAAAGGTTGGTGACAAATATATGTTGTTTTCACCATATGAGGATGAGAAGTACAAATGCCCCAGGAAGAAGAGTACATTGAGAGAAAGTGATAGTTCCTCATTTCAAGAGGGTGACAAGGGCCCTAGGCTTCACCCACTATTGGCAGAAGCCGTAGGGGAAAAGACATCAGAGACTGTATGTTTCCTGGCCACAAGGTGGCGATATAACAAAGTTAAGAGACTGTTTGCATCCTGGCCACAAGGTGGCACTCTCCTGTCACAGATAAGCTGCGCAGGATATAGTCAGGGTGTTCCTGAGTATCGTAAGCACGTTTATGTAGGGTTTTATTTTGTTGCTGAATACAAGCACTGTTTTTGTTCTGTTTATGCAAACAAATAAAATAGCAGTAAAACTCAACTTTGGACAAGCCTGCTGTGTCTTCCTCCCTGTATAAAGAAAAGATAAGAAAGTGCAGGACGCAAACCCAGCCAGAAGGGGGCGCCCTGTTACAGTAATGTAGATTTTTTTTTTTTTATAACTTTAGTTTTTTTTGTTTTCTGTAATTAGAGTGGTGGGGGGGTTATTAGGGGGTAGGTAGTGTAGGTAGGTAGTGTAGGTGTTAATAGGTTAGTGTAGAGGGGGGTTAGTTGATATTTAATGTTTTATTGGGGGTTATAGTGCAGTGTAGTGTTTATATTTAATGTCATGATGGTCCTTGAGGACTGTCATGGCACTTATGTGGTTAATGTTGGGTTGTAACAGGCCCATAATGGTCTTAATATACCCTTATGGGACTGATGGGGTTAAATAGAGGCTTATTAGGGTCTGTATTGACCCCCATGAGTGACAAGGTTAATTAGGGGTTTATGGGGGTCTGTATTGACACCCATGAGTGAGGGGGTTAATGAAGTGCTTATAGGGGTCTGTATTGACCCCCCATGAGTGACATGGTTATTGAAGGGCTTATAGTGGTCTGTATTAACCCCATGAGTGACAGAGTTAATTAAGGGCTCTTATGGGGGGTCAATATTGATTCCCATGAGTGAAAGGGTTAATTAAGTGCTTATGGGGGGCTGTATTGACCCTCATGATTGACGGGGTTAATTAAGGGTTTATGGGGGTCTGTATTGATGCCCATGAGTGAGGGGGTTATTTAAGTGCTTATGGGGGTCTGTATTGACCCCATGAGCGACAGGGTTAATGAAGGGCTTATGGGGGTCTGTATTGATCCCCATGAGTGACAGGGTTAATGAATGACTTATGGGGGTCTATATTGACCCCCATGAGTGACAGGGTTAATTAGGGGTTTATGGGGATCTGTATTGACCCCCATGAGTGAGGGGGTTAATTAAGTGCTTATGGGGGTCTGTATTGACTCCCATGAGTGACAGGGTTAATGAAGGGCTTATGGGGGTCTATGTTGACCCCCATGAGTGAGGGGGTTAATGAAGTGCTTATGGGGGTCTGTATTGACCACTATGAATGACAGGGTTAATGAAGGGCTTATGGGGGTCTGTATTAAACCCCTTGAGTGACAGGGTTAATGAAGGGCTTATGGGGGTCTATTTTGACCCCCATAAGTGACAGTGCTAATTAGGGGTTTAAGGGGGTCTGTATTGACCCCCATGAGTGAGGGGGTTAATTAAGTGCTTATGGGGGTCTGTATTGACCCCCATGAGTGACAGGGTTAATGAAGGGCTTGTGGGGGTCTATATTGACCCCCATGAGTGAGGGGGTTAATGAAGGGCTTATGTGGGTCTGTATTGACCCCCATGAGTGACAGGTTAATGAAGGGCTTATGGGGGTCTATATTGACCCCCATGAGTGACAGGGATTATTAATGCTTGATGGGGCTCTGTATAGATCCCCATGCGTGATAGTGTATATATATATTTTTTATAACGGGTCCTTTAAAGACCATTACGGGAATGCAGGAATTTAGAAGCAGATCGGGACCCCCACTGCGATGGTTAATGTGGGGTTAATGTGGGTCTCCAAGCTTATCTCGGATCCCGTGGGGTTAATGTGGGTTTCCAAGCTTATCTCGGATCCCTTCTTGGGTAAGTTGTATGTGGCTGGGCGGTCCTGGGTCTTTGAGCCTTTTTCGGCTGCCATTTTTTCTCTCACTTTTCGTGTGTCTGAACTTGGTAATTTGGACTTAAATGGAGGTGTAACTTCACTTGCTGTGGGTAAGCTTTTTATGTATTTTTAGTGGGTATTTATTGTGTTTTGACTGTTTTTAGGTGCGCGCGGTTCGGCCGTTAAGGACGTATTTTTGCGAGGTCCTAATGGTGCCGCTTATGTGGGTGTTTGAAACCACGTGTGTGGCGCCTTTGATCCTTCACCTCCGCAAAGCGTGACGATGATTCGTAGTTTGACAACTATTATATGTGATATCGTTTCATGTGACAAAACTGAAGAAGTGACACTCTGCTACAATGTAAAGTAGTAAGTGTACAGCCTGTATAACAGTGTAAATGACTCAACACACAGCCATTAATGTCTAAACCGTTGGCAACAAAAGTGAGTACACCCCTAAGTGGAAATGTCCTAATTGGGCACAAAGTGTCAATATTTTGTGTGGCCACCATTATTTTCCAGCACTGCATTAACCCTCATGGGCATGGAGTTCACCAGAGCTTCACAGGTTGCCACTGGAGTCCTCTTCCACTCCTCCATAATGGCATCACGGAACTGGTGAATGTTAGAGACATTGCACTTCCCCACCCTCCATTTGAGAATGCCTGAGGTCTGGCTTGGCCAATCCATCACATTTATCTTCAGCTTCTTTAGCAAGGCAGTGGTCGTCTTGAAAGTTTGTTTGGGGTCGTTATCATGTTGGAATACTGCCCTGCAGCCCAGTCTTTGAAAGGAGGGGATCAGGCTACTTCAGTATGTCACAGTACATGTTGGCATTCATGGTTCCTTCAATGAACTGTAGCTCCCCAGTGCTGGCAGCACTCATGCAGGCCCAGACCAAACATATATACACATATGTCTATTTGTGTATATATGTTTTCTATAATATATTGTGTTGATTGCCCCTATATGCATTTACCTGCTAATGTCAGATGCTGCCTCCACTCTCTTTGCACCACAGTCTATGTTCAAACTGAGGGTTTCATCTCATATCAGTGTTTTTGTGTTCTTTGTGACTTATCCAATATCCATGTAACTGTCATTTAGGGATTATTTCAACTACCTTTCCTCAGTATAGAGGAATACTTTTGGTGGTGGGAGTGTTATGATCTGGGTCTGCATGAGTGCTGACGGCATTGGGGAGCTACATTTAACTGGGGGGACCATGAATGCCAACATATACTGTGACATACTGAAGCAAAGCATGACCCCTCCCTTCGGAGACTGGGCCGCAGGGCAGTATTCCAACATGATAACGACCCCAATCACACCTCCAAGATGACCACTGCCTTGCTGAAGAAGCTGAACTGAAGGTAAAGGTGATGGACTGGCCAAGCATGTCTCCAGACCTCAACCCTATTGAGCATCTGTGGGGCTTCCTCAAATGGAAGGTGGGGGAGTGCAAGGTCTCTAACATCCACCAGCTCTGTGATGTCATCATGGAGGAGTGGAAGAGGACTCCAGTGGCAACCTGTGAAGCTCTGGTGAACTCCATGCCCATGAGTGTAAAGGCAGTGCTGGAAAATAATAGTAGCCACACAAAATATTGACACTTTGGGCCCAATTTGAACATTTCCACTTAGGGGTGTACTCACTTTTTTTGCCAACGGTTTAGACATCAATGGCTGTGTGTTGAGTTATTTTGAGGAGACAGCAAATTTACACGGTTATACAGGCTGTACACTTACTACTTTACATTGTAGCAGAGTGTCATTTCTTCACTGTTGTCACATGAAAAGATATAATAAAATATTTACAAAAATGGGAGGGGTGTACTCACTTTTGTGAGATGCTGTATATTTAGTAAGATCAATAATCATGTACCAGATACTATTCTTGCAGGTTTATACAGTACAAATAACGATATGATAGCAGCAGACCCATACTTAAAGGATTAAAGGTCAGAGTAGATGTTCATGCCCTGTTCTCAGCTGTCCAAACAAAGCTTGAATATAGACCACCTCAGGGGACATCTCCCAAAGTGTGTGTAAATAATGTTATCTTCCTGTTGGAAGCAAAAATTAACTTTTATGGATTTTTCCAGTGGCGTTCTAGTTCATATTATTAAGGTCCTTTAACCTCACTGCTTTTCATGGTGTGAAGGAGCACAACATTATATGTTAAAATTATCTATTTTTTAATTACACCAATAACAACTACAAAATCTAAAGTTTTAAGTCTGTTTGTATAATAAAGTCTATCCTGCCTACTGGCTGTTGCATGAGTAAAAGATACAGCCTCGACTCGGGGTAAAGATAGTGATTGATAACAGTTTGTCCCTGCACCCCAGACTGCACTGACAAGTTAACCCATAGCTGACTGTTACTGGGGATTCCAGCATGCCATGCTCTGCACACATGGATTTGATAAAGATTAACCTCTTTTTTTCTTTTGTTCACTACACAGAGCTGTAGTTAATGGTCTGCCTAGGGCAGTCAGTGAATCATGTAAACATGTATTTGATTTGATATCTCAGTGAAAAATGCACATATTTCTAAAATTCTAAAAGTATTTCAACATGCTTTTAAAGGATATTTACTATGATGTGGTCCAAATTGCTGGGAATTAAGTGGCCATTTTAGTATGTACCTACTATAGCAGCTTAAATAATAGCTGAACTACAACGCCCAGAAGTCCTATGATCAAACTATATATTCTTATTGTCATAGGTGTAATAAGGTGGGACGCGGAGACAGCAGCAGGCGCATGTTAACCATTCCACTGTTATTTCACTCAACAGCATTAAAATAAATTTGCTTATTTCAGTGCAAATTATAGCAAGCATGGGAAAAATGTCTTATAAGAAGTTGGCAATATCTTCAGCACCTTTTTCACTATCCAAGTTAAAGAGCAGCAAATGCAAAAATAAAAATGATGATAAAAGTTTATCCGCTACTCAATAAATTACCAATTTCTAGAGCATTTGGGGGAAAATTCTGGTATACTATTGGCAGAATTCCACCAAAATTAATTATTCAACATTAGGTAACTTCTAATATAGCAACAGTAGTATGCTGCACTGAATTATATATATGTCTATTTGGGTGGTATATTGTTTATCATTGAATTGTTTATGTTAATTGCAAATTTCAAAGATCCCTCCAAAAATGAATTAGCTGGCTACTGAAAGCTCTAAAGGGACAAAGAGTGTTCCTTGTTTGTAATATTATAATAATATATCTATTTTTTTTTGCATTTTTAAACATCATTTTATTAACAAGTGTGCCTGCAAAGGTCTGCCCGTGCAGCTAAGGGACACAGGGCCTCATTTAATTAAATTTAGCTATGAGCGATTCAATTGAACAAGCCACAAAGCTGCGCCCCAAAATCCGAAAATGTAAACCATGCAATCGTATGTAGCATTTCATAGCGTTAGCCAGATCAATTAAGCAAGGCCCTAACTCCTGAGTAAGAAACAGCCAATAGAAAATGAGATCAGCAGTATAAGATGGAGGTTACATGTCAATCAATTAGCGTTTAGAGGTCCAATATGCGATCGCACTCGCAAACCCGCAAAATACAAAATAATAAAAATGAATGCCAATACTGTTCTAGTCCATGTGGGTGGCCTGATACATATTAATTAATTTATTCCAGAGATTGATATAACCCTGAAATGCCTCTACTTGATCATAGATGAATACATGATACACATGTAGAAGTGTTGTGTGTCAGAGGGACATTTACATTGCTGCAGAGACATACTTGCATTGAAGGAAGCAAGGTCTCTACTTCTGGGCCAGTGAGGGGGGAGAAGTATTGTATCAATTTCAGTCTTATCCAGTTATCTTAACAAAGTCTCTCTGTTCCCTCCTTCACATCCCTCCCTTCACGAATAGCCAAACACACACCCCATGATTCAGCTCTGAGGAGGTGAGGTAACAAACACAAAAATAATTCCTATACTCATAAACATAGCCTTTAAAAATTAAGATTTTG
This sequence comes from Discoglossus pictus, assembly GCA_027410445.1. Classification (NCBI taxonomy): domain Eukaryota; kingdom Metazoa; phylum Chordata; class Amphibia; order Anura; family Alytidae; genus Discoglossus; species Discoglossus pictus. The sequence continues at coordinate 40,967,813 of CM050173.1, forward strand.
ACAAAAAAATTGTTTTATGTCCATGAACTGCACAGTAGCTAATATTGTTAGTTTGGTATAAATTGACAAGCAAGTGTCATTGTTCTTGACTACAGTGGTTCTAAAACTTATATACTGTCCATGACACAGTGGTCTGGTCTTTCAATTACAATGTAAAGTTTATTGCGAATATCTTTAGCAGTTCTTTGTGAATACTTGTATACTTTGTAAATCTTGAAATTGCAGAAATCTTCATCTTGTGTTCTTATTGTACAATGGAAATATGAAAATTGTGCAATATAATTTTCTCCATCTACAGTATATGAAATAGATAAAGCTCACCAACATGGAAAAATATAAAATTCATGTAGTCAAGACAAAACTTTTTACAGGATAATCTATATAAAAAATATTTGTAATTTGCAGAAATAATATTTTTGGTGTTTATCAATGAATTTGGGACATAAACACAGATGTCTAACAATAAGCATTGTATGGACTTTTGAAGAAACATTTACAGTTACATGCCACAAGGTGGCGCAAATACATTTAAAAAGGACACAAATATTCTGTATTAGTGGTATCTGTACATATTGTTTTGCTCCAATGTCTTTTAATATTGTGGGGAAATATACTTTCTGATCGTCTCAACAGTGACAATTATTTGGCGATCTGGCATTTTATTCCTATTTTATACTGATTTGTTTGTGAAGAAAACATACCGTACGTTTTGTGATAATACTATATAAGATACAGTTGTCTAATAAATCTTTATAATAGGACCACATTTATAACAACTTTGAAATAGATAAGAGTGTTTGTTAATAGGGGGGAGAAATAAACGTGTGTGAGATTGTTTATGAAACAAATGTATGAAAAATGCCTTTTATATTAGCAGCCTTATTAAATTGCGATTTGGCCAATTGAATAGGGCTCTATATAAGCACAGAGCATATTTTTTTTTCTGACGTTTTTAGTTAGTGAACTTCTATCCAAAAGCAAGGTCTTCATTAAATAAAAACTTCTGTAGAAATAATATGTTCTGGGCTTATATAGAGCCCTAGATATATATAAAACGACTTGGCACTCACATTGCAGATACATTGTATATCACCCACACACAGAAAACTGTTCCTAATATAATTTAATTTATGATGTATTTATTAATTGACATTAATTACCTCGTGGTGGCTAGAGTAACAGATAGCATGCTGTTAGTACAAGCATATTTTGCTCTATACATTATATTACTTTCTTTTTTAAGAGTTCTATGAAATCCTTAAAATGATAATTTTCTACAACATAGGTTTTGTTGGTTTTAAGGGAAGAAGTATAAGACTTTAGGACAGGTACATATGGAAATACCTCTCTAAAAGTACCTTCTCTCTGATGGAAATTGAAACAATGGGCTGGAGAAGGGAGAATGGGGATATTCAAATAGACGCAGGCACAAAACATTATAACATATAAAAAGCCTATTGAACTCACAATATAAAGTATGATTCATCCTACAGGAAAGAGCAAGAGATAATGTTTTTTTAAATGCCTTGTTTGTTTTACTGTAGTGCAGCACACTGTAAACCTGCCACTACACATCCACCTACATCCCCACAAAAGAACATGCTGATGGCACCTAGTTAGGGCCTCATTCAATTGCAATGTGGCCAATTGAATAGGGCTCTATATAAGCATAGAGAAAAAATGTTTTACAGAAGTTTTTAGTTAGTGAACTTCTATCCAAAAGCAAGGTCTTCACTAACTATACACTTCTGTAAAAAAAAAAAATCTCTGTGCTTATATAGAGCCCTATTCAATTGGCCAAATCGCAATTGAATGAGGCCCTTAGAAAGCAGGGTCTATGTGTGAAACATAAAAAAATGACATTTAAATGTATTTCTAAGCACATGAGAGGCAGCCCTATGAAGCTGCTTTATTCGCCTAGTTATAAATACAGCCATTGTTAGGTAAACTAGTTTGGAAAAAACTTCACATCATTATGAAGTATATAGTCAACGTTAGCAGCTGTAAACCATTAGCATACAAGCATTTTTATAAAAAAATATTAAAATTAGTAGATTCTAGTTGCCCTTTGTCTGAGGGTTAGGGTTATACTACTGGCACTTGATCTATTCAGTCATCTTGTCTAGTGGATATTCAAAGCGCCAGTTTTTCAATATACCTGAATAGAGATATAACCTCCCAATCCTCTCGTGGTCTAAACCTTTTAGGAATAAACGCAAAGCCCTCAAGAAGGCTCCAGACTTTGACTCCTTGCTCATTGTTTCTTGGGAAGTTATCAGCTACACCTCACTGATGAGGCCCAACTAAGGCAGAAGCGTACGTCTGGGGGTTGCTTTTTCTCCTACTCATGGTAGAATTGCCTGGTATTTCAGGGCTGGGTCACTCTTTTGAGTGAGACCAGACTGATATGCTACAGTCTTTTTCTCCCTATGAAGTGAGCATATATTTTTCCCTAATATAATGAAACACCTGGATGGAATGGAAGGAAACTTGGATGAAGATAACATCCATATTCAGATATAGTGAAACATTGCTACCTGATAATATTACTAAAGAGTAGACCAACTACCATTAGGATAACTTCCACCTTATGCTCTAGGTCAGTGATTCTCAGCCTTATCTTCTAGGACCACCAGACAGATTTGGGTTTACTATTATATGAATTCAGGTGAGGCAACTAAATGCTCCACAGCTTGTGTACACAAAGTGTTAAACCTAAATCATGACCTGTCTGGATGTTCTAGAGTAGAAGGTTGTGAATTACTGATCTAGACGAACTAGCAGTCCAAAATAAAAGAGCCCATGACACAAGAGAAGTCTGCTATTTTTAAGATGTTTTCCTAAAATTACATGGAAGGTTTCTCGATTTCTCTGGCAATATAATATACCTATGTATCAATATATATATATATATATATATATATATATATATATATATATATATATATATATATATATATATATATATATATATATATATATATATATATACCTGTTTTTGTCTGCCTTCCTTAGCTCATGCACATAATTAATACATAGAGTGTGAAGTGCAATGTTTCAAATTAGCCTGTCCCAAAAATGTTGTGGGCTTTAGTGCTTTGCACCTGCTGCACCAGCAGTTTCTCCACCACTGTCAAATAACAATATGCTTAGAGCAACCAAGGAATTTTGCCATGGGAAAGATTGAATAATAAAATGAGATGAAATAAACAAAGCTGTAGATAGGTATTAGGGGGAATTAAGACATTTAATCTTGCTTAGGAACAAAATTAAGCAAAAGCAAAGACATGTTTTAGGTGTTAAATCTGGTTATGCCTGGTTTGCAAACAATAATTGCAGACTGTACCTGTCAGTAAACAATGTAATCCTTTGAATCAAGCATTAAAAATATAATAAGATGAAACTTAAAGTCGATTTAAATTCTTGTCTTTTTGAACAGATCGGACACACTTCCTGTGTGGTCCCCGAACAGGGATGATATGAGATAAAGATAAAATAAAACATGATCTATATTTTGTCCCCAAGCAACAAAATACTTAAAATACTTAGCTATTTTATTTTCAGTTGGATTAGCTTTAAGCATGTTTGTATTTGGGCTAAATGGGATCTTTTTGTTGGATGACTGGAACCGCTTTATAATTATTACAATTTGGGCTACATAACTAATTTGCTGTAAAAGAATAGCTAGAATAAATAGATGAATAAATAGATGATCGTGCTAAGCAAATCCAGTTTTCAAAGCAATGCTTTTTTTTTTTTAACTACTTTTTTAAAAATTGGGCAGAATTGAGGTTTCACTTACATTAGGTCATTTTAAGGACCAAAATGAATTTTAAGAAATTCAGAGCCAATTTGAATATGCATTGAAGCATTAATTTTTTTTTGTCTTTGATGATACATTTAGAACATTAGATATTTGGGGACTGCACAAAATATACATTCTGTCACATTTTGTGTCTAATGGGTATTTGGTTACATTTTGTTTGATTTACAGCTTATTTACAATGGACTAGAATACCATATGTGTTTATATAATTGCAGATATATTATTATTACTTGATATATAGGAGTGTTTTATTTAAAGTTTATTTACTTTATACAATTATACACTTTATATATCACTCACACATACCTACACTCACTATTCTTTAGGCTTTAGGGTTGATACCCCTTAATTAACCTTAGTGGAATTCTTTGTTGGACTTATATGCTTGTATTTACTGTATTTATTGTTTATCATATAATACAATTCCATTATTAGTGTAAACTTCTAAACAGCTATACTTAATGTATATGCTCATTCTCACTTTGTTTTGGGGTTAATTATATTCTCAAAATCAACTTTTGTAAAGAAAAGTTTATCTTCTGGAAAAACATTGATTTTTTTTAGCACTCACAAATTTATGTAATTTTATTGTCACTTGATTCAATGTAGCAGTTATTGATAATTAAAATTATGTGTGATGTATTTCTGCTCATAATTAATTTCACTCTGTTGAATATATTCTCAAGAATATGTTATATATAAATCACACAATACACCTTAATTATTCACTTATGATGATATGAATCATAAGTTGGGATTCAAATATTTATTTTATTAAATAAATTAATAAATAACTATTTTCGTTTTTTTCTATTTATTTAATTTGGTCCAAAAGATAGGCACTTGTATTATAACTGGTATCGTATATAACTCAGTTTTAACATTTTACATTTTAAAACATTTTTTTAAAGAAAAGTAAATAAAAGCACTATTTTAAACTTATTTGATGGTGGTATACAATATAGAATAACCAAAAAAGAGTGCTCATTTTGTTTGTTTCTCTTTGTTGATCACCTAACTGAATTGTTAATCAAAAAAAATAAAAAAATATCATATATATACTGTATATATACAGTGGATATAAAAAGTCTACACACCCCTGTTAAAATGTCAGGTTTCTGTGCTGTAAACAAATGAGACAAAGATAAATCATTTCAGAACTTTTTCCACCTTTAATGTGACCTTAAAACTGTACAACTCAATTGAAAAACAAACTGAAATATTTTAGATGGAGGTAAGAAAAAAAAAAGAAAAATAATGTGGTTGCATAAGTCTGCACACCCCCTTATAACTGGGGATGTAGCTGTGTTCAGAATTAAGCAACCACTTTCCAAATGGTGTTAAATAGGAGTCAGCATACACCTGCCATCATTTAAAGTGCCTCTGATTAATCCCAAATAAAGTTCAGCTGCTCTAGTTGGTATTTCCTGAAATGTTCTTAGTCGCATCCCACAGCAAAAGCCATGGTCCACAGAGAGCTTCCAAAGCATCAGAGGGATCTCATTGTTAAAAGGTATCAGTCAGGAGAAGGGTACAAAAGAATTTCCAAGGCATTAGATATACCATGGAACACAGTGAAGACAGTCATCATCAAGTGGAGAAAATATGGCACAACAGTGACATTACCAAGAACTGGAGCTCCCTCCAAAATTGATGAAAAGACGAGGAGAAAACTGGTCTGGGAGGCTACCAAGAGGCCTACAGCAACATTAAAGGAGCTGCAGGAATATCTGGCAAGTACTGGCTGTGTGGTACATGTGACAACAATCTCCCGTATTCTTCATATGTCTGGGCTATGGGGTAGAGTGACAAGACGAAAGCCTTTTCTTACGAAGAAAAACATCCAAGCCAGGCTACATTTTGCAAAAACACATCTGAAGTCTCCCAAAAGCATGTGGAAAAATGTGTTATGGTCTGATGAAACCAAGGTTGAACTTTTTGGCCAAAATTCCAAAAGATATGTTTGGCGCAAAAACAACACTGCACATCACCAAAAGAACACCATACCCACAGTGAAGCATGGTGGTGGCAGCATCATGCTTTGGGGCTGTTTTTCTTCAGCTGGAACTGGGGCCTTAGTTAAGATAGAGGGAATTATGAACAGTTCCAAATACCAGTCAATATTGGCACAAAACCTTCAGGCTTCTGCTAGAAAGCTGAACATGAAGAGGAACTTCATCTTTCAGTATGACAACGACCCAAAGCATACATCCAAATCAACAAAGGAATGGCTTCACCAGAAGAAGATTAAAGTTTTGGAATGGCCCAGCCAGAGCCCAGACCTGAATCCGATTGAAAATCTGTGGGGTGATCTGAAGAGGGCTGTGCACAGGAGATGCCCATGCAATCTGACAGATTTGGATTGTTTTTGCAAAGAAGAGTGGGCAAATCTTGCCAAGTCAAAATGTGCCATGCTGATAAACTCATACCCAAAAAGACTGAGTGCTGTAATAAAATCAAAAGGTGCTTCAACAAAGTATTAGTTTAAGGGTGTGCATACTTATGCAACCATGTTATTTTATTTTTATATGTTTTCTTCCCTCTACCTAAAAGATTTTAGTTTGTTTTTTCAATTGAGTTGTACAGTTTATAGATCACATTAAAGGTGGAAAAAGTTCTGAAATGATTTATCTTTGTCTCATTTTTTTACAGCACAGAAACTTGACATTTTAACAGGGGTGTGTAAACTTTTTATATCCACTGTATATACATGTAGATCAAATCACAAAACTGATTTTTTTGACACAGGTTTATTTCAAAATGAAATACATTTGGAATCCATTTTTCTTTCTTTTCCCATGGCTCATCCCGATCTTCATGTCTTAATCTTTTCAATACTTACCCGGCAATCCAGACGGTCATTACCTGTAAGGTTAACAACAATAGACACATCATGAACAAGCATCAAGATATAATCTATACTTACCATTTAAACCTCCTTGTCTAATATTCGTGCCTGGCCTCTACAGAAGCTTCTAGCAAAATGTGTGTAAGGCCGTGCATTCTCGTATGCATCCTTCAGAAGTGATGTCACACCCAGGTTCACAAATCCAAGTTTGGTCGGCAGTACTTGCTGCACTTACTGACAACATATTAATTGAAAAGGCAGGGTTCAGATGAAAATATACAAAATTAAAGACCCAGATAGGGAATGTAATATTCCAATTTGGGAATATAGAATATAAAATAACAATTCGGTTACTGGGATAAACAATAAGGATAAGTTCTAAAAATATGATGGAGATCAGCACGTTCCTCCAACTTTAGACATATAAAAAGCATAATTTACCTGTCACATTATATTTGACCAGGCATTCCTACAACAGATCATTCTATAAATAATTATTCATGAAAAGCTGAAGAATATTTTGGTCATAAACATTGATGCTCTATAGGAATATTAAGATAGGAGACCTCTCAAGAAACTAGATTCCTTCAAGGAATATTAACAACACAAGAGACAAAACAAATAAATAAGATACTTATAACTAGATAATAAAATTAGCATCTAATATATTGAACTGTATTGATTTACTATGCTCTTTAAAATATTGGCATACAATACCTGGTATGATAAAATATCAATAGAGTGGATAGGATGTGATAAATATTGACCAGTTAGGATAAGGTATACCTATTAGATGCCATATAATGAAGAAGTAAGCTTTCTCTTCCTACAGTGGATATTTGTGTAAGTGTTAGGAATTAACAGCATTGGAAATTACCCCATCTCCCCCTATATGTGGATTCATCACTAGACTCCTGTCTTGTCCAGACTTGTAGTTATGGACCTATGTTTTAGTATTTTTTTGTATCATGTGTTGATTTAATTTAATACATTTTACTGTAATTAAATAAAAGTTATGTTTTAGCTGTAATTGTCCTCTCATGATACTTATTGATATGGGTAATTAAGTATAGGTGGGGTTTATGGTTATTACGGGTGTGCTGTCTCTTTCTACTTTATTAAGATATGTCATCTTAACCAAATTGTATTTACAAATATAATGGAGACATCTGAGCCATTAAAATGACACATTAGATATATACAATTCAACTTGGGCTCCATGGGTCTTAAAATTATAAATCAGAAATGTGTTTTGACTGGGTATCTTCAATCCCTGTGGTTATATTTGTATGCCAAAGCTGTTACCTTATCCTCATGTTAATACATGATATGTGGAACTCAGCTTCAAGCAATGTTTTCTCTGTTCCACACTCTTGCCAGTAATGGGTTTACATGATAAGTAATACAGTGGAATTAAAATTATGTTATATATCTAATTAGCCAACGCCTCAGATTTAGAGTGTGCTTTGCCTCCCACGTTGCACTTTGGCAAATAATTTGTTCCTGAAAAAACAATTGTGTCATATAAATAGTTATGAAGACGGCACAAGTAAAATAATTTAAGGAAAACTCTTGGGAAATGTAAATTGATCTCTGAAATGGTTATTAAATGAGATAACAGAATTGACACAACAAAATGGTGGTGGAGAACAGTGATAGAGCTAGAGAATGGAGGGTAGTGGTGCAAAATTATTTGGGGTCCAAACTTGGAGCTTCTCTAAATAGGCTTGGTGCTTAAAGGAGTAAGTAGACCACTTAATAGCTTCTAAAGAATGTTGTAGAGAGATAACTTCATCATTTATAAACATACTTTACTGCAACTAAAATATATTTATATGAAAACATTACAGTCATCTTTTATTAGAGTGTTTTCAAGTGTTCAATATAATTTGATTATGTTTTTTTATAACATTTATAGTTTAAAGCACCACTGTATGATGAGACAAAAAATGGTAGAAAAATGTAAGTCTAAGAGGATAATTAGGCAGCTCGATGGTCATATGTCTAGTGTTCATTAGATGGCGGCATCCGTGATACTTTGATAAAGGTTGCAAATAGGAGAGGGGTGTTTACATTTCTGCAAGTGCAGGTATTGCAGTTTTTCTTGCAAGGTATCTGCTTCTGAGCATCTGCAAGGGAAATATGTAGGTGTCAAATTCTAAAAGTTCTGATGATTTAACAAACCCACTCCTCTGTAGATAATATTATGTCTTCATCAGACTAGCAGACATATTTCTATGTACAATCAGAGGTCCTAATTCAAGATTTTCTCTAAAAATGGGTTAAGTTCATGATTTTACACAGCTGCTAGTGTTGTTAACCTTTTACATAATTTACAAACATGTGAGGTTTCTCCTAAAATATAGTGGTCCTTTCATTCCATAGGCAATGCAATATATAAACTAAAATGTGATCCACTTTAAGTAGCATATGCCATCACTATGCACACTGTACTTCTGTGGAAACAAATTATTTTTGGAAATCTGGAGCCATGTTGACATTCTTTCCTGTTTTACAGGGAAGGGTTTTAATTTCCTGTCTACCCAGGATAGTTTAACTGATATTTGCACTTAGAATAAGGATTGATTCCTTTTCACACTACACTATCCAGAAAGCAGCTTCACACTGAGTCCCTAAAGCAAACATCTGTTTATGTTTAGGTTTCCTTAGTACTATACAAACTACATTGGTGGTGCTTCCTTTTAGTTTACACAAGCCTAATGGGAGAACAAAAAGTTTGTTTAACAGTTATCCAAAATGGAAAAGTATTGTGGAAAATAAATTATCTTTATTGTAATTTCCTTCCAAATTATTGTTATTAATTTATAAACTTAGTTTGACCAAATTACTCAGGTATGTCCTAATGTAGACTTTCCTCTACCCATTATTTATGCCTCTACCCAGTAGTGTTAGTATATAGCCTTCAAGTGGTTGTTTACCTAATTTTATGAAATCAGACATGATAATGGGCCTGGTCAGTACTTGGATGGGAGACCACCTGTATCCTGTCGCCCACTGGAGAAGGAACTGGGAACCCACTTCAGTATCTCTGCCATGAATACCAAGTGGATCAGCATGGTGTGTTGTGGTCCATGAGGTCACAGAGGGTCGGACACAACTGAGCTACGCAAAAGTACAGTTTATTATATGGCATCTGATTTTGCATTCCAATCAAGGCTATTTGAAGAGGACATTTTTAACATTAAAACATTATGTCCATTATCAACTCAAGTAAAGCATATTATAAATAGTATATATAAATATTATAAATGTTATGCTTAAATGGTCCTTTAAGGCTTATACCTATCTCTTCTCTGCAAAATATTAATTATTCTTGTTACATTACACAATGTTGTAATTTTCACATGAAAATATAAAAAAATCTAGTAAAAATGTTAAAGGGATATGGAAGGTTTACTAAGTAAATGACATACCTCTATATCTATTTAATTTTATGTACTGTATTTTATTAAGAAGTTCCATTTTTACTGCCTAAATTCAAACAAATATTACCTACTTGAGTCTGCCCTCTGCAGCTCATGAAGACACAGACTCTGTAATTCTAACTGTGCAGTGTCTCATACTAACCAATCAGTGACCATCTCTCAGGAACATGGTGCAAAATGCTGCTGAGACATGGTCCATGATACACTAGGATACCACACTACACATCCATCCCTACAGAGTCTGTGTTTGCATGAGTTGCAGTGGGTAGACCCATACAGGGACGGTTTGTCTTATTTTAGGCAGTTAAATATAACTCATAAGCTCTTCTCAATAAAATAAGGTACATGAAACTAAATAGATACAAAGGTATATTATATACTTAATAAAATCAAGAAACTTTCTATGTCCCTTTAAAACAGCTGGGTGGGATGCAAGCCCATATTAGGAAACAGCTGAGTAAAATAATCATTTAATTTATAATATTCAGTTTCTATACTACTTCTTAATTATAAATAACTTTTTCTCAGTCTTTTAAGGAAATCAATACAAAAAGCCACTGTATCATTTGCCACAGCACTAAATCCTTAACTGCCCTGTACATTAAATAATAATGAAGGGAAACAGTTTTAATTCCATTGAGATACAGACAGTAGATATAAATAAAGGATATTTCAGACAATTTAAATAAATAGTACAAAATATTTAATGGATGAAAATGCACAATGGAAATTCCACAGACATGCAAATTGCTCTAATCCTCGAAAGAATGCATACCCTGTGGAGAATATGTCCATCACTAATCTATAATAACATCTTGCCATTCCATAATAATTATATCTGCAAAAAAAGGTAAGGTTCATGCAAAGAACAAACAAAAAAACAATAGTTTTAGCAATACATACAGTATTATGACTATATTAAGACATAATGCCTGAGATGTACTGTATATAAGATTTTTGTTGGTGTAGGCCCACTCTTCCTGCTCTTCTAACTTTTAGCTCTCTTCCTTGTTTCTCTTTATTTCATGCCTCATTCAACCTAAACTCTCCACTTTTTCTTGTACTCCTTTTTGTCTTCCGTTTGCCTGTAAAAACGAAGCCCTAATTACATGCTGCCCTTTAAAAAATGACCTCCTTAGGCCTTACCCAGTATGGACTATACATAAATACATTGTTGCATACTTCCTCTCAAATATTATTATTAGTAATAGTAATATCTTTTATAAAAATGTCAAAAGTTTTTAGTTAGTGAAGACTTTGCTTTTGGATAGAAGTTCACTAACTAAAAACTTCTGTAAAAAAAAAAAATATGCTCTGTGCTTATAAAGAGCCCTATTCAATTGGCCGAATCTCAATATAATAAGGCTGTTAATCCAGAAATAATGTCATATAGCATGTTGAAATAACTGAGGGCAATGTCGTATGTAATATACAATGTTAAGCAATAACTTGTGAACATGGTATGCAACAGTTCCTACATAGCATACCAGCACCATAATTAAAAGTTATTTTAGTCACAACATATAATTTGCACGTGTGAATTTGTAATGAAAAGCATTGTATGTTTCCTAATGATTCATCTTTTCAGTTGCACGGTATGAAACCTAGGACACCCTGGACAGGCAAGTCATATTTGGGCAACAATCCCTTTATCAAGCTGTGTAATACAGCAGGCATATGCTTAAAAGGAGTCATGTATAAAGTGGTTGTGGACTAAAGAGAAAACAATGTATTGTGGATTCATTTGTATGTCCCTGCCCAATTTCCCAGAGTGCAGTGCAATATATGTATTTCTTGGCATTCTGAGCGGGAAATACATTTTTTTGAACTTAATTTAGATGTTCAAATGTAAATACAATTGTAATTGTAAATACAAAAACCAAAGAGTTTTTTAAGGGAAAGAAGTGGCATGTTATGCAATGGCCAAGTCAATCACCTGATCTGAATCCGATTGAGCATGCATTTCACTTGCTGAAGACAAAACTGAAAGGAAAATGCCCCAAGAACAAGCAGGAACTAAAGACAGTTGCAATAGAGGTCTGGCAGAGCATCACCAGGGATGAAACCCAGCGTCTGGTGATGTCTATGCGTTCCAGACTTCAGGCTGTAATTGACTGCAAAGGATTTGCAACCAAGTATTAAAAAGTGAAAGTTTGTTTTATGACTGTTAATCTTTCCCATTACTTTTGCTCCCTTAAAAAGTGGGAGGCACATATACAAACTGTTGTAATTCCTACACCGTTCACCTGACTTGGATGTAAATACCCTCAAATTAAAGCTGAAAGTCTGCAGTTAAAGCACATCTTGTTAGTTTCATTTCAAATCCATTGTGGTGGTGTATAGAGCCAAAAAGTTTAGAATTGTCCCAATATTTATGGACCTTACTGTATGTAGTGACCTGGCTTGGTGGGTATATAAGGTCATATGTAGGCATTCTACAAACTTATCAAACATCGCTTTCATGGGTAAAACATTTTATTATTCCGACTTTGAAAAGTGGATGATCATTGGCTTTTAGCCAAGGGTGGCAATATTTCTGAAAAAGAGCAGTTTGTGAACTGTTCACAAGCTGCTGTGGTTAAAGGGTACCGTGACAGCACCATTGCAAAAAAAAACATGGACGCTGCAGAGCACCCTGTGCCATAGATGTCAAAGGTAAACATTGGCTGGGAAAGTGTGTGAGGGCCAACCGTCACGTTACAGTTGGGCAATGTACCATTCAAACAAACCAGGAGGTTACCAGATTTGTGTCTAAAATGACAGTTTAGTGAACCCTATTGTGTATGATGGGGCTCTGAAGCAAATGGCTGGTCACTACCCATATACTGACCAGGGTTCATCATCAGAAGCGGCTTCAATTTATACAACAGTACCAAAATTGGACCTCTTCTGATTGGCAAACGGTTGCCTTCTCTGATGACACATTTTCTGCTCCATTGACTGGACGGACGTTGGAATTTCAGGTGTGAAAACTCTGTGGAAAAAAACTTAACAACCATTGTTGGAAAAATACAAGCATGTTTTCTTGCCATTGTCTCTGTCCACTCGTACCTCTGGAAGGCCTGGGTTTTCTATCTATCCTTGAAGATCAAGTACACCCATACATGTTGACTGTGTTCCCTGGAGCGGATTGGATTTCCAGCAGGACAATACAACATGTCGTATGGCCAGAATTGTCCAGGAGTGGTTGGAGGAGCATGATGAAAACTTCCAATTACTTCCCTGGCCTCCAAATTCCCCAGAATGGAACCCCATCGAGCAACTGTGGGATTACCTCGATTGCCACGTTCGCCATTCTCTACCATGCACTCTTCAGCAGCTGTCGGATGGATGGCTCCAGATACCCTTGCCAACCTTCCAGCATCTTATTGACTCACTATCATGCCATCAAGCTGCTGTCATTGCTGCATACGGCTGTTGTTCAGGATATTAGCTGGTAGTCATAATAATATGACTCAACTGTATATATATATATACAGTGGATATAATAAGTCTACACACCCCTGTTAAAATGTCAGGTTTCTGTGCTGTAAAAAAATGAGACAAAGATAAATAATTTTTGAACTTTTTCCACCTTTAATGTGACCTATAAACTGTACAACTCAATTGAAAAACAAACTGAAATATTTTAGGTGGAGGGAAGAAAAAAAAGAAAGAAAAATAATGTGGTTGCATAAGTCTGCACACCCTCTTATAACTGGGCATGTAGCTGTGTTCAGAATTAAGCAATCACATCCCAAATCGTGTTAACTAGGAGTCAGCATACACCTGCCATCATTTAAAGTGCCTCTGATTAACCCCAAATAAAGTTCAGCTACTCTAGTTGGTCTTTCCTGAAATTTTCTTAGTCACATCCCACAGCAAAAGCCATGGTCCACAGAGAGCTTCCAAAGCATCAAAGGGATCTCATTGTTAAAAGGTATCAGTCAGGAGCAGGGTACAAATAATTTCCAAGGCATTAGATATACCATGGAACACAGTCAAGATAGTCATCATCAAGTGGAGAAAATATGGCACAACAGTGACATTACCAAAAACTGGAGCTCCCTCCAAAATTGATGAAAAGACGAGAAGAAAACTGGTCTGGGAGGCTACCAAGAGGCCTACAGCAACATTAAAGGAGCTGCAGTTATATCTGGCAAGTACTGGCTGTGTGGTACATGTGACAACAATCTCCCGTATTCTTTATATGTCGGGGCTATGGGGTAGAGTGGCAAGACGAAAGCCTTTTCTTATGAAGAAAAACATCCAAGCCAGGCTACATTTTGCAAAAACACATCTGAAGTCTCCCAAAAGCATGTGGGAAAAGGTGTTATGGTCTGATGAAAACAAGGTTGAACTTTTTAGCCATAATTCCAAAAGATATGTTTGGTCCAAAAACAACACTGCACAACACCAAAAGAACACCATACCCACAGTGAAGCATGGTGGTGGCAGCATCATGCGTTTGGGCTGTTTTTCTTCAGGTGGAACTGGGGCCTTAGTTAAGATAGAGGGAATTATGAACAGTTCCAAATACCAGTCAATATTGGCACAAAACCTTCAGGCTTCTGCTAGAAAGCTGAACATGAAGAGGAACTTCATCTTTCAGCATGACAACGACCCAAAGCATACATCCAAATCAACAAAGGAATGGCTTCACCAGAAGAAGATTAAAGTTTTGGAATGGCCCAGCCAGAGCCCAGACCTGACTCCGATTGAAAATCTGTGGGGTGATCTGAAGAGGGCTGTGCACAGGAGATGCCCTCGCAATCTGACAGATTTGGAGTGTTTTTGCCAAGAAGAGTGGCAAATCTTGCCAAGTCAAAATGTGCCATGCTGATAGACTCATACCCAAAAAGACTGAGTGCTGTAATAAAATCAAAAGGTGCTTCAACAAAGTATTAGTTTAAAGGTGTGCATACTTATGCAACCATATTATTTTATTTTTATATTTTTTCTTCCCTCTACCTAAAAGATTTCAGTTTGTTTTTCAATTGAGTTGTACAGTTTATAGGTCACATTAAAGGTGGAAAAAGTTCTGAAATGATTTATCTTTGTCTCGTTTTTTTACAGCACAGAAACCTGACATTTTAACAGGGGTGTGAAGACTTTTTATATCCACTGTATATATATATATATATATATATATATATATATATATATATATATATATATATATATATATACATATGAATATACACATGTGTATGCTTGTGTATATTCTGATAACATTTTATTATTATTTTTATATTTTTCATACAGTTTAATGTTTCACAAATTTCAAAGAATTTACATGTCCTGAATAGACAGACACAAAATAGAAGTTATTTTACATGGAGTCAGACAGCATAAAATATTTTGTTTTTGATTTTTCATAGTTATTTTATCAAATATACACAACTGTGTTGAAAAGGAATTAATAGGCAGTAGACGCTAAATAACCATTTTAAAAGTATACGTAAAAGAAACAATACATTCTAAAGAATTCAAAACAGTCTGGCATAAAATATTTGAAAAATCTGAGTGACATTTACATCTTGAAACACTATCTTACCTTTGCCTAGAAAGCAAACAAAGAAAAATATAAGTGGCTATTATGTCCTGAGATATTTGTCACCACATACAGGGCCTCATTCAATTGAGATTTTTGCAATTGAATATAGCGCTATATAAGCACAGAGCATATTTTTTTTACAGACGTTTTAAGTTAGTGAAGACCTTTCCTTTGGGTAGAAGTTAATTAACTAAAAACTTCGGTAAAAATAATATGCTCTGTGCTTAAGTAGAGACCTATTCAATTGGAAAAATCTCAATTGAATGAGGCCCACAGTGTGTAACCAAAGAAAGACTTGCTGTATAGAATAACCAATGCTCTATTATATGTTCATGCCTTTTCCACTATCATTTTCCTTCTTTCTCTCACTGCCTCCTACCCTCTTGACCATGGGCGTAGGCGCCCCCAGGACAAGAAGCACAGGGTGCAATGCTTCGGGGGGAGGCGGCCCCATTGCTGCAGAAAAAGTGCGTGTTATACGCCGATAAATACGGTATATATATTTATTTCATGTATGTCTATATGCCAACTTGTATAAGCTTCCATAGGAAAGACATATTGCTCTCCTCTAGTGGACGAATTTGGTAATGCATTAAACGCTATATTTTTTTTGTCCCCTATTTATTTAATCTGGGGAGGGTTGTCCCCTCCATCCCCCCTAGTTGTTACACCCCTGCTCTTGGCCACATAAATCTGCCTTATCCTCTCCACTATCTTGCTTTGTATACTCTTTCCTTCTCTTATATGCACAGATGCCACATTTCCTTCTCTTTCACCTTTACTGCTACCCACTGTTAATATCCCCATGCCCACTTTTTCCTTTACTATACTCACACATCCCCACATTTCCATTATCTCCCCTGTGTCTCTTTCCCCCTCTCTCCCTCCCCTGTGTCTCTTTGCCCCCTCTCCCTCCTCTGTGTCTCTTTGCCCCCCTTCTCCCTGCCCTGTTTTTTTTCACTTATCTCCCTCCCCTGTGTCTCTTTTCCCACTCACCCTCCCCCTTGTCTCTCCCACCCCTCACCCTCCCCTTTGTCTCTTTCACCCCCTCTCCCTCCCCTGTCTCTTTTGCCCCCTCTCCCTCTGTCTCTCATTTGCCGTTGAGGGTTTGCAAATATTTGCAGGATTGGCAGTGGTTAAACCCGTAACTTTTTTTTAAGCCTGCAAGGCTTGAATCTTAAATCGCAATTGCTCAAAGCCTTGTGGGCTTTAAAAAAAAGTTACAAGTTTAACCGGCGCCACTTCTTTTCAAGCCGTTGGGAGGCCGCCAAAAGATGCCAATTGAATAGCAAATTAGATTTCAATTTCACTTACGGGCTGCCGGGGAGGTAGGTTGAAATCCAATTTGCTATTCAATTGGCGTGTTTTGGCGGCCTCCCAACGGCGTTACGAGTTACGGGCTTGAAAAAAATGGCTGCGGTTAAATCCGAATTACGAGCTTGAAACAAAATGGTGGCCATTTTTTTTCATACTCCAAACTTGGAAGCCGTTACAAGCCTCTCCCCCCCCCTCAAACTTTCGGGACATGCGATGAGCACCTTCGCTGCTCATCACGAATCTCGCAATGAGCACCTTCACCGCTCATTGCAGACCTCAGCAAACCTGCAACTTGCCTTTGGCGCTTTAACATAGCATTACCAACAAACTCGCAATTACGACTATATATATGTGATTCTCTTCATGTCTCTTCATTATAATAGCACTCTAGGTTGCTCTCTCCTTCTGGATTACTACCTTGTTATGGGGAAGAGGCTTATGTACTTCCATGATGCTCTGAGCTATACTATGTAGGGTCACCCAAGACGGGCAGGTCAGACAAATTGCAGCCCACTGGAGAAGGAACTGACAACCCACTCCAGTATCTTTGCAACAAAACCTTATAGATAAGCACAACCAGACACAAGATCTGCTTGGTGTGATGCGGTTCTTGGGGTTGAGGAGAGTCGGCCACAACTGAACAACTAAACAACAACAGGTTGCTCCAGAAGACGAAATTAAGTTTCCTTTTCAAACATATTTTTAAGCAGACTGACTTAGATTTGTTTATAGTCTATTACTGCAAGAAAGCTGAAGATGGCAATGATCACCTTTATATTCTCATATATGGAAATACAGCTAACCTAGCAATTTCACCTCTAAGGGCAATGGAAAGTTAATTAAGAATTCACCTTGTTTAGAATCATATTTTGAAAGATACATAATTAAGTGGTATACAGCATTAGCCAGTGATGGAAGCTAAATACACCATTAAATGCCTCTGTTTGTGCTTGCAAGAGAAGCTTAAAGTTGCTCAACACTGCGACTAAATGAATTAAAATAAAAATATTGCTAATTGTATATTTGAGATTTTGAAGTATATGAGAAATGTTACTATTCAATTAGTTGCACTATTCACACTTTAAAAAAAAATGTTTTCGGCATAGAAAGTTAACATCCAGTATCAAATAGTTCTTTCAAAGTCGGAATTTTATTTTATTTTTCTCACTTTAATTACCTTCCAAAAGTTTACTTTTATTACAGGATTTATGTTTTTTGAATTGAATAATGTGTGATAAATATTATAATCATTATTTTTATAGTGCTAATTGAAAAATATGCACTTGCTACTAACCATAATGAGGAAATTGAAAGTCTTAGAGATTTTGAACATTTCAATCAAAATTCCATTTAAGTATTTTTTTCAGTATCAGACAGAATGACCTTACAAATAGTTTTCCACATACTAACTGTATCACACAACCACATTTTCCAATTGCCTAGCAACAATTTCAGTATTTCCTCAATTATTTTCCTATTGATATTCCAATAAATTTCAGACCATTCCAGTAAATATATTAATTTCAATTAAATAAACCCCTCAATCTTCAACATTACTGTAAATTGATGATGTTCAAATAACATATTTGCATATTTAGGCATGAGATAGCTGTCATTAATATGAATATGAATTTTACCAAAGTTTCAAAATGTGTAACCACTCACTGGAGATGTTATATATTATAAGCAATACTTGTCTCTTCCATGGTATAAATATTGTGCAACCTGTTTTTAGCAGAATGTGATATAATGGAGTTTCCAGTAGTGTCACATAAACTTCAGTCAAAAGGAACATGAAATCCAGAAGGTTCATGACAATAAACAGAGCATCAGACAACTCATAATTTTACCTTTGGGTTTCCTGTTTAATTTTGAATCTGGAATATTCTTTTATTCTTAAAAAAAATAGTGAATGATGTTTCTTCCTTCTTTAACAATGAAGTTGAAATCAGCTGTGAATGTTTTTCATTACCTTCTACGAGTAAAATTATTGCCTTTAATGAATCACTCTATAAACTTTAATTTTGTTTGCCATTTTATTTGGGTGGTCTTACATTGAATATTTTAATCATTATTTAGTATGTAACTGGAGGAACAAATGCAGTATATAACAAAGTGCAATATATAATACAGATAAAATATATAAAAATTAAACAATACAATCCAAATCTAAAAACATGTAATCCTAGGGTGAGGGGGTCACTTAGCCACTGTTATAATTTTCAAATTATTCTGTTGTTCACCATTTAAAGATTTATACTATGGTTGTCTCCTTTTTTTGTTTTTGTAGATTATTTAGTGTGCATCTGTATGTATAAGTTAACAATTTTTATATGCATATTTGCAAAGAGATTACATATGTTTGTGACATTTCTGAAAGGGAGCCATTCCATAGAAGAATCCCTTATGTGTTATTCAGCAATAGTCATTTGTTTAAACCTTTTGTTGTTTTATAGAGGGTTCAAAATATGGAAGCCTTGCTTTCTGTGCCAAGATAATACGTTCCACCTCACTGATGAGACTCAAGACATGATGTCTGCTTTATGGCAAGGGAGCATTTGGTAATCTACCCAAACAAACACGGATGCCAGTGAAATGTATCCACATTGATTTATTTAAAGACCATTCCCATTTCACCATGTCTGATAAATATGCTGTACCACGGAGAGTGATACCAGAAATGTGACTATGGTGGGATTTAGCTTAATAAATCTTAAAGTGCATGTTTAACTATCTACGTACTAAAAAAACAGCAATAGGTTACTACAATGCACAAGACTTTAGGAACTCCTGTGTGTTTAAAAAAAATTGGTTTTAAAGAGAACATAAAATTATAAGCAGTATTAGTTTTTTAGGGCATTTTTAATCAGCTGTTTGTTGGCATGCCATTGACCACAATTAACATGTCATAAAGATTATTTACATACTACTAAGAAAACATTAATTTCAAAATAGTTCTACAAATTAAAATGCAGTGAAAATAAATCAGAGGAGGAGGAGCACTTGTTCCCACTATTGTTCTCTCTTATTTTAAAACCCACCATGCATTTGTAAAAGAAAATATAAACATTATGTATTGTAATTTCTAATCTTGGGATATATTTCCTATTATAATTTTACTTCTGTGTTTATGTACCTCAATCCTCGCAGGGCAGGAACATGTCTTTCTTCCCTATATAAGGGTCATCCTTTCTTTATAAGCCACTCCAACTCTGTGCTTTCAAGACTAGAGAGTTTGTAATTTTAAAAAGTGACATTTATTGTAAATATTGCTTACATTTTCTCTTTTCCTGAAAGTAAAAGCATCAAGTATTTAACTCAGTGGTAGTCAACTTGGTACCAACCGCCCACTAGTGGCAATTCAAGCTTTTATGGGGGCGGTCATATTTCATTCCAATATTCCTTCCATATGTTCAAAGGTAGAATCAAATGCACTTTCCCGACAAGGGGGAGGTTCCAGGAAGCCGTGGTTTGTTTCCTTTGAGATCTATTACTAATTTTCTGCTTATCATCTCTTGTGTGTCCTACTGATTTATTGATAGGCATACATAGCCAAAATATGAACTTTCAGGTTATTGAAACTTTAAAAAGGCAAGAACTTAAGATATAGAAGGATATAGAATATAGATATGAAAAGCTATCTAGGGTTATTTTGCAAACCTCTCTATTGCGAAGAACCTTGTAGTATATAAAAAATGTAGACTTCTTTCTTGCTTTCAGAAGTGTACTTATAACTTTTGAAGATAATATTAGCTCTTTTATTCTTTCCTTCTCAAGTTACAAACTATCAAATTCAGATATCTGATTTCCCATTTTTTTTAATTCAAGTATCATTGACTGCTGATACTAAAATATATATTTCAGCATAGGAACTATATGTCACTATATAGGGTTAACTCTCCATCCAGGGATCCTTTCTACACCTCATCAGTTGGAGCAGACAGCAGAATTTTGGTAGCCTTCCCTCTGATCAGACAGTCCCAAACAGATTAATGGAAAACCCAGCATCTAGCAAAAGAACAAAGTTACATCACTTACTGTATGTGTGAAACAGAAGAACTCTTTATTGAACATGGTACAGCAAATGTATAGGAAATATACAATGGAGACTTTAGACAGCAACATAAATTAATTAAATGATGGCGTGCCATTAAATGTTACCACTTGGCAACATAATTAAGATTAGAAAGCAAATTTAACCTAATTACTCAGAGCTGTTGCAAAATATGTGACCAACTGCATATATGTTGGGTTAATAATCTGGTTGTCTGCATCTCTCCACAAGAGGCCTTCAGTGATAAATTGTTCTGCTTAAAGAATTGTTTCAGCTACAAAAAAATCTTATATCTGCCTTTGCGAACAATAATTTGATTACACCTCCATAGACCAGTTCACAAAGTTCACCCTGAATTACCACAAAACTATTTATAAAACAATATATACAAATATCAGGCATATTTATCATGAATATAATCACTATAGCAAACTACTATTCACTAAATATTATGCAGTTTTGCAGAACAGTGAAGTGAACATCTATAGTACAGAGAATACAACAGTAACATGTTACCATCAGTATAGTGAATGCCTTAGTCTAAAGACTTAGTGCAAAGAATAACCTAGACTGGAACATATTGGTGTGTGACCATATTTATCTCTTTTACAGCATGTCATCAACAGTCACCTCCTCCTAGATTTCTTACTATTCTCTCAGGCACAGCATTTAAAAAGCGAGCTCCTAGACTTTCTCTATTTACTGCTGGTCCTATTCTGAAATCTCACTTACCTTTGTCAATGCTATTATCACTCCAACTGCCAAAGCACACTGTTTTGGGATTACATTTTAAAGCCCCACATTTTGGGTAATAAGTCAGTGGTTTCAGGGATAATCTAGTACAACATGTGGCCATAAGTAGGTTACCCATCCATTTTCTAGTTGAGTACAAAACTGGCTAGTTGGGCAGAGAAAGGCTGGGCAGTAAGCTCTCAGCATACACCCATTTAATTTGAATAAGTACAAGATCTAAAATAACTTCCATCAGACTTGGAGATGATAATATCTGGGTATTGGTGAAAAATGTTATGCTTTTTTATCTGTATTTTTGAATGTTTTATTAGATTTTGTCTCTATGAGATTATGAGTCGCTATAGGTCATTGGGCAGGTACTATAGTGGGGTGATACCCCCCTTGTTCCAACTCTGCTCTCTGCTGATTAGCCAACACAGCCTGGACATGTTCTGGTGTCTGATCTTCCTTGGCACAGAAGTAAATGTAACTGCATGTTTTGTTTGTCTCTTTAGACAATGATACTGCAAATTCTATATCTGTTTAAGTGCTAATCACCAAGCATTTAAAGTTTTTGATGCTTGTCAGGCATGGTATATAATGCTTAGGCAAAGTATGAATTGATGACAAATTATATTTTCCCTGGTTATTTACAGAATTCCATACATTGCCTAGAAACGTGCTTGCTTCATATGCACACACTATACACACTTTTTCATGTTTAAAATTTATCTGGTGTAATTTAAAGGGAAATTGAATTCAACAAAACTGTTTTTACAGCTTCAAAGAGGGGCATACATAAGAATATTTTGACATTTTCAGGAATTACCTAATATTTCACTTCATAATACATTTGGCCAAGGAAGTTCATCATCCGAGATAAAGGCAGCTTTGGATCCCCATATGAAACAGGCTAGAATTCTTTATACTGCTCCTGTTCTTCTTGAATAAAGGTTAGACTGCTCAGAAATCCGCGATATCCATATAGAAAAATGTTGATGTTAACCTTCTGGTAATATGCAGACCTAAGGGCTCGTTAGATGGCTTCTGTAAGAAATCTTGTGAGTAAACTTTCAACGTAGAGATAACTTTCCACCCATAGAAACTGTACCCTGCTGCTATGGGAGATTTTACCTAAAGCGATATTATTATATGTCTCCTGTAAGAGTTACTAAACATCCAACGTCTTCTTGTAAGGCTCTGTGAGTCCTCACAGTGAGAAAAATCCTTATGTGTAAACTCAGCCTACTGTAAGAACAGTTAATATGCCTTTGAGAACCCTTAATCAACTACAAGTGCCCAAACAAGATAAAAAATAGCCTGAAGAAGTTATTTTCAGAACTCTAAAAAATAAAAATTAAGCCTACATATCCCAAAGAACAAAAAATCCCTTTCTAATTGTTAACACAGCCCTATACAACAGTACTAGAGAACAATGAAATAAACCAGATTGCCAATTAAAAATACCTGTTCACATAATTAAACATCAATACCCAGCTAATGCTATGTCACACCTGATTAATACAGAACTCCAGGAGTTAACATCCAACTAATGCTAAGTGACATCTCATTGATATAGAACCCCAGGGGTTAAAATTTAAACACACACCCTACAAACACATTTACAATCTCCCTCAGCAAAAATCATTGGAATCCTGTTTCAGACTCACTTCCTGACCCCTACTCTAATGCTAATGTATGACCCTTCCGGACCTAGCTATGGTTGTGGTTCCCATTTTGTATTGTGACCTACTTGCATTCTGATGTGTATTCCTCAAATATGACCATACAGTATTTCCAGTATTTTAACTAATCCAACCAACCTTCATTCATACCAGTCAGATTCTCCTGGTCAGCATAAAGTCCTATCCCTGTCCTGCAAACACTCTTTCCCTTTCCTGTATATTATCTGGCATATGTGATCTGTTGCTATAAACAATATTTTGTGTGTGATTATTATAAAAATAGATAATGGAACATGTAACCATATGTATGTAAGGCATTTTCATGTTAAATCTATATTTTTACTTCACCATTTAACAACAGAAATACATGCTGTAAGTTGCAATGAACATCTAAACATGTATTTTACTGTTAGGAGTCACTCCACCCCCTGCCTACACCGACATTGCCTCCAGTGTCTGGGCTCTGGTTTCAGTTGCTAGTGTGACATTTTAAGATTATACCTTTTTCTAGCTTCTTGCAGCTTGACCCGGATTACCAGCTAGGATACTCCACATCTCTTCTGCCAGTTATTTAGACTAGTTTGGCTGCTAATGTATGTCTCATAACTCTTGTGGCGGCAGCCACTAAGGCTACCAGCATTTGCATCCTGGCTCCAAAGCTTACCAACTTAGCCTCCAGATTCCTGTGGCTACCAGCTTGCCCCCTGTTCCCTGGCGCCGTCACTCCTGATTCCTGTGGTTTCCACTCCTGATACCTGTGGTTACCGGCTTCCTCCTCCTGTGGTTTTCAGTACTTGAGAATTAAAGTATATTGCTTCTCACACGTGCAGTTACTCCTAACCATGACAATTAACTCATTACCTCATTTCAGCTTAGGACAAGGAGAATTGTGGTGAAGCAGTATCTATAAATGTGTTTATTTGTGTTTCATATGTTACTTTCAGCCTACAATATTGGTGATGCGAGCACTTGCATTTTTTATACTAAATAATAAAGTAAAAAACGATTTAACATGGAAAGTGCTTACACTTGCTGTTTAACATATATTTATTCTACAGACATACTGCCCACGTAGGCAGTATGCCAAGGGATTATAACTGAACATATTCCAGCTCTGATCCAGCACTACAATCCTCCTTTGCTAATGAGATACTGTAGGAGGCTTCTATGTACGTTAAAGGATGTGTATTAGTGCATACTGTTTATTCAGGTTGTGTGAGTGAAACAGAAGGAGCTTGAAACCTGGTCATACATATACCCCCATAATTTACATACAGTGAATTAGCAACAAAACAGGACATTTGTGTATGATATGGACTACAGATGGAGTCACATTGAATATAATATAAAACACATTTTTATCATTATTTACTCAATACAATATTGGTTAGTTCCATAAACAAATTAGCACCTTTTGTTGTTCCATGTTAGGTTCTGACCGTGGCTTCTTGGTCCACATACAGATTCATCAGGAGGCAAATTAGATGATCTGGTACTACCATCTCTTCAAGAACTTGCCACATATTGTTGTGACCTACACAGACGCTTTGGAATAGTCTATGAAGCAGAAGTACTGTAAATGCTTTTTTCTGCAACTCTCTTACTTTCGCTACAACCCATTGGACATTGCCAATTTGGTCCATTGGGCATTCTCTGTAGAACCCGGCTTGCACATCTAGTAGATGCTGGTCCATATATTGTTGGACTCTAGTTTGTAGAATCTTAAGTATTACCTTGCTGGAGTGTGAAATAAGTGCAATTGTTTGATAATTGAATTGTTGGGGGTTGGGATGTCGACAACCTTTTCCAGTCTATTGCCACTGTTGAGTTTCCTAAATTTGTTAGCATAAGGAAAGCAACATTTTCACAGCATCCTCACAGCCTTCATGGGATCTGCTCAGCTGAAATTCCATCAACTCCTGCAGCCTTATTATCCGTAATGCATCCTAGGGCCCATCTCACTTCACTCTAAAAAATGTCTGGTGCCAGCTCATTGAAGAGATCTCTTGACTTTCCAATTCTGTGGTCTTCTTCTATTTCATTATCAAATGTCTCATTGTCTATTCTTGCTATCCCCTGGAATTCTGCATTCAGTTAGACAAATATTTTCCTATCTCCATTAGCTTTTGCTTTCCTTCTTTCCTGGTCTACTTTCAAAGCTTCATTAGACAGTCAGTTTTCTTTCTTTTGGGGATATTCTTTGTTGCTGTTTCCTGGATAATGTCACACACTTCTGTACAAATATCTTCTGGCATTCTATCCTCCATGTCCAGTCCCTTGAATCTACTTGTTAACTCCACTGCATATTTACATGTGGTATTATTTATTTTGCATCTTCTTGGTCTGATGATTTTCCTTCTTTTCTTTCATTTAATTCTGAACTTTGCAATAAGAAGCTCATGGTCTGAGCCACAGTCAGCTTCAGGCCTTGTTTTGCTGACTGTATAGAGCTCCTCCATCTTTGGCTACAAAGTATATCATTAATCATATTTCTATACTGTCCATCTGGTAATTTCCACGTGTATAATCATTGCATGTTGTTGGAAGAGGTTGTTTTGCTATGACCAGACAATTATCTTGACAGAATTCTATTAATCTCTGACCTGCTTCATTTTATCTTTGTGGTACTGGAAAACTTCAGGCTCTTCCGCATCCATGGTTGGAACATAGACTTAAATGGCTTGCCTTGAATTCAAATTGCAATAATTTTATCATTTATTAGGTTGTGACCGAGCACACCCTTTTATTGACTATGAGGGCTACGCCATTTCTTCTGAGGGATTCTTGATCACAGTATAAGATCTGGTGGCTGTCTGATATGAAATGTCCCATTCCGGTCCATTTGAGTTCACTAACTCCCAGAATATCAATGTTTGACCATGTCAAGTTTGCCTTGATTCATAGTTCTAAAATTCCAGGTTCCTATGCTGAAATGTTCTTTGCAGCAGCAGGCTTTCGTATCATCTCCAAACACATCTGCAGCTGGGTGTCCTCTTGGCTTTGGTCCAACCTCTTCATTAGATGTGGTGCTACCTGTACTCGCCTTCTTTTCTTCCTCAATAATATGGTAGGCACCTTCTGACCGGAGGGGCTCCTCTTCCGGTGTCATATTATTTCTCTGGGGTTGTGCTTGTCCATAAGATTCTTTTAGCAAAGTTACTGGAGTAGGATGCCAGTTACTTCTCGAGTAAAAAAAAAATGTCTGACATCTCTGTTATGACCTGCTCATCTTGTGTGACCCTACATGTTATACCTCACAGCTATAACAAGGTAGCGATCCAGAGGGGTAAATATCAGATACCTCCATTCATTGTTTAGGCATAACAGGGGGTTGCAGGGACACTTTGAATATTTGAAGCAGAGTGTCTGGGCTATGGTTAGGGTTTTAGCCTGAGTGGAGAACCATGTATGTGGGGTAGACAAGCTTCTGTCCAGGGTAGAGGGACTTCTCTAATCAGGGAACTTTGCTAAGGTTAGTGCACTTTGTGAATGGCTAATGATGATGTATTGGCAGGGAAGGGATGTCCCTTGTGCCCGATTTTTGTGGGGAGAATGATGGTTATGTATATTTGTTCCCTAGCCAACCTCCTCTTGGGTAGACATATCTTTATTGAGTCAAAGAGGAGTCAAGGAGTGATCAAGCCGCTCCATAGTAAATTCACTTTTGGCTGAATGACCAGCATCTTCATAATATTTCCAACAATTTGGGCTTTTCATTAGATTGTATGGGAGTTAGGATTCAGGAACAATTGCTAAGGTCAAGTACATACGAATCAGTGGTTAACCGAGAAACAATGGATCAAAGGGATATCACTTGTAAAGCATTTGATATCACTTGACTCTTGTCTATTCAAACAAAGTGTTTTGATTGTTATCTGACAAACTAGTTAACTATACTTGATGCCTCAATCAGATCCGTGGATCTCCCCATAGAAGTCTATGGAGCCCTCTTTACTGCTACCTTGACTTAGAATCCACCCAACCTAGCCCGGCAATGGAACTTGGAGCAAGCTGGGTATCTCGTTTGGCTACTGGAAGCTGGCACTGGTTGCCCTTAAAGTGATACAACATCAAAATATTTATATTGGCTGTAAGCAATGTACATACCCTGAAACACATAAGACAACTGACAAATACAGGGAAATTGACCCAGGGCACTCTTGGGGTCCAGAGCATATAGCCAGGGGCTTGGGGAAACATTAGAGAATATAGACAAGTGAAATGAAATTGAGTATTTTAAATGAAATACACTGCCCGCATAGCAAACATTTGTATGTTTTACTTAAAGTTTAGTGATATGCATATAGCATGGTCATCATCATAACAAGCCAATGTAGAAATATAACCTTTATGGTGCAAATAGATCCCAGGTATGGCTACTAAAATTATATTGTTCCTAACATTATTAAAGCATTATATTGTCCCTAACATTATAACATTTACATGCCAGTCATATCTGGACAGTAAACCAGAATAACTATAAATTGAAACTAAAATAACTAACAGCAATTGAATTCATAAATTGGAACTAATAGTAATAGTTACAATATTTTGGAACTACATATTTTGTACATCTGGTCAGTATATCTGGTCAGTACACCAGAATGAATAAAACCTAAATGGGAAACCTATTCACGCACTTAGCAAGTATCACTGAAATTTTAAAAAATAGTATGACACAGAACTTAAATGCTGTGAGTGGATAAAAAATAAAAAGGGGGAGAGGGAAAAATGGATTGAATATGTACACCTCCGCAATGTTTACATTGTAGTGTTCTAATAATCACTCCTACCTGCTGCTGAACCCCAAGCAGTACTACCAATACTTGATTATGTGTCAAACCATAGAATACACTTTTTAATATTTATTACTGATCTGTGATCATACAATTATGTATTGGGATGATACTCATGTACATGCATATCTCAATCCTGAATGTGCATTGGATATGACATCCCTCAAATATACCTGTACATCAAATATACCCAACTTTTTTATACAATAATAGGTCAACCTATTTTTAAATGGTGCATGAACATTAGCACAATTAATTTGCAATTATTTAATGACGTCATGTGCCTTTTGGAGGGAACAAAATGGTATTTGCTAATTAGCATTACATGGCTACATTAAACAGATGTTCAGCCTTTATTAAATTGACTATGATGTAATTAAGGCAATTCTTATTTGAAAGATTCTTTTTGCAAACATTAATTAATTGTGTCATCCAATGTTTGTTAAAACCTAAAGCTATGTGAGATGTGCTCACAGATCAGATGTAGTGTACAGGTATGGTATCAGGTAGCACTGTTGGAGATCAACACATAGTAATGTTCTCTTTCTGAGTGATCTAAAAGAGAAAAAAACAAATAAAGCTAACAAATAGGAATTGGTGAAGCCCTCATCACCTCCCCCACTCCTGCTCAACCACATGTTCACCTCATCAAGGGCCTAGTAGGGGGTAAAGTGGAGGCACCCCATCATCAGTTTGGGCAGGCAGTTGTGGTGGAGGGCCATGTTGGGTGGACTGCTTCCCCATTGCTGTTAATTTGGAGGCAAAAGAGGACGATATTTTGTTGCCAATGTTTAACTTCCAGATAAGGATGATGCCTCTGATTTTATTACATAGTTACATAGTTACATAAGGCCTCATTCTATTATCGGCCGTAAAACGGCCGCAAGGCTGCGATTCCTTGCGGGGGTTCTGTTACCTCGCAATTCTATTAAACGGCCCCGCAAGGATCTCCTCTTATGGCCGGCCGTATATCTTGCAACCGGCCGTAAGCTCAGAAATCTTTAAAGTCAAAAATAAATTCAAGACAGCACTGTAAAGCTCTCTAAATGCTAGGGATCATATTGGGGGACATGAGGATTAATAGTAACCCACTCTCAAGCTTGCACATCAGCCCAAATCCGAGTTTACATTAACTGTTTATTTTCCGGCCGCAGCGTAGCCGGGTCTGAGGTGCTCCAAGCACTCTGGACTTTTTACATGGATATTTGACATATATAAAAAAAAATGTTTTTTACGAATTTGAGTATAGGGGAATGTTGTGCTATTTTTGCTAACACCTACAATCACTTTATAGTCTCCTCAGAGTGCAGGATGCCTTTATTTCTGCTTTATAATGTGCTTAATTGGTGCTAGAGGGACCTTTTTCCTGCAAGTAAGCTGCGGCTCGCTTTTAGCCTTGCAGAGAAGGTTCCCGGAGCAATAGAATAGCAACCAGGCTTTTCTTGCGGCCGAAACTCTTGCGGCCGTTTTAGATCAAAGGCTTTCCTCCGGCACGTGCGGCCGCAAGGGATAGCAAGGCGCCGGCCGCAAGCCTGCCGGAATCCCCGGCCGGAGGGGAATAGAATAGCTGAATAGCTTGCGGCCGGTCCTTGCGGCCCCGCATCTCCTATGGCCGGTAATAGAATGAGGCCCATAGTATTTAAGGTTGAATAAAGACTTTCAGTCTATCAAGTTCAACCTTTTAAGATCTCCCCTGATCTGCAATATGCGGATTAACTATTAATTCATTAGTTGTTAATTAATTATTAATCAATTATTAAAAAAAAATAATAATAATTATTAATTAGTCCAGAGGAAGGCAAATAGAAAAAAAAACAAAAAAAAAACACAAGCGAGACTTAGCCAATTGTCTCAAAGGGAAATGTAAAAAAATTGGATCAATACAGTCTCTAATTATCCATGATAACCCTGTATTCCCTTTTTAATTAGAAATAAATCTAGACCCCTTTTAAAGTTATCTATCGAATCCGCTGTCACCACCTCCTCTGGTAGAGAATTCCACAGATTAACCACCCTTACTGTGAAGAACCCTTTTCTTTCTTTGAGGTGGAATCTTTTTACTTCTAACCTCAAGGGATGTCCTCTTGTCAGTTGAAAACCTCTTGGCACAAAAAGCTCCCCTGACAAATCTTTATACTGACCCTGGATGTATTTATATAAGGTAATCATATCTCCTCTTAGACGCCTTTTTTCTAGAGAAAATATGTTTAATTTGGTTAGTCTTTCTTCATAACTTAGCCCCTCCATTCCCCTTATTAGTTTTGTTGCCCTTCTCTGTACCTTTTCCAGCTCTAAAATGTCCTTTTTATGAAGTGGTGCCCAAAATTGTACTCCATATTCCAAATGAGGGCTTACTAGAGATTTGTATAGTGGCAGAATTATATTTGCTTCCCTGGCTTCTATACCCTTCTTAATACATGCTAATATTTTATTTGCCTTTGCAGCTGCTGCTTGGCTTTGAGCACTGTTACCTAGGTGGTTGTCCACAAGCACTCCCAAATCCCTTTCAATATCTGATACAACTAGACTTGCTCCATTAAGATTATAAATTGCATGGATATTTTTCCTTCCCAGATGCATAACCTTACATTTATTCGTATTAAATCTCATCTACCATTTAGATGCCCATTCCTCAATTTTATGTAAATCCCCTTGGAGGGAAAGCACATCATTATCTGATTTAATTACCGTGCAAAAGTTTGTGTCATCAGCGAAAATGGAGACCCCACACTCCAATCATACCTCTAAGTCATTAAATAATATGTTAAAAAGGAGAGGACCTAATACTGAACCCTGAGGAACCCCACTTACCACATTAGTCCAATCGGAGTATGTTCCATTTACAACAACCCTGTGCTTCCTGTCTTTTAGCCAGCTCTCAATCCATGAGCAGATATTTACTGCAATTCCTGTATCCCTTAGTTTGCCCAATAGTCTCCCATGTGGCACTGTATCAAAAGCCTTTGCATAATCCAAAAAAGACTACATCCACTGAGTTGCCTTGATCCAGGTTCCTACTAACCTCCTCATAGAAACTAATTAGATTTGTTTGACATGACCTATCCCTCATAAATCCCTGTTGACTCCTACTTATAATCCTGTTCAAATAGACATATTCTTGTATATTATCCCTTATTAACCCTTCTAAAAGCTTCCCCACTACAGAAGTGAGGCTCACTGGTCTATAATTCCCCGGATTTGCTCTTGCTCCCTTTTTAAATATAGGTATCACATCAGCTTTTCTCCAGTCATCTGGTAGAGACCCTGTGTTGAGTGAATCTTGAAAAATTAAATATAATGGTTTGGCTATTACAGAACCCAGTTCCCTTAGTACCCTTGGATGTATTCCATCAGGACCCGGGGCTTTATTAACATTTATTTTTTCCAACCTCTTTTGGATTACTTCCTGTGTTAACCAATTATTTGGCAAAGGTAGTGTAGCCCCATTATGTTGCAGTGTCCCAACCACTTGTACCTCCCTTGTGTATACCGAAGAAAAGAACCTATTTAGCTCATCTGCTATTCCTGGTCACTAATTTTCAGACAGCCCGTTTCACATTCTAATGTTCCTATAGCTTCCTTTTTCGCCTTCTTTCCATTAATATACTTAAAAAATATTTTAGGGTTAGACTTACTCTCTTTTGCAATACATTTTTCATTTTCTATTTTAGCTAGTCTAATTGCGCTTTTGCAAGCCTTGTTGATTTCCTTGTATTCCCGTAAAGCAGTCTCTGTACCCTCTTGTTTGTATAATTTAAATGCCTGTTTTTTACTCCGTATCTTGATCTTTAAATCACTGTTAAGCCACATGGGTTGTGATTTACTCCTTTTACTTTTATTCCCACACGGTATATGCCGATGTGTATGTATATTTAGTAAGTATTTAAATGTTGTCCATTTATGTTCAGTGTTTTTACCTATCAGTTCTCTGTCCCAGTCTATACTTTGTATTGCTGCCCTTAGACCGTTAAAATCTGCCCTTTTAAAATTAAGAGTTTTTGTTGGCCACTTAAAATGTTGTTTTTTTAATTCAATCTCAAATGAGACTGTGTTGTGATCACTGTTTCCCAAAGGTTGCCCTATTTCAACATTTGATACTATATCAATATTATTTGTGATGAGTAAATCTAAGATAGCTTCATTTATAGTAGGCTCCTGTATAACCTGGGCCAGATAATGATCCCTGAGTGTACTCAAGAACCTGCTCCCCTTAGCTGAACTGCTGGTCTCATTTATCCAGTTTATTTCAGGGTAATTAAAATCTCCCATTATTAGAACTTGCCCGTGCTTAGCTGCATTTCCAATCTGTAACAATACTTGTATTTCCTCACTTTCAGCTATATTTGGGGGTTTATAGCATACTCCTACTAATATTCTTTTGGAATTTGCTGCTCCGCTATTTAACTCTACCCACAAACATTCAACTTTATCACTAGGTCCACCATAAATATATTCTCTGACTATAGCCTTAAATTCCGGCTTAACATACAGACAAATGCCTCCTCCTCGTTTACCATTGCCTCTATCTTTCCTAAATAGGTAATGCCTATTAAATCCCATTTTTCATTAATTGCTAATAATTCTAACTCTCCCATTTTTCCTGGCAAGCTTCTGGCATTAGCAAGCATACACCTTATGTTATGAGTCTGTAGTTCTGAAGTGCCTGCCACTGTACTTGAATTACTTATTACTACCTCCCTATTGACTATACTACCCCTCCCCATCTCCTCCCCTATGAGTTGTTAATTCATCCCTTATACCCTCTACACTTTCTACCCCATTACTTATATCTAGTCCCTCCCCCCCACCTACTAGTTTAAAAACTCCTCCAGCCTTTCTACCATCCTATCCCCTATTACAAAAGCTCCCTCATCATTAAGGTGCAATCCATCCCTACTGTAGAGATTGTACCGAAGTGAGAAGTCAGCCCAGTGTTCTAAAAAGCCAAACCCCTCTTTAGTGCACCACATCTTTAGCCACGCATTAACCTCCCTAATCTCCTTCTGCCTCCCTGGGCTAGCACGTGGCACTGGTAGTATCTCAGAAAATACTACCTTGGAGGTCCTTGCCTTCAGCTTATTACCTAGTTCTCTAAAATCATTCTTTAGGACACTCCATCTTCCACTAACTTTGTCGATGGTACCAATATGTACCAAGACCGCCGGTTCATTTCCAACCCCTCCCAATAATTTGTCTACCCGATCCACAACATGACGAACCCGAGCACCCGGGAGACAGCAAACTGTTCGATTGCTGGGATCTGGGTGACAAATCACCCTGTCTACCTTCCTAATAATAGAGTCCCCTACAACCAAAACCTGTCTGTTGTTCTGCCTATTCTGCCCCCCCCCCCCCCTCCTCCAGTAGAGCTGTTCGCCCGGCTGTTAGAGGGAACAGCTCTATCTGGCATTGCCATTCCTGAATGGACATCCCCAACAGTTTCACTCAATCCGGCAAATCTGTTGGTGTTTGCCAACTCAGAACTGGCCTGCCTCCTCCTGTTCCCCCTGCTTCCCCTTGTAACTGTAACCCAGCTGCCTCCCTGGACATCCTCACTAGCCCCAGCTCCACCCTCCATGCTAGGCCCAGCTAAACTGTGCTCAGTGAGCACCAACCCCCTTTCCAGTGGAGCAATATCACTAAGTGCTGCAATTCTCCTCTCCAGATCTCCAATTTGAGCTTCCAGAGAGGCAGCATGCTCACACCTCTGACAGAGGTATGGACCCTGGATCATCTGTTCCAGTATTGCATACATATGACAGGATGTACACTGAATAAGGTTGCCACTGGACTGACTCATAATTATTATTATTGTCTACAAAATTTCAGTGGGAAAAATAAAGAATATCAAATAATATATTTATATAAAGTTTTCCTCCTTTGCACTATAAATCTGCCCTCCCTTTTCTTTGAAGTCTCTCCTTTTATTTAAACTCCTAGGCTTTTACTAGAATTGCACTTGATACTGAAAATGTTCACAAGCTCACAAGTTCCCCTTCTCCTGTTTATATTAACTTCTGCCTTCTCACCTGGACACAATTAGCGCACTCTGCAGTTTATCAGCCTTTACTTGTAAGGTAAATCTACTTGTAAACAGGCCCCAAACCAGCTCACAAACCTTTTATACAAGTTTAACAGTCAAGCCACAACCCTCTCACCTGGGCACAATTAGTGCACTCTGCAGTTTATCAGCCTTTACTTGTAAGGTAAATCCACTTGTAAACAGGCCCCAAACCAGCTCACAAACCTTTTTTCCTAGTTAAACAGTCAAGCTACACCCCACTCACCTGGGCACAATTAGTGCACTCTGCAGTTTATCAGCCTTTACTTGTAAGGTAAATCTACTTGTAAACAGGCCCCAAACCAGCTCACAAACCTTTTATACAAGTTTAACAGTCAAGCCACAACCCTCTCACCTGGGCACAATTAGTGCTCGCTGCAGTTTATCAGCCTTTACTTGTAAGGTAAATCCACTTGTAAAACAGCAATTTATTATTGCCCATTCCATCTTATTACCATTCTCCCTGTTGACCTTGCAACTCCAGAATATGCCTGCCCAAGTCTTCTTGATTCTTCTGGATTTGTTTGTCCAGCTCCTCTCCACCTTCAACGTGAGAGAGCATGGTTATGGGGGAGTGATGGATTCTGCTGGGCGGGACTCTGCTGGTTGTGCAAAAGGAGCCAGGTATAGGGGTAACCACCATAGACTAAATCAGTGGAAAAGCAGGTTTGCTGTCCTGCTTGGTAGATACAGGTGAGCTGCCTCAAGCTTCATATACAAGAGTCAGTCTGAAACGTCATCCTGATGAGTTTCATATAGGAGGTACTGCCTGCCTGTGTGTGATTTTGATTCTGTAAATCTACTCTGAGACTATATTTTAAATACAGTTTCAAATATCATTAACCAGATGCTTTAGTTACTGTAGAATGTTTAATTTAGCTGAAAAGGAATTGCTTACAACAGACACATATATGGTCAAAATAACTGTTTTTTCTCAAAATCAAAAATTCTTCAGTCTCAATCCAGGATCCTGTTCCTACTTGAACTGAGTCTACAGACTATGAGGAATTGTGTAACAATACATCTGTGTTCACAGGTCAATCCAGAATAATAAGCAATAACGAATAGTGTAATGTACTGAGAGAGGACATGTACTGAAACTAAAGTTCTTCCTTTTTGAAAACAGTGAAAATATCAAAATAGTCACAAATTTACACAATGACAAATAATTGTTCATGCTTTTGACTAAGTTGAATATCCCATTCAGTATCTACAAGGAAATATTGTACCCAGCTACATCTTGTCAAAGCCTGCAGTTTCTGCGATGCATTTATTTGAGATACATGTAACACCCTTTATTAAATTATATAATATGTACTTAGCTGCAAAAAGAAGAACTTTCAGATATGTCCCTTTAAGACCTCTATATAATACTGTGGACATCCAGGAGTAAGACACTTTTGCAATACAAGACGTTATGATCCAGGTAGTCCAAGAGGTGATCACTATCCAGAGGAGGAGAAAACTGAAAACTTGCTTCTGAAGGGTAATGACTACACACAGATCAGGCTTATTGACAATGCTGGTTGCAACTAAAGGCAGAACAACCAACACAACATGCCACTTTACATCAAATCTCCAATAAGTCTTCAGTAATTCATGACACATCACTGGGATGCTCATCCAGGCCTTCAACAATAGCAAAGAAAAACTACTCAGTTAGGGATCAGTCCAGTCCTGTTGTGAAGAATCATATAAAAAGCATAGGTGATAATGTTCTAATTTACATAGTCTTTCTCAGTACAACATAATGTATCTTTCATTTTAATCATCTTAAGCTAAAATATTATCAACTAGTATATGCTATCTGATTTAACTCTTTAGAGCAGTATTACCAATATTACTTATAAGGCCTCATATACAGCCCGAGTCCTCAAAATGGCCTTACAATGCATGAAACCTTTTTCTTTTACCCAAAGCAAAAAGGTAAAATTGCTGTAGGAAAGAAATAAGGGGGAAATAGATAATGAGGTATGAATTTAGGAGTACAACTGGTTATTAATTGCTAGTTTTAGAGAGATATAAGGGGCACCTGTTGCACACCACTGCTCTAGAGACTCTGAGGAGCCACAGCGAAATCAGATCTGCTACAATAGTTCTTACATGTATCCCCTTTCAATGTGTGGAGGGAAAACAGAACTAGGCTATGGTCTATATTGCAACATTAGGTGAAATTATGTAATAATAAGTATAATAGACAAATCTTGTTTTTTGCCACAGAAAGGATTTCTTATTGTATGTACCCCTAGGTGCTGTATGCAAAATTATTTAATCACAATCACATATATAGTTCTCAACAATACGGGTCATTGCTAACGCTAACGCAAAGCAAGGGCTGCAGTTGCTGTAAAGGAGCGCCAAAGGCGCTCCTTGCTTTGGTTGAGATGAGCGCCATAGGCGCTCATCCCTACGACCCTGTTACGACTTTCGGACCTCCAATGCAGAGCCTCACGAAGCGAGGAGCCGCATTTGCAGTGATGGAGGCTCTAATCTCACAAGCGGTTACAAACGCCCACAGAAGCGGGACTTTGAAAAAAAAAAAACACACAATCACTAAATACGGACTTACACACAAAAATACAAGCCGAGGGACTTCGAAAAAAAAATTGCCGACTTACACAAAAAATAAACAATTTAGGAAATAAATAATTTAGGACTTGCGCACTGTGGAAAACATAAAAAAAACACAAAATACACACAAAAATAAAAACCTTAGCCACAGCAAGGTGGGGGGCACCCAGGAGGTCTGGAAGTCAGGTTACACCTCTATTTCCCTCCAATTTAAAACGTTTAGACACTCGAAAATCCCCTAAGCGAGAGAAAAAATGGCCGCCGAAAAAACGAAAACGAGGCTACACGACCCCTAAAGCCGCAAAACACCGCCAAGCACATACGTCTTTTACAAAAACATGTACAAATTACAACATACAACAGTACAAATCTACATTGTATGCTGCAGGAATATCAAAACAGATTGTTAGCTCTTCAGCACATTACTTGTTGCATATATTAATTACAAATAGGTAAAGTATATTAATTTATGTTTTCATTAATTAATTATCATAAAAAAACAAATATACCGAAAACAAAAAATAAACACACCACAGTATCGCAAAAAACCACAAAGACCTTCACTGCGTGCCTCACAAGGAGCGCCAACGGTGCTCATAGGACACAAAGTACACCAGGGGAGAGCCTTGCAATAAGCGCCAAAAGGAGATCAGCGCGGACCTTACAATAAGCGCAAAGCGCCTCTGTTAACAAAAAATACACCAACCCAGAGGATCGCAACGAGCGCCGAAGCCGCTCTTTGCGAGCCACGCGATGAGCGCCAAAGGCGCTCAGCTCGAGGCTCGCAATGAGCGCCAAAGGATCTCAGATGACCAAAACACTTACTCTCTGTGGCAAACAGCATTACCTGCCTTACAATTTTATTGCTGTCACTTTTTTGACGGGCAAGTCGCTAGTATAATTATAGTTTGCATATAAAGTTCCCACTTGGATTCCTCACACAAAGAAATGAGAATGATCTATTTCTGTACCTTTAGAACTGTGATGTGGTGGATTTACTGTAGTTTTGGATACAGTCCACATATTTGTGAAGTAAGTAACAAAACGTTGACAGCTATATAAACCAGGAGCATAAAAGTATTTACAGTATCAATTTTAGCCGATAGCTGCTGGGGCTTGCTCTTCCATTTACTTCTATCATCAAATGTTCTGTTGAGAGTGGTAGTTTTGTAAAGAAATAAATAGATATTTTATTCCCCAGTTCTCCCATTCCTCTCGGAAATCAAGACAAAATGCCTCCCACCGGGAAAGCAAAATCAAAATCAATAGATCAAATTAAAACTGCTCAAATTAAATTATTTATATTAAACTTTATGATAAGCATTTTTTCAACATTAAGTAATTTTCATTATAAGAGCATATTATATTTGACACTTCAGTGATCCTTTAAATGTTAAAAATATGTAAATCCTTCGCTTTTGTTTAAGAAAACAAGTTTAAGTCTAGTTTACTCAAATTCCACATGCTGTAAGCTCTTTTTCTAGATATTTATCATGTCGCACCTAAAGGTTAATATTTTTATATTGATAATGCATTTTTAAATAAATTGCTTTTAATACGCTGACATTCAGCCAATCTCTCAGCTATAGACTCCAGCTCCTTTTTTATTTTACTGGCTCATGTGCGCTTCTAGCCAATCAGAGATCTGTGGTCTTGCAGTTGCGTATCAGTTAGATAGTTAATTCTGCAGTGACAGAGAAGGAGATTGATATTTAACCAATACTGCTCCTAATCAATGTTCAATATTTTCCACAAGGGGTTGTATGCTCACCACATACAATAAGATCAATAAATTAGTGTCCCTTATACTTGAACATCCAAGCCTTTACTTGCCAGTGGAATACATTTTCTCCGCACTTTCTGATTTCTACTTATCCCATCTAACTACTATAGTTCAGAGGGTGTCAAACAGAGGGCTACAAATCCATCTACTCTAATTCCACCCTGCTACAAAAACACTTGACTCCTGTTACTCCACTCCAATAGATTATGGTGCTCATATGAAAAAAACACCCATCTTCTTACATATAATGGCTAGTAACATAAAGGGGAGGGGACTAATACCATCTTCTACTTCCACATAGTCTTTTGAGGTAAAGAACCCTAACTGTTTGCCTCCAAACCTTCTGCTTGGTTTAATAAAAAGGACTATTGCAGTCCAATATTTACAACAATCTGTTTTTGGAAAAATGTTTAGCAAAATTACCAAAAAATAATACAACCATTAACTTATTATCTATTACATGCAATTATGCTGCTCTAATTACAACCATGTTTATGCCTACTGACTGATGCCACAAATGGGAGAACATTTTAAATATAGCAATCTTTCTTTCCAATTAAAACTAATGGAAACCTCATTACTTTCCTAGGCCCATCAAACAAGGCATATGCTGCCGATATTATAGAATAACTTTATAACTAATACTTTAAATGCTTTATTTATTTATTTTAGTATTTTTTTTATTTTTTATCTAATTGTCAAGCTGTTCAGGCAGTTTGCAAAACCAGTCTGTGAATGGGATAAAATTACTTTTTTGTCAACATTTTCTACTGTATTTTTCATGCTGGTAAATCATTAGTAATACTTTAAACCAACACTTTGAAATGTATGATAAAAACAGACGTCAGTGTCCTTTAATTTATTGCATCGCTTTTTTTTATATGCAGAACAAATGCAAGTACAGCACAAGGATATACTGTTCTATAACATACAGTGAGTTATTGCCAGTAATTGAATAGTCACTGGATAAAGTAGCTATTACAATGCACTTTGTGTTTAGGCTGACTTTGTTGGATTACTTCTTGCATCAAGTTAAACCGGTTAAGCACGTTTCTCCTTTGTAATTGAAAAAGATTTGTTATTTTTTTACCTGGAGGATTTTTTTAAGTGGAAAAACAAGAAATAAAGAAATAATTATACAGTTCCCAAATAATTAAAGTATGTGTCATGTGTACTGTATTTTTGTCACTAAACATGGCTCAATTTTATGTCCACTGGGATGTAAGTGGAGTTAACACCTTAAAGTTCTCAGCAAAGAACATTTCCCAGCTCTTTATTTCCCTGCGCTTTATGTTTAATGTATATTAAGAAAAAATATTTCATCTTAAAAATAGTTTTTTACAGTAAGGGCAGAAAGTATGTGGCACTCACCACTAAAGTAGTTTGTTACAAAATATTAAATTCATAATCTAAAGGGAATGTTTTGGCAGTTTTTTTGTTTTAACAATCTCATCCTCCTTAACGTAATTGTAATATACAATTTAGACTTCAGTTAATCTAAGAAGCCCCCAGAACAACAGTTTCTTACATTTTAGACACCCCTCATGTAGTGTGTTATATGTTACAGTGGTAACTTAAGGCCACACAAACATGGAGGGGTGTCACACTGTCATTGTACCATACTGCTCTATTGCAAGAGGTTAGTGACATGCTGTGTGTCTGAGCATCGTGAGACACTAATAGTGTGAACCCTTTCCCTGTGTCATTGGCTTTAGGTCATAGCTGTAGACGCATGGCAACCTACAAAAGACTAAATAGGAAAACAGATGGGAAGTCTAGAATCTGGTGCTCTGGGGACTTCTTAAAAGTAATAGAAGTGTACATATTATATGACAGTTACATTGAGGAGAAAAAATTAATTGTCATCTAATTAAAACATTCATATAAAACAAAAACATTGCCTAAATAGCTATTAAAAGGGTCTGGGTATATTTAAAAATGGATACAATATTAATTTGTTAAATCGTAGACATTTTCTTAAAAT
Source organism: Discoglossus pictus (assembly GCA_027410445.1). Classification (NCBI taxonomy): domain Eukaryota; kingdom Metazoa; phylum Chordata; class Amphibia; order Anura; family Alytidae; genus Discoglossus; species Discoglossus pictus. The sequence continues at coordinate 41,008,452 of CM050173.1, forward strand.
ACAGTGGTTGTTTTATAAGTATATTTAAGTTTCATGGGTTATGAACCCATCTGATAGAGGAAATCAGTAGTGTATGAAAACATTTTTTTTTTGCATGAAGAAATACCAACATAAAGATTATTAAAATTACTATAAAGTTTTCTAAATCTCTTGAGTTTGCTAGCATTTGATTTTCAGAGATAACACCCTTGAAAATCCCTGCTAAAATTAGCATAAAATACATAATTAATTTTGTCCAATCACAGCCAGCTATAAGGTTGTTTCAATATGTAAAGTCAGTTTGTGCAGAAACGCATCATTGAAAGTATAGTCTTGTTTTTCCCCTGTACAAGGAAACAAGGAGTAGATTAGACATTGTGGTGTGGATTTTTGCATTTGCTGCTGTGTGTTTAAAGGTTAGTATAGAGTTCAAAGTGTACTTAAATGCAGTGTTTCTATTGGTAGGTATTAGGTGCCTATGTAAGCAGCCCTGGGGGTGTGGAAACAAGATTATTTAAAAAAATAAAATAAATATGTATGTGTATAGAATGACTCATTTTATTGTATGTTTTTCTGATATAAGCAGCATGTGTTACGTAGAAAAAGTTAAAAACAGGGAGATGTACATATACCTTTATTTGTATTAATAACAACCAACAACATTCTAATTAGACAACCTATTGTAGAAAATTACTACCCAGAATTCTGAATGTGTTACTAAATTACTTGATTCCAGGTAAAAAAAAAAAAGAATGGAACCAGTTTGAAGCAGACAAAATATATTTTAATGTCGTATTTATCACCAGAGGGGAAATAAATGGATAAAAGTGTGAAAGAACATATTGTTCTTAATACATGGTTTCCATATAATGAAAATATTTGGAACAAAAATATTTCTGAAGCATTTCGTAAAATTGCCAGTTGCTTATGTTTGTATCCAAAGTCTTTTCAACAATGCTTTGTGAATTAACAAAAGAGCTTTTAATCAGTAATTCTCCAGGGGCAATGTTTCTCAATTATTTGGTACATTCTTAAACTGATTAAAAAAATATATATTTTTAGCTATTCGACTTTTCACCATGGTTGCAGACTGACGTCTTTTTTATTATATAAATATGTATTCAGACGTCCCTTTTAGCAAGCAGTAATTTATTTGAACTTTGAAGACTAATAGAGGACCTGCCAAGTTCTGGAAGTCTTTATTTCCTGTCGTGCAGTACAAGTAAAGTAATAACAGAATTTCATACAAATACACTCTCTTAGCAATCTAACTGTGGAGTTGTTTTATAGTCATTTCCAGCCTTTTATATTGCTAGCATGTATATAAAAATGTGTTTATTTGTTTATGGGTCAAAGCACAACTCTGAAAGAAGTAAAGCCTTTCTAGCATAAGATAAAAGTATTATTAAATAAGATGCATGCAGGAAACCATATGTCCTCAATTAAAGTGACACAGAGGAGATTCCAAATATGTTATAATTCAAAACAATAGGTAATTACATGTATTTTTTAAACTCATTGTTATATAAAAAAAGGCATTTTTCAACAGTAAAACTAACATTGATGTTAGCAATTTTGAGCTGTCAGTCAGAGCCTTTCTAATTCAACCACAGAATAAGATTCTTATCATTGTTAATAAAAATCATTGACATTATTTACTGATAAGCTTTATAAGGTATTGAGCCTGTTGTTAGTTTGTAGTCACCTGCACATTAAGCAAGCTTCGTTTTCTCTGTGCGGTTGACTGCAGTTATAAAAAAAATACCTTAGGGCCTTATCAGTAATTAATGTAAACAATATTTTATTAACAAAGATAGGAATCTTGTTTTGTGGGTGGATCAGAAAAGCTGAATGATGGGTCAAAATGGCAAACCTCAATGCTAGTTTACTGAAGGATAATGCATTTTCAAAAAAAAAGTAACATTGCTTTGAAAAAGTATTTTTTAAATGTTGCCATATTTGGAATCTCTGCAGAGTCACTTCAAATAATTATATTGTGTTAGCATAAAATATACCCTTTTTTTGTTGTTGTTCAGTCATGTTCGACTCTCAATGACCTTATGGATTGCAGTACGCCAGACACAATCACTTTGCGTCCGGTTGTGCTCATCCATAAGATTTTCTTGGCAAAGATACTGGAGTGGGTTGACAGTTACTTCTCCAGTAGATCACGATTTGCCTGACCTCTCTGCTGTGACTGGCCCATTTTGGGTGACCCTACATGCTGTAGCTCACAGCTTCAGTGAAGTACACAAGCCCCGTCACCACAACAAGTTAGTGATCCAGAAAGACTGCCCAATATATTAAAAGACCACTATGGTCATTTGTTTCTATAGGGTTTTAGTGAAAGTTGCATAATGGTCAAAAACAATCAACCATCCAATCAAGAAATAAACACAGCATTTACATTATTATCATTTATACAAAATTATTCTTTATTTTTTTTAGAAGAAAGTGTCCTTGGAAACTAATGAGATTTCCATTACTGCTAAAATTATCATGTCCATTGAAAGTCTCCTCTCCCCTCAGCAAGTTGATGAGCCGAAAACAAAATGGTATATCCAAAAATAACATAAAAGCATTTAAAAGATAATATATTAGAGGCTATATTATTTTTTTCCAGTTCTGAAAATAAATTTCATATTTTGAAACATAGCTCTTTAAATCTGTATTTTTTACATATATGACCACAGTCGTCTATGAAGATGCAAGGCAATAAGGATTTTTTACAGTAACTCAAGAACAATGTTTTTTTTTTACTTTTGAATTCCATCCTATTCCACTGTTGTGTTTTGCCTAATTTTTTGCGCACTAAACTCATAAAGCATTTTCAAGTTTTTTGGATATTCTTTAACATATGTAAATATTTCTTTATTACTCCTTGATTGATGAGAGAAAAAACACCATTTTGAAGAGCCAATCAGGCTACAATTGAGTTCTAAGCTGTGACAGTAGCATTCCTTTTTAGGAATTCTTCAGCAGCTGGCATCACCTAACATGGCATCCAGGGGTGTAGGAGCCAGAATTATTCTGGGGAGAAACAGCTCATTGTATACACAGAATGTAAAATATATATATACAAACTTAGAAAAATCTGGGGGAGTTTTGTCCCCCCCCCCCCATCCCATCCCCCCCCCACCCCGTTCCTACACCCATGATGGCATCACATCAGTTTTTAAATTATATTTCTGGTTAAAGATTTGATTTGCTACTGCTTGCACATATATTTGTAATGTTATTTAACAATTAACTAAAAAATCAGATTTAACATGAAAAAGTATGTCCACAAGCCCTTTAAGTATTTTACAGGTTGTATATGTACATTCATTTCGGATGTTGTAAAGAAATATAAAATCTAAGTCAGAGATGTCATATGCACTTTAAAAAAGTTCAGGTATGTCATAAAGCAAACTCTAGAATGAATTATTTAAAGTAGCACAAAAGACCAATATTACCTGTATGCCTTCCTGAAGAACTAGAATTTATCATCTGTTTGTATCAAGTGGGAGAAAGGACTGGGCATTCAAAATAAGGTCAAGGTTACATTAGACACTGTAGGTTTTAATGTGGAAATCCCCTGCTAAACATATCTCAGTAATCACATTCTGTCTGTTAAAAACGTAACAAGACTATGCTTTGGAATTATTTCCAAGAGTCTCGCCATAATAATAAACCAAGCATTAAGAGAAAGCTAATTCAAGAGACCCAATATGTAAACACTACTGCCCTCAAAGGTTTGTGACCACTCACTAAGGACAAATACTAACAGGTACTCTAAACAGCTGCCAAGGAGTAAGGAACCATGAGTGTTCTTATGGACCTCCAGGGGTGGTTACGTAAAGGGAACATGGGAGTCGGTATTGATCTATGTGGGGAGTTAAGGATCCCTCCATAGCCCAAAAGGGGGTAAGTAGGCTTAGATGGGGAGTGAGGGATGATTGCCCACACCGACTGTTAGGGGCTTAATTTGAACCCCAAGCCAAAACACTAGGAGATGCAGGGAAAGGCAAGTTTACAACCCCTACAGTTATCTAGGGGTCTCTAGGGAGCCCCCATAAAGTTTTATTAAATGCCATGGGGGGCTAGGGGCAGCGGGTAATAAACCACCTGCACACTTCATTTTATATATTATCCCCTGGTGGGAAGAAGTAGCTTATGTCATGGATGCATCCGTTGTAGCTAATCTGTGTGTAGCTTGAGAGTGAGAGTTATCCTATGGGGGCTAAATAAAGTCATGGGTCTAAATAAAGTGGCAGTTCAGCAACAGCATTGAATCAGGATTTTATCCATGATTCCTCCCATTTCTGCCCAGCTTCTAATACTTTTAGAAAGAAAGAAGCAATGTCTTTAATCATCAAAAGCCTTATTAAATTGCGATTCGGCAAATTTAAAAGGGCTCTATTTAATCACATAGCATATTTTTTTACAGAAGTTTTTAGTTAGTGAACTTCTATCCAAAAGCAAGGTCTTCAATAACTAAAAACTTCTGTAAAAAAAATATGCTATGTGCTTAAATAGAGCCCTATTCAATTTGCCGAAACGCAATTTAATAAGGCTGTAAAAAAGCAAAATAGAATACAAGAGCTAAAAAATGAAGGGCTGTATTTATTTATTCTAAACTATGTAAAATATTTTGAACATCATCAAGTCAAATTCTTCAAAGGAAAATACTATAAATATGACACATCAGTAATCCTTTAATACAACACTGCAAAATTGTTTAACAATCAATCTTATTCTTCATTTTTAAGTAAACAAAAAACTAATTCAATGTAAAATGCACATCTCACTGAATTAAAGGCAATATATATGTCCAACTGTGTGTGTCCTAAAAGAGCGACACATACAGCTTATGCTTTGCTATGGTACAAAATGGGATTAACTACTGAGTTGTGTTTACTGCTATCGACAAAGAGAGAATTGTGTTGGTTAAATCTTATTAGGTCACCCTGACCCTCAATGCTTGCTGTTCCCATGTTTTAAATACTATTCTAATTGAAACATGGGTGTAGGGCCTGGGGGGGACGAGGAGGACAAATCCCCCCCAGATTCTTCAGTGTGTGTGTTTATGTGTACAGAAGCAGTTGTGTGGTATTTTTATACTATATGCGGTATCCCACCCAGATTTTCTTTGGCTCCTACCCCAATGAATTGAAATATACAATGACTTCAGCATCCTGTGGTAATTATTATAGTGAGGTAGACAGATAGACACATAACAAATAAATGTGCAAAAACGGTTATACTAAAAAAGGTGGTTCTAAAAGTGTTGAGGTAGAACAGCATGTTTAGCCCGCATTGAGATATAAATCACACTGTGTTAAGAGAACACAATGGCCATTGGTTGTGGTTTGCTTTGTGCATGTGTGGGAGTAATGGGGATGGATTAGTATATTGTGCAGTATGTGAGAGACAGCTGGCATGGTGGTAGGTCTTAGTAGGATGAGATGACATGTCCAGTTAAAAATATCTCTTGATGACATTGAACTATTAGATAAAAGGGTCATGGATTTCACTAGGAATATAATATAGCTATGTATCTCTTTACATTTGTGTACTTTATTTTATTAAGAAATGCTTAAAAGCTGTGTTTTCTACCTAAAATCTATTTGGTTTCTTCTCTCTGCAGCTCATGAGTATAAATTACTTTTAAGTACAGGGTGTCTAGTTTATCATAGTAACCAATTAGTGGCAACACACTGCAACATGCTGCTTAAGAGAGGTCATTGACAGACTAATTTGAAACACAGCACTTTGTGTATTCATGAGCTACAGAGGGCAGACCCAAACAGGGACAAATTGTATAATTTAGGCAGAAAAAAGAAAAGAGCTTATAAGCCTTTCTTTATAAAATAAAGTACATACACATAAATAGATACATACCGTAAATGAGGGGAAACCGAGAGGGGGAGGTATTTAGAGGGGTAAAGTGAGGAGGGGGGTTTAGAATGAGGAGGGGTGGAGGATGAGGAGGGAGGTTGAGGAGGGGGTTGAGGATGAGGAGGGAGGATGAGGAGGGAGGATGAGGAGGGGGTTGAGGAGGGAGGTTGAGAATGAGGAGGGGGTTGAGGAGGGTGATAAGGGAGGGGGGGAAGAGACACAGGGAAGGGAGAGGGGTGAAGTGATACAGGGGAGGGAGAGGGGAGAAGAGACACAGGGGAGAGAGAGGGGGGACACAGAGGGCACACAAGAGGGGGACACAGAAGGCACAAGAGGGACACAGGGGGCAGCACATTTCCCACCCTCGGCTTATACTCGATTCACTCATTTTTCCCAGTATTTTGAGGTAAAATAGGTGCCTCGGGTCGGCTTATACTCGAGTATATACCGTATGTATATCATATTCCTAGTGAAATTACAAAACCTTCCATGTCCCTTTAAACATTATGCAAAGTGTATTAGGTAAATAGCATAGTACTAGAAAAAGGGATATATGATGGCCACATTAATTAATTATTATAAATATTGGATTGACATCTGTCTTTTTTTCTAATTCAATCTCTACTTGGTTCAGTATATGCTTTGCAGAGACAAATTTCTTTCTAATAACAGGCACACACATAGTATTAAATAGAGTCATTATAGTATTATTATTGTTTTTATTCATCAAGGATCCAAGTTATATCCAAATCAGATTTAAAGACATTCTCAATCTTAACCCTGGGACCACCTGTACTGAGGGAAATTATTGCATACATATATAGCTATGGATTACCAAACTGATGTCTTGCCATACTGATTCTTCTTTTTATTAGTTGTAATTTTTCCAGACCTTTTTTATTTTTCATCAAGATAAGACAGTGCCGTCCTGTCACATATAACAATGTTGTACACTATATCTATGCACCCCCCTTCTCACCCCCACCTCCACTAAGCTGTCAATGGTATCCTGTTCTTTGTGCAATGTGATTTAAGTTTGAGTACAGACTAAACATGCTGTTCCACCTGTCATCAGTTTTAGATCTGCGTGTTTCTGGATTTTACTAGGTATGTAATATCCCTATGCATCTATTTAATTTTATGCACTTTATCTTATTAAAAAGCTTTGCTTAATTTATACAGAGGGGGGGGGGGGTATTGATCCCCTGCTGATTTTGAATATTTGGCCACTAACAAAGAAATGATCACATATATAGTTCTCAGCAGCGCAGGCTTGCCAAAAAATGTTGGTAAAGCAACGTTAAAACTGCGGGCTTGCACGACTTAAGCATCATACCTACGACCCACGGGACTACAGATCAACAGTAAATACAAATACACAATCCACAGTGCGAGACCCGTAGCACTTTGAAAAAATCGCCTACAAAATTTACCGCCCGCAACCCTTTGAAAAGGAAACCGGCACTTACAGAAAAAAAAATATGACCCGCAAAAAATACTAAGTTAATGGCCGAACAGCGCATGAAAAACACACACAAAAAAAAAAGTACCAAAAACGTCACACACAGCATGGGGGGACAGCAAGGACGTCTGGGAGTGAGGTTGCACGCGAAGTTAAGTCCAATTTCCAGAGTTTCGCCACTCGAAAATCGCCGAAGCGAGAAAAAAAATGGGCACCGAAAAAAAAAATGAATGCTAGGCTACACGACCCCTAAGCATGCAAAACACCGCCAGGCACATACGACTTTTACCCAGGAACATACGAGGTACAACATACACTATTAGAAAGGACGGAAAATACTCCACACCCGCATAACACATACACAATTGCCGCCATTTTACAACACTGACTTACAACTAATAACATTACCATTCTAAAATGCCGCTTTACACAACTAAACAAACGTTTTAGCCTCGCACGCGCAGCCTATTTACATTGCACACTTGACACATTGCTTACACTTTCTCCTCAGGTCACCAACAGTCCAAATGTGCATTGTATGCTGCAGGAAAAACAACAGCGATTGTTAGCTCTTCAGCATATTGATTGCTGGACATATTAATTACAAATAGGTAAAGAATATTAATTTATTATTTAATTCATTCATGAATTATTACAAAAAATAGATTTATATAAATAAAAAAAACAGGGGTGAGGCTCTCAGCGCGGAGCTCACAATGAGTGCAGAGGGTTATCAGAGGAGCAAAAGTACACAAGGAGAAAGGCTCTCAATGAGCGCCAAAGGTGCTCAGAGCGGGGCTTGCAATGTGCACCAAAGGTGCTCAGATAACCAAATGTACATGAGGGGAGAGGATCGCAATGAGCACCAATGGCGCTCAGTGCAAGGCTTGCAATGAGCGCCGAAGGTACTCAGAGGACTAATAGCCTTACATTGTGTGGCAAACAGCACTACCTGCCTTACAATTTTATTGCCGTCATTTTTTGACAGGCAAGTCGCTAGTCAGTCTATAATTTTAATGGTAGGTGTAATTTAACAGTGAGACAGAATACCAAAAGACAAAGAAGAAAAACGCATGTCAAAAAAGTTATAAATTGATTTGCAGGTCAGTGAGGGAAATAAGTATTTGATCGCCTATCAATCAGCAAGATTTCTGGCTCCCAGGTGTCTTTTATACAGGTAATGGACTGAGATTAGGAGCACTCTCTTAAAGGGAGTGCTCCTAATCTCAGTTTGTTACCTGTATAAAAGACACCTGTCCACAAAAGCAACCAATCAATCAATCAGATTTCAAACTCTCCAACATGGCCAAGACCAAAGAGCTGTCCAAGGATGTCAGGGACAAGATTGTAGACCTACACAAGGCTGGAATAGGCTACAAGACCATCGCCAAGCAGCTTGGTGAGAAGGTGACAACAGTTGGTGCGATTATTCACAAAATGGAAGAAACACAAAATAACTGCCAGTCTCCATCGGTCTGATGCTTCATGCAAGATCTCACCTCGTGGAGTTTCAATGATCATGAGAACAGTGAGGAATCAGCCCAGAACTACACGGTATGGTCTTGTTAATGATCTCAAAGCAGCTGGGACCATAGTCACAAAGAAAACAACTGGTAACACACCACACTGTGAAGGACTGAAATCCTGCTGCGAAAGAAAATCTGTGGAGGGAGCTGAAGGTTCCAGTTGCCAAACATCAGCCTCGAAACCTTAATGACTTGGAGAGGATCTACAAAGAGGAGTGGGACAAAATCCCTCCTGAGGTGTGTGCAAACCTGGTGGCCAGCTACAAGAAACGTCTGACCTCTGTGATTGCCAACAAGGGTTTTGCCACCAAGTACTAAGTTGAAGGGGTCAAATAATTATTTCCCTCATTGACCTGCAAATCAATTTATAACTTTTTGACATGTGTTTTTCTTTTTTTTTTTTGTTGTTGTTATTCTTTCTTTCACTGTTAGAATACACCTACCATTAAAATTATAGACTGATCATTTCTTTGTCTGTGGACAAATGTTCAAAATCAGCAGGGGATCAAATAGTTTTTTCCCCCACTGTAGAAGTGAGTGTGAAGTGGAAGGGTATTGTCAATGAAAGAAGTGCATGAGAATAATCAAGCGGTGAAAACAGAAGACATGGTGAGATCTAAAATCCAGTACATACAAAAAATTTTTAACAGAGTACAAACAAAATGTGCTCACTTTAGAACAAAATAAATGTGAGTAATTAAAATAAGTTACAAGTTAAAAAAAACAATAATAACCAAACCTAAGAAAACTATATTGCTTAAGTAATATTAATTTTAAAAAATTCAAACCTAATACTCTGAAAAAGAATAAATAAAATGTGAAACTAGCAAATAAAATAAATGTGATACATTAATAAAATATATTTCTGTAATGTTGAATGAAATATAAGTAAGGATGGTTGGGTGACGACTTGCGTTAAGTACATGAAATTAAATTCAATAGCAAAACATATATTTAAATATTCAAAATTATCCTGACAATTGATTTTAATTATATATTATAGAATAATTTTAATTCTGAAAAAATGTAGATTGGTTAAATAATGATAAAGTATGTTGGTTTTAGAAACGTGATTGTGTACATAATACAACTAATCTGTAGTAGTAGTTAAATTTAATCAAAGGAATACTGTAATCCCACTAGTTGGATTCAACTTAACGAGAGTCGATACATTGTATTAGCCAGTTTTTTCGAAAGTAAATAGTAGAGATATTCATCATTGTTTGTGTGGCTTTTTTATGCTAATGAACAACTCCATATGCTCCATAGAAAAAAATAGGTTCAGCAAAGTATAACCAGATTTTCTTGGGTGCTTGCACAGGTCAGAGAGATAAGAAAGAAACAGATCTATGTATCTAAAATGTATATGAATGTAATCGTGAACCAACACACAAATATCTAGACAAATAAATGGGATAAAAATGTGTGAAATTCGTAGAAAGAATCACATGACATTTTATAAGAGTGCTGGAAAACGGCAATCTGTGCTAAATCCTGTTTCTTTGGTTTTGAAGAATGCAATAACTTTCATTTAAAATTTTAACCCCTTCTTTTTACTTACCTTTGATTTTTACATTTTGGATGGAGTGGTCTTCATAGGTGAAAAGGCATCCGACTGGAGTTCAATGACTGTTTTACTTGTGGTGTTTAATATATATATATATATATATATATATATATATATATATATATATATATATATAATCAGTGTGGATTATCATGTCCATAGAACTTACCCAATATGGTTAGTTAATTCCCTGATTGAGCACCTCTATTTCAGTTGTTGCATATTCAAATGAACCCTTAGGGCTTAGTCTCCGTCAGGGTGATGATAGGGATCTAATACAAGGACTCCTTGCTCAGTGTGCCTTAGGGAGTTATCAGCTACACCCTACTGATGAATCCCAACCAAGGCTGAAAGGTATATCGGAGCTTTGGGGTTTCTACTGTGAAGGGCAGAAGTGAGCTAAAAAGTTTACTCTCAGAGTTGATTATTATGTACATACAGTAGATCTAACCTATTATGGTTTGGTTGTTCTCTGATTTAGCACCTCTATTTCTGCATATATAATATATAGTATCTAAACCACATTAAAGGACATGCATGAATATGGTCCTGTAAAATCATAGGTCCTGTAGAGTGATGTATCACTTTTACAGATGTGCTAACAAAGTATATGAGTTCTGTTTCAAGATTTCCAACAACATTAACAGTTATGTAATAAATAAATAAATTCTTACATTTCTGTCATGGAGATTCCATCCTGGACTCTTGTAGGTACAAGTTATAAAATGGTAAAGTGACTAAATTAAACTGACTGGGTGATTCTTCTGAAGGAATTCTTAACATCTAATTTAATACTCCTTGGGCCATATTAAATTCCAACCCCGTAGCGGCACCGGTACACCCTGCTGGCTTGAAATTCGGTGGAGTTACAGAGCGTTAAAATTAGCCAAGCCCGCAACAGACGAGGCCGACATCCAAACCCGTAAACCATTCTTGCGCATGTTGCATTTGTGGCCGTGAACATGATCAATTAGTCAAACCCATAGTTACAGGGTTTATGCAGAACCAAGGGTAAAAGAGATCATCATCATTACGCACTGAAAAATGGTTAGAGGTTAGATTTCAATCCCTTATGGGTTAGAAGTACGTGTTACGATCGGACCCGCATTCCAGAAACAATGCAATATTAATAAATCAATAAATATGATTATCTAGTCCTTACCAGTTCTATTATATGTATTAACACATTTATTGCCGGGATCGCTATAACACGAAAATTAAACATAAAAAAAAATATTTTATATTGCAGATTTGTGAGCTTGAGAATGTTGTGCTATTAATTTTAATACTAACATCACTTTCCCTTTAATTCAAAATACAGTATTGTGTTTATATTTGCATTTACAGTGCTACGGATAGGACGTTAACCCCCTTGCGGGTCCTCTCTAGTACCCGTAGGCTTTTTGGCTCCAGTTGCCGTTTACAGGTTTGAATGCCAGTGGATTCGTAGCAATTTAATAGCGATTTGCAAATGTAACATTTAAGGGCTTGACAGAACAAAGGCTTTTACAACAACGGAGTTCCGATTTCAACAGCCCGTAAGGATTTTCCGTCTGTAACTCGCAGGTCATTTGCGGGTAGCTTTAAGAGGCCATTTTAATAGCCGTAAGTGTTGCGGGCTCTGTTACGGGCTACGGTTTTACACGTTGGGGGAATTTAATGGGGTTGCTAGTCAGCTTTCCAATAAAGTTTAATTTCAAATGAAAATCAGTCAAAAGTTTGCACAGTGTGTCACACATTGCGATCTGCATTTCCACGTACATGGTTGCGTGTAATTTAGTATTTGTCACAGGTTCAATGATAGTCATTATCCAGAACACCTCATTTACATCCTGGTTTGCTCAACAAGCTGTTTAGTTTGGGCAGATCCCTAGTTTGCTATCAGTACAATTTGTACAGTACTTCCTCCTTCACTATCAGCATGTGGTTACTGACTAATTGTGACAAAGCATGTAATCTATCAAGTATTACTCACATGATGCATATCATACTAATGAATGACAATGTGCATTAGGTTCTACTGTGTTTTAGTTTACACCACCAAATTAAACCACACTTATATTTTTTATTAATTTCAGTCATGTTAAGAAGTCACTGTCATATTAGTCTATACATAATTAATATATTACAGATATAGTTAAAACAGTCACATTGCCATAATATTATCTAGTCATGTCTTCTTTTGTATATGCAGTAGAGCTGAACTCTCTGGACCTGCCCTGCTTTGAATTACTCAAATAAAGGAATTAGTAACCACTAGCACCAATGCAGTTCAAGTAAAAAATACACTTTTTATCAGGTGTATACCAAAAAAGCAAAGAGCCCCATTCAATTGAGCAATTGTAAGTTACTGTAGCCCGTAAGTGAATCTGTAAGTTAATTTGCTATTGAATTGGCATCTTTTTGCGGGCTCCGAACGGGTTACGGGTTACAGCCTTGAAAACTTTGCTGTGGTCAAATCCAGAACTTACAACCTCCGGAAGCCTTTGATCTTTGATGGCCGCAATACTTCCGATTGCTAAAATCGCAAATCACTATTCAATTGCAAAAAACGCTCAAAAGCTCACCCGCAGGCAAGCCCACAAACGGCAAATGTTGGCACAAAGCTTACGGTTTACAAATAGAACCCGCAAAGGGTTTACAGACTAGTTTGGAACAATGCAAATCACTTTAAAAACACACCAATGCACTTTAAAACATGGGGAAAGCAATGGAAGGCATTACAATTACTTGTACAACAACTCCCAACTATCAAATATTGCCAAAAATAAAATGTCATTTTCCTCATAGGTTTTAATGTCTTCCATATGCCAATATGTAAAGTCATGCTGCAACATGCTAAAAGCTATTAAAGAGACACTACCTCGTTAAATTGCAACACAAATACATGGAAATGGCTGACATATTAACTCTTTCTTACTCAGAGAGGTTCTAATGTGAACCCTAAAAATACAAAGATCATCTTATATACATCTCACTTATCACATCTACATTAAGAAAACAAATAGTGGCCAAATTACACCGCCACATGGTATATATCAAGTACCAGGAGAACATTTTATATTTGGTTTTTCAGTCCCTCTGTTGTGTCTATTTGTGACAATATGAACTGCAGCACACTTACTTATGTCTCTGTCTGTGCTTATCCACAAGGTTTGCATGCCAACGATACTGGAGGGGGTGGCCAGTTCCTTCTCTAGTGGACTGTGATTTGTCTGACCTCTTTGCTATGACCTGCCCAGCTACATTAGCCCTACATGGTATAGCTCACAGCTTTATTGAGGTACACAAGCCCCTTCACCACCACAAGTTAGCAATCCAGAAGGGGTCCAGGGGAACATACACCACACTTATCTACTCTAACCCATTGGGAAGGGCCGCAAAAACACATGGAGGCTGTGCAGAGGTACATGGAGCAACAGACAACTCACCTCCATCAGGGATAATCTCCGCCAGGCCCATCCTGGAAAGTCCCACGCCATTGCTGGTGCCCAAGTCCACAGATGTATACCCATTATCATTTGGTAACCTCCCATTAAGTGTTTTGATATCAATCAATTGACATTATTGTCACAACCTACTATGATGATGGGATCTAGAGTATCCTAGTACTCTTATTCCCAGTAGGTTTAGACCTAAGTTTGGGTGACTCTAGACCTATGGACAGTCTTTGTCGGTACAAAAGCATAAATCCCAGCTTGCTGTGGTAGTGTACCTGGGAGCACCTTGGTAGGGAGTCAGAACGAGCTCATCTACAAGCATATGCCTATGGGTCAATAATACATGCTTAGTCAAAGTATGAAAATTAAGAACAACTTCTTTATTTTTACACAAGTATTTAAACAACTCACAAAACCAGTACAGAGAGTGGCTACCCCCTTGTCCAACCCTCATCTTCCTCTTGGCCAATGGGGTAATCTCCAGAGTAACTTGATTACCTCTGGCCAATGGACTAGAGGTAAGCTCTGGGAACTTCCAGACCCCTCCCCTGGGCCGCCCACTAGGTGTGGCTACCTAATTCACTGGGTCTCTGGCTCTCAAGGGAGAAACATCTTTCTGCTCCTGTACTATGACCCGGATATTGGGCTGAAGACCCCATGGGGTTAAGGTGCCTCAATGTCTGTACAGACCCCTTTGTTCTGGCCTTGCTATCACTTCAAGTGTTTACTTTAGGTGATAGCTGGAAGGCAGATGGGTGATCTACTCAGGTTACTATCTGTATCAGGCCCAATATGGCTGACTGCACACAACATGGCTCCCACATTACAATACAATATATTTACAGATAATACCACTACAACATTTTATAACCCACAGCATCTCCACTGGCAACAGCCTGTGGCAGACATCAGTCCAAGTCTGAGATGGGCGCCGATTGAGCCATGACAATTATCACCTGTCATATTCCTATCAGGCCTTCAAGGCAATATTGATACTCCACAGTATCACAAATTGGACTTTGCATGTGTATTGACCCTTCATGATCAAAATTATATATATATATATATATATATATATATATACAGTATATATATATATATACAGTATATATATATAATTATATGATATTTCATTATATTATTACTTTTATTATTGTTAGTATATGTATTAACCCATTGCATAGTATCAAGGGCTCATTAGTTTATTGATGTGACACAAATGTGATGTATGTGAATGTCCCATTACCCTAACCATTGAAAACCCACTGACACAGTGAGAACACGATAACAAAGCTTTTTTTTCATACACAGAGCACAGTCAGAAATGGACAAGACTGTGCATTAATATCATGGGTGTGGTGTGGGCAGATCCCAGGTGAGCAAGAGGCTTGTAAGAAAAAGGGGATAACTAAAGGGGGTAATGTCATAGTCTAGAATAAACATGATGTATAGCACCTACCAGGGTCACATGTGGTCACTACACCACTGCAACACGAATCTGATCATCAAGGATCATCAGAAATCACTCCATTTCATTGAAGAAACCATTAATGTGCATAGCACTTACAATTTGTCTAGATCTGCTCAATGAAACGTATTATTAAACCTGTGGATTGTGTAATCCATACAGTATGTTGACAAAACAAAAATCAGAAATAAAGTGGTCGGAAAAAAAAAAGGCAGAGGAGGCTACAAAATAAACAAACATGCGTTGTACAGTACAGTGCTAAATACTGTAATTGTAACAATATACCAACTCACCTGATTCCCATCTGCAAGCATTACTATCTATTAGCTAGTTCTCAGGACAACTCACTGGCCATGACCATTAACAATGATGTGTCATCTCACAATAAATGCTTAGCTGTGACCAGCATCAGTGGTCAAGGTGTACTATCACCTTTGCAATATGATATGGTTCATCAACATTGATTTCACATCCATCAGCTATACAGCTGTTAGCATATGTTAAAGAATACCCATTAATGCCACAAATGTCAGCAGCCAGATTTAATGTTAGTTACATCAGACCCAAAGATCTCTTCACAGACTGATATTGAGGATCACATGCTTCACTAATGCATATATTAACGCTGGTTGTCATTAACATGCAATTGTGAGACTCTGCAAGTTCTCCACCATTGCAGGATTAGTCTACATTTAGGCTAACAACAATCATGTTTTAGATATTTGGCTATATGATTGATTTAAAATTACGGGAGCTACATGTTAAGGGGGGCTGTCTTTGAAGGAATGTCTACCTTAGAGGCACTCTGAAAACTTTAAACCTCATACATTTAATTCACAAAGCTTGCAGATGCAGAAGATGCCTTCATGGACCTGAATTATAACCAAAACAAAAACATAACACCTACAAAATAAGGCCTTAAAAAGATAGGTACTGCAGCATCTCTTCTCAACAGCATTCCTCAGTGACCATCAATTGGTGAAATGTTAAACAGAACCCTATGTGTCCACAGAGAAGAGGATCATGGACCATGTGATGGGAGGTAGCCATCTGCATACAAAATATCACCATCACATAGGCCAAGATCCAAGACACTGTAGCCAGGCTAGATTAGGTTAACATTTAGACCAATGGATTGTCACTGAGGAGTGCTGTTGAGAAAACACAAACATCTGTGCAGCCCCTATGTCCTCCTCTGCCTTAGGACAGGGCCCCAATCCCCCATGGCCGGTCGATGTCTCCCTGGTGGTGGTGGTGGGGGGGGGGGGCAGGAGGAGGCAACCCCCCAGGAGGCAGCAGCACCTGCAGTAGCGGTGATGGAGGCATGGGGGGAGGAAAGGAGGGGCTGGGTTGCGTGTAGTCGAGGAGGAGGCAGGCTGGGGACCAGAGCACGTTGCATGGCATCTGAAGTCAACTGCTGGATTGCGCTCTGGTCCTTTTCCATCCTGAGCAGCCCGGCCAGGTATGATTCAGTCATTATTTGGTGCCTCCTCCCACCTCCTCCTCTGCACTATCCTCCTCCTCCGCCACCTACTCCTCATCCACCACTTTCACCACCGCAACGCATACAAAACATATGGGTGTATGGCCTGGTGGCGCTACGATGAGGAATTCTCCCAGTACTTGGCATCCAGGCAGACTGGTTAAATATCATGACCCTGATGCGAGTCGGGGCCCCACCCCTGCAGTCTCCACAGGCCTTAATACCTGTTATGCCTACAACAAAGGGGTTTGTAGATGGGAGCCCAATTGCTGGTTCAAACATGCTTGTTCCAACTACGGGGGCGGGCACCCCCTTGCCAGATGCGGTAGACCCAAGGATGGGTTTAGATCAGGCGAGCTCCCTTCCAAAGGGCAGGACACCCATATGCCTCCCAGCAATGCTGCCACGGCTAAAACACTACTTTAGATTGCCAGTAAAAGAGGATGCGGCTCACCTCTTCTAAACAGGTTTCCAGGAAGGGTTTCACATCCCATGCGAATCTGAGCTTCCGGGTAGCAGGGCATCAAATTTACAATCTGTACGGGATTTCCCGTGAGTGGCGTCAAGCCAAGTTCAAATAGAGGACCAGCTATGGGGAATGGAGGGGCCGCTTACATCCCCCCCCCCATCCATGAGTTGGTTGTCTCCCCACTCAGTGTCTTCCCAAAAAAGGAAACAGGAAAGTTTCGGCGGTTGGTCAACTACGGTATCGCAAAAGACCAGTCTTTTGATTGTGCTGCCAAGATGGTGCGGCACCGGGACCCTCCTGGCCAAAGTGGACATTGAAGCGGCTTTCAGGTTACTCCTGGTTCATCTGTCGAGTCACTGGCTCTTGGGCTGTTATGTTGACTGCAGCTATTTCGTCGACCTTCCTCCAGTAGGTTGCAAGCTCAAAAGCGGGGTATCGGAGCATAACACACTACCTGGATCACTATTTGTTCTTCTGTCCGGCGTTTTCAGAATATGTGCAGGTTCATTCTGGAGGCGTTCGCCAGAATGTGGCAAGATTTTGGAGCGCCGTTGGCCCATAACAAAACTGAGAGCCCCACAACAAAGTTGACATTCTTAGGGATTCAGATCGATTCCATAAAAATGGAATGCAGTCTTCCCCTAGATAATAGAGAAGCTGAACTTCGCCTGTAAAATTATCCCCATGGGGAGGATATTTTGCAGGCGAATGTCGCTTGCAACGGCGGTCATTGCAAGGCCACATCATTTTGAGCGCCATGCGGGACGAAGCAAGAGTATGGTTGTCTTTCCTTGCAGAGTTTAATTGTCCATGCTTATACAAAAGGGGAGCTCCACTAGCTCTGAGTTAGTGCTTTACACAGACTAGTCCGGGTCAATCGTGTGCAGGGCTTATTTTTAGGTTAGGTGGTGTGCCGCAGCATGGCCCAAGGACTGGGTGGTGGCGGGCCTTACAAAGAACCTGGCATTCCTAGAGTTATTCACCATAGTGGCGGCGGTCCACATATGGGGCGCGAATTTTCAGAACAGTCGGGTGTTATTCTTTACGGACAACATGGCGGTGGTGCAGGCAATAAAAAGCCTCACGGCGATGGCAATCCCAGTTAATTTGTCACTTGGTGCTGTACTGCCTACACCCGAACATATGGTTTCAGGGTAGGCCGAGGTTTAGAGAACGGTATTGCTGACGCCCTTTCTCGATTCCAGGAAGGGCGGTTCAGGACATTGGCCCCATGGGCAAACGAGCTGGGGGAGACCATTCCCAGGGAGCTTTGGAGCTTGGATAGGTCAGGTAACGAGACTTATCAGACAGTCTGTTGCCCGGCAACGTGGGCCTTGTACAGAAGAGTGTGGTCAAGATGTAATGATTTGGTAAAAATACTAGGGATCCTAGTTTTGTTCCTGTTGCGGTGCGGCGAGGAAGACTAGTCAAAAGCCGTACTCAGAAGAAAGGTCACGGCCCTGGCTTTTATGTTTAAGCTGTCTGGACAGAGGGACCTCACAAATGATTTCATAGTATGCAAGGTCATACGAGGCATGTTTAAGGGGGATCGCAGGCCGGATGGTAGACGACGATCACCTTTTCCGGGGTTGGCGCAGGTGTTGTTGGTAACATGCAGGACCCCTTTTGAATCTCTGCTGTTCAGTACGGCTTTTTCCCTGATGTTCTTTGGAGCATTTCGAATAGGGGAGTTGGTCGCGAATAGCAGACAAGGTTCGGGGGGGGGGTTTGCAGTTAGTGGATACCTGTCTGAGAGAAGACAAGGTAGTACTGTGGCTGCGGAGGTCAAAGACGGACCAGAGTGGTAAAGGAAAAGAGGTGGTACTGCACAGAGTTGGCATGGAGTGTTGCCCCTATGTGTGTGTGGAGGAGTACCTTAATCAGCGACCGGTGGGACTATGTTCACTGTTGGTTCATGCCGATGGTACGGCATTATCCCGTTATCAATTTGAGAAGGTACTAAAAGGGGCACTACAGCGTTTGGGCTTTAATCAGTCGGAGTTTGGTATGCACTCCTTCCGAATCGGGGCTGCTTGATGCAGCAATGAAGCGTATTGGTAGATGGGAGTCGGAAGGTTTTGAGTCCTATGTAAGGCCTGGGCAGTGGTCTAACGGATGTTCTTTTCTGATTTCAGGAGAAAAGACGCAACAATGGATCGTGAGCCATTCGTACGTGTACTGGGCCCACAGGTTAGCCACAGTTACCGAAAATAGGGCACAACTGTTTTTTCCTGTAACAGACTTACACGTGCGGTGGCTTGGGAGTTGAGGCCTACGTTGGTCTCAAGTAAACGGACTATTGGACACGTATGCTCAGCGATATGGGCAACAAGATTTATTACTTAAACATGCTGAGGGCAACGACTTGGGGGTAATCCCCATGCAAAGGATGCTGAGGGATATGAAATGCAATGTTGAAAGTTGGGTTAATAAGTTTCCAGCTGTATTTATCATATGGTCTGAGATGATTAAAAGGCGTTCCTGGAGGAATGCCCGAGATCCCGTCGGGCTAGACAAATCTCGTCAGAAGATCAACCAACATTTGTTGAGCTTTGTGAGGAAGCTAGGTTTCGTAGCCATTCATTACAAAGAGTTCGAATCAGTAGGTGCGGACAAGTTTTTTGGGTAGGATAAGGTACACTTAACCAAAATCGTCCTGGAGCTTCTTATGTTAGAGTTCAGGGAGAGTGTTGCGCTGGCCTTAGCTTTAATAGAAAGCAGAGGGGATCGCAGACTCAGGAGGGGTCCATCGCTTGCTCTGTGACTATAGGTGAGTTGCTGGCCCACTGGCCTAAGTGGGCATGGCCCTACCTCACGGGGCATGCTTAGTATAAGCATTGGGGCCTTGGGCAGTGCCCACGGCGTGAGGTCACTGTCCGTGGCCGGGCTCCTCCCCCTTACAATTATGTAAATATATACAATATTTATGGTATGCTTATTTGGTTATGTATTAATAAAGCTGTGGCCCATGTTTTCTCCCACTCAGTAATCGTGTCCATTATTTATCATCTAAGCCTGAATCAAGAAGACACATTGCATCATTCAGTATAATCATAGCTCTCCATAAATGTAAACACCCCACAAAAACACACACAGCTTCCACCGATGTATAATGGATCTCTCCAAGGTCTAGCAGAGAAATCAAAAGTTTTTTGTTTTGTATTGTGTTCTTTTCTGTCAATTAAAAACTAGCTGTATGACTTTATTTATTTATAAATTGTGTTAACACCAAATTTTGTTCAAAACATGAAATAATGTATACAAAATAAGAGCCCCATTCCATTCCCTATATCGCAAGTTACACAGCAATCTACATAACCATGGAGGTCCATTGAAATCACCATACCAAAAGTATTCCCATGGCACCTATGCTGTGGACATAAATCTGAGCAATCTCATTGGTTAAAATATGTTTTCAAATATAGAAGTGAAGAAGTGAATAAAGTCTGGTAATTGTGACTCGTTTCCTGTTATTTGCCATTTCCTTTAAGAAGTCTGGATGAATACCTAAATCTCAACACAAATATGGCAGTTCACTTCCTTGTTTACATATGCAAAGATGGGAGGAAGTGATGTCACTCATTTCCTGTTGCCTGATATTTCATTTAAAAATGGTGAGGGCTATGAAGTTTGACGAAGGGTTATTTAGTCTAAAAAGTTGCTGGTTTTAATCATGCACCAATAAGGAGAATTCACTATATATCAGACCTGGAGCCCTACCTTCTGTCTACTTTTCTTTTTAAAAACCTTTGCCAGTTATCAAGGACAGTTCTTCAAAAGAATAGTTGAAAACATAAAATTGCAGTAGTCCTTTAAAATATTTAAGTTGAGAATAAAATATTTAGGAAACAGATAGTACATTTCTGTGTACATCAACATGTCTAAAATAAGTTAATAGATATATTTCCTGCACAGAATTGGAAGAAATACAGTGTTTGCAGTGCACTCTGGGAAACTGGGCATGAATATGAGCTCACAATGCATTCTCACTCTTTAATCCAAAACAGTTTTAAATATGTCTAATTCTAAAACAGCTTTTTAGCATAGCATAGGATGGATGGAAACTGGCCCACACTGATAGATAGATAGATAGATAGATAGATAGATAGATAGATAGATAGATAGATAGATAGTTAGATAGATAGATAGATAGATAGATAGATAGATAGATAGATAGATAGATAGATAGATAGATATGAAGAGTGAGGTAGCCGTGATTGTCTAGTAATCTAGATGAATAATCAGAGTATTGCAGTATGTAGTGATACCTTTTATATTGCACAAACATACTAATAATTACTATTACTAGCTTTCGAGAGCGGACCTCTCTTTTTTCAAGTCAGGAGCAATACTCAATGTTGCTCCTGTCTTGAAAAAGAGAGGTCCACTCTCGAATGCTAGTCATAATATTTATGAATATGTATGTCCAATAAAAAAGGTGTCTCTATATACTGCAATACTCTGATGATTTATCTAGATAGATAAATATGTGGTGGTGATTGAAACACTCTGCACTATATAACCAGTAAGGAAAGAATATTCTCAATACACTTACATGTTTAAAGCAGACCGGATAACTTGGTTCCCACAGAAATTTTCAGTGAACAGTGATTTAGATAGAGACATGCCTTAGGGACTCCATTTAGGATTATGTGCCGTGCTCTCATGCAGTCTTCAGAAGATAGCCATGGATTAATGTACAGTAACAAAAACCCACTTGCATTGAAAGTAACTTTTGTGGCTGTTAGGGGAGGTGGGTGTGTCAGTTGCAATAATGAACTAGTGAAGGTATGTTAGAGGAGAGAAAATGAGGGAGCCAGGCAGCAAAATGATCATGACATTGATATGATGGCATAGATAGATTACAGCAACTCACAAAAAAGATGGATGAGAACAGATGCATAGTGTGAATGAAAGATGAGAAGTGGATGGAAAGAATCCAGAGTATGCAGTGAAATGTGCTGTGGCAAAAAAGTAAGATGCCCATAAATGAATCTTGCTTATTCCCAGACCTAGGGGTGTGACTGAAGTGAAAGCCACCATATGAGAGTGCCACAGGAAAGGCAAGTTCTGAAGGAGTGAGGCAAGTTTCCATGATAGCCAAAAGATTAGGGAATTAGAAATAAATATTAGTCTGGCTTAGGAGATATATCTTCAGCAGCCAGCAGAATCAGTAAGAGTGAGATGAGATAGGAGTGGGACTAGCAGAAGTGCTTATACTTTTAAACTTTACAAGAGGAAGGAGATAGTGACTGGAGGCAGAAGAGGACCTTGTGGGAGCAAATATTGGGATAGGAGAGACGAGATGGTGAAATAGTTATGCTCTTAGAGACTGAGGAGAAGGGTAAGGAGAAAGGGGCATGAGGTTGCAAGGAAGAAGAAAGTTTTAGGAAATATTTTGACTAAATCTGTGTAAATATAAGTTTCAATTGCTCTTGTCAAAGGTGAAGTTCCATTAAGTGTGTATAATTCCAGTTTCTTCACTATAGAATGTTTACTTAAGATACGTGAACAAAGCAGCTGCCAGTGCCACTTTGTAATTACTTATCAGGATTGTATTAGATTTATAGGCTTTATCGGTTATCTGTGAGAAAGTTGGACTAAATTACAGATCACACACTGGCCAGTTGACAAATTATGAAATGAAGGTGTCTGTTCCTTATTGAGAAAACCATATTATGAATATACTTATTTTTTACAAGTACCAAGTAGTTAATTATCATGTGCATCAAACAGAATGTGCTAATGAGATATATTGATTAGATATAAGAAGAAATACCAGGATATGCATTTAAACAGGCAACAATATAAATATAGGTATGTTTCAGATACAAATCAGAGAAGATATTCGGGTGAAGGCTGCATACCTGATTGGAAACATGAATTAGTATGATGTCATAGCCATTTCATCAATATGTTGAAATCAAGATGAATAAGTCACTAGAACCAATGCTGTAATTTCTGTATAATTCTGGTTGCTAAACTTTATAATGTTCACTTAAGATATGTGGACATAAGCAGTTGATGTTACATCTTGCAATGCCCCTGATATAATGTATATACGTATTTTACATTTTGTATTGTTAAATAAGCATGAATATTTTTCTTGTCGGTACTGTGTATCATTCTTGGTGGACAGGAGCATTGTCTACAACAATAAAGCAGTTAATTATCCATATGAACTTTACTCTTTTTCCACTTTATGGTTTTTAAATCATTTTATTATGCCCATCTGTTACAGTGAATGACAGTTATCTTGGTCCTGAGCCTACAAATTATCTATTACGTCAGTCCTTTTTTTCTAGGAATAGCTGCAGCACATGTTTGACAAGCAGTGTTTAATAGTTATTATTTGATAACAAGTTCTTAAAGGACCTCTGCAGTGTTCCTATAATAGGATTTCATTTGTTCATTTAATAACTGGTTAACAATAAATTGGCATTAAAAGAAGAGAAATGAAAGGTAACTTGTAAAACTCACATTTGAACTTTAACAGTGCAGATTCAGACAGACTTACTCCCCCCAGCCCCCCTTTGTTATGTGTCCAGGGATGGGAAATTATCTGCTCCAGAGGTGGCCACCGCAGTTGCCCAGAGCAGTATAGTAGCAATTTTGGAAAACCTTTGAATCAGATCTGTTCCATGGCTTTGGCATGAGATAAGCATCTCTGCTAGAGCCTGCAACAGTAAAGGTTAAATATTAAATGTAAAAGCTATATTGTTTTTTTTTCACACAGTTAGTATTGTTCAACATCAGCTATTAAAGGGCAACCATGGTCATATTTTAAATAATTTTGATAAACTACACTTGAAAATATGTAAAGCACAATAATATAAACTTTCACTTATTAGTTTTTGTAAGCTATTATGCTGCTGTGAGATCTACAATTTTGGTTTCCATTGATCAACTTCCTAAGGGTGGTGAGACTTTCTATGTAATTTGAATCTGTTATTTACAACTGTCTGTGCTCTCAATCGCAGGAGTGGATGCTCATTAGTTTACAAAGACACACACTACTGAGAAAGAAACATATAGCACTGTCTGCCAATAGAAAATTAGAATAATTTGGTATAAAAGAATACAATTTAATACCTATGATATTTTGTTC
This sequence comes from Discoglossus pictus, assembly GCA_027410445.1. Lineage (NCBI taxonomy): Eukaryota > Metazoa > Chordata > Amphibia > Anura > Alytidae > Discoglossus > Discoglossus pictus. Next base: position 41,032,834 of record CM050173.1, read on the forward strand.
GCCCTTAGCACTTAGCAAACTCCACATGCTTAACCTCTTCTATAAGCATGGCATAGTGTTCTAGATTTAAAATGTAATGCAATTCTTATTTCCTTCAATACTTAGAAACTTTCCATGATTTTCATACCTAACATTTTAAAATTTTGAAAATGTGTAGTGTACTGCTTGGAAACGCTGTGGACTGCAAAGCACAGGCATCGATTTCAGAATTTCCCTGATTAGCTTTTCAGATTTGAGGTAGTGATTAATTCACAAGTGTTCAGTATGAAATCGTGATATCCAGGACCATGTTCTATAACCAGGATTGACCTTGATTTCTCTTGAATCACCACTTAACAATGTCTAAAATTCCCTAAGCTTCTTAGGTGTTGTGAAGTAGTTTGTTGCAAAGCTCAAAAGTTAGCTAAGGAGACTTTAATTACCGTATTTATCGGTGTATAACACGCACCTTTTCTCCCTGAAAATAGGGGGCAAATGATAGGTGCGTGTTATAGGCCGATATTCCCTCCCCCCTCCTCATCCTCAACCTCCCTCCTCCCTCTAAACACCCTCCGCATTCTAACCCCCCCTCCTCAACCTAAACCCCCCTCCTCCTCAACCTAAACCCCCCTCCTCAACCTAAACCCCCCTAAATACCTCCCCCTCACTTACCTGCTTCTGCTCCGGCCTCCGCTCCTCTCCTTGGCCCGGTGACGTCACATGCGCGTCAGAGCGCCACGTCATTAGCATATACCGGAAGCAGGTAAGTGAGGGGGAGGTATTAAGGGGGGTTTAGGTTGAGGAGGGGGGGTTAGAATGAGGAGGGGGGTTTAGAATGAGGAGGGAGGTTTAGAATGAGGAGGGGGTTGAGGATAGGGGGGTTGAGGTTGAGGAGGGGGGTTGAGGATAGGGGGGTTGAGGTTGAGGAGGGGGGTTGAGGAGGGGGTTCAGGATGGGGGGTTTGAGGAGGGAGGTTGAGGAGGGGGTTGAGGATAGGGGGGTTGAGAAGGGAGGATGAGGAAGGGGGGGTGGAGGAGGGGGTTGAGGATGGGGGTTTGAGGAGGGGGTTGAGGAGGGAGGATGAGGAGGGAGGTTGAGGTTGAGGATTTTGCTTTAAATTTCTTTATTTGAATTTTTTTCCCCCCTGAAATTCCCTTCTTAAAATGAGGTGCGTGTTATACCCCAGTGCGTGTTATATGCCGATAAATACGGTACCCTGAAGCAACCCAACCCAAAAGCAAAAAAAAAACTATTAGCATGTATTTAGAAGGGTATAGAAGTAAGGAAGCAAATACTGTATAATTCTACCACTATACAAATCCCTAGTATGCCCTCATTTGGAATATGGAGTACAGTTTTGGGCACCACTTCATAAAAAGGATATTTTAGAACTGGAAAAAGTACAGAGAAAGGCAGCAAAACTAATAAGGGGAATGGAGGGGCTAAGTTATGAAGAAAGACTAACCAAATTAAACTTATTTTCTCTAGAAAAAAAAACATCTAAGAGAGGATATGATTACCCTACATAAATACATCCAGGGTCAGTATAAAGATTTGTCAAGGGAGCTTTGTGTGCCAAGAGGTTTTCAATTGACAAGAGGACATCCTTTGAGGTTAGAATCAAAAAGATTCCACCTTAAAAAATGAAAAGGGTTCTTCCCAGTAAGGGTAGTTAATCTGTGGAATTCTCTACCAAGGGAGGTGGTGACAGCGGATTCAATAGATAACTTTACAAAGGGATTGGATATATTTTTAAATAAATAAGGGTATTCAGGGTTATCCTGGTTAGAGAGTGAATATTGATCCAGGGAGAAATCCAATTGCCTGTATCTGGAAGGAATAATTTTTTTCCCCTTTTGAGACAATTGGCAACGTTTCACTTGTTTTTTTTTTCTTGCTCTGGATCAATTAACAACTAATCTGCATATTGCAGATCAGAGGAGATCTCTACAAGGTTGAACTTGATGGGCTAAAAGTCTTTTTTCAACCTCAATTACTATGGGCCTCATTCTATTAGCGGCCGCAGCCGTTGCGGGGCCGCAAGGACCGGCCGCAAGCTATTCTGCTATTCTATTCCCTTACGGCCGGGGATTCCGGCAGGCTTGCGGCCGGTGCCTTGCTATCTCTTGCGGCCGCTTGCGCCGGAGGAAAGCCTTTGATCTAAAACGGCCGCAAGAGATTTGCAATTCAATTGCTCCGGGAAACCTCTCTGCAAGGCTAAAAGCGAGCCGCAGCTTACTTGCAGCAAACAGGTCCCGCTAGCACCAATTAAGCACATAAAATAGCTCAAATAAAGCCATCCTGCACTTTGAGAAGACTATAAAGGGATTTTAGGTGTTAGAAAAAATAGCACATAATTATCCTGTACTCAAATCCGTAAAATATTTTATTTTTAATATCCGTAAAATATCCATGTAAAAAGTCCAGAGAGCTTGGAGCACCTCAGACACACCCATGCCGCAGCCGGAAAATAAACAGTTAATTTGAACTCGGGTTTGGGCAGATGTGCAAGCTTGAGAGTGGGTTCCTTTTAATCCTCATGTCCCCCAATATGATCCCTAGCATTTACAGAGCTGTACAGTGCAGGCTTGAATTTATTTTTGAGTTTTTATATTTCACAGCTTACGGCCGGTTCCAAGATATGCGGCCGGCCGTAAAAGGAGATCCTTGCGGGGCCGTATAATAGAATCGCGAGTTAACTGAACCCCCGCAAGGAATCGCAGCCTTACGGCCGATTTACGGCCGATAATAGAATGAGGCCCCATGTAACTATGATTGTCTTACTGCTTCCATCCTCATTTGCCACTATACCATTTCCAAGATTTCTGATGAGAACTTCATGCATGAAAATAAGGATTCACTGTAGCAATAATTTGCTAACTATTGCTTGGCAAATACAAATTTTGCTATATTTACCATTACCTCTAACTTAATAAATTGCATATTTTTAACATATCACTTTTAGAGACTAAAACAAAGAACATTTTTATTTTACATTATTATTCTTGCATTTTTCTGCACTAGAATAATTTCATTAAAGGTATATAAGTTTGCTGGTTTCAAACGTTTCCTAAAAGCAGCCACTGATTAGTAGAAAAATATGTATTATATTAAAAAATTGAATGTACTTACATGTGCTTACATAACATGTGCTTACATAACCGTGTGCCCAGCTACAGAGCAGCTAGGTACAGGTTGTGACGTCCAAATTAAGTGCTGCCAGTCACATCATTGGTGGGGTCACAGAAATTTTCCACAAGAAGACAGGGACAGAGAGAAAAAAACACCAGCAGCAGTTGATGCAGGGAACAGACAATCTGCAGGGTTGTAATCTAGTGTGAATGTGCTGCACTGATAGACTCTTATATGAATATACATACCACTTTCTAACATGTACCAGACTACATATCCCAGGCTGCTTTGCACCACAGACAGCAACCCCAGATTGTGAAACAAATGTTTCAGCCTCTACTTCCTCCTGATTAGCCAAAACAATTTTTGAATGTTATGCTAATTTAGCCTGGGTTTGGAGAGGGTGTTAACCCTAATTTTTAATTGTTAGAAATTACAATACATTTTGCTAATTTCAAGGTAAGTGTTTATATGTTTATTTTGGTATTTTTTTATGCAAAAATGTTTTCAGATGCACTCATAATCCAGGAAACTTAGATATGCCTTTAAACATACCGGGGAAGACTTATATATGTAGTTGTAGTGATTTATTATATATTTTATAAAAATATATTTTTATCAGGTGGATTTTACCATTATTTATTCTAACTTTCAGTTAATATATTTCAAAAAAGCCCTAGTGTGACACACATTGAAAAAAATATGCACTGTTAGTGCCATCACTATCCTGTAAGTAAGTTTTAAATGACATGAACATTTATTATGTGGACCCGACTCAATATACACATATATTCTTTAGAAGGGACAGCCCAGGCTTCTATCTTTCTCCTTGTGTTTAAGAGAAAAACAATAGTAGGAACAAGAGAGAGTGGGACATGATCATTACTGCAAAAAAAGTTTACCCCTTAAATGTGGGACCTGCTTTCAAAACCAGGATATTTGAAGGAAGGGAATGTATCACCAAAAGAGTAATTGTATGGAAAAATGTAATAATCTTGCATACAATGATCACATATGATTCCATGGTAGGCTGTGAGGTCCCTGTTTTTGCGCGTTCTCAATCTAGAGCGGATAGAGGTTTAGGAGGGGCAAAATATGAGATTGTAGCGATGAGGCATAGTTGTGCAGTTTTTCTCATCCTAGGGTTTATCGGGAACTCAAAGCATTGGCTCCGTGCTCACTGAGTCCAAAGAGAGGCCAAAACATACATCTTTGGTTTGCTGTTTCTCCTGGTCAGGGTAGAATTGCTCGGGGTTGTTCATTCTCAGTTTGAGCCTCTCTGACTCGTTACTGGTTACATAGTAATTGAGGTTGAAAAAATACTTTTAGTCCATCAAGTTCACCCTGTTAAGATCTCCTCTGATCTGCAATATGCAGATTATTTGGTAATTGATCCAGAGGAAGGCAAACAGAAAAAAAAAAAAAAGGGAAATTTAGCCAATCGTCTCAAAAGGAAATAAAAATAATTCCTTCCTGAACCTAGATACTGGCGATCGGATTCCTTCCTGTATCAATACTCTCTCTCTAATTATCCAGGATAACCCTCAATGCCCTTTTTAATAAAAAATATATCCATTCCCTTTTTAAAGTTATCTATCGAATCCACTGTCACCACCTCCTTTGGTAGAGAATTCCACAGATTAAACACCCTTACTATGAAGAACCATTTTCTTTCTTTAAGGTTTGTAAAACTATGTAGAAGGTGGGTGAGATATTAACTGCATGGACCAGGGATATTGGCTAATTGTGTTATGGCAACTGTGTGATTTATGATGGATAGTGAAGTAGTAGTAATTGAGGTAATAATTATTGGGTGGTTCCAGGTGGGCCAGATGCATTATAGTAGGGAAATGTAGATTGTGTAGTATTGGTGTAATGTCAGTGTTCCAGAATAGATGTGTTTTCAGGGTGTTTTAAAAATTTGGAGGCTTGGATTCTGAGGTAGTTTGGAATTTAGTTCCAAAGACGGAATGTACTCTGCAAGAACTTTTATAAACAGAAGTAACAGAAGATTGCGAGAAAAGACACCAAGTGAAGGTCTGTGGAAGAGTGTAGCAGATGTGTAAGGATATATACGGAAATAGGGGCTAAGACATAAGGGGTGACCCATCATGGAGAGTCTTGTAGGTAGGGCAGTTTGAATTGGATTCTGCACAAAGGTGGGAGCCAGTTTAGAGATTTACAGACATGAACAGCAGATGAGAAGTGGTGGGTGTGTAATCTCAGTGCAAATCTCCCATTCCTTTGGAATCAGCAATGAAATCTAAAATAGAGGAAACATTTTATTATTTATGGTAATATAAACCCATTTAAAGCTGTCTCTAAAGGTAGTACGGTCCAAATGGTCACTCCTCTTGTCATATTTACTAAAACAACACTGTGATCATAGTTTAAAAAAATATAATTTTGAAGAACTACACTTAAAATAAACATGTTTTTTAAATCGAAAAATAAATTATAGAGTCTTTATTTTATTATTTTGAAATGAGCCTTGATGCTGCTGTGAGGTTTGCCATTTTGTTTTCAGCAGATAAACTTCCTGAGGTGGGTGGAGACTTTGAATACACAGGACGTTTATATCTGCATAGTGGTGATCTTGCATGTGCAACTACCAGTATAACAACTTTAAATTGTAAGGGTTCTGCTTATTTGTTTTTTGCTTTTTATGAACATGTTGGCCATACTGATGTTTAGGTTTTTAAAACACCATATAGTAAGAAACTGACTACAGTGGTCCTTTAAAAAAAATTAAATGTGAGGCTCCAACTCTCCACCCATGTTCATACTTTGCCACTAGTGTGATTGAAGATGGGCATGTGCTAAGAATGATGGTTCAAATAAACTGTAGTTCTGTATGTGAACTGACATTTTGTAAAAAGCATGGTTGCTGGATTTAACTGATTAAAGCCCAATGTATCTTCGGCACATATGCAAACCAATTATAAGCTGCTATTACTTAATTACCGTATATACTCGAGTATAAGCCGACCCGAGTATAAGCCGAGGCACCTATTTTACCACAAAATTCTCGGGTAAAATGAGTGACTCGAGTAAAAGCCGAGGGTATAAAATGTGCTGTCCCCTGTGTCCCTCTTGTGCCCTCTGTGTCCCCCCTCTCTCTCCCATGTCTCTTCTCCCCTCTCCCTTCCCTGTGTCTCTTCCCCCCTCCCTTATCACCCTCCTCAACCCCCTTCCTCATTCTCAACCTCCCTCCTCAACCCCCCTCCTCATCCTCAACCTCCCTCCTCATCCTCAACCCCCTCCTCAACCACCCCATTATTATTATTATTATTATTATCATCGTGTATTTGTAACGCGCCAACATATTCCGTAGCGCTATACATAAGTTAAGTTACAGGCAATGACAAGTTAAAGATTCACACATTGCAAAGAGTGGATGGCCCTGTCTTTGAGCTTGGAATCCGGTGTCCATAGCGCTTTCCCTAAAGCACCTTGCAGGATTGAAACTCGCAGACTTACAATCTAAACCCCCTCCTCAACCTCAACCCCCCTCCATAACCTCAACCTCCCTCCTCATCCTCAACCTCCCTCCTCATCCTCAACCCCCTCCTCAACCTCCCTCCTCAGCCTCAATCTCCCTCCTCATCCTCAACCCCCTCCTCATCCTCCCTCCTCAACCCCCCCTCAACCTCACTCCTCAACCCCCCATCCTCATCCGCCCCCCTCAACCCCCATCCTCATCCTCAACCCCCACCTTACCCCCTTCAACCTCAACCCCCCTCCCTAACCTCAACCCCCCTCCTCAACCTCCCTCCTCATCCTCAACCCCCCCACATCCTTAACCCCTCCACATCCTCAACACCCCCCTCCTCAACCCCCCCATCCTCAACCCCCCTCCTCATTCTAAACCCCCCTAAATACATCCCCATCTACCTTTCCCCTCACTTACTTGCTTCTTTTCCGGCCTCTGCTCCTTCCGTCTTGACCCGGCGCGCATGTGATGTCCCATGCCCACTGCGTCATTAGCATATACCGGGTGCCGGCACCCGGTATATGCTAATGACGCGGCCCGCATGTGACGTCACATGCGCGCCGGGTCAAGACGGAAGGAGCAGAGGCCGGAGAAGAAGCATGTAAGTGAGGGGGAGGTATTTAGAGGGGAAAAAGTGAGGGGGGGGGGGGGTTTAGAATGAGGAGGGGGGGTTTAGAATGAGGAGGGGGGTTTAGAATGAGGAGGGGGGTTTAGAATGAGGAGGCGGGGTTAAGGATGAGGAGGGGGGAGGGAAAGAGACACGGCGGTTAGAGAGACACAGGGGGGTAGAGAGACATGGGGGGTAGAGAGACATGGGGGGGTTAGAGAGACACGGGGGGTTAGAGAGACACGGGGGGAGTGACTCGAGTATAAGCCGAGGGGGCCATTTTTAGCCTTAAAAAAAGGGCTGAAAAACTCGGCTTATATTCCAGTATATACGGTATATTGCAGAATATATTATAATATTATTTTATTATAATACAAACTACAAACAAGCATTCTCGGATTTTTCATATCTTAGTATGTAACAGCTACACAAGTAATATAACTGTGGGCCAAGCACTTTCCAACATACCATTAGATATTCACAGCTGGTGCCTTTTTAACATATATCACATCCTTTGGCAATGGCTCAGCTTTAGAATACTGGAATACTGACGAGACAGCAATGGGATAAATGCATATTTCTGCTGCTTCTTGACCCTAGCAAAATCTAGTGAAGCTATGCCAAGGTATACAAAACCATAGAGTTAAGACTTTTATATGATCCTAGAAAATTACCAAACCAAATCAAAATTCAAAACAATGCATTTTAAGCCTATTTATGTCTGTTACCCCTTCTGGATTGCAAACCTGTTGTGGTGAAGGGGGCTTGTGTACCTCAATGAAGTTGTGAGCTATACCATATGGGTCCCCCAAGATGAGCAGGTCATCGCAGAGACGTTAGACTAATCAAGAACCACTGGAGAATGAACTGACAACACACTCCAGTATTTTTGCCATAAAAGCACAACTAGAGACGTAAAGCGTGTGCCTGGTGTGCTGTGGTCAATAGAGTCACTCAGAGTCGTACACAACTGAATTACTAAACAAAACAATGTCTGTAATATAGATATAGATCTATACCTTGTTAGTATTTAGTTTTACTCTACTATTGCATTGTTATGGTTAGTATTTGAAATAATAATTATATAATAATATAATTAAATTTTCTGTTCTTTTTTGTTCTATATTAGGTTAATTAATCAATATACACTACAATTGTATTAGTAAATGAGCATTTAATGCTATTAAAAATATTGCTTAGGTCTTTTTTGTATTTATTATGTTTAAAATATAAATTTTCAACAGTTTTTTTAGCTCTAACGCTCAAAAATGTTAATTTCCAGCAATTCAATTTTAATTATTTTTTAAGTTTGCTTCTGAGATAAATGGGATCTTTGCTCTGTACCTTTGGTCAATGTAATTATGTTGCTATAAAAAGCATGGAGTATTTTTAGGAATAATATATTGTACATATGGCCTAAAGTGCAACATATTTTCATAAACAGTTTTTATTACTGTTGCTGTTTGCTTAAACATTTGCAAATATTTTTTTCTACTATGAATGAAAGGTTGATTGTTCAAAAGGCATCTGATAGTTGCTGTGGTAATAAAAAACTTTTTGCAGTAAACATATATCTTACTAATGTGTTGTTCTACATGGGAAGCAGCCAAGGGAGTATTTGCATTTGCTTTCGGATTAGAAGGAGCATTAAACTTGACGTACATTTTCCTTCTGGCTTCATTCCTTATAATATTTATTCGGTTAGTGTGGATAAGAGATTTGATATGGTAGTTACTTTCTGTGTCTGCAGCATTTGAGGCTGAAAAGATTTAATTTAACCTTGATGTTTCATTCTTGTTAAAAAGCATTGTTCCCCCTACAGAAACCATATTGAATAGTGTTAGTTAACTTAGTTAAATTCTTACATTTTTTCAAGTGTTTACTACTTTTTATCCCCACAAACATGTTCTCAGATTATTATAGCCTCTGTTATGTATCCTATGTGACACATTTTATTTTCCTGGGCTCCAAGATCTCTTCAGATGGTGACTGTAGCCATGATATTAAAAGATTTTTGCTTTTGGGAAGGAAAGCTATGGCAAGTTTAGATAAGCTATTAAAAAGTAAAGATACTGTATATCACTATCAACAAAGGTCCATAAGGTTTAAACAATGGAATTCCAGAGTTGTAACACTGGGACGTGAGAGCTGGACCATAAAGAAGATTGAACACCGTAGAACTGATGCCTTTAAATTGTTTTGTTGGAGAAAATTTCTTAGAGTCCCTTGGACTGCAAGAAGACCCAATCAATCCATACTATAGGAAATTAAGCCAAACTGTTAACAGGAAGGTATGATCATGAGGTTATAGCTCACATTTTTTGGCCATATCATCAGAAGACAGGATTCCCTAGAGAATGATGCTAAGAAAATTTGAAGGCACATGAAGAAGGAGACTACAAAGGTGGAGATAGATGAGGTAATTGAATCAATGAATATGAGTTTGATGGATCTCAGATGGGCAGTAGCTGACAGATGTGCGAGGCATGCAGTAGTCCATACGGTCACAAAGAGTTGGACATGACTGAATGACTAAACAGACGCAACAAATGTATCCTATGAAATTAGCTCCACACACTGCTACAGTTTGAAAACAGTCCAAATATGAGGGACAAAACCAGCAGTATTCAGTACATGTTTTCTCATAAATTATCAACCTTTTAAGATCTCCTCTGATCTGCAATATGCGGATTAGTAGTTAATATTCTACTTTACTACATTTTCATTGTTTCTTGTTATCTTTTTTTATTTTTCAGAAACCTGCAAGGGTAAACATATAGAAACCATCTGAGCCATCTGCATTTTACATGATATTATATACTAAGTAAATAAAGTAAAAAGTTAATGTAGCATAGATTGCAAGAATGTACATTTTCGTATTCATTTCTTATAATTCATGAAAGTTTTGAGAGACATTTTAACAAAACAGAAACTATGGGGGGAAAAAAGTGTTTAACCAAATATTTATTTGTCTATGGACCCCTAAGAGTGCAAGTACAAGAAAAAAAGTAAAATGTCAACATTCTTATATTGGGGCACTGAATTTTAGAATTTAAAGAATGCACTTTATTGAGATTTCTTGGAAAGCCTCTCCATTTCTAAGTTATCCTATGCAATATCACTAAGAGTTCTCCAAGCATCATAGCTTAGTGTACATGGACCCTTGCCTTTCCCCACATACCACATTAATTCCCTTCAATACAACCCATGTATCCTAATTTACCACAAAAAGCAGCTCTTTTGTACTGTACACTTTCTTATTGCACTACCCTGAGTCTGACTTAATAGGTTTTCCGCATAGATTTACTCTTATTGACCCAATACATTTACTGAGATATTTCAGCATATGCTTATCCATTGTTCTATTGGCCTATATCATCAGCTAGTTAAAGGACCACAGAACTTTGGAAAAAAAATGTTTTTCATCAAGTCAATCTTAATCTCTTCTATACTTTTTATAAAATGTTTGTGCAATATATGACATATTTGGCTTACTAGTTTTGTTGTGCCACTCATAGTTCTCAATGTAGGGGCTGTCATTTCCCCTTCACATTCTCCTCCATTTTGTTTAGCTGGAATTTGCAATACAATATGCAAATATGATGTCACAGTTGGAGGCAGATCCATCCACACAGCTGGGCCACTTGATGACAAGGGGAGACTTCAGTCATTTGTTAGTGTGATTCATCTATAGAAGGAGAACTTCATTAAACAAATACAATGTAATACATATCAATCATTGTACAGCACACACAAATCTTCTATAAATAAAAATGAATTAAACTTGAATAATTCAAATAACTATAGATAACTATGTTCAAAACTGTATATAATAGTTGTATATTATATGTGCATTTAATGTATATGTATACATATATATTATGTAAGTATAGTTTAGATTCTTCACATCTGACAAGGTTCTGTGAAAAGATACACAATATAAAAAAGTGGTATACAGAACTAAAACTAAATAAATATAGTACTGAAAGGGTACTATTTATTACTACCCCATGCTGTATTTAAATGTGAGTATTTGTTACAATTATGAAACTATAAAGGATTTCAACAAATTATCTCAACCAATGGTCAAGCAATTGAATTATAACAGTTACTGACTTAAAGATAAGCATATTTGAACCAGAAACAAATATATTGAATATATTGTAGGCTCTGAATGAGACCAAAGTTTAACATCTGTTCATATCAGGAAGTGGCTTTATTTGTCTTGGTAGTCAGCCTTGGGTGTATACAACATTGATTCAGTTTACTGTCCTATAACATTGATAAAACTATCATCTGTGAACCAGAATACTGGTGTTTAGCTATTTTGTAAAATAATTATTACCTTTTGTCCAGTGACATATGTTTACATGTTATCATTTATTAATTTAATTTATTAGCTAATGACTTTTATCAGAAACATGTCATAACATAAATTCTTAATTATGGGCAAATATTTAGACTTACAACCTGGTGTAGGTTTTTTCTTGCTTGAGTATGGTGTAAAATATTGGAAAAAAATAACTTATGTGTATGGCTCACGCCCAATGAGAGAGTGTAACTTTTGGTCAGGGTTTACTTTTAACCACCATCTTAAAATGTAAGCAAAATCAGTCGCAAAAGGATTATACGTGTTTATATATCTACATATTAGAAGCATAATAAAATCCATTGCTCTGCCCAGTACTTTCCAAATAATTGTAGTGGGTTGACACTTATGCTTATCATTCAAACCAAAAATATTAACATAAGTACTTTACCATTAACAAACAAAAGCCTTTACAATCAACATATTTTCTGATGGTTGGTTGCAGTATCTCTCAATACTTTAGATATTATTATAACATATATAGTTGTGAGCAAGCGGGCTGTTGCAAAGCGAGGGCTGCAGTTGCTGGCAAGGAGCGCCAAAGGCGCTCCTTGCCATCAACTGAGGACTTTAGCCCCGCAAATGCGGACCCTCGCAAAGCGAGGGGCCGCATTTGCGGAGGTGGAGGCTCTCTCGTTGACCTTAATCTTTTTTAGCATCCACAAATACGAGCCGCAGGACTTTACGACCTTAGCGCCCAAAACCTGCGCACATGAAAACATTAAAAACACAATAAATACACCCAATAAACACATAAAAAGCTTACCCACAACAGGGGGGGGGGCACCCTGGACCTCTGCAACTGAAGTTACACCTCAATTTAAGTCCAAATTCAGGAGTTTAGACACACGAAAATCCTCTAAGCGAGAGAAAAAATGTCTGCTGAAAAAAAAAAAAACGAGGCTACAGGACCCTAAGCACGCAAAACACCACAAAACACATACGGATTTTCCGAAAAAGCTGTCTGAGGTCCAAGTTACACTATTAACAAGGATATAAAAATCATCCACAGCCGCGTACCACATACACATTAGCCGCCATTTTACAACACTAACTTACACAATGCGGAAGTACACAGCTACCCTAACGGCTTCCCCTCGTGTACGCAGCCTATTCACACTACACGCTGCACACATTGCTGACACTTACACATCAGCTCCACAACAGTGAAAACCAACATTGTATGCTGCAGGAACATCAAAACAGATTGTCAGCTCTTCAACACAATTCTTCCTGCATATATTACTTAAAAATAGGTAAAGTATATTAATTTATTAATTTATTAATTATTTCATTAGCTTACAAAAAACGATCCCAATGCTGCTCATAGCACACAAACAACCAATAGCCTTGCATTAAGCGCCGAAGGCGCTCAGCGCAAGGCTCGCAATGAGCACGGAACACCAACAAAATTAATCTCTCAACCAAACAACATTACCTGCAACAACTTTTGTCAAACCACACTGTTGACAACTATATATGTGATAGTAGTTGTGGTTAAAAATCCAGAAGTCCAGCAAATCCTGCCTGCAAGTATGGCCAAATTTATAACTCAGCAAGATAGGCAGCAGCATAGGGAGGCCTCCCTGGGAGTGTCTCCTCATGTGCATAACAATACATTTACATTTAAGTTTGTTTATGTCTCACACATAGACGCAGCTTCTATAGTCATGTGCCATGGGTAAATTGGGTGCTAAGTGGCAGGCTTGCAGTGTACTGCACTACAGTTAAACAAACAGTAAGAGGAATTATTCTTTATATTGTGAACTAAATAAGCAAGTCAGAGTTTTTTTATGTGTTATTATGTTTTTTTGTGCCTTTATCTATTGAAATATCCACATTTTCCATTTTCAGGGCCAGTGTTTAATTTACAGAGAGGATAGATTCATTTACATATATACCTGTAGAAAATTGTAGAAAATATACCTGTAGTATATTGTGAAGTCAGAGTTTTTTTTATAACCCAGCAAGATAGGCAGCAGCCTAGGGAGGCCTCCCTGGGGGTGCCTCCTCATTTGCATAACAATACATTTACATTTAAGTTTGTTTATGTCTCACACATAGACCCAGCTTCTATAGTCATGTGCCATGGGTAAATTGGGTGCTAAGTGGCAGGCTTGCAGTGTACTGCACTACAGTTAAACAAACAGTAAGAGGAATTATTCTTTATATTGTGAACTAAATAAGCAAGTCAGAGTTTTTTTATGTGTTATTATGTTTTTTTGTGCCTTTATCTATTGAAATATCCACATTTTCCATTTTCAGGGCCAGTGTTTAATTTACAGAGAGGATAGATTCATTTACATATATACCTGTAGAAAATTCTATTACACGATTTCCCTTAAAATCAACAAAAATATTTTGTAGAAAATTATAATTTTAAGGAATTGGTAAAGCTCTTAAAAATAAAATAATATAAATGATATGTTACCTGTTTCGCACCACTATGAGTGTTAATTTATATTTCTATTATTTAGTAAATGACATTAGGAACAGCTTCCTGTGTGTGGATAATGTAATTTAACAATGTATGTGTGGTTCCAAGGAATAAAGTAGTTTTAAATATATCTAATATATCTAATATAATGCACCTTTTGCATACCTTTATTTCCCATATTCCCCATATTACTAAGCAACCTGATTTAAGTAGTTTGCAGCAAGATTAATTTGTTAGGCCTATATCTACTCGTGGAGCAATATAGTGGTAGGGAAACAGATGGACATGTGCTAATGAACCCAGGGTTGTCTAAAAAGCTTGTGCCTAGGGGTGCCAGATATGTAAATCCAGATATGTAAATCCAGTCATGCGTTAAGATCTTTTGTGATCCATGTTTTGTTTTTTATGTAAATTTATTGAGAGAACGGAAAGCAAAGAAAATGCACTGACTAAACTGAAATCACTGAAATAAACAGGATTCAGTATGAAAGGTAAAACAAAGATTTATTTAGATTTATGTTTAAAGGAACATATATATGTTTATATTTCTGTGTATCATATGAAAGATTGCTTTTCAGGATGTTTTACTATGATTTTCTATTTAAAATGAAGGTCATGAGTCTTTAGCCAGTGATAAAACATAAAGTAGTATAATTGTCTCTTTTCCTGCAGGGGTTCCATGTCCCTTTAAGGCAGAAACATACCAGACCATTAGCATCATACAGTAAATAGTCATATAAAACACAGAGGCTTAAACAGAAAAGTAAAATACCTTTTGCATTGCTAATAATTATAGAAACCATTCCTGACTCTTTCACTAAAAATAAAATAGTTAAACGATTGCTTCCTTGATATTGTAATGAAAGATAGATAAGGCCATCAAAAATATTAGTCAAGTATTGTAATTTATTAAAACTGAATCCATACCTGGCTTAATATGCTCTAAAGTAATTTCAACATTTAGTGATAAAGCCAAAAACTAAACAGAGCAGGATATTGATGTCACACTTAAGTGCATTAGTTGACATATTTCAAATGTGAGATGAACATTTACTGATGTGAAACATGAACAATTGCGTAACTTGGCTTGGAGTGTTGGTGGAAACCCTTGCTCTGTAACGTCATGTTTTTTTTGGGGGAGAAATATCAATTTTTGAAAGCAATATCCAAAAGATGATCTAACACAGGGGCTTCCAACTCAAGGTCTCAAAAGTCAGTAACTGATTTTAAATGTTCTTTCCAAGCTTTAAAGTTGTGTATTGCATAGTTTATAGGACCACTAACGTCATTAAAATGTATCTGCGTCATAATGCAGAGCAATCAAAATCAAGTAGAAAATGTGTACAACCTTTTTCATTTGAAGCTCTTTTTACTGCATTATACTTGTTTTTAAATGCAAAGGTGATTATTTTTATAACAATCAAACTGTTTTATTTCAATCTGGAGCTGAAGGCTTGCATCTCGAGATTCATGGACCTAGATAAGAAATTCCGTCTTGTTCTAAAAATACCATAAACTACTACATTACTGCAAATACTAATACATTAGAATTAATTGCTCAACAGTCTCAAGCTTGCAAGTCTGCAATCATTTTTTTTTTACGTTTTATTTCCGTGTAATATTGATCCTTGGAATCAAGGAGTTAATACATAACATGGAACCTGCATGGACTAGAATAGATTATTTATTGATTTTTATTGATTTCTAAATTTCTGGATTGCGAGTCTGATTGCAGATCAGACTTCTAGACACTAAGGGCCTCATTCTATTATCGGCCGTAAATCGGCCGTAAGGCTGCGATTCCTTGCGGGGGTTCAGTTAACTCGCGATTCTATTATACGGCCCCGCAAGGATCTCCTCTTACGGCCGGCCGCATATCTTGGAACCGGCCGTAAGCTGTGAAATACAAAAACGCAAAAATAAATTCAAGCCTGCACTGTACAGCTCTGTAAATGCTAGGGATCATATTGGGGGACATGAGGATTAAAAGGAACCCACTCTTAAGCTTGCACATCTGCCCAAACCCGAGTTCAAATTAACTGTTTATTTTCCGGCTGCGGCGTGGGTGTGTCTGAGGTGCTCCAAGCACTCTGGCCTTTTTACATGGATATTTTACGGATATTAAAAATAAAATATTTTACGGATTTGAGTACAGGATAATTATGTGCTATTTTTTCTAACACCTAAAATCCCTTTATAGTCTTCTCAAAGTGCAGGATGGCTTTATTTGAGCTATTTTATGTGCCTAATTGGTGCTAGCGAGACCTCTTTCCTGCAAGTAAGCTGCGGCTCGCTTTTAGCCTTGCAGAGAGGTTTCCCGGAGCAATTGAATTGCAAATCTCTTGCAGCCGTTTTAGATCAAAGGCTTTCCTCCGGCGCGAGCGGCCGCAAGAGATAGCAAGGCACCGGCCGCAAGCCTGCCGGAATCCCCGGCCGTAAGGGAATAGAATAGCAGAATAGCTTGCGGCCGGTCCTTGCGGCCCCGCAACGGCTGCGGCCGCTAATAGAATGAGGCCCTAATTGATTGTAGTTTAAACTCCATGTTTTACTGATTTCATGATGACGGTCTCATTTACTATTGGCTCTGTCTGATTGTAGCTTACGGGCTTGCTTAATTGATCATAATCACGACCTGAAATGCTACGTACGGGTTCATGGTGTGCGTGTGGTGCCTGTGAGCCTGTACTTGCAGGCTTGAGTCAATTAAATACATCTGTAAATGTAACACATTTCTAACCCGCAGACTTGGAATTAAATGGGGCCCACAGACTGAATGTATACACACAATGAATATACAACATATACACAATGAATATATAACTTTGTAACATAAAAAAGCCAGGAGAAATATGTGATAGTGGCATGCAGCAAAATGCTACAGCAGTAGCACATATAACACACTCAAATACTTTCACGTGTAAATGTTGTCTATTTCATGTGTCAGTTTTATGCTTGGGTTGTTGCATTTTTGTAAGTGAGCAATTGCTGAATATTGCCATCAGTGTATCCTGTGCAACTTTTGACTACGTTCAACATAGATAGGTATATATATTTTTTTAATACAAATGATTATTTTAAAAACATTTATTTTTGCTTAGATACTGTCAACTTAAATGTAATTTACTAGCATAGCCAGCATTTTTTGCTAAGGTTTTGCTCTATATTTAAATGACTGACTAGAGGACCATGTGTACCTTTTTAACTCAGGAAATGAAAAATAACTTGTTTAGCATCTGGTCCAGGTGGGATACATCCAAGTGTTCTTAGTAAAGATTGCTCTCTAATACTACAACTCTTATTATTTCCAGTTTCCATTTTGTCGCACTAGTCACACAGGCTGGAAAAAAAAAAAACACGGATGTGATACTATTAATCAAAAAAGGAAGTAAAAAGCAACCATGCAACTACAGACATATCTACATAATGTCAATTGTAGGAATACATACTGTATAAACAAGTAGTTCTAAAAATTTTTTTATGACAAATAAAAACACAAATATATACCGTGGGTAACAGAGATATATCCTAAAACACAGAGCTTAAACTAGAAGCATTATGTTAAACATTATCAAACATAATGGAATATGATATTTACCTCCTCATCTCTTTGGTCTCTACTGTGTTGGAAAGATTTCTTGAATCCCCCATGAGAAACTAGCTTAAAGGCATGGCTAAATTTCCTGGATTATGAATGCATAGATACCAAAATAAACATTTACAAACTCATCCTGATGTTTGCTAAATCTTTTCTGTTTGCAAGCTTAGGATTTTGTTGACACCCTTTAAAATCCATGCTAAGATTAGCATTACATTCATAATTTGTTTTGACCAATAAGAAGAACGCAGAGGTTAGCTGATACATTGGTATCATACTATAGGGTTCCCGTG
Organism: Discoglossus pictus; assembly: GCA_027410445.1. Lineage (NCBI taxonomy): Eukaryota > Metazoa > Chordata > Amphibia > Anura > Alytidae > Discoglossus > Discoglossus pictus. The sequence continues at coordinate 41,050,739 of CM050173.1, forward strand.
TTGCAAAGCAGCCTGGAATATATAGTCTCTCTCTCTATATATCATTGTGCTTTGATTCAGCTTTGAGCTCAGACCCCACCCAACCATGTGATTCCATCCTGTAGCAAGTACTTCCTTTGAAAGGTCAAACTCTGTACCTGGCTGCTTTCCTTTATGTATTTGGTTATGTAAGCTCCCTGTGGGTGTGCAAAGCTGGATTTTACTTCCCTGCCTATAGCTTTGTAAGTACACAGAACTTATCTATAAAACACATATTTTTCTAGTAACCACTGTTTGTTTCCTATGAAACATTTGAAACCCGGGAAACTTATATATACCTTTAAGATTGCCCTTCAGTACTGAAGCCAAACATAGCTTAACTCCATGTAGGTCCATTTTTTTTATCATGCACAAATACCCCAGTTGAAAAGAAGTTGGGCAGAATTAAAATGTTATTTTTAAGAAGGAAACCAAATTGATTCCCAGTAATCCCATAGTTCAAAGGAGAGTTAAAGAATTCCTTCAACTCACTTGCTGTCCATAATAATACTCTTCTACTTCAATTTGTAACATAACCTATCCCATTGTAATATGTGTTAGGTCCGATTCATTTCAGAATCTTTATGCTTCATTTTAAGATTCTCCAACTTAAGCTGAGGTTTATTATTATTATACATTCCCTTTCACTGTAGTTAATTACATCTCATGCAATAATTATACTTCCTATGGTGAACCTATATATTTCATAGTTCTATACAATTTTTATATTTTTGCTGTACAATATTTTTATACGTTGCTACACAATTGTAATATCAAACATTGAGTTGTTGTTGACATTATGTGAACCTGATGAATTTATTGCAATATAGTGCAGTGATACCAAATTACCATTTATTGATGCATTGATATTGGTTTGCTAACTTGCCAATTTGTTAGCAAATATTCTAGTACTCCTCAGTAGTGATTTATGATTGCACTTTCTAGTAATCTACGGTAATTACTTTCCATAAATAAGTATGGAATTCTGCCAAAGCAATGCACTAGATTTAGACTATCTGGTTATTTGACATAGCATGGGGAAAAAAGAGATTATTTGATCTGTGTTAATATAAATTAGGCAAAAGTAAAAAGTAAAGATCCTTGGTTCTTTTAAATATGTCAAAACTGATGAACTTTATGTACAAATACAGAGTAGCGCCTACATTTTTTCTGATGCCACAAACAGTATGCAACATAATTCAAGCACCCTAGGATTTATATTCTTTGTAAACTGGAAAAAAACATGTAAGAACATTACAGATTAGATTTGACTCAAATAAATGTAAGACTATGGATTTGGGAAGCATAAACTAAATGGGACCAATATGGTAACATTAGATTTTCTAAAAATTACATACTTTGTGACTGTGCTCACTGTTAGGCCACTGATTCTAAAAACTTCTAACATATTGTCATTCATGAGCAGAACAGTTCTAGGCATAAAAAGGGCACTGGGGGACTAGAAAGAATTATGAAAGACAAAAAAAACTTTTTAATAAAAATTAGGGTTCATTTAACAAATAGAAGCTAGCCAGAATAATTTAGGTCTGCTTACGTTAGAAAAAAGATGCTTGCGAGGAGCTGTGTTTAGTGTAAATAAATATGTCTAAGTTCAACAATAGTGTCAAGGAACATTTTATTCCAAGAAATCTACGAATAACAAGACATCATTCATTGATTATACAAGAAGGGAGATTTTACATTTAACAAAGAACAGAAGCCCTGACTACAGTAGTTATTAAACTGAGAATTTCTAGAGTACCAATAATTGTGTGCGTATTCCATTATCAGCCAGTGAGGCAGCCAAGGAAGATGGGGATGTTGAACATTTGTTTTCATCAGTAGTAGCTCACTTGTCAACCGCACCTTACCCTGACCACTCACAGGTTAAGGTACCCTGCTTGCTGATCCTTGGTTAAATATCATGGCATCACACTGCATCTACTGGAAATGCCTATTCTGACATAAACATTAAGGTGTTGGATTAGAGTTGCCAAAATGTAACAGAATTCAGGTATGCATAAAAATAAGTAAATGGCAAGTTGATTTTTTTTTTCTGGGCTTGACTACACCATCTATAATCATGTGATCATGTACAGGTCAGAATCATCACAGGCAGAGCTTAGCTAAATCTCTACACATGCTCTTTTACCTGCAAAATTCAGAACTTCAAAATGGAGACAATTCAGAAAGGGGAAGAGACAATAATTCATTTTTTGCTCCATTTTTTTTTATTCTGTCCTGGGCCATGTTCAGTGACCAGTGCCCTCTAGGTACATGCCAATCCGTGGGGAAATCTTTGCCCCCTTACAATTCTGATGTCAGGCCATCTACAAGATAGCAGAGATCATAACAGGGAACACATAATTACAAAAAACTTGACATCCTTATACAAAATACCTGGCACGGGTGAGGCCCAACTGCAAATTAGGGTTTTAAGGGATTTCAGAGCAAATAAAGCTGAACAATAATCATGCAAGTTTAGCCTGTTGTATAGAGCTGATCCCTTGTTCTTATTTAATGTGAATCAAGGCCAGTTACCATGGGACAGTCCCTGACACTACATTCATCATTTTAGAACTAAAACAGGCTGATGTGTAAACGATCTGACCTACCACTTAGCTGGGATATTATCTGAGTTCCTAATTACATGATGGCTGAGTGTTAATCCCATGAGACACAAATCTTAAACTTTTACTCTCCTTGTACAGAGACACACATTAAGGACCTGGCTTATTTCTTCTTAGTATGGAATTTAGGCTCGTATAGCCATCAAAGAGTGTCCACTTTATTGTGCTGTGTGTTATCACATACACTTACAGATTTTGTAACAGCTAAAGAACAAAGACTTCATTTCATTGTAAGTGGCACCCAGTTATCTAATTTTGCAATATTCGTGGAAAAAAAGGGCAAAAGGTATCAATGAAAATAACCCATTGATTATATTTGGACTTTCTCTTTCATTAATAAAACAATTATTTTACACCAGAGTTGCTCCACTTTTGATGTTGTACACATGCCCGTATTGATTTTATACATGGGTTTGACATGTTAATGGGCGACTGCAATCCAATACTTTCTATAATGCATTTAAAAGTAATAGTGTTGTATACGTTACCAAAATGTTTTGCATGTGAAATAAATGATATTCATTTAAGAAAAGTACCAAGAAACTGTCACAGAAATATATTTATAAAAACCCAATGTGCTTGGCATGTACTTTATCTTGGAAGTCAATTGAGAGGAATTGTAAAGTATAATTCAGAGCCTGTTAATTGTATTTTCTTATCTGATCATATTCAGTTAAATAGGAATAAAGGCCCAATGAGTTGCAGACCTGATAGAATTCATTGTCCGTGTGTTTCCTGTAGCATGTCAGGACAGGGGGAAGAAAATAGTCCCATTGTGTCAGTGAATTTAATTTATTTACACTACATTTCAGAGCCTAAGATGACATTTGGTCTTACTGAAATTTTTTAATACAATAACTTTTCTTAAGGATTAGAACGTTCCAAAATTTCAGGCAGGCATTTTAAAGAGCTTATTTAAACATTAGAGAAATATAGCTATTATAGCTATTATTAGCTGTTATTATCTATTATTTCTTAGTATGAAAAATGTGTTTGATGTAAGTTGTGTAGTTAATTAAACTCTATAATGTGTTTCAGAAAAGCAACCAGCTTTGTTAAATGGTCATCTATTATACAGAGGTACCCAGTATATTTCCCTTCTGGATCGCTACCTTGTCATGGTGAAAGGGCTTGTGTTTCTCATTGAGGCTGTGAGTTATACTAAGTACCATGGGCAGTTCATAGCAGAGAGGTCAGACAAATCACGGTCCACTGCAGAAGGGACCGCTCCAGTACCTTTGCCATGAAAACCTTATTGATAAGCACAACCAGACACAAGATGTACATGACATCAGGGGCGGAGATACCAGTGGTGCAGTTGGTGCAGCGCACCAGGGCTCTCCTCTGGGAAATGCTGTATAACATTTTTTTTCCCTGTAGTGTAGGGATAGATGCTAAGAGGGGTGGGTTCTGTGTGGGGTGAGTGTTGAGTAAGACTGGGTGCAATGTAGAGATAGTATAAGTATTTCTGTAGTGTAGTGTAGAGGCCCCTTCACCCTGGCCCTGTGCGAGTCCTGGGGCGATGTTGTAGGCAGAGGATCTTCCCACAGGCAGAAGGGAAGGGAAGGGGTGCAATTTTGGTAAGGGGTCTTAAGTAGGGGAGCTGTTAAGAGAAAGGGTCCTGGGATGGGGCAGTGAGTAAATTGGTACCGGGGGCCCAAAGTAAAAAAACTTTTACAATCCCCCTTGGACATGGGGGCGTCAATGTTTTTTGCACCAGGGCCCTTTATTCTCTAGCTCTGCCACTTCATGGCATGCTGCGGTCCATAGGGTCACGGAGAGTCAGACACAACTAAATGAGTGAACAACAACCAACTTTATTGGCCACAGGTGCATGTGTTGAGGGATTCCTGCTAAATACAGCACAAAATATACCTTTATTAAAAGACCAAAAATATTGCTGTATTTCAGATCACACTTGTAATAAAATATTTTAGTGATTAGAGCATGATTGTTCAAACACATAATAGAAACAACTGTAATTTAAATATACTCTTTCTAAGAACTACGTTTGAAGGTAGGGAATGTATTATATTTTAAGTTTATATCTGTACTGCGGACATGTTGCAGTAAAACTGCCAGTTCTTTTAAAATTAACTCATTTATTTAGTTTATATATAGAAAAAAATCACTACAGTGGTCCTTTAATGCCTACGTTTCATACCTTATGTATAGTGTTTTCATTGAAGAACCACTGTGCGAATACATTTAAAAAATGTCTTTTGAATAAGCAACATGTTTTGAGAATGGAAAAAATAATAATACAGTCTCTAATCTATTATTTTATTTAATTATTCTGCTGTGAATCTACCATTTTAGTTTTTACTTCTTGAGTTGGGAAGTGACTTTGAATGCAGGGAGGAAGCTCTGTTTGCACAATGGCAATGTGACAGTTAATACTGCCAATGCTATAATTATGCAAAACGAGTAGAGGTGCTCATCTGAGAACGAAGAATACCTCAGTGGGTTTTTTCTATAGGTCTGGTTACCTACTCAGAGAGATGTGCCTTAGGGAGTACAGTTACACCTCACTGACAAGGCCCATAGAGGCCAAAACGCGTCAAGTTTGATGTTTCTCCTGTTCAGGGAGAATTGCCTGGTATTTCGGGACTGGATCATTCTTCTGAGTGGGACCAGACTGATATACTACAGGAAATTTCTCCCTGTGAAGGGCACAAGTGAGCTAAAAGAGGTTCCTCTCTGAGTAGGTAACCAGACCGATAGAAAAAACCCACTCAGGTATTATTCGTTCTCAGATGAGCACCTCTACTATTTTTGTTTAGATTTTCTCACCTTATGGGTGATAGGGGGAACTAGACTCCTTGCTCACTGTGCCTCAGGAAGTATAGCTGCACCTCACTGACTAGGCCCACAGAGGCCGAAACGCGTCAAGGTTTGCTTTTTCTCCTGTTCAGGGAGAATTGCCTGGTATTTCAGGACTGGATCATTCTTCTAAGTGAGACCAGACTGATATACTACAGGACATTTCTCCATGTGAAGGGCACAAGTGAGCTAAAAGAGGCCGCTCTCTGAGTAGGTAACCAGACCTATAGAAAAAACCCACTCAGGTATTATTCATTCTCAGGTGAGCACCTCTACTTTTTTTGTGCAGTGCTATCATTAGCGATATTACAAAGCTCCTTAGTTTAACAAGACACACCCCGTTCACACAAAATTTGCCTGAAGCAGACTCGGTAAAGAAAATGGATTTGTGCAGTAAAGAATAATTACATATGAAAGTGAAACATTAAAGCCTGAATATATTTTTTTACTTTCTAAAAAAAAAAAATCTCCCCATTATCAAGTTTAGTTATTAAAGATAGCATATATATAAAAATAACTATTGTTGTCCTTAAAATATTTTTTCTTTAAAACAATTCAATTCATTCAACTGCTTCATACACTTATACAATCGTTCATTATATCTTGCTTCCTGACTGCATTCCTATCCATCACATCCAATTCTAGAATCTCATCATATCTAAAACATTTCTCATTAAATGCTTAACTGTTCTGGAATGCACTAATATCTTCTGAGCACTTAATGTTATTCCCTTTAAGGCCCATCTCAAATGTCATTCTTTGGAACAACTTCAGTAGATCTCTAAAATATGATCTTATAACAACATCCAGAATACACAAAGTAAATCATCCTTGCATAAGCATTTTTCTGTCTTTGTAATATTTTTTTCTCCTTATATTTAGACCGTAAACTCTTTTTAGTAGAACATTTATTTTCGTTGCTTATCAGAAGCTGATTTTTATCTTCTATAGTTGTTTTTGTTGGCAATTTTCTGTGTTATGGACATAAGTAGGCTTATTTATTAATTATTTTACTTATATAGTAATAATTTGCAGTACAAATTGGATCTGTATTCATATAGAGAATAAATAATATACCCAAATATAAGCCATTCAATGTTATTCACATTGTGAATTAAATATATTTTTTGTTTATTTAGTTTATTTTATAGCAAAAGTAGAGCAGATAGTCAAAGGCATAGAGCAGTGACGGAGCTATTGAATGAATGAAATAAAGAAGTGTATATATATATATATATATATATATATATATATATATATATATATATATATATATATATACACAGTGGATATAAAAAGTCTACACACCCCTGTTAAAATGTCAGGTTTCTGTGCTGTAAAAAAATGAGACAAAGATTAATCATTTCAGAACTTTTTCCACCTTTAATGTGACCTATAAATAGTACAACTCAATTGAAAAACAAACTGAAATATTTTAGGTAGAGGGAAGATAAAATATAAAAATAAAATAATATGGTTGCATAAGTATGCACACCCTTAAACTAATACTTTGTTGAAGCACCTTTTGATTTTATTACAGCACTCAGTCTTTTTGGGTATGAGTCTATCAGTATGGCACATTTTGACTTTGCAAGATTTGCTCACTCTTCTTTGCAAAAACACTCCAAATCTGTCAGATTGTGAGGGCATCTCCTGGGCACAGCCCTCTTCAGATCACCCCACAGATTTTCAGGTCTGAGGTCTGGCTGGGCCATTCCAAAACTTTAATCTTCTTCTGGTGAAGCCATTCCTTTGTTGATTTGGATGTATGCTTTGGGTCGTTGTCATGCTGAAAGATGAAGTTCCTCTTCATGTTCAGCTTTCTAGCAGAAGCCTGAAGGTTTTGTGCCAATATTGACTGGTATTTGGAACTGTTCATAATTCCCTCTATCTTAACTAAGGCCCCAGTTCCAGCTGAAGAAAAACAGCCCCAAAGCAAGATGCTGCCACCACCATGCTTCACTGTGGGTATGGTGTTCTTTTGGTGATGTGCAGTGTTGTTTTTGGGCCAAACATATCTTTTGGAATTATGGCCAAAAAGTTCAACCTTGGTTTCATCAGACCAGAACACCCTTTCCCACATGCTTTTGGGAGACTTCAGATGTGTTTTTGCAAAATGTAGCCTGGCTTGGATGTTTTCTTCGTAAGAAAAGGCTTTCGTCTTGCCACTCTACCCTATAGCCCAGACATATGAAGAATACAGAAGATTGTTGTCACATGTACCACACAGCCAGTACTTGCCAGATATTCCTGCAGCTCCTTTAATGTTGCTGTAGGCTTCTTGGTAGCCTCCCAGACCAGTTTTCTTCTCGTCTTTTCATCAATTTTGGAGGGAGCTCCAGTTCTTGGTAATGTCACTGTTGTGCCATATTTTCTCCACTTGATGATGTCTTCACTGTGTTCCATGGTATATCTAATGGCTTGGAAATTCTTTTGTACCCTTCTCCTGACTGATACATTTTAACAATGAGATCCCTCTGATGCTTTGGAAGCTCTCTGTGGACCATGGCTTTTGCTGTGGGATGCGACTAAGAAAATTTCAGGAAAGACCAACTAGAGCAGCTGAACTTTATTTGGGTTTAATCAGAGGCACTTTAAATGATGGCAGGTGTATGCTGGCTCCTATTTAATATGATTTGGAATGTGATTGCTTAATTCTGAACACAGTTACATACCCAGTTATAAGAGGGTGAGCAGACTTATGCAACCACATTATTTTTATTTATTTTTTTCCTCCACCTAAAGGATTTCAGTTGGTTTTTCAATTGAGTTGTACAGTTTATAGGTCACATTAAAGGTGGAAAAAGTCCTGAAATGATTTATCTTTGTCTCATTTTTTTACAGCACAGAAACCTGACATTTTAACAGGGGTGTGTAGACTTTTTATATCCACTATATATATATATATATATACATATATATATATATATATATATATATATAGTAAATAACTAGTACATCTGTGTTCACATTTGAATGTCTAGAACAAGTTAAAAAACCTGCTTCCAGCTCATAATTCCAAGAAAAACTGTTATTACACTGCATTCTGGGAAGCTAAGCAGGAACATGAAAATGTGACCACAAATCCCTCGCTCTTCAATTCATAGCCCATTTTAAACACGGCTTCCTTTAAGTTTATGTCTGCTGTATCACACAGCTTTTATGCAAAGTCAAGGTTGGATTATACACAAGATGGGATTCCTATATACGTACAGCTCTTTCAAGCTGGCTATCATCAGCGTCCAAGCTTGTGTTGTATGAGTATGTAGTTCATAGAAGCTGTGTAATACAGCAGGCATAAGCTTAAAGGAAGCTGTGTTTAAAATGGGCTATGGATTGAAGAGCGAGGCATTTGTTGGCACATTAGCATGTCCCTGCTCAGCTTCCCAGAATGCATTGTAATAACTTTTTTTCTCTTAATTCTGAGCTGGAAACAGGATTTTCAACTTGTTTTAAACATTCAAATGTGAACACAGATGTACTATTTATTTACTGTACTACTGTACGGTGAAAGGCTTCTATCGCTCTTTTGCCCACCATATATTAAATGATTATTGTGGTGAACTATATATATATATATACACAGTTGTGCTCAAAAGTTTGCATACCCTTAGCGAATTGGTAATATTTGTACCCTTTTTAAAGAAAACATGAGTGAGCAGGCAAAACACATTTATTTTACTTCTTCTAGGATTCACATTCAACTGTAGGTTATAACATAATGGCACAATCATAAAACAAAACATGGCAACAAAGAAAAAAAGTAAATTACCCTGTTCAAAAGTTTAGCATCAATGACAGTGTGCAGTCTTTTGTAAAAGTTGTCTATTAGACCCCTAATTCTTGCAGGTGGTATATCTACCCATTCGTCTCGGCAAAATGCCTCCAGGTCATGCAAAGTCTTTGGTCGTCTTGCATGAACCACACATCTGAGATCTCCCCAGAGTGGCTCGATGATATTAAGGTCAGGAGACTGTGATGGCCACTCCACAACCTTCACTTTTTTTCTGCTGTAACCCCTGGGGGGTCAATTTGGCCTTGTGCTTAGGGTCATTGTCATCCTGGAAAGTCCTGGAACGTCCCATACGCAGCCCTCATGCAGAAGAATGAAAATTGTCTGCCAGTATTTTCTGATAACATGCTGCATTCATCTTGCCATCAATTTTCACAAGATTTCCCGTGCCTTTAGAGCTCACAACCCCCCAAAACATCAATGCTTCACACCATGCTTCACAGTGGGGATGGTATTCTTTTCACTATAGGACTCCAAACATAGCACTTATGGTCGTCCAAATGTGTGCCAAACAGTGTGCCAGAAGCTGTGAGGTGTGTCAAGGTGTTGTCAGGCATATTTTAACCTGGCTGTTTTGTGGCATTGGTGCAGTAAAAGCTTGTTTCTGGCAACTCGACCATGCAGCTCATTTTTGTTAAAGTATCATTGTATTGTGCTCCTTGAAACAACCACACCGTCTTTTTCCAGAGCAGCCAGTATTTATCGTGAGGTTCCCTGTGGGTTTTTCTTTGTATTCCAAACAATTCCTACGGCAGTTGTGGCTGAAATCTTTCTTGGTCTACCTGACCTTGGCTTGGTATCAAGAGATCCCTAGATATTCCACTTCTTAATAAATGATTGAACAGTGCTGACTGGAATTTTCAAGGCTTTGGATATCTTTTTATATCCTTTTCCATCCTTATGTAGTTCCATTATCTTGTTACGTAGGTCTTTTGGCAGTTTTTATCTGCTCCCCATGGTATCTAGCGTGCTCAGTGGATCCATATGAGAGCTAACAAACTCATTGACTATTTATACACAGAGACTTATTACAATTTTAAAAGCCACAGGTGTGGAAAATTAACCTTTAATTGCCATTTTAACCTGTGTGTGTGATGAGACTGGTTTATTTTGGACAGATTTTCTACAGAACCTACATCACTCAAGAAGAGAAGACATTGCAATGGCACAAGCCGATGAAGGACAGGCTCACAATGTTTGTGTGTGGGAATGCTAGCGGGAATTTAACATTAACACTCTAATAGTCTATTACAGTGAGAACCCCAGAGTTTTAAAAAGAGAACATGTGATAAAAAGTATGTTAAGTGTCATGTGGAAGGCCAACAGCAAAACCTGTGTAAGCAGGCAGTTCTTCATTGAATGGATGAACCAAGTGTTTGTCCCCACTGTCCCCAAAAAATATTTGGAGGAGTAAGAAATACCCCTGAGGGCTCTGTTAACTTGTCAACAACAATTTTACTTTTTTGTTTACTCAGAAGTCAAAATAGGTGAACCTAACCTAACCTAAATTTGTGAACCTAACCTAACCTAAATTTGTGAACCTAGCCTAACCTAAATTTGTGCTGAATATAAATATCTTTTAAGAATTTCTCTATCGGCTAAAGATTTTGAGATACAGTGATTTTAAGTTTACAGTATTATATATATTTACAGTATGTACATAGTAAAGGACTAACTCCCCTAAAAAGCAGAATTATAGGATTTTCGCCTGTATTTTTTCTGAGGAAAATCTTTTTAAGGGTCCAACAGTACTCAGCAAGTATTGCTGGACACTTGCCCTAGTACCGCTTTTACATTTTGGAAATGTACTGGTAGAATCATTCACCATGTTCATTGCTGACTTCCCCAAGACTTGCTGGGATGGAATACAGATGTGAATCCAAGAAATAGATTTTCAAAGACATGTTACATCCTACAGTCTTATAAGATTGCAAAAGAGCATCCACTATTTATTTGTAATTGTCTGCCTTATGATTCCCTAAGAAGTTCTGGCAAACACTGGAAAGATTTCCATACAGCCTTTCCAGTTGGTTCAACTGACTATCAAAGTTCTCATCAGTTGTCTTATTTGTGGTCATACAAGGATCCCCTCTTTGATTTTTGCATCACTGATACTTGGGATTTTTTTCTTAAATATGTAAATCCAGGTCCACTTTGATTCATCTCTTTGAAAAAGTTCTTCATAAGACCGAGCTTTATATGGAGTGGAGGTAGATACACTTTTTCTAGATCAACATGTGGTGTATTGACAACATTCTTCTGTCCTGGAGTTAATGATGTTCGTTTTGCCCATTGATTTTGAGTGTAATGATTTCTTTGGTCTCTGCTGTTCCACTCACAAAGAAAACAGCTGTACTTTGTATGATCAAGTAGTAGTCCAAGCAAAAGAGCGACTACTTTCAAGTCACCACAGATATTCCATTTGTATTCTTCATATTTGATTTTATCAAATACAAGTGTCATGCTCTCATAAGTTTCTTTGATATTGGCAGCATGAGCTAGTGGCACTGATGGAAAAGTATTTCCTTTGTGGAGAAGCACAGCTTTCAAGCTAACTTTAGAAGAATCGATAAATAAACGCCGGTCCTCTGTTTTGTACTCGCGATCAAGTCCTTCCATGACAGAATAAACATTATTGAAAAAAATAAGTTCATCTTCAAGGGAAAAGAAACCCTTAAAGTCACTATGCCTATCTCTAAAAAAAAAAAAAAACTTTAGATTCCTTATGGAGAAAATTCTTTCAATCTGGAGCCTAAAAGCTTTGCTTGCATTTTAGACAGGTACAAGTCTCGGACGACGTCATTGAGATCTCCTTGGGTAAGGAAATGTGGTTGTAAGAATGATCTCATCATCACCATGCTACAGGATATTTTTCTTGTTCATCATTACTAAGTATTACCTCTTCTGGAGGTGTTGGCACATGCAATTCTTCACTATGAAGCACTGGCCTGATGGCAGATGGTAAATTCAGATATGTCACAGTGTGCTTTGATTTAGAACTGATGCCTGAAATGTTTGTAAGACAAAAGTAACAATCTGTTGAGTGATCTTTTGTTCTCGCCAAATCATAGGAACAGCAAAATGAATGTGCTGAGAACCCATTGACCAACTGGTGAGAAGTCTGACACAGGTACGACAACAAAAATGAGGGGCCCAACTTTTATCTTGGTCACCGACTTTGCATCCAAACTAAAGCTCTTAACACTTCTTAATAAGTGGAGTAAAACCATGTTAATGATTTTTCAATATCACCTCACTGCAAAGGTAGCAAAATGAGTCCTGATGATTAATACCATTTCTTGGCATTGGTTAACTTTGTATTATGAACATAAAATGTACATAGACCTACACAAATAACAGATACTCACAGAATTAGATGTTTCAAGAACAAACTCTTTCATCAACTGGCCAGGTGCTCTGTAAACAAGCAAACATGTGAACTCCCTACATCAAAGCCTCCAGCAGAGTTCAGTGGTGTTAAGACACAGTAAAAGAGAAACATCCACTGTGCAAGTGCCTGATGTTCTAGTGGAAGAGGTGCAACATGTACTGTGGCACACTGAAGCAGAGCATGATCCCCTCCCTTCGGAGACTAGGCCGCAGGACACTATACCAAAATGATAACGACCCCAAACACACCTCCAATACGACCACTGCCTTGCTAAGGAAGCTGAAGGTAAAGGTGATGGACTGGCCAAGCATGTCTCCAGACCTAAACCCTATTCAGTATCTGTGGGGCATCCTCAAATGGAAGGTGGAGGAGTGCAAGGTCTCTAACATCCACCAGCTCCGTGATGTCATCATGAAGGAGTGGAAGAGGACTTCAATTTGTTGCACTAGAGCTTTTTATGGGCTTCATAACAAAGGAAGTGAATACATACGCACATGCCAATTTTCTGTTTTCTATTTCTAAGAAATAGTTGTATGTATATATTTTTCTCATTTCATTTCACCAACTTAGACTATTGTGTTCTGATCCATCACATAAGATTCAGATTAACAAAACATTGAACTTAAGGCTGTAGTGTAACAAAAAAAGGTAAAAAGTCAAGAGGGTGAATAATTTTGCAAGGCCCTGTATCTGCTTTGGCAAAAACTACTATTAATGTTGATTTTCATATCTTCTTTTTCATCCAGTTGCATTTATTTGGGCTGTTTTCTGTCACAATCTGCTTCTTCAAAGGGGCTTGATATGAACCTAGTTCAAACCTACCCCAGCAGAATTGTGTGGTTCTTGTTCTCTCTGGCACAAAAGTCTTCTGAAGAGGACAATGCCCAAAGGTACAGGCAGAGAATACTGGATACAGGTTACTAGTGGCCTATGGCAAGACCTCTCCCCAATTCAGGATACAAACACAAAACTGTGCATATGTGAAACTAGAACTGAACCTTTATTGAATCAGAGAGCCAACATATTTATACATCTCCCATACAACACACTTGTGTACCTGTGTGTATGTGTATAATGAAACACATCTACCTTGCAGTCTTGGTTGCTATAGAGCACTTGTGAAAAAACTCATCAAACATCTAAACAATATGCCAGGTGTCTATAGCTAACTAGAGCAGAAAACCTTGATGTTAATCTCCAGTGTTTGATTAGGACTACTGAAGTGCATGCATCTGTCTTGGCTGCTATTTATCAAGGCCTGTATGTGTGAGGATGCAATGCTCTGCAGTTAAGTTTATGTGCAGAGCATTTTTAACTTATTCTCATGTATTCTCCTGTTCTATATACATTTTCCCTTTGTAACATATGTACAGGCAACATAAAACATAATCACAATGCAACAATGTCAAGCTCCTTTGGCCATATTCATAATTACTGGTAAGATTAGTCACTAAACAATGTAATCATGACATTTTCTTTTTATAAAGATACAATATCATAGATTCTGTGGAGTAAATGAGCTTCTTTGATAATGTCAAATTGACTTAGCTCAGAAATGTTACAGAATGTGATAGTACTGAGATATGTTAGACAGTTAACATTTAACTGAGAAATTGATTTCCTGCCCTCGGTTTTGTGAAGGCTTTTTGAGTGTTTGTGTTTCTTGCTATAGTGGAAGTTTTTTTACAGTTCCCCCTGCCAACGGCTGTTTTTCTTCCTGCAATGTAAGTTGAACATTTTATGACATGTTCTTTAACAGAAGAGAGGCTGATAAAGAAGATGGTTGATTTGCTTTAATCTCTTGTTTTTCTTGGCCAGAATCAATACCTAATAATATTATGTATTAATCCACAATATCAGTCTGCATCATATTTTTGCAATAAGTGTTTTTTTTCCGATAGAAACACACTGATTAACTCAGGCAAAGAATGGGCAGACAAGCCAAAGATCAGGTGCCGGGAGAAATCCAACAAGGTCAGTAACAATTCTTGTCAGAAGCAAACAATGTGTCCAATAAGAAAAAGGAATGGAGCAGGAACTGTAGCTAAACAGAGCAGAAAGACAAAGGAGGAACTAGAAGTACTCACAGTCACCAGAACCGATAACAGGCACTGAGAGGCCCCTGTACTAACGATATATAGTTCCAGATGAGATGTGACTGGGCTTAACAACCACCAATGAGGAGAAAAAGCATCAAAAGCTAGGAGAGGTACTTCTGGCTAAATATGCTATGGCACAAGACTGCTATTCTTGTGCTAAGCCATGAGATCTGCCATGAGATTGAACCCTGGTGTGGACCGTGACAGTTCCCCACTCAACAGAATGGAGAAAAATTGTGATAATGTAAATTAGCCAATGTTATTTTTGGGCCAAAAATGTTTCACAAGGGCACATAACAAATAACATAGCACATAAAATGGTGGCGTAGTAATATCAAGTGGAGCTTAGTTTGGGGAAAACAATACCTTCAAGACATTTTAGGCATTCAATGTGTCTTTATTTTTATTTTACCAAACCTGCATTGCATAATTGTTTAGAAAGTGAATCTTTTAGAATCAAATTTCCATTGAACTGTTTAATGTTTCTGAAATATGAAAAAGTATTCTTGCTATTTGTTTTTCCTGCCTTTCTTATTTATTATTCTTATTATCATGATCAGTTAATCGAGACCCATTTTGATTAGTCGCATAATATGTTTGATTCATAAGAAATAATTGATCCTTAATAGTTGGTAGATTGCTTGATTTGCTTTTGCATCATTTTGTGTATCCACTTTAACTTTCTGATTGTGTCATTTGTATCTTCTATTGCAGTAGGGATTTATTTGTTTTGTGTAAGAGGATACCGTATATACTCGAGTATAAGCCAAGTTTTTCAGCCCTTTTTTTATGGATGAAAAGGGCCCCCTCGGCTTATACTCGAGTCACTTTCCCCCCGTGTCTCTCTAACCCCCCGTGTCTCTCTAACCCTCCCCTGTGTCTCTCTAACCCTCCCCCTGTGTCTCTCTAACCCTCCCCCCGTGTCTCTTTCCCTCCTCCCCTCCTCATTCTAAACCCCCCTCCTCATTCTAAACCCCCCTCCTCAATTTTCCCCTTCTAAATTCTCCCTCTCTCATCTGCAGCTGCTCCTCCGCTCTCCAAGCTCCTGCCTGCGTCGGGTCCCGGCATATGCTAATCACGTGACGTCACATGCGCGCCACGTCATTAGCATTGGCCGGGTCAAGATGCAGGAAGGAGCATGGAGGAGTGGAGGAGCAGCTGCAGATTGAGGTAAGTGAGGGCAAAGGGAGAGGGGGAGGTATTTATAGGGGTAAAGTGAGGAGGGGGGTTTAGGATGAGGAGGGGTAAAGTGAGGAGGGGGTGTTAGGATGAGGATGGGGGGTTTAGGATGAGGATAAGGGGGTTTAGGATGATGATGGGGAGGGTTTAGGGTGAGGATGGGGAGGGTTTAGGATGAGGATGGAGGGGTTGAGGTTAAGGATGGGGGGGTTGAGGATGGGGGGTTGAGGATTAGGATGGGGGGGTTGAAGTTGAGGTGGGGTGTTTGAGGAGGGGGGTTGAGGTTGAGGAAGGGGGCTGAGGAGAGAGGTTTTGGAGGGGGACTGAGGAGAGAGGTTGAGGAGGGAGGTTGAAGAGGGGGGTTTAGGATGAGGAGGGGGTTGAGGATGGGGGGATTGAGGAGGTGGGATTGAGGATGGGGGTTGAGGAGGGGGGTTGAGGTTGAGGAAGGGGGTTGAGGAGGGAGGTTGAGGAGAGGGTTTAGAATGAGGAGGGTGGTTGATGGTGGCGGTTTAAGATGGAGTGGGTTGAGGTTGAGGAGGGGGGTTGAGGTTGAGGAGGGGGGTTGAGGATGAGGAGGGAGGTTGAGGATGAGGAGGGATTTTGAGGGTAAGGAGGGAGGTTGAGCTTGAGGAGGGAGGTTGAGGAGGGAGGATGAGGATGAGGAGGGAGGATGAGGGTTGAGGATGAGGAGGGGGGTTGAGGAGGGGGGCTGAGGAGGGTGGTTTAGGATGAGGAGGGTGGGTTGAGGATGAGGATGGGGGGTTGAAGATGAGGAGGGAGGTTGAGGAGGGGGTTGAGGATGAGGAGGGGGGTTGAGAATGAGGAGGGATGATGAGGAGGGGGTTGAGGAAGGTGATAAGGAAGAGGGGAAGAGGCAGAGGGAAGAGAGAGGGGGAAGAGACACAGGGAAGGGAGAGGGGGAAGAGAGACAGGTGAGGGAGAGGGGAGAAGAGACACAGGGGAGAGAGAGGGGGGACACAAGAAAAGGGCACACAAGAGGGGGGCACAAGAGGGACACAGGGGGCAGCACATTTCCCACCCTTGGCTTATACTCGAGTCACTCATTTTTCACAGCATTTTGTGGTAAAATGGGTGCCTCGGCTTATACTCGGGTCAGCTTATACTCGAGTATATACGGTAAGTGTTTTATGGAAAAATATACATGACTTAATATTTGAGTGTAACAAAAAGTATAATTAGGCATGGGAAAGGCCATAAATCTATTTTTTAATAAAATAAAATATATGTATTTTGAGGCCACTGCCGAACCCTGGAGACACTCATGATACTTTATTGAAGATAGTGTGTTTAAGACAGGGGAGTGTACATGTCTGCAAGAACCGTGCTTGTAGTTGACATTGTGACGGTGCCTTCTTCTGAGGCAATTATATATTAATTACCCAACCCAGCTTTCTCCTTCTTATTTCTCCTTCCACTAATAAGCAGCAAATCCCAGTATCTCAGGATACATACTGTCAGAAAGTGCTATAGTCATACAAAATGGAACATTGTATACACAAAAAGAATCTTCAAATATCAGATCATTTCAAAACTGCATTAATGCTCATAGTTTACAACTGCTAATATTTTTAGTTTGCCACCTAATTCACAAACATGTGAAGTGTTTTTCTAAACTGCAGTGGTTCTGACTATAGGAACTACTCTTTAATCTGCCTTGTTTTCATGTTTTTCTTTATTCTTCATGTTATTATAAGTATTTGTTAGATGGACCACCTTTTGGTCTTAACCTGAAATGGATTATAATGTTATTGGAACATTTTATATGATTTTCTGTCTCATTCTAGATAGAATGAGCCAGTAACGCTACATAAAAATAAGCTACAAAAATAGATTTATAGGGAAAAATGTTAACTAAAATTATTTTTAGTTTAAGAATAATAATAACTAAATAAACTTATAAAAATAATGAAAATTGTTATTTTAAAAATTGTCTAAATTATTGGTTGGCAACAGTTGGGTGGCCTGTACTGGTCCCTGACAACTTACCTGCCAGTCCTCAGAGACAAAGCGGTATGAGATGAGCCTAACATTGGTCACAGTAATAGATTAATGAAGAATGCATCTGCAGTTCAAATAAACTCTATTCAAGTCAATGCAAAATTAAATGAAAATGTGATGTTCCACATGCTGTATTAGGGCTGTTTACATTAAGTACTTAAGTAAGTGGCCATCCTGAAAAGGAGCCCTGGCAGGCATTAATATATATATTAGCACTGCAAGCATGAGCTATAATTCCCATCACTTTTAAATAACATACTCATTTAAAAAATAAAACAAATTCAGATATTTCACTACTATTCGCACAGTTAATATAAAGGCTGGCTATGGAAGATGGGGAAAGTGGGTGTTTATTGGGTTTTGGGGGACTCTGATTATTACATGTGTAATGTGTCCCAATAAGTCTAATGGTGGCCCTGGTTGTTTCACCCTGCTCAAAATGTTCTGGATCTCCATCTGGTCACCATTAGTATTGAAAGGTAGATACAAACTGCACAAAAACGAGTAGAATATTTAAGATAGCAAAATATAAATAGGTATACCTGGAAGGAATTGGAAGAATGTTACATGCAGATGAAATCTATATTCAGATTTATCAATATACTGCCAATATGACGAAAATGGGACTAAATGGAAAGCAAATACAAACCCTTCCCCTCAGGCTCCATAAAAGCAGCCCAAGATTGTTTGTAGAAATGCTTGTTTTCTTGTGGCATACTTAGCATTTAGTCTTGTTTTTTTGTTAAATAATTTACACTTTTCCCCTTAATGTTTCTGAGGTTGTTTTTCATGTAGAAATGTTTTAGTAATTACTATACAATTAGGAAATGTGAAAAAAAAATCGGAGCTACGGTATAAGGCAAAATATAAGCTTTTGTTTATAAAATTACTCCCTAAAAGTTTGCATATTAAATTATCAAATAAAAATAAAACAATTACTATATATTACAGGGCAGGCCTAGGTGGCTGATAATGCCCATTGGGACAACTTTTAATACACATAAAATTTTAAACAGGGTGATACTATGTGACACCCAAAATATAACCTAAAAAAAAAGACTTTAAGGAATCAGTGCACACTAGGCTGTCTGTTATATCATATTTCATGAAAATAGTTAAATAACACTATAGGTTGCAAGCCTATAAAATTCCTAGTTTCAGGTTATTGTCCTATTTACACTGCACTAAACATGGCCAGCTAATTATCACAGGTAGACAAGCCAGAAAAAAATAGTCATTATATATATTGTAGAGAATATTTATCTGTTCTCTAAACAGTTGTGTTTTGATTCTCAATTCTTTAAATGACAAAAAAACTGGTTTAGTCTGCAAAAATCCCTAAGTTTACATTCTTTGGTAAATTCTTATTTCCTATTTTTGGTCTCATGTAGAACAAATCACATTCTTCAGATACATCTGGGCTGATGTGGAATGTGGTATTGCTCAAATACAGAAAATTAATCTGAAGTTCTTGCTAATATATTTTTATGCAGCTAATATCTTTTTGACACATACTTTAATTCATAAATCTACAGGAATGGTGCATTGGTTGTTTATACTTTCAGTATTTTGTTAAAGAGAAACAAAATGCTTTATTATTAAGAAGCCCATACCAACTAATTATTTAAATAACAATGAATACACTACGGTAATCAACCTCTTAGATTGTAGGCTATTACAAGAGGAGGACCCTAATCAACTACTTTACCAGCAAACATGTCTTATCCTAGTTATGTATTAAATATATACAGTATCTCAAAAAAGTGAGTACACCCCTCACATTTTTTGTAAATATTTTATTATATCTTTTCACGTGCCAACACTGAAGAAATTACACTCTGCTACAATGTAAAGTAGTAAGTGTACAGCCTGTATAACAGTGTAAATTTGCTGTCCTCTCAAAACAACTCAACACACAGCCATTAATGGCTAAACTGTTGGCAACAAAAGTGAGTACACCCCTAAGTGGAAATGGCCAAATTGGGCCCAAAGTGTCAATATATTGGGTGGCCACTATTATTTTCCGTACCCCTCATGGCCATAGAGTTCACCAGAGCTTCACAGGTTGCCACCATAATGACATCATGGAGCGGGTGGATGTTAGAGACCTTGCGCTCCCTCACCTTCAGTTTAAGGATGCCCCACAGATGCTCAATAGGGTTTAGATCTGGAAACATGCTTGGCCAGTCCATCACCTTTACCTTTAGTTTCTTTAGCAGGACAGTGGTCGTCTTGGAGGTGTGATTGGGGTCGTTATCATGTTGGAATACTGCCCTGCGGCCCAGACTCTGAAGGGACGGGATTATGCTCTGCTTCAGTATGTCACAGTACATGTTGGCATTCATGGTTCCCTCAATGAATTGTAGCTCTTCAATGCCGGCAGCACTTATGCAGGCCCAGACCATGACACTCCCACCTCCATGCTAGACTGTAGGCAAGACACACTTGTCTTTGTACACCTCACCTGGTTGCCACCACACACGCTTCACA
The DNA here is from genome assembly GCA_027410445.1 of Discoglossus pictus. Taxonomy (NCBI): domain Eukaryota; kingdom Metazoa; phylum Chordata; class Amphibia; order Anura; family Alytidae; genus Discoglossus; species Discoglossus pictus. Next base: position 41,071,184 of record CM050173.1, read on the forward strand.
CAATTTGAACCAAATAAGTCTCATCGGACCACAGAACATGGTTTTAGTAATCCATGTCCTTAGTTTGCTTGTCTTCAGCAAACTGTTTGTGGGCTTTCTTGTGCATCTTTAAAAGAGACTTCCTTCTGGGACGACCAGAGCCATGCAGACCAATTTGATGCAGTGTGCGGCGTATGGTCTGAGCACTGAGAGGCCCTTTCAACCCCCTTCAACCTCTGCAGCAATGCTGGCAGCACTCCTACGTCTATTTCCCAAAGAAAATCTCTTGATATGATGCTAAGCATGTGCATTCAACTTCTTTGGCTGACCATGGCGAGGCCTGTTCTGAGTGGAACCTGTCCTGTGAAACCGCTGTATGGTCTTGCCCACCATGCTGAAGCTCAGTTTCAGGGTCTTGGCAATCTTCTTATAGCCTAGGCCATCTTTATGTAGAGCAACAATTCTTCTTTTCAGATCCTCAGAGAGTTCTTTGCCATGATGTGAAGTGTTGAACTTCCAGTGACCAGTATGAGAGAGAGTGAGAGCGATAACACCAAATTTAATAAAATATTTCCAAAAATGCGAGGAGTGTACTCACTTTTGTGAGATACTGTATATATATATATATATATATATATATATATATATATATATATATATATATATATATATAGTGCCTTGCAAAAGTATTCATACCCCTTGACTTTTTACATATTTTGTTACATTACAGCCTTAAGTTCAATGTTTTGTTAATCTGAATTTCATGTGATGGATCAAAACACATTAGTCTTAGTTGGTGAAGTGAAATGAGAAAAATATATACATAAAACTATTTTTTTTAAATAGAAAACAGAAAATTGGCATGTGTGTATGCATTCACCCCCTTTGTTATGAAGCCCATAAAAAGCTCTGATGCAACCAATTACCTTCAGAAGTCACATAATTAGTGAAATGATGTCCACCTGGGTGCAATTTAAGTGTCACATGATCTGTCATTACATATACACACCTTTTTTGAAAGGCCCCAGAGGCTGCAAAACCTAACCAAGAGGCACCACTAACCAAACACTGCCATGAAGACCAAGGAACTCTTCAAACAAGTAAGGGACAATGTTGTTGAGAAGTAAAAATCAGGGTTAGGTTATAAAAAAATATCCTAATCTCTGATGATCCCCAGGAGCACCATCAAATCTATCATAACCAAATGGAAAGACCATGGCACAACAGCAAACCTGCCAAGAGCCGGCCGCCCACCAAAACTCCCGGACCGGGCAAGGGGGGCATTAATTAGAGAGGCAGCACAGAGACCTAAGGTAACCCTGGAGGAGCTGCAGAGTTCCACAGCAGAGACTGGAGTATCTGTACATACGACGACAGTACGCTCCATTGGGCTTTATGGCAAAGTAGCCAGAAGAAAGCCATTACTTTCAGCAAAAAACAAAATGGCACGTTTTGAGTTTGCAAAAAGGCATGTGGGAGACTCCCAAAATGTATGGAGGAAGGTGCTCTGGTCTGATGAGACTAAAATTGAACTTTTCGGCCATCAAAGAAAATGCTATGTCTGGCGCAAACCCAACACATCACATAAGCCAAAGACCACCATCCCCACAGTGAAACATGGTGGTGGCAGCATCATGCTGTGGGATGTTTTTCAGAAGCTTTTTCAGGACTGGGAAACTGGTCAGAGTTGAGGGAAAGATGGATAGTGCTAAATACAGGGATATTCTTGACCAAACCTGTACTATCTGTGCGTGATTTGAGGCTAGGATGGAGGTTCACCTTCCAGCAGGACAATGACCCCAAACACACTTCTAAAGCAACACTTGAGTGGTTTAAGGGGAAACATGTAAATGTGTTGGAATGGCCTAGTCAAAGCCCAGACATCAATCCAATAGAAAATCTGTGGTCAGACTTAAAGATTGCTGTTCACAAGCGCAACATCTTCAAAGTTGCAGGCATGTTCTGTAAATTAAATGATGCAAATCCTCAAATAATCCATGTTAATTCCAGGTTGTGAGGCAACAAAACACAAAAAATGCCAAGGGGGGTGAATACTTTTGCAAGGCACTGTATGTATATATATATAAATATATATACTCTGATTATTCAACTATATATATATAAATTTTGAGTTAAATGGTTAAATGCATAGTTAAACAAAAAGAAATCCAGAAAAATCATGATGGTTACAATTGTTGATATATCTCTGTTCCCTCCTCCTGTACCCCACTCTCAACTGAGATATAAATAAGCACACCCTCATGATCCAGTTCTCACGGGGTGATGTAACAAAGGCAAATGGGTTTCTCTATTCATAAACAGAGTCTTCAAAATTATTTTTTTCTAAAAAATGTTTTTATGTCCATTGTAAACGGAGCTGCTGTTGTTACATAAGCAATGCCAACATTAGAGGTGCTCAGGTAGAGAACAAACTATCCATAATAGGTAGTTTTAAGGAGATGATCATCCACTCTGAAAGCATCCTCTTTTAGCTCACTTGTGCCCTTCAAAGAGAGAAATATCCTGTAGTATATAAGTCTGTTCCCACTCAAAAAGTGTGATCCAGCCCGAAATAACAGGCAATTCTACCCTGAACAGGAGTAACAGCAACCATCGACGTACGTTTCGGCCTTAATTGGACATTGTCAGTTGGGTATAGCTGATAACTTCCTAAGACACAGTGAGCAAGGGGTCCACGTCTGGAGTCCCCTATCACCCTTAGGGGAAAAAAACCAAGGTTAATTTGCATAACCAATGCCAACAATAGAAATTCATAGGCAGAGAACGAACTATCCTTAATAATATTGTTGGTATTGCTGTTGTTACATACCTCACAAACAAGTGTTTGTTTTTTTTACTTTTTTTGTTTGCTACATACCTCACAAACAAGTGCCCTTTTTCTTGAGCTACAATGGTCTGTTAACTGTACCCCTAGCACAATGCAATGTCTTATGGCTCTACAAATTATTCAATATTAAACTTACATGTCAAAATTCAAATTTCACTGCTGATGGTTACCACCCACTGTAAGGTCTACGGTGGAAGGTGGCTTTGTCTAGCATATAACTGTTACATTTTCAGACACAAAAGTGTACCAACACAATGATCTCCATTGGTAGAGATGTGTTCTGTTAGAGGCAGAAAGCTATCAATGATTGTTTATACTCTTATTATATCTTATTGTTTTTAAAATATTTTGAATTTGTCTTTTGGTCAACCCCTCCCCCTCCTCTTAATGGTCTTATCAATGTATAGACAAACACTAAGCTGGAGGCTGACAGCCTGTTCTTTTGAAAATAATTGAATAGCTATTATAAATGATTAAAGAGGATTTTTATTAATAATCAATGTATAAGGAAAAATAGCTCCTATTGCTAGGGCATTACAGTGATCAGTTGTTACTAGTGATGGGAAACTCAGGTTGAACAATCACCTTGGACATTTTTGAACATCTCTGATGGTGCTCATGCTGCTATAACCACTAAGCAGGTGATCCATAAAGTAGGTGCCTTCTATGTTCAGATAAGAAAACACACACCCAATGAAGTGTAACTATGGAAGTGAGATAGTTATAGCCAGTGAGAGAGGAAGTTATGTCTAATCTATTTACAATCTAAGTGCTACTCAAATGTCCACTCTAGAAAATGTGTCACAGTATTAAGTAAAATAAACAATAACGTATACGTTTGGGTTAAACTAGTAACCGGACATTAAAGATGTAAAGACCTGTGGCAATAGAAAGTTGTATAATACAATCTGTGACAAACCAGAGGTGAAGGGTCACGTGCATTCTCCTTCTAGGTCTTGAATTTTGTGTCCAATCTTGCATCGGCCAGCAGAACACCTCCTAGGAGAACCCAGGACATCACAGGTTGCAAGCTCAGCCCTAAGGTTACTGACTTATTAAAAACAATAAACTTTTTTTCATCCCTTTGGTTAGGATTAGAACATACAAGAAATATAATTAAACACCCCATTGCTTAGAATGTTAGACTCAGACTGTTTTATTCTTTTCACACAATTATTTAACAAAACCCAAAAGAAATCCGCCAGTATAGGCCAGCCCTCTTCGGCAACCAAGCCTTGTTTGACCTTCCCCCATGGTCTCCAGATATCTCAGAAGTGGTCTGGAAATTTCCCTTGTTGATTCCACATTTCTTATCAACAATCTTTATCTGTGTTCCTTGTCTGTTCATCCACTCTTGACAACCCTGGAGGGAGCAATAAACTACATCTATCCTACATGCCAATCTGGGGGTGGTGAATGGACTTTCTAATATCATAACACTTAACATATCATATAAAACATTGTTGACACACAGATTAAATATTTTCCCCAATTCTATATTAGTACTAGAAGTTTCTGCTTAATGTATTAAACCATATCTTCCCCTTAGTGCCCTCTCTGGCCAAACAAACATTCTAGGAGGCCATATACACATTCAAATTCCTGCAGAGAATGTGTATCTCTGCTAGTTACAGGTAAAATTACACTACTACAGTGCACATAACACCATATAACAACCACAACATTAATTATTGTGGCCCACACTACACAGAAAAACAACACATCATAGTCCTTACAGCAAGTCTCATGTTCATTTTAATAGCTTTGGATATAGCAACCCAGTGGGCCAAAGTCCCAAATTGCAGGGTTGCTTTGAGTGCTATAAGTGAATAAAGTCCAAAATAACATACAATAAGCTCTCAGTTCTTTTAAATGCCAGAAAATACTGTAAATAATAATTTTGTCGCATATGCGTTGTTAACTATTGCTAATAATGACTACCTTATTTCTAAACAATATTATAATAATATTTCCTATGGCAAAACTCTTCTCTTTTCCAGAGGAATGCTCTAGCATAGCTTTGCCTGGTATTTTTTGTGGGAAGTATATGTTTGTGAAGCATATAAGAAACTAAAAACAAAAGCAGTTAAGTAAGCAATGAATATAAAAGCATTTTTAGAGAAAATATCTGAGTGGCAAAGTTAATCTACTGGGGTTTGCCCTTCTATTTAGTTCTATTGTTAAGACGCTATGTACAATGATTATCTTCTAACAGAACTGAATAGAGACCGTATCTAAATATTTGGTTCCACTAAAGTGTCAAATTGTTTTTGTAACAGAAGAAAGTCACATTGTTTATAAGAGCATACTATAAATGTCACATCAGTGGTCTTATCTTGCGCTGGGCGGAACGTGATGTCAATGAGGGCGGGCCTGAGACTAACTCATGCGGGAAGGGCTGTGACATTATCGAGGGGTTTTCACACTCACCAGGAGACACACATTAACCAGGAGACTCTCACACACACAGGCAGTCACACACATACACACACGAGGCACAGAGGAGGGACAGCGGCACAGAGGGGGGTCAGTAGCACAGAGGGGTGGGGGACAGAGACACAGAGGGGAATACGGAGGCACAGAGGGGCACAGGGGCACAGAAGAGGGACAGGGGCAATCATACCTTCATAGCAGCATGTATAAAAGCTAATTATGAAGTTATTTTGAATGAATAAGTATTCACCATTCCTAAACCCATCCACCTACCCCCTTGCACTATAAGAGGCTGATTTAACTAGTGGATGCCATAGATGTAATAATTTAGGTAGATATAATGTGTGGACCAAATGGTTCCTACATCTCATAATTAACACAGCAGCAGGATGTGACTGATTGCACTGCTTCTTTCTACATGCAGTACAAAGGAAGATGTTTGTTAATTCTAACTGCACTTTATCTAAACGTTGTACTAACATTTCTGGATTAAACATACCTTTTTTCAAAACAATACCATTTGGGAAATCTCATGTCAACAATGACTTTATGCAAGTTTTGAAGTATGTTATGGTCCATTAACCCCTTTTGTCGAGCAAAAACAACAAACAAACCCCCCACCCCCAGCAATATGCAACACAATTTTTTTTTTTTGCTCGTGAGTATTTGAGGGGCTGTTGCCAGTTCATATTTTTTATCCAAGACTGAACTTAACCTCCTCTGAAAATATCTCCTCTGTGGTTCATTCAAAAGAATTACTATACCTACATGGTTGATTAGGGACATTCCAGTTTGTGTAATTATTTTCATATAAATTATGCCCTTACCACAAATATTTCTCATATGAGATTTGGTAATATGTGAATAATGCTTCTATTTACTAATTGCTGCATTATATTTCTGCACAATGAACAAAAAATTAATTTGAAAACTTTGGATCTCAATAAGAGCATAATTAATCCTTCATTTAGCTAATTAGAAAAAATAAATCTTGATGTCTTTGCAGGATACTTTGAAGGGGTTATTTGATAGAAATTATATAATTTGCTTAAAAATATTGCTGATGATGGGAAGCCTAGATGTTTTAAATGGTAGAGACTGTGGTTCTAGACCTTTAAGAAATTGCTTCATAAAAGGCGTGGATAGAAATGATTAGTTGAGGAATTGAGGTGGAGAAGGATGAAACTGGTCACCTGTTAGTTAGGTTTTGATGGTATTTGGTTGGAGTTGGAGTATGAAATGGCAATGGACTGCAAATATCAGAAATATTAGAAAAGTGATGAGTGATGCAATGTTATGATTTGATAGGAAATTCTTGAGTAATCGCCATGCTCTATTGCATTTTTGTCTAGTGTTTGTGGCTAGACGTCTGGCACTGGAGCAGAAGCAGCTCTAGAATTGACTCAATGAAAGATTGGTTGGGGGTTGCTGGATAACAAATCCCAGGGAACTGAGGAGAGAAGAAGGGAGAGTGAGAAATTGTTTCCTGGATGTAGGAGAGTAGATAGAAGTTGTGATTGAGGGAATGGAGGACAAGCTCTTTGAGGAGGGACATAGTTATTGGATCAGATGATTTTAACCTCTGGGTGATATTGCATGTTACTTATTGATTGATTGCTCCATTGTAAAATACAGATAGGGCAGTGTCATGGCCCCCCTGACACAAGCCCCTTTGGACTCATATGATGTGCCCAGGATGATAAGGATTTTGTGGCAGGCTATTACTCTGGTTGAATAATGACCAGGGACTGGCTCAGTAGATGTTTTAGTTATTTAATATGTTGTTATGTAATGTTAATTATTGTATGTTATGCTGTATGTTCAGGTATAACCAGTTCATGAGGGGTTAACTGGCAGGTGGGATTCAGTTATGTAACCTGTCTGTTATGTAATCCTGTTCTGTGGTAAAATCTGTTCCGACTAAAGTGTGTGTATGCTCCTGACTGGAAAAGAGTGAGGTATCAGCTATCACTGTCTGACAGGATTAATATACATATGGAGTAAGACATCTAGAAGATATATGTATATGTATATATATATATATATATATATATATATATATATATATATATATATGTGTGTGTATGTGTGTGTCATAATCATTAGTGAAGATAATAGCTGCCCTGGTCCTGTATAATCAGTGAAGTGAATGTTATGATATCTTGCAGATGAAACAATGTCAATGACTGTATTAGCAATCTATGCAAAACCCAGAAAACTCACAGACTGTTACAGAATGTTATCAGTTCACATTTAAATATACATCTATTGAACCTATTATTTATTAAAAGAGCAATAAGAGCAGTTTAAGCATCACTTGTTTGATGCCTAGGCGGGCCCCCCACTGAACTTTGTGGACTATGGACTAATGTGAGGGTGGAGGGTTTCTGTTATATACAACTCCAGCCCGTGATTGCTAAATATTGTAATGGACATGGAACTTGTTAAGGAATATGATATGATATTGCTGCGTAATGTAAGGTAGACCTCAATAAGTAATGTTGGGGTCACCAAGAGAGTATGTGTGTATTACACAGAACAGTGTGGGTATTTGGCCTTAACAACAGGAGTTATGATTTATTAATGTTAAGAGGGTACTCATGAATGTCAATTTTTTTCTCAGGGAGTGTTACAAAAAGTATTACTGGGGGCTCTGAGATAAAGGGGATTCAGTTCGGTTACCGTTTTTTGAGGGACAGTAATTATCCAGAAGGGGTGGTGGGTACATCTAGACACTTTCAGCCCTGTTAAACTCCCCCAACGTGAAAACCCATTGCCCGACTACTCGCAAACGATCTGCGGGTTACAGGCAGAAAAACCCTACGGTTGCTGCAAAGCCTTTGATCAATCAAGCCCGCAAATGTTACACTCGCAAATCACTCTTAAATTGCTATGAATCCACTGGCGTTCAAATCCGTAACCCGCAATTGGAGCAAATATGCCTACGGGTACTAGAGAGGACCCGCAAGGGGGTTAAAGTCCTATCCGTAGCACTGTAAATGCAAATATCAACACACTACTGTATTTAAAAATAAAGGGAAAGTGATGTCAGTTATTAAAATTAATAGTACAACATTCTTAAGCTTGCAAATCTGCAGTATAAAATACTTTTTTTTCTGTTCAATTTCCGTGTTATAGCGATCCCGGCAATCAATGTGTTAATACATATAATGGAACTCGCATGGACTAGAATATCATATTTACAGATTTTTTAATATTGCATTATTTCTAGAATGCGTGTCCCATCGCAACTCGTAATTCAAACCCATAAGGGACTGAAATCCAACCTCCATTTTTCAGTGATGTAATCATGACAATCACTTTTACCATTGGCTCCATCTAAACCTATAACTATAGGTTTGACTAATTGATCATGTGCAACGTGCGCAAGAATGGTTTACAGGTTTGGGTGTCAACCACGTCTGTTGCGGGCTTGGCTAATTTAATATTTCAGTAACTCTGCTGAATTTCAAGCCTGCAGGCCCAGTGCCAGTACAGGCTTGGAATTTAATATGGTCCTTTTTTCCATAAGCAAGTTTTTATAGTGCTGGCCTCCCTGTGGGGTAGCCTTCCTGACCACTCCTAGCACTAAGGCGTGAAGTGCTTATTTTCCTGGGCAAACAGACATCAAAAAGCCTTGCCAGTCACTAAAGCAATGTAATGTGTGAATTCTCCTACCCGTGATAAAAGATCTCTTTAAGCTGTTAAGCCAAGGAGGCACCAACACCACAGGGGGCATTGAGAAGGGCTGACAGCAGATGATTGACAGATGGGTCACTTAGCTAGGGGTAGATTGGCTAAGAGAGCTGTTGCTATGGGGTGTGACTTGTGACGTGGAGTGACTTTACAGTATGAATATGATGTGAGAAAATAAAAAGGGGTCAGTCAGCGAACATACACAATTTGAAGTGTGTGAATTATTCTGATGGAATATAATATTTCTAACCTGAAGGGAAGATTATTATGTAAGGACTCTGCCTGCAACTCTGCTCCTATCCACTGCGGGTAGTATTGCATTCCTGTATTCCTGTAAACCTGAAGACTGGGTATTAATGGTGACTACCCTGGCTGAGCCCAGAGGCTAAATGACCCAAAAGAATTGACAAACCAGAGGGATTCCTGTAAGCCAAAGGCAGGAGCCTCAACCATGGTTCATCACAACTTGTACAGAGGAAGTATCCTGTATGCTTATCCTGTGTGTTCATGTTTTTAAATTGTGTATCAATGCATAGGGATTTTAGAGACATCTGCTGCCTTGGTGAAGGGATCAAAAGAACCTGAAAGATCTGCTAGGAAGGTTTGGCCTAACAGCCTTATCAAGCCCGACTGCAGAAAGAAGATCCCCAGAGGCAGCCTTGAGGAATCATTTTCATTGCATAGTTGAGATGACCTAGGAGTATTTGGAGGTACTTGCTTTGGTGATGCTGATGTTGTTGATATACTGTTGTTGATATACTTGCAGAATAAGTTTTCCATTTTATTATCTGGTAGCCAGGATTCCTTTCTTTTTGTATCCAGTATTATCCCTATGATCTCTAGGGTATGAGACATTTTATCTTGTCCCACGCATAAGGTATTCTGAGTTCATTGAAGAAATCAGTAGTTTCCTTTAAACTTGTAAGTGAAGGAATTGTGTATAACCTGACTGCCCTGTTGTTCTCTTCTTTCTCCTTTTACTCTATGCAATGTTATATTAACTTGTCTACAATAATAAAAAGAATTGATAAAAAAAAAGAAAGAAACTTGTTAGTGAAGTATTTGGAGCATCAATGAATTAAAAGTTACATTTGGACACTTCTGCATGTTGGGTAAAGTCCAACACATCACTTTGGCAAATAGATTGAACAATTTCGGGCTACTCTTCGATCCAAGGCAAGCTTGTTATAAATAATATACCATTTCAGGCCCTGAACATGTACCAAAGGTTGGAAGAAGTGGGGAGTTTAAATGCGTCCTTTATGTCTGATTTTGAGAGCCATCATCGGGTTCCAAACCTAATTATGGTAGTAATAGCATCATCAACTTTCATGTATTGTTGTGAGTACTCTTCAGACAGTATAAGAGAGTTGATACTGGGAATTACATGGTTGCATGGGGCTGGTAATTTTATAACTAGATGCTTTTTGAGAGAATATTTTCTTACTTTATTCTAGCTATTTTACCGGGGATTATCCACCAAACCAGGAAAGGTGGTGCTCAAAAAGGTCCTAACAGGTAGCCTTTCTCAATTTTGGTTGAGAGAAGTTTTTACACTACCTCAGGCTCCTTCATATCAGTGAGTAGGTTCTTGCTAGTGAAGGAAACATGAGGCATCCCGGTGTGGAGCCCTTACTTATACCCTGTGGTAACAAACATGATCAGTGGATGGGATAAGTGATTGGCTAAACACTCAACAGTCCTGGCAGATTGATGGTTTCTTATCATTTGGGGTGCATAATTGTGGAGCATATTTTTTTGGCGTGTGCCTTATGGCACACAGCGGGGAAATGCAGGAGGCAGCAGAAGCTGAAATTACACCCTTAGTTTTGAAATTATTGCAGATGGCTCAAGATAATGCGCCTGTCTTCCAAGGCAATGCTTGCTCAATCAAGCAAGTGGAGAAGCATCCAGGAGAGGTAGCAGAGGGTACTGTACGCAAAGGGTTAGTCTATAGAACAGAACTAGTTATGATGGATGTGGTCACTTCTTGTGAACAGTCCTCACAGTTACACAAAGTTATTGAATAAATGACAACTTAAAACAGTACAAAGGATATTTTTAGCAAAGCAACAGTTTACATTTCCCATTAAATGTTATTGTATTGAAATAACTTGTTTCAAAGGAAATAAGTGCCAGGTCACATTAAATGTAACCACTGTCACAAACCCCATGACCAGCTGTTCCAGCCTGATAACCATTTCAGGAAAGCATACAAAGCAATAACAGTGAGATAAAAGAACAAGTTCAGTTGAGTTGGAAAAAATAGTTTAAAAAAAGGCAGCAACTCCAAATATCTATTTTTGTATGAAACAAAATACCACAAATTGTATTCTGCACAAAAGGGGCAATTAGTCATTTATAAGCAGTGGAGATTACTGTAGCACTACTAATACTTAAAGGATCACTGTAGTGACCATAAATTACAGTTTGATATCTTCTTAGCAGTAACATCAGTAATTGCAAAAAAGAAAATAAGGTAGCTTTTTAACTTACAATAGAACCTTACTGTTTCAGATGTAAACAGAATTGTTTAAAATGATCTACCCATGACACTGTCTTGAAAGGGGTGTTAATTTGCCTCCTGCCCAGAGGACCTCTCCTACCACTGTACCAGTGGCAGAGCTAGTGAATGGGGGGGTCCTTGTGCAAAAAAGGATTTTGTGCTGGCCTCCCTACCACCCCCACCCCCCCTCCGGTGCCAAGTCATTTTATATAATATAACAAACACATACCTGCAGGGAAAATTTTAATAATCTAAGGGAAGCAATACAGTCTATAGACTAGGACAAAGAACTGTCAGGTAAAAATACTGAACATAAATGGAGAGGCATCCTAACATGGCCACAAGGAAATAAACAAGGCTTGCAAAAGAGCTATTAGAAAGGCCAAAACAAAAAAAAGAAAAGTTAGTTTAAAGGAGAGTAAGACTAAACCTATTTTTTTTAAATATAATAATGGGAAGAAGGCCAAAAAGGAAGCTATATGAACATTACAATGTGAGATAGGCTGATTGATAAATCGTGACCAAGAAAAGGCAGATGAGGTGAACACAGCAACAACATGGGGCTACACTACCTTCACCAAATAATTGGTTAACACAGGAAAAAATCCAAAATATGTTGGAAAAAATAAATATTAATAAAGCCCCAGGTCCTGATGAAATACACCCAAGGGTACTTAGGGAACTGGGTTCTGTAATAACTAAACCATTATATCTAATTTTTCAAGACTCACTCACTACAGAGTCGCTGTCAGGTGACTGGAAAAAAAGCAGATGTCATACCTATATTTAAGAAGAGAACAAGAGCAAATATCAGGAACTAGAAACCTGTTAGCCTCACTGGATTTTAGATTGGTTAATATGGGATAGAATACAAGAATATGTCTCTCTATAAGCAGATTATAAAAAAAGAGTCAAAACAGATTTTTGAGGATGGTTCATGTCAAACAAATTTAAACAGTTTCTATGAGAAGGTAAGTAAGAATGTGGATCAAGGCAATGTAGTCTTTTAGATTTTGCATATGCTTTAAATACGGTGACCCATAGAAGACTATTGTGCAAACTAATGGATAAGGAATTACAGTAAATATCTGTTCATGCATTGAGAGCTGGCTAAAAGAGATGAAGGGTTGTTGTAAATGGAACATACTCAGATTGGACTAATGTCTACCTACTTAACAGTTCTCTATGCCAAGCAGCATCTACAAAAGCAAGTAAAACAGTATCACGTAAGAAGAGTATAGAAGTATGTGAAGCAAATATAATTCTACCACTATACAAATCTCTAGTACGCCATCATTTGGAATATGGAGTACAATTTTGGGCACCACTTCATAAAAAGGACATTTTAGACCTGGAAAAAGTACAGAGAAAAGCAATACAACTAAAAAGGGGAATGGAGGGGCTAAGACTAACCAAATGAAACTTATTTTCTCTAGAAAAAAAGGTGTCTAAAAGGGGATATGGTTACACTATATAAATACATCCAGGGTCAATATAAAGCTTTGTCAAATTACTCTATAAAGCTTTGTCAAATGACAAAGTTCTTTACCAAAGATAACTTTAAAAAAGGGTTGGATAATTGTTTGAATAAAAAGGGCTGTCCTTGATAACTAGAGAAGGACTATTGATCCAGGGAGGAATCAGACAAATTGTTTTTGTCCCTTATGAGGCAATTGGCAATGTTTCAATGGGGTTTCTTTTTTCAACCTCAATTACTATGTATCTGTATAACTATGTAACTTAATCAAAATGGCAGACTGCATCATCAAACTTAAGTTAACTATGCATATGCTGCAGTGTAGCAGAAATTAACTGTCAGATTCTGCTGTCACTACGTAGTTAATTATAGAACTGGTAGGGGCATCATTACATCCTCACTCGTGCCCTGTTAGACCCTTCACATGTCCAGTCATCACAACAGGGAGGCAGTGAAGTACAGCATGTCTTCAGGTGATGTGGGAAAATATTGATACTGTGAGATTACAATCATTCAATACATAGATGAGTTTTATTTCTTTATTTAAATGATACTGAGATAGTTTCAAATTAAAATAAATATAAATGTATTTACAAAGTAAAATAATAACACATATTAGATAAGATTGAAGGTTAGTTTTTCTGTAGGTTTGTTGACTGTCTAATGTTAATCACATTTGTTCTGTCCATATTAGTAATCTAATCTTATGTAGCACCATATTTTTTTATATTATGTGTTTCTTCTTTTCATGACTGTTATCTTTATCGTCCATACTTCTAGTCTGCATGCTGCAATTGAGAATCTTCAGTTTCCTACTGGACAGCAGGGGCGGCCCGTCCATTGGGGCGTCAGGGCGTCAAATAGTTTCGTGACCCTGCAATAAAAAAACACAATAATTTATTAGTAATAACCCGAAAACAATTAAATATAATGTGTACATCATCATTCAAGTGTTATTACAGTAATAAATGAAGCAAACTATTCCCAGGGACACTATCACTTTAAGATAACCCCTTGCCCTTGTGTGTATATATTAACTAATGCTGTGTATCTATTGTAGCTAGGCTGCATCCCCTGTGAGATCATATTACACTAGTACACTAACCTTTAGACTCTTCAATGAGGCCTGGCCTGGCCCCCTGACCGTTAATGCATTCAGCCCACCAGCACAATGACGATATGCATGGGCGGTCATAAATGTATCAATTTCATGACTGACAGTCTTCCATCATTGACCAATCAATGATGGAAGGCTGTACAGTTGTCAAGAGAACAATGTAAACCCACCCAGACCGTTAGCTCCGAGCGCCCGCCAGCTAATAGGGCCTCGAGTTTACTTTCTGATTGACATATACAGTCAATAAAACCACCAGTTGCCTGTCCCTTCTCACTTTCTGTTTCCTGACCCTGCTCACGCTGAGACTGAGAGAGACCTCCCTGGCTGAAACTACTCACATCTGCTCTGCCCAACCTAACAGTAAGTCTACCTGGCACCTGCCCTGCCCCTGGCCAAACCAAACCCCTTGTGCCCCTAATAAAATGTAGGGTCCCCCAGTTACCCCACTATGCCTGCCTGGCCTGCCACCTACCCAGCCACCCACCAACTTACCTACCACCGACGACCGACCTAGGCCTGCAATGCCTGGTACCACCCCCAGCTATCACCCCCATGTGGCCTGTGCCACCCCCGATCACCCCGATGTGGCCTGCCCTATGCTATGCCACCGCCCTATTACCCCGATCACGGTGATCGGGGTAATCGGGCGGTGAGCGGGGTGGCACAGGCCACATGGGGGTGATCGCCCATGACTAAGGCCTGTGCCACTGCCACCCCTGATCACCTCCATCATGTGGCCTGTGCCACCCCCGAGGCCCGATCATCACCACCCCGATGTGGCCTATGCTATGCCACCGCCCGATTACCCCGATCACCGGTTGATCGGGGTAATCGGGCAGTGAGCGGGGTTGCACAGGCCACATGGGGGTGGAGGATCACCCCCATGAGGCCTGTGCCACCCCTGATCATGGCCTCCATGTGGCCTACGCGGCCACTGACCGACCGATGGCCGCGCGACCCCACCCTAACCCAACTACCAACCCCCCCCCCCCCCCCTATTTTTATTCTATTTTTAGAAGTAGTGCCTGTCACTTTTAAAGATAAAATAAAAATAAGGTAAGGGAAAAACAATAATAAAAATACAGTAAACAGCACACATACTAAATAAACAATAATAAAAATAAAGTAAACAGCACATACATACTAAACAAACAATAATAAAAATAAAATAAACAACAGCACATACTTACCTGTCAAACTGACCCCTCCAGCGTTGGCCTTCTGCCCTCAGTGCCCTGGATAGTCATAATAATCCAATTTTGATTGAAGCCCATGTCATAAAATCCACTGTTGATTGAAACCCATGTCAAAATAATCCAATGTTGATTGAAGCCCATGTCAAAATAATCCAATCTTGATTGAAGCCGATGTCAAAAAATAATCCAATCTTGATTAAAGCCATTGTCCATCCATTCTGGCCCATTGCAAGAGGCCTCCACCAAAAAAAAAAAACGACTCTCTAAAAATAAAACAACAAACTAACAGAGCTCCTCCTACAAGGAGCTCCACCCACGAGTAATTGTTTTTTCCCCACGCTCTGCCTTATATACTAATTTTTGAAGGACTCTGATTGGCTGAAATTTTTGATTGACATCGATTTCAACCAATGAGAGTCTTTAAAAAAATAGCAAATCAGCAAAGCAGGTATGGAAGCCTGTAAGGGAAAAAAAGGTTAGTGTGAACTTGTGTGACCCTGTATGTATTATACATATTACAGGGCTATTTATGTGATATACATGTTACAGGATAATATCCTGTAACATGTATAGCAAATAAATAGCACTGTAATATGTATAAAAATACATGAACAATATAATCAAATAAGTAATAAAGTACATCAATTAATCAAATAATAAATATCAATTAATATATATTTTTTTATGTATATGTTTATGTATATTTATGTATATTTTTTATGTGGGTGTGATATATATATATATATATATATATATATATATTTATAAATATTGATATATATATATTGATATATATATATATATATATATTGATATATATATATTGATTGATTGATAGATATATTGATTGATTGATATATATATATATATATATATTGAGATATACATATATATATATATATATATTTATATATTGATTGATTTATATATTGATTATTGATATATATATATATATATTTATATATTGATTGATTTATATATTGATTATTGATTGATATATATATATATATATCACATATATAGTTGTGAGCGTACGAGTTGTTGCTAACGCTGCGGGCTCGCGCAGCGAGCCGAGGCCCTCGCGAAGCGAGGGCACTGCCCGAGGGTCTCAGTTGCTGCAAGGAGCGCCGAAGGCGAGGGCCTCAGTTTCTGGCATGGAGCGCCGTAGGCGCTCCATGCCAGCACCTGAGGACCTCGCAAAGCGAGGGCCGCAGTTGCTGGCATGGAGCGCCGAAGGCGCTCCTTGCCAGCAACTGCGACCCTCGCAAACTTCACGTCGCAACCCAAACAGTACGACACACACATTACGACACTCGCAAACAACATACGACACACGTTCACACACATTACGGACTCGCAACACTCGGACGCAACTCGCGAACATTACAAAATGTAAAACACAATACATACACACACCACATACATAAAAAACTTACCTACACCAAGAGGGAGCACCCAGCACCTCAAAAATACAACTTACACCTCGATTTTACTTCAAATAAAACAGTTTAGAGACTAAAAAAAAAAACGAAGCGAGAGAAAAAATGGCCGCCGAACAAAACGAAAACGAGGCTACAGCACTCTAAACTCGCAAAACACCACAAGAAACTCGCAAAACACCACAAAACACCTACGGATATTCCGATACAAACGTATAACACACATTACTCGCCATTTGACGCCAATGCGGAAGTACACGACAACGGTTTGGGCTCGCGCACGCACAGTGTTACACTGCACACATTCAGCACGCTTACACAGCAGATCCACACCACTAATGCTGCAGCAACATCAAAACACATTCACAGCTCTTCCACACAATGCTTTAAAATAGGTAAAGTATATTCATTTATTAATGTATTATATATTTCATTATTACACACTAAACAGCATTAGCTACCTTACAATTTCATTGCCGTCATTTTTTGACGGGCAATTCGCTAGTATTTATATATTGATTGATTTATATATTGATTATTGATTGATATATATATATATATATATTTATATATTGATTGATTTATATATTGATTATTGATATATATATATATATATATATATTGAGATATATATATATATATTTATATATTGATTGATTTATATATTGATTATTGATTGATATATATATTTTTTAAGGTAGGGTTTTTAAGGTGCGGTTGGGGCCTATATGGTCCCAATTTGTTATTTAGGGTTTTTAAGGTGCGGTTGGGGCCTATATGGTCCCAATTTGTTATTTATGGTTTTTAAGGTGCGGTTGGGGCCTATATGGTCCCACTTTGTTATTTATGGTTTTCAAGATGCGGTTGTGGCCTATATGGTCCCAATTTGTTATTTAGGGTTTTTAAGGTGCGGTTGGGGCCTATATGGTCCCACTTTGTTATTTATGGTTTTTAAGGTGCGGTTGGGGCCTATATGGTCCCAATTTGTTTTTTAGGGTTTTTAAGGCGCGGTTGGGGCCTATATGGTCCCAATTTGTTATTTAGGGTTTTTAAGGCGCGGTTGGGGCCTATATGGTCCCAATTTGTTATTTAGGGTTTTTAAGGTGCGGTTGGGGCCGATATTGTCCCAATTTGTTATTTAGGGTTTTTAAGGTGCGGTTGGGGCCTATATGGTCACACTTGGTCTTTTAAGGTTTTAAAAGTTACGGTTTGGGTCTTGAACTTTCTAATGTTTTTTTTGTTGTTTTCTATCACCCCCCAGGTGCAAACTATCTGTGGAAGCAGATTTGTTTGGACTTGTTGGTTGACTTACTGGACGTGAATACCCCGAGAAGGAGAGTCAACTGTTGGTGAGTATATGGTCACACCTGGACTTTTAAGGTTTTTAAGGTGCGGTTGGGGCCTATATGGTCACACTTGGTCTTTTAAGGTTTTAAAAGTTACGGTTTGGGTCTTGAACTTTCTAATGTTTTTTTTGTTGTTTTCTATCACCCCCCAGGTGCAAACTATCTGTGGAAGCAGATTTGTTTGGACTCGTTGTTTGACTTACTGGACGTGAATACCCCGAGAAGGAGAGTCAACTGTAGGTGAGTATCATTGCTTTTAATTTTCTGTCCATGCGTATAGGTGCAAATTTGATGTTGATGTAGTCTTGTCACATGAGGGTTTGCAATCTGTAATGTATACCAATGAATTCAACACACTGTTATTTTAAAGTAATTTTGTGACATAATATAAATTTAATATACCGTGATCTCTTTCTTCTATTGGTATCAGAAATGAATACTATTGGCTCTCTACTTGTGAAGCCTTTCGGCACCCTAACCTATGAGGAGAAGGTGGAAGTAAAACGGTTAGGACCTGACCAACCAGAGATAAATCTGCAGCAAATCGCAAGAGATAGAGGGAAGCAATATATCCATACTTTCAATACTGAATGGTACAAGAAGAACGACTGGCTTTGTGGAAGCATTTCTAGGAAGTCCTTATATTGTTTCCCATGCATCCTATTTGGTGGTGACGCTGCTTGGACCAAAACTGGAGTAACTGACGTCAAACATCTAGCTGATAAATTGGCGAAACACAAAAGTTCTAAAGCTCACTTGGATAACAGGATCAAGTTTGAGATGCTTGGACAGGCGAACATTGCTGTTCAACTGGACCAAGGATACCAAGTCAGTATTCAAAAACACAACGAAGAAGTGGCTAAGAACCGGTACATCCTTTCCAAGATAATTGATTGTGTTCACTTTTGTGGCGCTTTTGAACTGGCATTAAGAGGACACGACGAGAGTGAAACATCGCTAAATCCAGGAGTGTTTCGAGGCCTGGTGGATTTGGTTGGCAGTATCGAAAGTGCAATGGAACAGCATTTGAAGACTGCAACTGTGTTTAAGGGCACGTCCAAAACCATGCAGAATGAGCTACTGAACTGCATGCATGAAGTTATTAAGGAAGTGATTCACCAAGAGCTTAAGGAAGCCCAGTTTGTGGCAATCCAAGCGGATGAAACAACCAATATTTCCGCTAGGACACAGTGCGTTGTAGTCTATCGCTACATTGACAAGAAGCATCAAGTGGTGGAAAGATTTGATGGCTTCACGGAAATGAAATCAACGGATGCAGACTCGATTGCTGCTGTTGTGCTGGAAAGTCTGAATACTGTTCTCCCAGAGCCAGAAGACAAGAAGAAACTCATAGCTCAAAGCTACGATGGTGCCAGTGTGATGCGTGGAGATCAAGGAGGAGTTCAAAGAAAAATAAAAGACGTGTACCCGAACGCACACTACGTCCATTGCTATGCTCACCAACCGAACCTAATAATGGAGAAAGCAGTTTCAAGGATTGGAAGAGTTCGAGTTCTTTTTTCCAACATAGGCAGCATACCATCTTTTTTTTCACGCTCTCCAAAAAGGACTGGAGTTTTGGATGAGGTAGTTGGTAGAAGACTTCCAAGAGGTGCACCGACACGATGGAACTTCAACGTTAGGACCGTGAACATCATCTACGAGAACAGAAATGCGCTACTTGAGTGTTTCCAGACAATTGAAGCATGTCTAAACTTTGATCCAACATCTATACGTGAAGCCGCCGGTTTCATTGGAATGCTGGAAGACAGGGAGTTCCTTTACTTCCTTAAATTATTTCATTTAATAATGCCACATGTTGACATCCTCTATAGTCAGCTTCAGAAGCGAGACACGGATACTGTTTATTTCAAAAAAGTCACAGAAGACTTTGTCGCCAGCATCCAGAAAATCCGTAATTCTGTTGACGAGATAGAAGCAAGTTTGCCGAGCGATGTAACAGTCCGCAGACGGAGTGCGGAGATCTCAACCTTGAGACAACTTTCAAGAGAGGTATGTGACATAGTGGTGGTTCATGCAAAAGAACGTTTTTCATTTTCAAATCACCTAGTCAGTGACAAACTTGTTCAAAGTGACTTGTATAAAACCCATGACACTTGCTTTCCAACCCAAGCTCTGGAAGACACCCCGCAAGCATATCCAATACTGAAGAAGGAACAATTACGCACTGAGCTGTCACTTCTGTATGGGAAGACAGATTTTCATGCTTGTACAAGTGCTGTTGCTCTGCACAAACTTTTACATCGATTTAATCTGCAGAATGATTTCACAGAGACAGTGAAATTATTAAGAATCCTGATTACAACACTGATGACCACTGCAGAATCAGAAAGATGCTTCTCCACATTGAAGAGGATAAAAACCTTTTTAAGAAGCACCATGTCCCTGGAGCGGTTGAATGCATTGGCGATGCTCTCAATGGAAAAGCAACTGATTTTCCGAGATCCCAGACTTCAATGAAAAAACCATTAAGAAGTTTTGTTCTTTGAAAGATCACCGTGCAAAATTTAAATACAAGTGATTGAAGCAAAGAAGAATGCATACCCCCAGGGTGTGCAAAGATAAACTGCGTTAAGCAGCACCACCTCACTACCAAACATAACTAGTGGTAAGTAAAGTATGAACGGTGTGTGGGTGTGCATATGGAAGGAGCTATGAAAGGTGTGTGCATGGTCAGTAACAATTGTTGAAGCCTTGGCGTGGTTTGAAGGAATTGGAGGCACTTCCAAGGATAGCAATCACTTCTGTACGGGAAGCCAGAATTTCATGTCTGCACGAGTGCTGTTGCTCTGCACCAACTTTACTATCAATTTAATCTGCATAATGATTTCACAGAGGCAGTGAAGCTATAAGGAATCCTCCTTACAACACCGAAGACGACTGCAGAATCAGAAAGATGCTTCTCCACATTGAAGAGGATAAAAAGGTATTTAAGAAGCACCATGGCCCTGGAGCGGTTGAATGCATTGGTTTGAAGGAATTGGAGGCACCTTCAAGGGTAAGTAAAGTTCTCAGAAATGGCACCACCGAACTACCAAAAATAACTAGTGGTAAGTAAAGTATGAATGGTGTGTGGGTGTGCATATGGAAGGAGCTATGAAAGGTGTGTGAATGGTCAGTAACAATTGTTGAAGCCTTGGCGTGGCGTTACTGCTCATATGGTTATCCATATGCTAATTCAACGTGTTTGTTTGACATTGATAATTGTGTTGTCTTAACAGAAGTGAAATGTTGTTGTTTTCTTGATTCCCAAGATCCACTGGTTTGGGCCTATACAGTGCTGATTGGTCTTCTAAGGTCTGTTTGGGGCCCATGGTCACACTTGGTCTTCTAAGGTATGTTTGGGGCCTATACAGTGCTGATTGGTCTTCTAAGGCATGTTTGGGGCCTATGGTCACACTTGGTCTTCTAAGGTATGTTTGGGCCCTATATGGTCACACTTGGTCTTCTAAGGTATGTTTGGGGCCTATATGGTCACACTTGGTCTTCTAAGGTATGTTTGGGGCCTATGGTCACACTTGGTCTTCTAAGCTATGTTTGGGGCCTATACAGTGCTGATTGGTCTTCTAAGGTATGTTTGGGGCCTATGGTCACACTTGGTCTTCTAAGGTATGTTTGGGCCCTATATGGTCACACTTGGTCTTCTAAGGTATGTTTGGGGCCTATATGGTCACACTTGGTCTTCTAAGGTATGTTTGGGGCCTATGGTCACACTTGGTCTTCTAAGGTATGTTTGGGGCCTATACAGTGCTGATTGGTCTTCTAAGGTATGTTTGGGGCCTATGGTCACACTTGGTCTTCTAAGGTATGTTTGGGCCCTATATGGTCACACTTGGTCTTCTAAGGTATGTTTGGGGCCTATATGGTCACACTTGGTCTTCTAAGGTATGTTTGGGGCCTATGGTCACACTTGGTCTTCTAAGGTATGTTTGTGGCCTATACAGTGCTGATTGGTCTTCTAAGGTATGTTTGGGGCCTATGGTCACACTTGGTCTTCTAAGGTATGTTTGGGCCCTATATGGTCACACTTGGTCTTCTAAGGTATGTTTGGGGACTATATGGTCACACTTGGTCTTCTAAGGTATGTTTGGGGCCTATATGGTCATACTTGGTCTTCTAAGGTATGTTTGGTGCCTATGGTCACACTTGGTCTTCTTAGGTATGTTTGGGGCCTATACAGTGCTGATTGGTCTTCTAAGGTATGTTTGGGGCCTATGATCACACTTGGTCTTCTAAGGTATGTTTGGGCCCTATATGGTCACACTTGGTCTTCTAAGGTATGTTTGGGGTCTATATGGTCACACTTGGTCTTCTAAGGTATGTTTGGGGCCTATATGGTCACACTTGGTCTTCTAAGATATGTTTGGAGCCTATATGGTTCCACTTGGTCTTTTAATGTTTTTTAAGTATGGTTTTGTTCTTGAATGGTCTGATTGATTTGCTTGTTTTTTTTCAACCCCAGGTGCAAACCCTATGTGGCAGCAGATTTGTTTGTACTTGTTGGTCAACTTACTGAACGTGAATACCCTGAGAAGAAGAGCCAACTAATGGTAGGTGTCACTGCTTTAATTTTTCTGTTAATGCGTATAGGTGCAATTATGATATTGCTGTAGTCTTGTCACATGAGTTTTTTCAATCTATATTGTATACCAATGAATTTAACACATTGTTACTTTACTTCTTGACATTTCTGCATTGCTGATCATGTATTTCAATGGGCTTTACAAGTATAAGGTCATTGGGCGGGGCTTATAAAGGTCATTATGACATCAGGGGGAGGGGTTATAAAAATGGGTGTGGCTATGTTTCGCCCTGGCGCCCCTCCAACTTGAAAAGTCACCAGCTGCCACTGCTGGACAGTGGGCATCAACAACAGGCTGAAATGTTCAACCTACGATAGACTTTAATTAAAACTGTGAATATTTGTTTCTTAATCGTAATTAAAGAAAATAATCAATGCCCACCCCTAGCAAACACTTACCTGAAGCTTCTCTGTGATGTTTCACATTGATTCTCATCAATATCTTTAGTAAAATATAGGTGATGTTGCTGCTGTACGTCATCATGTGTTGTAAAATATGTCCCTTATATTATAGGAAAATACTGATCACAAGTGAAGACAAGAGATTATTACTGTATAATATGTGTATACATTTACCTAGGAGGTTTTAATGAATTAAATCTAATGAGGTTAGATCTTACCAAATAAAAATTTCAGACTATAAACCTGGAATTTTATTATATTGACCCGACTATGACAATGTAGTAGCTCCTAACTCTTATTGGGTCGGAAGGAAAATGGTGATTAATCCTAGATTAGCCTTAATTATCAGTATTAAAAATACATTTACATGCATCCAATGTTCGGATCACTGTCTTGATGAAACACTTAAATTGCTGAGATGATAGATTCCAGCCCTGTATCTAATTTAACATGTTTTATTGATGAATCTACCAAGTTGATTTGTAAAGTATAGAGCTTCCTCGCAACAAGATACTCTCTTGAAGAGTGTATGGTAGGCAACATCACATATATAGATTAGTGGGTAGTAGCATGCTTCTTACCAAACTGTTATTAATAGATGTGGATATAGTGTGCAATATGTTTTAAATAAAAAGTAGTCTACTTAGTCATGCAATGTGTTGCATGACTAATTTTATTCATACTACTCATGATGTATATTTACACATGCACACACACAAAAGAGGTAATACCTAAACATAAGTTATGTTGCAAACGATTGCTTAACTTGGTTATTAGCCAAATAAAATAGTGTGTGGTTAGTGTTCAGAGCACAAACCATTCACTTTATATTTACTTCACATAAATACATTTCATATTCAAAAGAATACATAATTGAACATTTGCTGTACTTGCTTTTAAGCCACAGAGATCTCTTGAACCATAGTCTTTCTAACATGCCAATCTGAATCATGATTTAGTCTCCATTACTTCTATGGGGGTGTTATTCTACAAACACAATATGATATACTAGTAACTTTACAGACATAAATGATGGTATCATGCTCTCTATGTGCCCTCTATCTGTGCCCTCTGTCTCTCTCTGTGTGCTCTCTGTGTCCTCTCACCATGCCCCCTCTCTCTCTCTCTGTGCCCTTTGTCTCTCTCTGTACCCTCTCTCTGTGTCCTTTCTGTGCACTCTCTGTGTGTTGTCTCTGTCCTTTCCCTCTCCCTGTGCCCTCTGTCTCTCTCTGTGCCCTCTCTCTCTCCATGTGCCCTCTCTCTGTGCCCTCTATCTCTGCCTGCTTTCTGTATCTGCCCTCTGTCTCTCTCTGTGCCCTCTCTCTCTGTGCCCTCTGTCTGTGTGTCCTCTGTCTCTACCCTCTCTCTTTCTCTCTGTGCCCTCCTGGTGCCCTCTCCCCCTCTCCCACTTTGCCCTCTTTGTGTCCTCTGTCTTTCTTTCTGCACTCTATCTCTGCACTCTCTTTCTCTCTGTGTCCTGTCTCTGTGCCCTCTGTTTCTGCCCTCTCTATGCTCTCTGTTTCTCTGTGTCACCATTCACTCTGTCCTCTCTATCTGTGCCCTCTCTCTTTGCCATGTATCTGTGCCCTTTGTCTGTCTATGTGCCCTCTGTGCCCTCTGTCTCTGCCCACTCTCTCTGTGCCTTGTCTCTGTGCCCTCTCTCTGTGCTCTCTGTCTTTCCCTGTGCACTCTCTGTGCCCTCTCTCTCTCTCTCTCTGCCCTCTCTGTGTCCTCTGTCTCTCTCTCTGCACTCTATCTCTGCCCTCTCTTTCTCTCTGTGTCCTGTCTCTGTGCCCTCGGTTTCTGCCCTCTCTATGCTCTCTGTTTCTCTGTGTCACCATTCACTCTGTCCTCTCCATCTGTGCCCTCTCTCTTTGCCATGTATCTGTGCCCTTTGTCTGTCTATGTGCCCTCTGTGCCCTTTGTCTCTGCCCTCTCTATCTGTGCCCTCTCTCTGTGCCCTCTGTCTCTCCCTGTGCACTCTCTGTGCCCTCTCTCTTTCTCTGCCCTCTCTGTGTCCTCTGTCTCTGCCCTCTCTGTGTTCTCTGTCTCTTCCCCCTCTCTCTCTGCCCTTTCTCTGTGCCCTCTGACTGTCTATGTGCCCTCTGTCTGTCTACATGCCCTGTTGCTGTGACCTCTGTCTGTCTCTGTGCCCTCTCTCTGTCTCCTTGTCCTCTATATCTGTCTGCGCTCTCTCTCCCTTTAACTGTGCTCTCTATGCGAACGTTCTGCCCGTCAAAGTGCATATGCTGTTTAAATCTTCTGGCTAGATGACTTTATAAGACAATAAATAATGTGATTCATATATTCTGTTTACAATTCTTTTTGACATAAACATTATCCCATTTCCTGTTATTAGATTTGTGTGCCATTTTGAACATCACTTGTGTTTACTTTCATCACCCATGGACATAATGCTCTAAGTCTTCTTGAAAGATGTGTCAGTCTTTGTCTTGGTTGATGTACAATGAGACATTCTGGATTGGCTTCCTTTGTTGTAGGCATGGGGTATGTCATCCCAGGGAAACCTCTGTCCCGTGTGACCACTTTTTGTTTGGGAACCACCAGCATTACAATAATCAAACTCATCTTGAAAAAAATATAATCAACGGCTCTTACTATAGCTTCTTAGAGTTGGTACTGTACTAGAAATGTAAATCTGTGTGTATATGGTATGTTATGTTGTAGTGTTTTTTGTAATTAGTGTCTTGTTGTGCATTACACTATGGGGATTCAGTGCTAGAAATTTTTAAGATGTATACTTTTTTATTCTCCTGAGGTAATTTTTCTTTATAATTCATAGGATGTTTATGATGACTTTAATATATACAACGTTTTTAAGACAGAAACTGTGTCAACCTATACTTATTTGTTATCAGATTTCTCAGAAATTATGCTTCTCTGTTTTTCTTAAACAGCATGTTTTACATCTTTGCTTTAACATTTGAAATTATGTTTGGTAAATTTAAAGAACATAGTTTTGTAAACATATCTGTTCTAGATCTAATGTATCAGGTATTTTTTTAATTCTCTAGTATTTTATCACTTTAGTAAATCCATGCCTTTATATGATTATTTCCTAATTTTTAGAATAGCTTGTGCTTGGAAAATATATAGTGTGTGCATTTCTGTTTAGTCACAACATTTTGAAAAACCCGTTTTAGATTGCTGGTCCTTATGGAGCCCATGGCACATAAGATTAACCCCATTACAATGAGGATGATTATATAAATAATACTAGAGAATAAAAAAATTACTTAGCTATAAATCTGGATAATAATCTTGATTTCATAGTGGGATATCCTTTATTTAAGTGTAAATTTCATAGTTGGATACATTTTTCGTAAATATAAGGAGAAAATATAAACCAATCATTAAGGCCATACGATTTCTTTGTTTTTAATATAGAAAATACTAACATCTTAGACGAATCAAGTTTAAAAATTTGAAAATATCTTGAGAGCCTCTTGGAGGGAAATGAGGACACACAGCTAAAAGGTCCATTTACAAACTGGAAATTAAAAAGCAAATTTACTCCAGCATTATCCATTAGTCCAAACATTGAACAGTTTGTACAAAATATGAGAGAGATTTGGAAAAACTATCAAAAAATAAACCTAACACTTTCAACCTGACTAAAGAACAGAAAGCAGCCCTGACGGAACTTCAAAATAATGAAGAGATGATCATCAGGAATGCAGATAAAGGAGGAAATTTAGTGGTCTTAAATAAAGATGACTATATTAAGGAAAATAATGGACTCCTAAGTGATAACAAATGTTATAAGAAACTAACTTATGACCCTACAGAGAAGTTCAAGGATGAACTACAGGAACTGCTAACACCAGGGTTAGAAGATAAAGTTATCAGTAAATAGGAATTTGAATTCCTAAATATCAAATCTCCTAAAATTGCAACACACTACATTATTCCAAAAATCCACAAAAATCCCACCAAACCACTGGGTAGACCAATAGTGTCTGGTATTAATAATTCAACAGAAAATACTTGAATACTGTTTTAAGAGATTTTGTATTTAGTTTATCATCGCACATAAAAGATACAAACGATGTATTATCTAAACTGAATGATATACAAGTGACAAAAGACACCATATTGGTTTCATTCAACATGGAATCACTTTACACGAATATTCAACATGAAAGCGGCCTATATGCAGTAAAGTATGTTCTACAAAAGAAAGGGTCTCACCGTCAAAACCACAAAACATTCTTGTTGAAATTATTGGAATTTGTGTTAACTAATAATCATTTTGTATTCCTAGAAAAATTATATTTACAAATTTGCGGAACAGCAATGGGCACAGCCTGTGCCCCTACATGCGCAAATTTGTATTTAGACTGGCGGGAGAAGCAAGTGGTGTTCAATGAAACAATGGATAAATATACAAAATATATAGATTTATTGATTCGCTTTATAGATGGCGTCCTGATTCTCTGGCATGGAACCACACAAAACCTACATTAAGAGTAAAAAGAAACGTCTCTAATGCTCCTGACTTTGAAAGTGAAGCAAAAGAACTTCAGACTTGCTTTATAGAAAGAGGGTAGAGCAAAAAAAGTATTTAAGAGAGCATACTATAGAGCTAAAAGAACAAAAATAGATACCTTTCTAGTAGAAAAGAAGAAAAAGAATGAAGACATAGTAAGGTGCATTGGTACTTATAACAACCATGGCATGAAATAAGGAAAATTTTCAACAAACATTGGAATATATTACTTGATTATAAGGATTTAAAATCGTTCCTAAAAGATCATACTACTACTATGAGATTTACAAATCTTAAAGACATACTCTCGGAGAGTCATATAGAAACAAGAAAGAAAAACACCTGGCTGCAAAGACCTAAGGGCTCTTTTAAATGCCAATCTTGTAAAGCCTATAATTTCATTAAACCAACAAAAAAATGTTTATCCTCAAATGGAAATCAATTATTTAAAATTCAACACTTTTTGCTGATGTGCAAGCTTGAGAGGGTGTTGCTATTAATCCTCATGTCCCCCATTATGATCCCTAGCATTTACAGAGTTTTTTTTATTTTTTTATTTTTTTATTGTTTTTAGAAACAGACAACCAAAATAAAATACATACAGTAAAACAATACTTACATCTAAATCATACACAATCACCCACCTATAAACGCCCCACCCACCCCTTGGCAATATTCTCATTATTTACAGAAGGAGGCAATACCCGAAACCTATTATATAATTAAAGTAACTTCGCTAAAGGCAACAAATACAACAACAACAAAAATATCTATTAACAGAAAGGCCCGGCAAACAGTTCTTCGTCCCATCTTGCCCATTTCTTAACCACTGATAATCTTAACTTGGACTCAAAACTTAAATATTCCATTTCATACTGTTTATTCCTTTCCATAGTACTACAAATCTCATTCCATTTAGGCAATTCCCCACTTCTCCATCTCCGTACAATCCACCATTTAATTGCCATGAGAACCTGCACCACTATCCCAATTGTTTCACTAGACCATGTCCTTGGAAAGATATGTAATAGAAAAGCTTCTGGGTTTAAGGTAACTTCCTTACATCCCATACCCACCAACTTGGTGACACACCTTTCCCAAAGCCCTTTGATCTTAACACATTTCCACCACATGTGGCTTTGGGTGCCTATTTCTGAGCACCCTCTCCAACACAGCTCACTATATTTGCTTGGATCTATTTTAGACAGAAGCTCTGGAACTATGTACCATTTTTGTGTAATTTTAAAGTGGATTTCTCTGTAAGTTGTACAAATCAAGTTATCTTTTGTTAGCTGATACGCTTTTCCCCAGTCCTCCAAATTTTTCTTAATTCTAAAATCAGTTTCCCAGCTTTCCATGGCTACAGATTTTCCAGAACTTCTGTACTCGTCTAAAATTTTTAAGCATTTCGACACTGAACTCTTATTACTTGTTCTTAAAGACAGGAATTTTTCGAGAGGTGTCAAATCCCTGACTGATTTTACATCAAAACCTTCTTTTGTTAATATCTTCTTAAGGGTCAGAAATTGCAGCCACATTGATATTGGGACCTCTTTCACTCTCCTCAGTTCCTCAAATTTAATAAAGCCCTCATTTCTGATTAAATCCTTAATTTTGTCAATACCCCATTTCCCCCACTCTACCTTATCTATTTCGGGGTGTATATCATAACTTACTTCCAGTGGTGTTAATGGAGATGGAAAAGGGAGCAACTTCTATTTTGAGTTCATTTTGAGCCAACTAGCCCAACATTGTTTCCCTATTCTGAACTCTATCTGAGTCTTAAAGTTGGACGATTTCTTATACCATAGAGCTTGCTGCAGAACTATTTTGGGGCTTAATGCTTCTTCTAACTGGACAAACTTGGGTCCTTCCACTCCTTCTGTCCATCTCAGAAAGTGGTACAATTTTATAGCCTCTGCATACTTCCAGAGGTTGATTGCCCCTAATCCACCTTCTATATACGTTTTATTTACTCGGTCTTTACTGACTCTAACCCTATTTCCTTTATATATAAAATGATCTACCACTTTCTGAAATTTAATAATACTTACTCTGGATATAAATAGAGGGATTGCTCTTAAAACATAAGTAAGTTTTGGTAAAATGAACATCTTAACACATACGATTCTGCCTGACCAGGTTAGGTTTAGCCTCTCCCATGACTTGAGTAGTTTGCACACTGAAACAAAAGTTATTTCCAAGTTATTCTTTAACATGGAAGCAACACACGGAGTCAACTCTATTCCCAAATGTTCTATTTTATTCTGCTCCCATCTAAATGGGAATTTCTCTCGTAACAAGGTTTTAGTTTCTAAGTTCACATTTAGCCAGATAACCTCTGATTTGGAAGAATTAATTTTATAATATGATAGGCAACCAAAGGTTTTTAATTCCTTCATGAGATACACCAATGATTCTAGTGGCTCTGATAAGACTACAACTGCATTGTCTGCGAATAGAGTGATCTTCCATTCTATAGCTCCACATATGATTCCTCTTATCCTATCATTCTTCCTTATCATTTGAGCCAGCACTTCTATACACAAATTGAAGATCATTGGGGATAGCGGGCATCCTTGTCTCGTCCCATTGCTAATCTCAAACGATTCCGACTGAAAGTCTGTACCTTTTATGAAGGCTGAAGGGTTAGAGTATAGCGCCATAATCGCACTTGACCCGAATTTGCCCAATCCAATTTCTTCTAAAGTACACTTGATAAACTCCCAGTTGAGCCTATCGAAGGCTTTTTCCGCATCTAACCCTACTGCCACCAACGGGATTTTATTATCTTTAGCATGTGCCAATATATCGATAAGCTTTCGCAGATTATCTGTCCCTTGTCGGCCTTTAACAAAACCTGTTTGATCTGACTCAATTAACTGGTCTAAAAGAGGATTTAATCTTTGTGCTAGTATCTTTGAATATATTTTGATATTGATGTTAAGTAAAGAGATGGGCCTGTAGTTAGCACAATTTGCCAGATCTTTTCCCTCCTTCGGTATCATAATTATTGCTGCTTCTAATGTCTCCTTAGGAGCCCATCCTACATCTTTAATTTTGTTAAATGCTTTTACCATATGAGCCCCCAATTCTGGTAAGAATTGTTTATAATACAGTATCGGGAACCCATCTGGTCCTGGGGATTTTTAGACATTTAAACCGGACACACAATTCTCGATTTCCTCCACTGAAATCTTCCCATTTAGTAGTTCCTTTTGCTCCTCGGAATTTTTTTTTAGATTCAACTTTTTAAGCAAATCCTGTATTTGCCCTTTATCAGCATTTACAGAGCTTTACAGTGCCATCTTGAATTTATTTTTGTATTTAAAGATTTCTGAGCTTACGGCCGATTGCAAGATA
Source organism: Discoglossus pictus (assembly GCA_027410445.1). Lineage (NCBI taxonomy): Eukaryota > Metazoa > Chordata > Amphibia > Anura > Alytidae > Discoglossus > Discoglossus pictus. Next base: position 41,102,099 of record CM050173.1, read on the forward strand.
TACGGCCGGCCGTAAAGGGATATCCTTGCGGCGCCGTATAATTGAATTGCAAGGTAACGGGAGCCCCGCAAGGAATAGCAGCTTTGCGGCCGATTTACGGCCGATAATAGAATGAGGCCCATAGTGTCCAGAGAGAATTTGACACACAAATAGCCCAGAGAGAGAGAGAGTTGTGCTGTAACGCTCATCCTCGGTGGATCTACATTCAGTATGCAAGTAATTGTATCAATTTTCCTGACTCGCAGCTTGCAGCATCAACCAATCAGAATGAAGCCGCTGTATAATGTGGTTAGGGACGTTCACTTGAACGCCCACAAGCCAATTAGGAGCTGCCAAGTGCTGAATGGCAGCTCCCACAGGCATACAGAAGGTATCTCTCTATCTCACTCCCTCCTCTTTATTCCCTCTCTTCCTTCATTCTATGTTTCTGCTTCATCCATGACCTTGGCTGGCATCCATCTGAAGATCTAAGGAGGGAGATATATAGGGATCAGGGAGAAGGATAGAGGGATTAGAGGAGAGATAGAGGGATTAGATAGAGTAATTAGAGAGCACCCACGGCCCCTGCTGCCTTACTTGCCGCACCCACGGCCCCTGCAGCCTCACCCACTGCTCCTGCAGCTCCACCCACTTCCCCTGCAGGCTGCACACCCACGGCCCTGCAGGCACACCGACGGCCCACCAAGGACGCACGTAGCCCGATTGCGGGCTTCTCCATCTGGGCCCACCAGAGGGCCTCTTCAGGAGGAGAGCGAGAAGAAGGGGAGAGATAGAAGAGGGGGAAAGATCGAAGAGGGGGAGAGAGAAAAGAGGGGGAGAGAGAAAAGAGGGGAAGAGAGAGAAGAGGGGGAGAGAGAGAAGAGGGGGAGAGAGAGAAGAGGGAGAGAGAGAAGAGGGAGAGAGAGAGGAGGGAAAGAGAGGGAGAGGATGGAGAGCGAGAGAGAGAGAGAGGAGTCAGGGAGAGAGAGAGGAGGGAGGGAGCGATGAGGGATAGGGAGAGAGAGGAGTGGGAGAGAGAGAAAGGAGGGAGAGAGAGAGAGGAGGGAGAGAGAGATGGGCGGGAGAGAGAGAGGAGAGAGAGAGGCGGGAGAGAGAGAGCGAGAGAGGAGGGAGAGAGAGAGAGCAAGAGAGAGAGAGAGAAGAGGAGGGAGAGAGAAGAGGAGGAGAGTGGAGGGAGAAAGAGAGGAGGGAAAGAGAGAGACGGGATAGAGAGAGGAGAGAGAGGAGGGAGAAAGAGAGAGAGGAGGGAGAGAGAGGAGGGAGAGAGAGAGAGAGCGAGAGGAGAGAGAGAGGGAGAGAGAGAAAGAGGAAGGAGAGAGAGAGGAAGGGAGAGAGAGAGATAGGGAGGGAGAGGGAGATAGGGAGGGAGAGAGAGAGAGATAGGGAGAGATATAGGAGGAGATAGGGAGGGTAAGAGATACGAAGGGAGAGAGAGAGAGAGGGACGGAGGGAGGGAGAGAGATTAAGGGAGAGAAAGAGATAGGGAGAGGGGATATAGGGAGAGAGGGATAGGGAGAGATGGATAGGGATAGAGAAAGATAGGGAGGGAGAGAAATAAGGAAGAAGAGAGAAAGGGAAGGCGAGGAAGAGTAGGATGAATATATATATAGAGAGAGGGGGAGGTAGGCAGAGAGAGTTAGGTAAGGAGAGAGAGATAGAGAAGGATAGAGGGAAGGAGAGAGAGACTAACAAATGTCTTGATCTAAAATGTATTCTATTTAATTTTTGCACTTCATCAAGAAATTGAAGGAACTTCCCATCATTAGGAAAGTGAGCAACACCAGCACCACTTCAGCCTCATCAAGACAATAAGTAAAGTAACAGGAAACAAATCAGGTAAGTGGATTGAATCTGTGTCAGTGTGCAGGGCCTATATCATTTTATTGATTGGGATATATAGGGGTCAACCTGGAGTGAAGGGGAGGAGTCAATGTAAGGGGTGGGGCCATGTCTCTGTCTTCCACCACCCCAACTTTATGTTATATAGGTGTTGATCACTTCATGATAAAGTAAAACCTGGTTCTCATAAAATCTTTATAGATTAAATACACCTGAGAAGAAGTTTTTGTATAATGTCCTTATTAACACATGATCTACTACAAGAAAATTCCAAGTGATTTTTTCCCTGTGTCTGTTCATATATATTTTTAAAGAATCATTATTTTAAATATCAATGAAATAAAGGTTATGTTTTACATGTATTCTCTTTAGAGATTGGTAAATAGCGGTGTGACCTATAAGGGGATCTTTATTCTAACCATTAAGGTTTATCGTTACTTATCCCTAGGAGCACCCTCTAAACAGCTTTTGTTCCATGAAGTATATACTTAGAGCCCCCCTCCTAAATAATGTGTTAGTACCTATATTGGAAGTGCTTTTAAGCTCTGTTTTACTGACTAAATTCAAACAAAATGGTACCTGCTTAGGTCATTCATCTCAGCTCATGAAGTCAAAGACCATGCCTTAACAGTATATTACATTAAAATGCTTAGACTTTTCCTTTAATTGACTAGTATGGAACACTGCACAACCATTACTACAGAGTATGTGTCTTCATGAGCTACAGAGGGCTGACCCAAGCAGGTAATATAAGCACTTCTTAATAAAATAAAATACACCAAAATAAATGGATACATAAGTATATTATATGCCTAGCAAAAAAACATTCAGAAACATTCCATATTCCTTTAAGTTTCTCTCAGCACACATTCAGAATCAGAAATATAGCCCTGATACTATTTCTATTAGTGGCTTTCAAAAAGCTATTTATCTAAGAATGATGGGAACTGTATCAACATGGAACTACAATATGCCAATCCATTGATTGTTATCCTGATATATTCACAAACCGTACAGATACTACTGCTACATAGATGATTTGTTTATCATATGGACAGAAGGAGGATTAAACCTCAGAGACTTTCACATATACCTTATCTTGACCCATAAAATAGCACTTTTTCTGTAAACAACCCATAAGCATGTTACAGTACAAAAGAAACCACTTCACTTACATCTCTAATTGCTAAATATTGTTTTGTTAAAAAAACATTTTGTAATTGCGAGTCATACGTTATGTGCGAGCTAGAGCTACGGGTCTAATGGCATATCAATTAACTTTAGAGCTGTGCTAAAACCAATGGAGTTCTAAGGTGTGTTTTGCGGGTATGGCTGGCCTGTAGTGAATCTTGGCGGGGAACTTGTAATCGGATTGCGAGTAGCTAATAGAATCAGTGGCATTATTTAGCGTGGTTTTAAGTTTGTATACATTTACAAATTTGGCAATAGAATAAGACCCTATGTCAGCACATCTGTAAATATGACACAGCGACACATAACAACAACACCTGCAACATCAGAGGGTCATATGCATGAATATCCTCATATGTACTTTACATAAAACAATGTACTGTATGTGAATGAGGCTGTTACTTTGGGGGGACCAGCCAAATATTGCACTTATAGATGAATCTGCACAGACATCTAATACAAAACAAAGTGAGGACAGTTATTGTGCTCAGGCTGTACACCATTTCACCCAGAATGATCACTTCATCCAAAACCTGAGATAAAATGTTAAGGCACAATTTCAAAAACATCAAGGCGAGAAAAACATTTGAAATTAAGATGATCACATTCTTCAGTATTAAAAATGCAGGGCGTTCTGGCACATTATCAACATTTCTTGTGCCTCATTATTTTTCACGTTTTATTGTTCCTTTTTAACTTATTAACAAATGTGGACAATTATGGCTTGAACTGATTTACAAGGTAATGGACACATAGCGACACTATTTTTCTTTTTTTATATAGCTTGTCTCTGACCTTGTGTATAGATTGTCACAACTCACATATTTGCTCTGTCCAATTGTTTTATTTACAATTCCTGTCTTCTGTCCCACATAGCTTTGTTATTCTTCTGCATACCTTTGCTATTAATTCCTATGCTTAAGTTATATCTTATCCATTATTCTTTCTGATTTGATAAAGGCAGGTGTACCTCTCAAAAGCTTGTCACTGTAAATAAATGTTGTTTTCACATAAAAAAGGTATCACAGGTATATTGCAATACTCTGATTATTCATCTTTATCCATGTAATCAGGGATTTCAGGCGTTGATTAGTTTAGTTAGGGACAGTCGAGTCGGTACAAAACATTAGTATAAACTAGCGACTTGCCCGTCAAAAAATGACAGCAATAAGATTGTAAGGCAGGTAATGTTGTTTGTGTGCGAAATTCATTTTGTTGGTGTTTTAAGATTCTTCGGCGCTCATTGCGAGGCTCTTGGTTGTTTGTGTGCTATGAGCAGCGTTGGTGTTTTTTTTGGTATGGCAATGAATAATTAATAAAATAAGAAATTAATATACTTTATCTATTGTGAAGTAATATATGCAGCATTGTGTTGAAGAGCTGGCAATCTGTTTTCATGTTGCTGCAGCATCAGTGCTGTGGAGCTGCTGTGTAAGCGTCATGAATGTGTGCAGTGTAATAGTGTGCGTGCGCCAAATCCGTTAGGGTAGCTGTGTACTTCCAGATTGTATAAGTTAGTGTTCTAAAATGGCGCCTAATGTGTGGTATGCGGCTGTGGCTTGTTTTCGGATCTCCTACGTCTTTTTCGGAAAATCCGTAGGTGTTTTGTGGTGTTTTGCGTCTTTAGAGTCCTGTAGGCTCGTTTTCGTTTTTTTCGGCTGCCATTTTTTCTCTCGCTTAGGGGATTTTCTAGTGTCTCAACTCTTTTATTTCGAGTTAAATTGAGGTGTAACTTCAGTTTTCAAAGTCCTGGATGCCCCTTCTTGCTGTAGGTAAGCTTTTTATGTATTTGTTGTGTGTATTTATTGTGTTTTTCATGTTTTCATGTGCGTGGGTTTCGGGCGGTCATATTTTTGCGATGTCGTAATGGGTCGTAACGCGTCTCGTATTTTTGTGTCGTAAGTCTGTAAATTTTGCGAGGTCCGCAGTTGCTGGCAAGGAGAGCCTTCGGGAACGGCCAATGGGGTTAGGCAAACTGCTCACATTAAATCAACAAATTGTGCAAAGTTAGCAACAGTAGAATAACTTTCCTCCCTCTTTTGAACTAATCCCTGAGTGACCAATGTTGGCGCTGTTGTCATTAGTGTGTTCGTTCAGAAGCTTGCTGCTAGTGCCGGGAATTACAAAGGGGCCAATAGCATGTGCACCTAACAGTCTATGGAGAATAGCAATAGAATGGAGTTTCTGTGGCACCACTTAGGTGGGGTCCTGGATTACCATTTTATCTATGTGGCGAATAAAGGTTAAGTAGCCTATTTTAGGCACCCAGCAGTCCAGTGTTATTGGTTAGGCATTGCTTTTAACTGTCGGAATTGTTAATTAACCAGTGTCTGGAAAATCAGTTAACAAAAAGAGAACAAATGATGTCAGGTAGTAGCATTGTCATAAAGTATAAGATAGGACGGGATCAGTTTCCATCTACCCGCTGTCACATGGCTCACATGCCGTCACATGCATGGAAGGCACTGAAGTGACTTGGCAGCTTTTTATTCTTTGATAGTTATTTCCCCCTTATGCTTGTGCTGTGTGTATGCATGACCATTTTATTTACAGATGGATTCAATGTTGACTTTATAAACACATATATCTTGAGCATGCCAATTATCTCATCCCTGTTAAATTGTCATACTATTTCAATGCAAGTTGCTAAATACTCCAAGACACACATGGCAATATCATGACTTGCACTGATGACTATCATTTACTCATTTTTAGGAAATGGTAGCAAAATAAATAAGTATTAAGGTGATGCAGGTTAATAGGACTGCAGTTTTAATGTATAATAGAATAATGTACACTAGCACAAAAAGATAAAAAAAATAGTTGGTACTTTTCCTGCAAAGTGCCAAAGAAATTGGTCATGTTAATAACTAAATCAGACAACAGATAAAAACAGTTTGATGGTGTTGATTAAAGTTCTACTTATATATCTGGTAATTGTGTAATTAATCAAGAGCTGTCACTCGGCATTCCTTTTCTTTGAATAATTAACCATTGTTTGGAAAATCAGGCAACAATAAAATATTGACATTATAAATGATATCAGATAGAGTCACAGATACACATAGGACAAGAAGAGGAGGAAAAAGTCACAACTGCTGATTAATTATACAGCTTCAAGGTGACATGAGTGACTTCCAGGCAAACTGTAAGTTACCTGGTGGAAGGGAGGTAAAGACCCCACACCCCTTGCAGCTCTCATGCCTTTTAAAACTATTTGATTTATCAATAGCTTTATAAACACCCAAAACAAAGAAGTGGTGGATTAGATACGCACAGCCCTTTATCCGGTGCTTACACATAAATTACATTTTTGTCCCACCTTGGAATCACCTTTCAACTTCTTATCACCTTCATTTTCAAGGAATACAACGTGGTAGAGCATGATAAGCAAGTGTACTTGCAAGCCTTCTCTTCTGTGCCTATGGGAGGGTCCGGTATCCTGTGCTGAAATATTATGAGTCCAACTGGGAATCAGCAAATAATCTCTGTCCTCCCTTTTTCCACTTTGAAACAGATAATACAAATTTCGGGAACACTTCCATTCAGTCGCCAAGCCAGCAGCAAGTGTGGTGGACATAAACATGGCATCCTACAGACACAAGCAATGTCTATTAAAGCAAATATTCTACCTAAAAATGCTTTTATGCCCATAGCTTATACAGCTACTAATATTTTTTTAATTTGTAACAAACTTCACAAACAAATTACATTCTTAACTACGTATAGCTTTTTGTCCCCTTATAGCTTTCCAAGTATACCACAATGTTCCTGACTTGAACCATTAGGCTGTCACATAGCAGCAGCAAATAGAATTTATAGAACCTCAAACAGCACCATTAGACTGTTTTTATTCCAAACATTCAATTACATACATTATCTAGTGCTAAATTGTATCTTAGCATGTGTAATGACCTTCAAATGCTAATAAAATGCGAGTGCAACCCAATAGTGCTAGGATGCAACACAACTTCCACACTTAAACCAACACAGCAAAGTTCAGAGTTGGATTCAAGTTCCCTAAAGCTCCTAACTACATCAATTCAGCAGCGATTTAAATAAGGAAAATATTATTTCCACAAGCTTTCCATCTGTCTATCTGATGGTACATCTGATTAATTCAGCAAACTTTTAATATGAAGTAACAGTCAGCAGTACAAGTAAAGTCCATGATAAGAAAAATCTGATTGAGCCCTATGCTGTTTTAGTTTATTATGTATGAGATGACAAATGCAATTTAGATCTGATGTCGTTTATTCGTCTGTCTCTGTATATTATAATATTAATTAAAAAAAACTAATCTTAACTATACCATATATTTTTCTTATAATGTGTTAATAATTATTAATATTGTCAGCAATTATAATTTTCTTGGAAATTATAAATACATTTTGAAAAAATGAAGAACCTGTTAAATAATTCACTGACATCATAAGCCACTTGATTTGTATTTACAAACACTAAATGTAAATATGATAACATAGTTATACAGTGGAAAATCATGATAAAGCAGCAGTAGTTTGAACAAAGAAAGGTGTAATTATCATTTATTGTGTATTTGTATTGTGACCGTCTGGGTGTAATCTGCTATTTGGTAACTAAGTAGTTATAGTGATTGGCCCATAGCTATAAAAACAAATATGAGAACAGTAAGATAATTAATTGACGCAAGCAACATCTATAAATAGAAACAAAACAATGCCAAAGGAAAGCTGAATCCTATAATGTAAAATAAATATTTCTTGATTAAAGCGCTGCTGTTTTTCAGGAAAAACGTCATATATCAGTGAAGGATGTAAAAATAGCATTAGCAATTAGCATACATTTAAAAAATAAAATAAAATGAGGGTTCAGGTGGGGATGAGGGTGTGTTTGAGGGGGAGAAAAGTGGGGAGTGAGCAGTTGGAGTGGGGGGAATAAATGATGGGAGATAAGAGAGAGATGGAGGTTTAGTAGGGGGTGAAAGATTAGGGGGAGATGAATGGTAAAGGAGATCTGAAGGGTAAAGGGGAGATGAAGGGTGAAGGAGAGATGAGGGGTTGATTGATGGGGGAGAGTTGAACAGTGATATGGTGACATTGGAAGATAAAAAGGGAGGTAAAGTGAGAGGTGAAAGGAGACATGAGGATTAGGGGAAGATAAGGGGGTGAAGGGAAAATGAGGGATGGGGAGATCAGAGGAAATTATGTGGATGAGGGAGATATATAGGGCTGGTGAGGGAGATGAGGGAAATGTGGGAGGGTTATGAAAGGTAATGGAAGAGTTGTGCAGGGAGAGGAGAGGATGGGGTGATAAGGGAACATGATATGGTATGGGAGGGAGTGGAAAATGTGGGAGATGAGAGATTGAAAGTGGGTGGTGCATAAAGATGGGAAAGGGTGAGTCAACAGAATAAAGAGGAGAAAGGAAGGAGAGGGAGGAATAGAGATAGAGAGAAGGTTTTAAGGATAGAGAGAAGGTGGGATAAAAATGTGATAAGTGAAGATGAAATGGGATGGGAAGAAGTGGAGAATGTGGGAGATGAGAGATTGAAAGGGGGTGGTGTATAAAGATGGGAAATGGTGAGGAAAGAGAATAAAGAGGAGAAAGGAAGGAGAGGGAGGAATAGAGATAGAGAGAAGGCTTAAGGGAGAGCGTAAGGTGTAGCTCTCAGATTGTGAACATTCTTATGGGACCTAACAGTGATATTTGTTAGACTCAAACTTATGTGGATTTCTGCATATTTACTCATTAACACAAAAAAAAAGTCAGAGGTGATCATCAGAGAATGAACAAACCTTAATAGGTTAGTTCTATGGCCATCATAAGCCACTCTGAGAGCAACCTCTTTTAGCTCACTTGTGCCCTTCACGGGGAGAAATATCAGTCTGGTCTCACTCAAAAGAGTGACCCAGCCCCAAAATACCAGGCAATTCTACCCTGAACAGGAGAAACATGAAACCAGAGATGCGTTTCAGCCTTTATGGGCCTCGTCAGTGAGGTGGAGCTGAACTCCTTAAGGCACAGTGAGGGTTTAGTCTCCCTAAGGGTAATAGGGGACGTGGACCCCTTGCTCACTGTGAGTTTTAACTAGATTAATATATTTTATATTTCTCTATGTAATTATGGTATAACATTTTTATTTACTTCTGGAGCATCTCTTTTTTTTTCCTGGCAAGGCAAAACTGTGTCATTCTTTGTGGGGAGCACCTCATAAGAGGAGCTCCAAATAGTTTAGTTTATTATTTTTAAAATGTTAAGAGCGCCATGTTTTTTGGAAATGCCTTTTTCCATAGGCCAAATACTTGGATATGCTTGCTTACCACAAATGAACAAGGATAAAGGGCTTTGCTTGACTAAAATGGATATAGAGCGCTAATGTATTAATTAATCATTAATTTTATTCTGTTTTTTTATTGTAGTTTTGGGACCATAGGTGTCCATATGGCAATTGTTAGAACCCATGGGGGTCTATAGGGACACCAATGGGTAATAGAGGTCAGTGACCAATAGATTAGATAGGGGGTCAGGGTGAAGGTTGATGGCCCACCCTAGCCCACACATGCTCCTGTGGGCTAGGGTAGGTCTAAATAAAGTGGTATCAAAGGGGTTAATGCCTCCTCCCTACCCAAATGTACCAAGGGGGATAGCTATAAACAGGTTCTGGGGACCCCTAATCATATTTTAATAATGGAGGGATAGGTGGAGGGCGTCCACAGATTGTTCCCATTAAATCTACATTGTAGAAAAAGATGAGTGATTCAGTTGATATCAAACAATAAATCATTCAGCACAAACAGCAAACTTATGTAGAAGGTAACTTTTTAACACAATACTACATTCATTTTTAAATGATCTGTTACTTCAACATAACATGATTACACTGATTGATGGTAGTTGTAATGTAAAATGTTAAGGATATAACAGTATTTATGACTGATAATTCCCTTCAATATCAAAATTATCTATTTTCTTCATAGCTTTACAAAATTGACTAAAATTATGGAGCATAAAATAGTTTTTTGCCACATTCATTTTTAAAATTATATAAATAAAATGACCATGGAATATACAGTAAGTATGCATACATTTTTGTTGTTGTTTAGTCCGTCAGTCCATATGGTCCATATGGACCGCAGCACGCCAGGCACATCTGTCTTTGTTTCTGGTTGTGCCTATCCATAAGGTTTTCTTGGCAAAGAGAGTGGGTTGCCAGGTCCTTCTATAGTGGACTGTGATTTTGTCTGACCACTCTGCTATGGCCTGCCCATCTTAGGTGACCCTACATGGTATAGCTCACTACAGCTCATAGGTAAACAAGCCCCTTCACCACAACAAGGTAGTGATCCAGAAGGGGATGCATCAAATGGCACTTGTTAATTATTAATGTAGAGCAGCTTATGAGTATCATTGCCAAAGAACTTATGGCCAACAGAAGCAAGTATTTTTAATGTGTATGGTTATTTTTAATGTTTAAAAATTCCGCTTTATCAGATGCATTGTAAGTATCATCATTTTAAAAAGAAATTAGAGACTTGTCTTGCAACATGGTCTTCCAATGAGTCATAATTTCGGCTTTCCCAAGCCAACCATACAGCTGTTAAAAGGACGCAGCAACTCAATACTCACCAAGTGTGAGTCATCCCAATGATGCATTAAACAATTACATGTAGAGGCAGACAAATGTGGTTTTATGGAGTAGTTTGGAAGAGGGAAGAACCCTAACATGTTTACAGTGTCACTGTTTGTGATATAATGCAGTTGGTTTTCTGTTTAATGCAGGGAGTTATAAAAATGATAAACAGTTCTCATGACTGTCAAACTAACAAATAAATGAACTGTACTTTCCGGCCCTCTTTGCAGTGTTCCCATTAATGATTACTTACATGAATGCAGAATTTCTTATGAAACTTTTTATTTAGACAAATTATCGACACAGGAAAGCTTTACCCAAAGTTCAGTTCATTTTAGCTGGAGGGGAGGGCACATCAAGGCCACTTTTAATCTTGTTTGTGATTTCATAACTTTGTTTTATAAAGGCCTTGAGGGTTTTTTAATAGAACTATCTACTTAAAAACACTCCATATGGTATATTCCCAGTCACTGAAACTTTCATTAAGTTAATTATTAAAGAACTGGCGCACATCTTATTTTTATCTTGACAAATAGCTTCAAATTGCATCATAAAAAAATGTGTTGTATTGTACTTCTTGAATGAATATTGGTGGTTTGGAAATCAGTGTGGCTATTAGATGAGTTAAACCAATGTTAGCAATGGTCTAAGATTGCAGCCGAATTTTAAAATAAAATCCCATATCTTTTTATAGTAAGAATTTTGTTAAAAAAAGATTACTGATCTGAGCTGGTTTCAACAATCCCTAACAGCACTGCTATTATGTAATATAAGCTTTTTCTCCAGAATTGTTGCTGCTACTTTTATGCAAGTGCTTAGTATGTGTATTTCAATTGGACTATTGATTCTATTTTTTGGTGCATACCTATTTTCCACAGCCATTCTATTTAAAAATATTTGTTTCTTCATATTTTTGGAGAGGGTTGTAGAACTATGAAGAAAATAGATAATTTGATGTTTGTGCTTAAATGGACATGGAATACAGTGTTTTCTCATGCATTTAAGAGAGCATGCACTAAACATTGTAAAAGTATTTTTACATTAAAAAACAACAATAAAAAACTGTTTAATCTTAACTGAAAATAACAGGAAATACGCAGTCCACACATTTGAGCTGTACTGTCCAACTTGCTGTGCTCTGTTCTCCGTAGCCAACTGATTGACTGATTGCCACTAAGAATCTACTATTAAAATTTTAAAAAAACTTGTGACATCATATACAGTATCTCACAAAATATTTTATTATATCTTTTCATGTGACAACACTGAAGAAATTACACTCTGCTACAATGTAAAGTAGTAAGTGTACAGCCTGTATAAGAGTGGACATTTGCTGTCCCTCCAAATAACTCAACACACAGCCATTAATGTCTAAACTGTTGGCAACAAAAGTGAGTACATCCCTAAGTGGAAATGTCCAAATTGGGCCCAAAGTGTCAATATTTTGTGTGGCCACCATTATTTTCCAGCACTGCCTTAACCCTCATGAGCATGGAGTTCACCAGAGCTTCACAGGTTGCCACTGGAGTCCTCTTTCACTCCTCCATGATGACATCACAGAGCTGGTGGATGTTAGAGACCTTGCACTCCCCCACCTTCCATTTGAGGATGTCCCAGAAATGCTCAATAGGGTTTAGGTCTGGAGACATGCTTGGCCAGTCCATCACCTTTACCTTCAGCTTCTTTAGCAAGGCAGTGATTGTCTTGGAGGTGTGTTTGGGGTTGTTATCACGTTGGAATACTGCCCTGCGGCCCAGTCTTGACAGGAGGGGATCATGCTTCAGTATGTCACAGTACATGTTAGCATTCATGGTTCCCTCAATGAACTGTAGCTCCCTAGTGCTGGCAGCACTCATGTAGGCCCAGACCAAACATGTATATACACATATGTCTATATGTGTATGTATGTTTTCTATAATATGTTGTGTTGATTCCCCCTATATGAATTTACCTGATGATGTCAGATGCTGCCTCCACTCTCTCTGCATCCCTGTTTAAACTGAGGGTTTCATCCCATATCAGTGTTTTAGTGTTCTTTGTGCCTTATCAGTTTATCTGTCATTTAGGGATTATTTCTACAGTACCTTTCCTCAGTATAGATATGTACTTTTGGTGGTGGGAGTGTCATGGTCTGGGCCTGCATGAGTGCTGCCAGCACTAGGGAGCTACAGTTCATTGAGGGAACCATGAATGTCAACATGTACTGTGACATACTGAAGCAGAGCATGATCCCCTCCCTTTGGAGACTGAGCCGCAGGGCAGTATTCCAACATGATAACGACCCCAAACACACCTCCAAGATGACCACTGCCTTGCTAAAGAAGCTGAAGATAAAGGTGGTGGACTGGCCAAGCATGTCCCCAGACCTAAACCCTATTGAGCATCTCTGGGACATCCTCAAACAGAAGGTGGGGGAGTGCAAGTTCTCTAACATCCACCAGCTCCGTGATGTCATCATGGAGGAGTGGAAGAGGACTCCAGTGGCAACCTGTGAAGCTCTGGAGAACTCCATGCCCATGAGGGTTAAGGCAGTGCTGGAAAATAATTGTGGCTACACAAGCTATTGACAATTTGGGCCCAATTTGGACATTTCAACTTATGGGTGTACTCACTTTAGTGGCCAAAGGATTATACATTAATGGCTGTGTGTTTTGAGTTATTTTGAGGGGACAGCAAATTTACACTGTTGTACAGGCTGTACACTTACTACTTTACATTGTAGCAGAGGTCATTTCTTCAGTGTTGTCACATGAAAAAATATAATTAAATATTTACAAAGGTGTGAGGGGTGTACTCACTTTTGTAAGATGCTGTAAATTACCAATATTTACAAATTTCGCATCAAATATATAAATATATGTTTTTCTATATTTAGGTATACATTTGTTTTTAAATTAATATTTTAAGTTTGACCTACAGCTTACTAGTCAATTTAAATCCAGCCCCCAAGCTCACTATATATATATATATATATATATATATATATATATATATATATAGAGAGAGAGAGAGAGAGAGAGAGAGAGAGAGAGAGACCAGAGAATGTAAGGAAAACTTTCAACTGAGGAAGTCTTGTTATTTATTCCTTAACTAATTCAATTAATTATACAATCTTAATCAACAATATCTTATTCGTCTTAATTTTGCTCCTTCTCTCCCCCTCCCATTTTTTGCCTTATATATATAGGAAGGGGTAGACAAATCTATCCAGCTATTGCAGTCATACATCCAGTACTTTATATGAGCCTGTTTATTCCTTCCCAATTGAGAGGAATCTCAGCACACAATACCCCCCTTAGATTATCACCTGTATGTATTGTTATTATAGTAAATAAATAGTACATTTGTGTTCACATTTGAATGTCTAAAACAAGTTTAAAAACCTGCTTCCAGCTCAGAATTCCAAGAAAAACAGTTATTACACTGCATTCTGGGAAGCTGAACTGGGACATGCAAATGTGTCCACAAATGCCTCGCTCTTCAAGCCATAGCCATTTTCAAACATGGCTTTCTTTAAGCTTATGCATACTGTATTACACAGCTTTAACGCAAAGCCAAGGTTGGATTTTTCACAAGCCGAGAATCCTATCCATGTACAACTGTTCCAAGCTTGCTGGCTGTCAACAGCATGAATCTCGGCTTGTGTTGTAGATCTTATGAGTAGGTAGTTCACCACAACAACCATTTATAATATGGTGGGTAAAAGAGCGATAGAAGCCCTCCACCGTACAGTAGTACAGTAAATAAATAGTACATTTGTGTTCACATTTGAATGTATAAAGCAAGTAAAAAAACGTGCTTCCAGCTCAAAGTTCCGAGAAAAGCGCCTAGTGAATTGCACTGCCTGCACCAGGCAGAAATTAATGTCGCTGCTATTTGAAGACTTCATTATCCACAGGTAGATATGTCTTCTGCTGCATTGTGTCATCAAACTACTCCTCCAATATTTAATTTGTTCATTTGAATTTCTATGTACCCTTCTGGATCGCTACCTTTTCAAGGTGAAGGGGCTTGTGTACCTCAATGAAGCTGTGAGCTATACCATGTAGGATCATCAAAGATGGGCAGGTCATAGCAGAAAGATCAGACAAATCGCAGTCCACTGAAGATTAAAATGACAACCTGCTCCAGTATCTTTGCCAAGAAAACCTAATGGATAGGCACAACCAGAGACTTAATTATATATGTGGCTGGGGTAGTGTGGTCCATAGGGTCAGGGAGAGTCAGACACGGCTGAACAACTGGACCACAACGATTTCTATATTTGGAAAAAGAGTCTATGTTCCTCTTCTTTATTTTTTCTGAATCGTCAATCACCACTCCAAACCTCTTTCCCAAAACCTTGTGGAGTTCCCATGTTGTCTATATGGGCATCAGCCCCTTCCAGCGGGTTATATCTTTCCCTTTTTACATCTCCATACAGACATGCAGATCACCAGATTCAGAAGACAACTGAAGGGTAGATGCAGCTAAACAAAAAGGCAGCAAAAACAATACTAGCGGTTCTATAATGCATAAACTTAAAACACTTTAGGAGAAAATCAGATTAATTAAAGACTGTTTTCAAATGGAGCAGACTAATTTATCTTCACTTCATCTGAGAGCTGAAGGTGTGTTTCTTATATTTCAGTGAAGGGGGGTGGTTGAGAGAGAATGGAACAGGGAGATCTTAAGAGTCTTTGTTAGATAATGGACATAAATCGCCTTCACCTCCTCCCAGAAGCAGACAATTTGCATCAATAGATACAAGTATTGCTCTATTGAAATGTAAACACCCCCTAATGAACACAACTTCCACCAAAGTATCATGGATTCCTCAATGGTCCAGCAGAAACAACAAAAGTCTTGTATGGTATGGTTAATTATGTTTCTAAAGTTTCAAACACATACATACACACACACACACAAACTCCAACAAAATCAAACTCCATCCATTTCCACACCCATCAATAAATGTTTTAATACAGGAGGCAACTAATTTACTGATCTGGTAAAAGATGAGCCTCTGTCATACATGAACTAACTCCAAGTTTATTTAATCTTATCCAATTTAGGTTGTTTAAGCCTCGCTCATCCTGCTACCCAGTCCCCCAGTCAGTGTCTCCGCTCATGGGCTCTGTTTAATCCTACCGTCAGAATCTACCAAGGCTTCAGTTTCCTGCATCAAGACCTGTTAACAGTCCTGAACAGATTCTCTTAGGGGATTAGGCACACACTTCATCTCTGCAGGCTCTCCCCACAGAGCTCAGGTATAGTATGCCCAGCCCAACATCCACCACCTCCGATCAGTCTCTTTCATTTTGAGTTTCGTAGAGTGGTTACAAAAAGTCCTGGGTCTCACAACAGTCTCATTAGCAGCTCTCATCTTCTTAGCAGCCTCCAGCCTTGCTACACATCTAGCAATATGGGTTCAATTTCCAATAATGACACTTCATTCCTTTACTGTTTAAAAATCGGAAATATGTCCTTCAGGTTTCATAATAAAACATTTGCCTATATTAGGTAACTATATATATATATATGTATATATATATATATATACTCATAAGGTCCACAACACAGGCTGAGATCCCGCTCCATGCTGATGATAGCCAGTAAGCTTGAAACAGTTGTACATAGATAGGATTCTCAGCTTATGTATAATCCAACCTTGGCTTTGCATTAACTCTGTGGAATACAGCAGGCATACGTTAAAGGAAGCCATGTTTGAAAATGGCTATGGATTGAAGAGCGAGGCATTTGTGGGCATGTTTGCATGTCCCAGCTGAGTTTCTTAGAATGCAGTGTAATAACTGTTTTTCTTGGTGAATCATTAGTAAGTCAATGGTCCTAAATCAATGACTTTTAATGTATTTTAAACACACACATGATTGAGATATATATATATATATATATATATATATATATATAAATAAACAAGTATAAACAAAACAAAAAAAACAACAACTTACCAATGCAAACATTTTAAACATATTACTTACCACCACACCACCACACTCTGCTCTCAATTATGTGGTAGAACTATAATACAATGAGTAACATTTACAGACTCCAGCCATTTTATTTATGCAGATTCTTGTTGGATGGCTTCAAGGGCTAAGTTAAAATACATAGTTACATAGTAATTGAGGTTGAAAAAAGACATTCAGTCCATCAAGTTCAACCTTTTAAGATCTCTTCTGATCTGCAGTATGCAGATTAGTTGTTAATTAATTGATTCAGATGAAAGCAAACAGAAGAAAAAAAAAACAAGTGAAACTTAGCCAAACGTTTCAAAGGAAAAAAAAAATGAATTCCTTCCTGACCCCAGATACTGGCGATCGGATTCCTCTCTGGATCAATGCTCTCTCTCTCTAATTAATCCAGGATATCCCTGAATGCCCTTTAGAATAGGAATAAATCCAGTCCCCTTTTAAAGTTATCTATCAAACCTGCTATCACCACCTCCTTTGGTATAGAATTCCACAGGTTAACCACCCTTACTGTGAAGAACCCTTTTCTTTCTTTGAGGTGAATTTTTTTTTCTTCTATCCTCAAAGGATGTCCTCTTGTCAGTTGAAAACCTCTTGGCACAAAAAAGCTCACTTGACAAATCTTTATACTGACCCTGAATGTATTTATATAAGATAACCATATCTCCTCAGACGCCTTTTTTCTAGAGAAAATAAGCTTAATTTGGTTAGTCTTTCTTCATAACTTAGCCCCTCCATTCCCCTTAGTTTCGTAGCCCTTCTCTGTACCTTTTCCAGCTCTTAAATGACCTTTTTATGCAGTGGTGCCCAAAATTGCACTCCATGTCCAAATGAGGGCGTACTAGGGATTTGTATAGTGGCAGAATTATATTTGCTTCCCTTGCTTCTATACCCTTCTTAATACATGCTAATATTTTATTTCTCCTTTGCAGCTGCTGCTTGGCTTTGAGCACTGTTACCTAGGTGGTTGTCCACAACCACTCCTAAATCCCTTTCAATATCTGATACCCCAATATTTGCTCCATTAAGATTATAAATTGCATGGCTATTTTTCCTTCCTAGATGCATAACTTTACATTTATTCATATTAAATCTCATATGCCATTTAGATGCCCATTCCTCTATTTTATGTAAATCCCTTTGGAGGGAAAGTACAACATTATTTGATTTAATTACCTTGCACAACTTCGTGTCATCAGCAAAAATTGAGACACTACTTTCCAGTCCCACCTCTAAGTCATTAATACATATGTTAAAAAGGAGAGTATCTAATACTGAAGCCTGAGGAACCCCACTTACCCCATTAGTCCAATTGGAGTATGTTCCATTTACCAAAACCCTTTGCTTTCTGTCTTTAAGCCAGCTCTTGATCCATGAGCAGATATTTACTGCAATTGCTGTATCTCTTAGTTTGCACAACAGTCTCCCATGTGGCACTGTATCAAAAGCCTTTGAAAAATGCAAAAGGACTACATCCACTGAGTTGCCTTGATCCAGGTTCCTACTATCCTCATCATAGAAACTAATTAGATTTGTTTGACATGACCTATCCCTCATAAATCCATGTGGACTCCTACTTATAATTCCGTTCAAATAGACATATTCTTGTATATTATCCCTTATTAACCCTTCTAAAAGCTTTCACTACAGAAGTGAGCCTCACAGGTCTATAATTCCCTGCATTTGCTCTTGCTCCCTTCTTAAATATAGGTATCACATCTGCTCTTCCCAAGTCATCTAGTAGAGACCCTGTGGTGAGTGAATCTTGAAAAATTAAATATAAGGGTTTGTCTATTACAGAACCCAGTTCCCTCAGTACCCTTGGATGTATTCCAATCGGCTTGGGGCTTTATTAACATTTTTTTTTTCTGCCACTTTTGGATTTTTTACTGTGTTAAATTAATTATATGGCGATGGTAGTGTAGTCCCATTATGTTGCGGTGTCCCAACCACTGGTACCTCCCTTGTGTATACCGAAGAAAAGAACCTATAACTGTTTTACATTGTAATGTTCCTATAGATTCCTTCCTGGGCTTCTTTCCATTAAAATATTTTAAACATATTTTAGGGTTAGTCTTACTTTCTTTTGCAACCAATTTTTCATTTTCTATTTTAGCCAGTCTAATAGCCATTTTGCAAGCCTTGTTGATTTCCTTGTACTCATGTAAAGTAGTCTCTGTCCCCTCTTGTTTGTATAATTTAAATGGCTGTTTTTTACTCAATATCTTGATCTTTAAATCACTGTTAAGCCACATGGGTTGCAATTTACCTGTTTTACTTTTATTTCCACATGGTATATGGTGATAAGTATGTTTATTTAGTAAGGATTTGAACATTGTCCATTTATGTTCAGTATTTTTACCTATCATTTCTTTGTTCCAGTCTATATGTTGTATTGCTGCCCTTAGACCGTTAAAATCGTCCCTCGTTTTTGTTGGCCCGTACAGTTTTGTTTTTTTAATTTAATCTCAAATGAGATCACTGTTTCCCAAAAGTTGCCCTATTTCAATATCTGATACCATATCAGTATTATTTGTGATAACTAAATCTAAAATAGCTTCATTTCTAGTAGGCTCTTCTATAACCTGGGCCAGATAAGGATCCTTGAGTGTACTCAAGAACCTGCTCCCCTTAGCTGAACCGCTGGTCTCATTTATCCAGTTTATTTCAGGCTAATTAAAGTCTCCCATTATTAGAAATTGCTGATGCGTAGCTGCATTTCCAATCTGTAACAATAATCGTATTTCCTCGCTTTCAGTTATATTTGGGGGTTTACAACTCTTGGTCAATTAAAAATTTTTAAATAAAATTCCCCCTATTTTTCTCTTTCTGATGGTGCAGAGTACATTTGGCGATTTTTGTGGTCCTTTAATACAGACAGTACATTAAAACTAAAAAAATTATTTAAAAAATTATTTAAAACAAAAGTTCTCAGAAGCCATCTATGCAACAATCAAAAAAATACTATGCAAAAATAGATGACCTGTACGTTGAAGGAACACTGAAACGGTAATGGCCATTTAAACATTTAAAAGTACAGTATGTTTCATTTAGTATAATGAAAGACATACTAAACATATTACATGAAGTTATGAACTTTTATATTTTAATATCTCTTGACTCACTCTTAGGAGGCTGCCATGTTGTTTTCTACCCTTCCTTCCATGACTGTGTGTGGTGAGTGGGCATCAAGCAGTGAATCTTAGTATGGCAAATTCTATTGTACACAGCACTGCCATCAGCTTTCTATTGGTACTCCTGATCACATGATGCTATTTACTGCACCAGGAATGACAAATTAATTTCTTTCACCCACATGAATTGATAGGCTGGCATGGCGATCATTTTTACGGCTGTATTGAAGTTGCCATGTAACAAATAATCAGTAAATAGCTTGTTTGTTCCAGTGTTTTTATTTCCTCTCAAAGAAAAATGCAGGCCAACAAAAATAATTAAGTAATGATCTTCACTGATTATTTCATGCTAATTGTAATTATTATATCATCAGAGGCCAGAAAATGAATTATGAGTATAATGTTCTCATGTATCTGACTAAGGCAGGGTTATTTTAAGACACATTTTAATGAGTGTTTACAGTTTGCAAGCTTTGCCAAATGAAGGTGGAGTCTCTTTGTGACCAGACATTTGTTAAATCAGATCTGATCATTCTTTAAAAAAAAAAAAATGTTTTGCTGGAACTTGTTATGTTGATGTTTAGTTCTGTTTTGGTTTTCTTGCCTTGCAATTAGGAATGTTTGGTTGCAAACACTGGGAGCTTTTTTCTGCACATAAAGCTGTGGTTGGGAGACGAGATCCTTCAATGGCAATTATTGTTCATTATGTTTTATGCAATTTCATAGCAAATAGACCACATATGAATATAACAGAGATGTGTTTCAACATTAAAATGTATCTATTTTTTTTTTTCATGTTAGGCATGCAGAATATGTGAGGGCATTTTGTGTAAAAAAATCCCCCTAGTTGAGTAAAGAAATCAGATTTGTAACCCATGTATAACTGTGTTTTTTAACTCAAAGTTATTTTTATTATGACATTAAATAAAACTTTTACAGAATACATTTCTTTTTGACAGTGTATATCTTCAGATGGCACAATAGCAAGTCAACAATTACATTTTGATGTGGGTCTGCTTTATACAACAATGATGATGATTATTTTAATGAAATAATGTTATAAATGTTTTATAAAAATGTATGTAACTGAATTGCTTGCATAATAAAATTTCAGATGTGAAATGTTTATGAATATCATGCTATTTTGTAAATTATCAATTAAAACAATGAGAAAAAAATAAAACTGCAAAATGTACTTTGTTTAAAAATGTTCATACTTTATTACCACCACTGTCATAAATTAACCAGTACTAGCAGAATTAACCGAGACGCTGTCTACTGACTTCACCTTGATACAGATTTTTTCACTACTCATGATCAAAAGCTCCATATTTATAGTATACTAGCTACTTGCCTGTCAAAAATGACAGGAATAAAAGTTTAATGCTGGGAATGCTGTACCAAGCAACTTCGGTGTTCCTTGTGAGTCTCTCTCTCTGTCAATTGTACGGGGCTTGCCGCTCATTGCAGGCCTTGGCAAGCCACAACTTTCCTGCTTCGCAATGATCACCTTCGGCGCTCATCAAGCCTCTCCCGGCCCGTGTAGTTTAGGGGCATCGCAATGAGTGTTATTGACTTGGGTTAAGTGTTACTGGCTTTGTGCCCTTTTTTACTGCCTTTGGCCTTGTTTTCGTCCTGTTAAGTTTTTTTCCGCTGCCATTTTTTTTCTTGCTTCTGTGACTTTCGATTGTGAATAAATGACAAATATACCTCAAAAACACTTGCAATCTCTCTCACAGGCTTCCTGGCTCTCCCCCTGTGCTGTGTGTAAGTTAATTTGAGGCATATTTGGTCTTTTTTGCTGGTCTTCCCAGTGCTATGGTTCGGCTGTTAAATTCGTAATTTACTGCAGCCCCTCAACTGCGTGCCTCGGATTGTGGGGCTCTCAAAGAGCGCCGGCCCTGCAATGAGAGGCTTTGGTGACAATCCCACTGGCCGCGCCATGAACTCCTGTGGCGCTCATCGCGAGCCCTGCAATGAGCGCCCGCAATATTTAACATTGGGTGAACAACATTCGTAAGATCCACAACTATTATATGTGATACTTTTATCGCCATAGGGGTCCATATTTGCTCCCTGGACCCTAACCCTAAATACATTAAAAAAAAGTTCCCATTAAAAAAATACTACGTAAAAAAATATATACCTGTATGGGGGAAAATATACATTAATTATCCTTTTGATGCCCTTCAGAGAAGATTAATGCCCAGGTGTCTTACTCTTCATCACTGGTTAAGCTGGCACTTGATGATTGGAGAATCTGTACTCTTCTTTCTTGATTTATACCCTTGTTCATCATCTTTGCTCTGTGGAAATTGGCCTCCACCAAAAAAAAAAAAAAAACTGTTGCCTTTTTTTTTTTACCACGCCTTTGCCATATATACAATCTTTTGCACATTCTGATTGGCTGAAATATTCGTCAATTAATTACTCCCGAGCAATATCTAATTGGTTAAAAGTTTAACCGATCAGAAAGCACGGATTGAAATTTAAACGGATTTTACTGTAGACATTTTTAAAGCAGGTTCTTTTCAATACATGAAAAAAGAAATTGTGTTTCATGTTTCTTACAAAAAAAATATTTACAGTGTTTAAAACGTGATCTTTTAATAACATGATAATTATATGCAGTTATATGCAGTTTTATTGTAGGCATATATTACTTTATTTGCATTCTAAATTGCCATCTGGAAAAGCGATCCTATTGTATTCTTATTATGTCCTATTATAAGTTGCAAACCTTTAACATGAAGTGAATGACATTCATATCTGCATTGGAGTTGCCTTCCCAGCTGATGCATTGTTTTAACCAAATCTAATGGTTATGCACATTAAATATAGCTGTACATAATAGGGTTTAAAAAAAATACTTGAGTGGTACTTGAGTGGTACTTACTAGTCCTATTATTATATAAATAAGACATTATGCATTTTTACACTCATTTTTTATTTTAGCTTGTTGCAACTTGTTATGGTCTCAGTGTTCCTTTTATGCATCACAAATTATAATTCACAACATTAGAAGTTAGTTATTTAAATTAGTATTGCTGCCAGAGGAGATATTGCAACACACTACACTGAGTTACATTCACCGGATACATCATTCAATGATCACCAGTTTGAGCTTAGTACATTCCATTTTATGAGCTAATTTTCACAACTTCCGGTCCTTTTTTCTTCGCAAACAATTTAACTATACCAAATGCTACAATGCTTATCTGTATTGAATTTTTTTGATACGTGATTCAGTTGTATAATCCAATAAAATATTAAAGGGACCCTGTAGTTACAATGTACTTTTACATTTTTAAGTGATACATTACAGGAAACATGAAAGCAGAAAGTCTTGCTAATCTATTTTGCTTTTATTCACATCTCTTTTGAATGTATGAGTCCTTGCTTTCTTATTTCTTATTATCAGGTTTCTTTCAATTGACTGGGAAGACAAAGGCTCATGAAATAGACATATCTGTGTAACATAGTTACATAGTAATTGAGGTTGAACAAATACTTTTAGTCTTAGTATTGTTTTTGTAACAGTTGCTTTAAATTAATAGAATGTATTTCCCATGTGTTATCAAGCACAGTACTTCAAAACAATAAATATGGGGCATAACTGGTTCTACTATTATGTAGTGTCACATGTGGAAGTGGGTTGAATCTGCATGGTAATGTAGAGCTGCCATTTAGGGAGTGCATGCAGGGGTATAGGAGCCAGAATACTTCTGGGAGGGATACAGCTCATTGTATACACGGGTACTTAAAATAGCTTATTTATACATACATACAAACATAGAAAATTCTGGGGGTGAATTTGTTCACCTCCCCCCCCCCATCCCCCCAATTCCTACACCCACCATCCTAGACGATTATCTGATATCTAATTGAGAATACTATATTTGCTGTCATATAATCAATTTAAGATGAAAAGAGGGGGGGGGGGGGGGGGAGAAAAAGCACCACACCTCCTAGTGCAATATAAGACAATACAGGAACACACCAAAACACATGAATTTCATCAACTCACGTGTTACAACCTCAGATCTATGAGGTATATATAATAGGCTTCCCAAGGACATCCCTGCTACAATAGGGTCAAATCCTCAGCTCCAAACTGGACAGAATCCTCCCCGGATCTTCTCTATAGGATACTTATATAGGGACTAATGAAACCACTGCATCCTTGGAAATAGGAGATTCTTCTCACATGAATAGGAGCAGAGACAGGGAGTATATCCACTAGTGTAGTAATTATCTAGTATGTCTAGGCCCATAAATGAGTCTGTGTCTTTGGTGTGGTAAAGTGGGGAAAAAAAATCACTCTCCACACTCTGAACCAAAACGAGAGACTGCTTCTTTATTTGGGATAAGCTTCCCCAATGTAAAAAAAGTAGGCAGTAAATAGATAAAACCATAATATACAGCAATTGTGGGTCAAAAACAAGTAGAATGAAATCAAACATGTTTCGTCCTATAAAAGGGCTTCATCAGTGCAATTCTTATTCCCAACAAGCATATTTGCCCTATCCAGACCCTGTGCCTTACTTCTGGCCTGCTCAACTAAGTGGGAGTTATACCCTTTAGCAAGGAATTTATCACTTAGGTTCCTACCATCCCTATCATAATCAACCATATTGCTACATTTTCGCCTCAAACTCTGAAACTGCCCAAATGGAATATTCTTGATCCACCTAGTATCATGACAACTAGTGGCATCAAGATACCCATTTGTGTCAGTGGGCTTGGAGAGCACACTAGTAGTGATACAATCCTTCCCTCCTCTAAGTAGAACATCTAGAAAGGAAATCTCCATTTGAGCCGTGGCCATAGTAAACCTTAATTTCATATCATTGGCATTAACAAATTCCAGAAAGAGATCTTTTTTCGCCTGGTTTAGAATTATCCCAAATTATAACTATATCATCAATAAATCTCTTGAAAAAAAATATTTTATCCAAAAAAGGATTATTCACCCAGATATATTAGTCCTCCCATAGCCCCATGAACACATTTGCAAAACTGGGAGCAAATGTTGCCCCAATGGCTGTTCCAGTGGTCTGCAGGAAACACTTTTGTTCAAGCATAAAATAATTGTGTTGTAAGATAAAGCAAATGGACTCCAAGATAAACTCTACCTGTGACTTCTCCACATGATAACTTATTGATTTAACCCCCAAATCTTGAGGTATAGAGGAATAGAAAGCTGAAACATCCAGCCTGATCCAGCAGTATTCCTCCTTCCATCCTTGATGGGATAACAATTCTAGCAGGGGAGGGGTATCCCTCAGATAGGATCTCAGGTTGGAGACCATAGGATTCAAAAATATTTCTATGTACTCAGAAAGTCTCTCTTTAAGCTAATACCGTAAATAATGGGGCATCCAGGAGGATTTTGCAGATCTTTGTGAATTTTAAGTGGTAAAATATTGCCGTTTTGGGAAATAGGACGTTGAGATATGAAAACTCTTTTAAATTAAGTATCCCCCTATCTTTGGCTCTCATAATCAGATCTTTATATAAGATCAAGAATTCACTGGAGGGCTCACCCTTTAGCTGGATATAGGCACTCTCATCCCTGATAATATTGTAAGCCTCTTGTATATAGGCATCTCTATATTGGAGTACTAAACCACCCCCCTTGTCCACTTGTCTGATAACTACCGACAAATCACTTTTAAGTCCTACCGGTACTTCTTCTTACTTTTTGGTGAGATTAGACCTAGACTTGATGAACTTTTTAGTCCCCATACTCTCAAATGTGTCTAAAACCAATGTCTGGAATGTGGGTATACAATTTCCCTGGGACTACATCTTGTATAAGAAATACCAGGCTGATCAAATTCTTTCACTAGATCTCCCCTCTCCTAACTATTCGGTCAATGGTGATGGATTCACCCTCCCATGTAAATTTTAATGTTTCACCATCCCTAGCCAAATCCTCAAGAGAGAGTATTGCTTGGAGATCACACATATCCAGATTACAATCAAATCCCTCATTTTTAGCATCCCACTCAGCCTGTCCTCTATCTTTATCCATTTTTAAGAAATGTCATCTCAGACTTAATGTCCTTATAAATTTGTTCAGATCTATAAATAGATCGAGCATATTTGGCTCGGAGTCCGGGGCAAACAATAAACCCTTCCTAAGGATATAATCAATTTCTCTTATAAATAATATTTCCAGATTTTTGCATGACACACTTCTATTATACTTGCAGCTATACGCCTAACTCCAGTGTACGGCATATATGTACTGTAGGTTTCACTACTCCAGTGTATGGCATACATGTAGGTTTCACTATGTACCATGTAATGCGTGTGGGTGTGTATCCATGCGTGTATTGCTCTATGATGTATCTATGATATACCGATACTGTACATTATTTTTTTCTTTATTGTGTTAATATCGTTTGACTTGAACTTACCCCTGTATAGTGCTATAGAAAATGTTGGCACGTTATAAATAAAATAAATAATAATGTAATTGCAGGAAGTGTAAATCGCCATTTATGGGTGGCCCTGACTGTTACATGTGTACTGGTTTGCAAGTTCTCTGATGATGATCCTGAGAACATTTTCTAAAACAGGTTACTTGTGGGCAGGATCCTTTCATCATACGCTTTGCTTTTAATTGGGTAATTGGGAAAGCTACAGGGAAAAATAGAAAAAGTTAAATAACTGGTCCAACAAACACATATTTACAGAGGGCTGCCCTTAGGGCACAGTTTGGAAAGCTAACCTGACTGCTCAAAAATTCTATAATTAGCATCAAGACTAAGTTGCACAATACAACTCTCCTTGAAACATGTTCACTGAACAAGTTAAGTTACTTAAAATTAAGCGACCACTAAAGTTTTGGAAAAAACTCACATTGGAAGTACCTATAAATCAGCAAAATTTCCAAATTTATTATCCATGAGCATACAACAATTTGTAGAGAAAATATTAATTCTGCAGACTGTTTGTTTATAGAATGTTTCATTTTGTATGGCTTCAGCACATTCTTATAGCTTGGAGCATATTAATCTAGTGAACAGTGGAGGGAGAAGTTGGGAGAGGGAGGAAACATATTTTATATATATAATTTCATCTTCATCTGCACATGCTCAGCAGCAGGTAGCTTGCAAAGATAAGTGCTTTTGGGGAAATATAAACACCCCTCTTATATGAGTAGCTTTAACCAAACTTAGGGGGACATGCAAATATTGTTTTCCTTTGTTGCATCAGAAAGAGAATATTTGATAATGTGTCACAGTGTGTATTCTTTTTTCAAATAAAGGTATTCCAAAGTATCATTGCTCTTTATGGCATGCCCTCTACCAGCCAATGAAATGTACAGACTACAGGCATGCTCTTTGCATTTCTTGGTAGTTTGAATGGAAAAGGTTTTATCAAACGTTAACTTTTATGATGTTTAAAACTTGCTCTTTTAAATGCTTAAAAACACAGTTGTGTTCTATGTCCCTTTAACCATGTGAATAAAAAAAGTTAGCACCCTTATGTATGTTAACAGCATTAGAAATATCCTACTTTTAGCAAGAAAACTGAAGATATATTGACCAACTAAGCAATGTAGCACTAAGATACAAATACATTTTGAAATCAATATTAACACAATGCAGACTAAGAGCAATTTACTTCCTTCTTTATTGCAAGACATACATCTTGGATGAAGACTTACAGACAATAATGGATTAAAGGTTGTTCTGCATCTCAAAGATGGAATATAAGAGTTCATTTAACTTTTTTCAGTGCATGCCCTGAAACAGTGACCTTAAAAATATTCTTTAGGTCTCTAACACACCCACAGTAAGGAACAGAATTTAGTAATTAAGATAACCAACATTTCATCAACTACACTTAAAGTAAATGACGCCCCAACATCAAGATGTTGTTATTGTGAAACTGGCTATATATCATATTCTAAAGTAAATTATTCTTGAGATATTTATTATTGTTTTGGCAATATCATTATGCTAATGTGAGGCTACTGAACAGTTATTTGGTGCTTTGATATATAACATGGCGTGCTTATTTGTTGTCATGCTGTTAACTTCCCTCCATTCTTATCAACACACTGGGCCACAGATTACCATACAGACCCATACATTAGCATAAGGTAGTCTCAGAAACAGAGCTGAATTTATTATTATTATTGTTTATTTGTAACGCGCCAACGTATTCCGTAGCGCTATACATAAGTTGAGTTACAGGCAAAGTAAAAGTTCAAGATTAACATATTGCGAAGAATGGAGGGCCCTGTCTTTGAGCTTGGAATCCAGTGTCCATAGCGCTTTCACCAAAGCACCTTGCAGGATTGAAACTCGCAGACTTACAATCTAAAGGATCAGATATTGTACTTTTTTATTGTACAGAAAAGCAGAAAAAGAAACAAAAAAATAAGCATTTTTAATCTTGCATGAGACACCAAAAGGAAATTCACAGTGTTTTCTTCTAAAAGCTTTATTCTGCATCGGGGTTCCAGCTCACAAATTCCGACCTCAAGGCTGAACTCATAAACCCTGCTTTTTAAGTAGTATTTCAGGGGCTGTGATCATATGATCTGGCAATACATAAGCAAGCCCATAATTTACATCTTAGACACAGCCAATAGTAAATAAAACAGTCATCATGATGTCAGTAAAACATGGAAGTTAGACATAATCTGCCACAAATTAATTAGTGCCAATCACATATAATAGCTGTCAAACTGCAAGACGTTTTCACGCTTTGCGAGGTGCGTACGACGATGAGCGCCACAGGCGAGGCGAGTCAATAACACGTAGGACTTAGCCGATGAGCGTCAAATGCTCTCATCGCTACGAGGCGAGCCGTTAACGCGTAGAACTTAGCCGATGGGCGCTCATCACTGCAAGCCTCCCGAAGCAAGGCGAGCCGTTAAACCGTAGCACTTAGCCGATGCGAGAATCGCGAGAAAGCGAGGCGAGCCATTCAAATACGAGAGCGAGGCGAGCCGTTAAACCGTAGCACTTAGCCGATGCTAGAATCGCGAGAAAGCGAGGCGAGCCATTCAAATACGAGACGCAGGTCTTATAAAAAAAAATTATGAGCCGCGGGACTTAGAAAAAAAAAAGATACGAGACGCAAACATTTACGAGATTAGCAGCCGAACAAAAAACAAGAAAAACACACTAAATACACACAAAAAAAATCAAAAAACATCACAGATAGCATGGGGCAACAGCCAGGACGTCTGTGAGTGAGGTGGAACGCAAATTTAACTAGATTTAGACGATTTTCGCCACACGAAAATTGCCTAAGCGACCCCGGACCGAGCAAAACACTGCAAAACACGTAGCACTTTACACATCACACTACGACCTACAACATACACTATTACAAAAGCCGGAAAATGCTCAAGAGACGCGTAACACATTAATAACATTACGACTCTACAATGCCGCTTTACACAATAAACCAACGGCTTTACCTCGCACACGCAGCCTATTTAGAATGCACACTTGGAACATTCATTACACTTTAGAAGCAGGGCACCAACACTCACAATGTATATTCTATGCCGACACAAAATACAAACAGATTGTTAGCTCTTCAGTCTATTGCTCGCTGCTTATATCAATTATAAATAAAGTATATCAATTTAGTGCATAAATAATTAATTCTTAATTAATAAATTGAATAAATCATTAATTATTACTTAACTACATATACATAAAAATATATATCTCTCTCAGAGGACCAAAAGTACACGACAGGAGAGGCTCAAAGGCGCTCAGCTCAAGCCTCGCAATGAGCGCCGAAGGTCCTGAGGCTCGCAATGAGCGCCGAAGGTCCTCACAGTACAAAACAGTTTCAATTATGTCTCAAACAGCATTCCCATGGCTTCAAATTGTATTTCCCCATCATTTTTGATGGGCAAGTCGCTAGTAAGTAATATTTGCCAATCTGGCTCTCAATCAAGCAATCCAGCACTCTATAGCAGGCATTAGATCATCTGTTCTAGTCCATGTGGGTTTCATGATTTATTAACCCCTTGAGTCCCGAAACAACATTTAAAAAAATACTTTTTAATGGCATATGTGTGGGTTTTAGACTGTTGTGCAAATCATTCTAATGTGTTTCCATGCCTTCCCATGCGTTTAAAGTACAGTTTTGTACAGTTTTGCTTTTACGGCTCTAATAAGTGTTTGTAAAAGCTCTTGCGAATCCTAGTTAGTACTCATAATATATTTGACAGAAATGTGATACATTTTCTATTGTAGTTTAGACTTTATTTGCGATCTAGAGCTACAGGTCTAATATAATATCAATTTTGTTTTCAGTTTATTTATTTAGTGCTCGTAATGTTCGAGTTGTGCTAAAACCAAAAGGAGTAATAAGGCCAATTTTGCGTTTTTGACTGTCCCGTAGTGATTGTGGGCGAGGGGACTCGTAATTGGATTGACAGTAGCTAATAGAATATGTGGCAATATTAAGAGTGATTTTAAGTGTGTATAAATTTACGAATTGGGCAATAGAAGAGGGCCTTGTGTTTGTTTAGCATTTTATCTTCATATACAAGTTAAAATACTGAGATTATCTTGGTATTGACAACATGATTATCAAAATGGGCCTTCCGGACCACACAGAGAGCCATAAAAAAGAAACACACGTGTCTCCCCTTTAACACAGTGAAAATAAAGACCAGAATAGATCCAGCTGAATGCTACAGGGAAAGAAAGGAGCAGCATAAACACCAGATCACTGAAACCCTAACCTATGCATTCCTTCTCATACTTAAGATTAAGGCTTTTGCCTCTTGTCAATGGAAAATAATACTGGACTGTCCTCAGGCTGCAATTTGGGAAGCTCACAAGATTGGTCTGAGAGGTACTATTTATAGCAACAGTACAATACGACTCTTGTTGAAACATGTTCACTCACCAAGCTAAGCTACACTAAGTGTTGTTACTAAAAATAATGGTACAAATAACTCCCAGAATAAAATGTAAGCACACATCATACAATAACAATTTTAAAAAAAAATAAAGTGTCTTAAGAATAATGAGACATCAGAAGTCAAAAGCAAAGTAACAGCAGTGCAGTATGCATCATTAGAAAATATACTGTCCTCTATGTAGCATGAATTTATGTGCCTGGCATTTTAACCATCTGAGTGCCAGGCACATTAAATTAACATGGCTTGCTGACTTGGAACTCAGGGCCAGCCATGTTTATTTAATGCAAGTCACTCTATTAGCTGGTTACCTCCCCTGCTTTGGTGAACCAGTGGAGAAATAGGTGGGGGACCTCCCATCTAATTAATCATGTTAATTTAATAGAAAATAAAAAAAAAATAAGTACATTTATGTGAGAGGAGGAATGCTTATATTTATAATTCCTACAGAGATTTAATTTCCCTCAGCGAGTTTGTTTTATAATGTAAAAACTTCATTGCATAATAGTTACACTTACCTGTCTCTGGGGGGCCATCTGGAAGTCCCTGGGGGCTAGTGGTGAGGCTGACTCCATGGATTTGCATCCAGTACTGACCCATCTCCAAACCCAGCTGATGTTAAAATGTGGTCTATTTAATGATTAGGTATTCAAATTTAGTAATCTGTATATTATTTGCATTTATATTAAATTATATTTTTAGCTAAAAAATAAAAAAACTATTATAGTTTTTTTCAACATTTTAAAATAAATGATTTATCCAAGAACATGAACATGTTTACGAGGTAAGAACAGTCAGCTGTTTTTAAACTCTCTCAAGTGATTCCCTTCTGGGGAATAAAGGTTCTATCACATATAATAGTTGTCAAACTACAAGATGTTATCATGCTTGTACTAATTTTTAGATAGATAGTATTTATTGTATGTTAGATAGGGGTATGTATTTTAGATAGTTAAAATGTATTGTATAATATATAGTATTTGTTGTATGTTAGATAGGGGTATGTATTTTAGATAGATAGGATTTATTGTATATTAGATAGAGGGGGGTATTGTATTGTATTTTATTTGTATTGTATGTATTCTATATGTATTTCCTTTTCAGGTGTGTAATTTTTTTTCTGTAGTGTGTGGGGGGGGGGGGGGGGGGGGCTTGTAATGTATTTCTTTTATTTTCTATAATGTTCCTTTTTTATTTTTGGTGACTTAGGTTTTTTTATTTTCTGTAATGTAAATGTTTTATTTTTTGTGACTGTTTTTGTTATTTTCTGTAATCTAGATTTTTTATTTTTTGTGACTTTGTTTTTTTTATTTTCTGTAATTAGGTGGGGTTTATTAGGGGGTAGGTAGGTAGTGTAGGTTGGTAGTGTAGGTGTTAATAGGTTAGTGTAGAGGGGTGTTAGTTTATATTGAATGGTTTATTGGGGTGAGTTAGTGCAGTGTAGTGTTTGTACTTAGTGCCATGAGGGTACTGGAGAAATGATAGGCTTCTAAATGTCCCATGAGGGTCTTTAAATACCCTTATGGGACTAATGGGGTTAAATAGAGGCTTATGAGGGTCTGCATAGACCCCCATAAGAGACCTGGTTAAAATGGTGTAGTGCTTACACTTGATGACCCTCATGGCACTTATAGTGTTATTACATGCATTCATTAGTGTGTTATAGCGGTCTATATAGTTGAGGCACACAGCACACTCACATTGTGTGACAAACAGCATTTTAACACTTTTTAATTGCCCGTCATTTTTGACGGGCAAGTTGCTAGTATAATTTATAATTATTATAGTGTGAGTTTATAAAACAGAAGGTTTGAATTTTGTATTTAGTGATAACAATGTCAAATGTGGAACCCTATAAATGTAGTGTCTTGTTTAAGGACCCTGTGGTGGGGGTTAATTTTTAGCTGCCATGCAGGTCTATAGGGACCCCCATGGCAGAGTGTAGAAGCCAGAATAATTCTGGGGGCATACAGCTCATTGTATACACAGTCCATAAAATAGCTTATATATACGTATATAAATAAATATAAACTGACCTTTATTACCTTGGTGACTAACACCTGTAAGGACAAATAACTTTATTAAGTAGGGTTGTTCAAAAGAACCAAAAAAAGCTGATAGTGAAATTAGAAAAAAAAGGGCCGTTACCAATATATATATATGGACATATAGTCCTACCCAATAATCTAGCATATAGACAAAATTAATAACATCAAGTATAACATGGATAATACCATGGATACAATATGGATAACTCAAAACTCCATAGTATGTCTATACCAAATTACATTAAACTATACCTAACATAATTACATTAAACTGTGACAGCGCAATACATGCTGCCATGAACACCTATTGGAATACGTCTCAATGGAACGCTATACGTACATGGAATGCAAGACAGGATTGGGCCAATCAAAAAAGCTTCTAAATCTATTGGAAAACATCTCAATGGAACAAAAGCATTCTTTGAAAGATAAACAATGTTGGTCCAATCAAGAAACTTATACACTGATGTACCTAGCATTGTAATAATTGAGAACAGTCATTTATTGTATATCACATATATAGTTGTGAGCGTACGAGTTGTTGCTAACGCTGCGGGCTCGCGTAGCGAGCCCGCGGCCCTCGCGAAGCGAGGGCCGCGACTCGCGTAGCGAGCTGCGGCCCTCGCGTAGCGAGGGCCGCGGCTCGCGCAGCGAGCCGAGGCCCTCGCGAAGCGAGGGCACTGCCCGAGGGTCTCAGTTGGCCGAAGGCGCTCCTTGCCAGCAACTGCGACCCTCGCAAACTTCACGTCGCAACCCAAACAGTACGACACACACATTACGACACTCGCAAACAACATACGACACACGTTCACACACATTACGTACTCGCAACACTCGGACGCAACTCGCGAACATTACAAAATGTAAAACACAATACATACACACACCACATACATAAAAAACTTACCTACACCAAGAGGGAGCACCCAGCACCTCAAAAATACAACTTACACCTCGATTTTACTTCAAATAAAACAGTTTAGAGACTAAAAAAAAAACGAAGCGAGAGAAAAAATGGCCGCCGAACAAAACGAAAACGAGGCTACAGCACTCTAAACTCGCAAAACACCACAAGAAACTCGCAAAACACCACAAAACACCTACGGATATTCCGATACAAACGTATAACACACATTACTCGCCATTTGACGCCAATGCGGAAGTACACGACAACGGTTTGGGCTCGCGCACGCACAGTGTTACACTGCACACATTCAGCACGCTTACACAGCAGATCCACACCACTAATGCTGCAGCAACATCAAAACACATTCACAGCTCTTCCACACAATGCTTTAAAATAGGTAAAGTATATTCATTTATTAATGTATTATATATTTCATTATTACACACTAAACAGCATTAGCTACCTTACAATTTCATTGCCGTCATTTTTTGACGGGCAATTCGCTAGTATCTATATATCTATAAGATTTATAACTAGCGACTTGCCTGTCAAAAATGACAGCAATACAATGTGAAGGCTGGCAATGCTGCCACACAATGCAAGCCTCTCCCCCTCTAACTTGCGAGCCTCGCGATGAGCCTCTCCCATTGTCTACTTTACAGGCCTGGCGATGAGCGCCTTTGGCGCTCATTGCAAGCCCTGCAATGAGCGGCTTTGCCACTCATTGCAGGCCTCTGCCAATCTGCCACTTTCATGCCTTGCAATGAGCTCCTTCGGCGCTCATTGCAAGCTTCTCCCCCCTCTACTTTACAGGCTCATTGCAGACGCCGTCCAAACCGACACTTTCGTGCCTCGCGATGAGTGCCTTCAGTGCTCATCGCAAGCCCGGGGATAAGCGACTTTGGCACTCATGGCAAGGTCCGCTATGAGCACCTTCAGCGATCATTGTGAGCCTCTCCCCACTCTGACCCCTTTGTCTGTTTTCCCCCTCTCCCTTCCCTGTGTCTATTTCCCCCTCTCTCCCTCCTCTCCCTGCCCTGTTTCTTTCTCCTCTCTCTCCCTGATCAAGTCTTGCATGGCTCCTGTTGAGCGCCTATCTATCTTTTTTTCAAGTCGTTTGTGCCTTGCAATGTGCACCATTGGTTCTTTTTTTAAAGTCTTGCGGGCCTCGCGATGTGCGCCTGAGTGTTAGTCCCGATGGCCTAGTTTTGAGCCTTTTTTCAAACAATTACAGGTTTACGGCTGCCATTTTTTTTCTCGCTTTGCCTGTTTTCGATCTCCTAAAAACGCCAAATAAGCCTCAAATTAGCTTGCAACCTCACTCACAGTCTCCCTGCCTCTCCCGCTGTGCTGTGTGTGAGGTATTTTGGCGATCTACAGACGGCTTCCAAGTTGCGGGCTTGAAAAGATTGGCGCCCATTAAAGTTGTGCCTCGCGCTCATCTTGTGCCTGGCAATGAGCGACTTCGGCGTCTTACACTTCAAAGTCTTGCAGGCCTCACCATGAGCGCCTTCAGCCTGCCTTTGGTGCTCATTACAGCAAAGTTGTGCAGTCCTTGCAATGAGCGCCTATGGAGCTCACCGCACATGTGCAAGCCCATCATTTTTAACATGGCGTGACCGACAATTCATTATTTCCACTACTATATATGTGATATAATATTTACCCCTTCCCTGTCATGAAAAAGGAGTTCTTTAGATAGATAGTGGATAAGAAAGGTGTTAGGGCTAGTGTAGTGTGTGTGTATCATTGCTATGGAGCCTGCAAGTAGACTGCGTGCACACTACATTGGGCTGAGAGCAACAGCAGAATAGCATAGATCAGGGGTGTGCAAGTCTTGGAGGGCCACACACAAGCTTGGATTTGAGGATATCCTTTCTGTGCACAGGCGAGTCAATCCAGATGACTTAAGAAGTGATTGACTCACCTGTGCGCAGCAGCGATATCATTAAATCCAGGCATGTGTGTGGCCCTCCAGGACCAAACTTGCACACCCTGGCCAAGATGCATTTCCGCTCTTTTGAGGGAAGGTCTTAGGTGAGCCGCTTAGTAATTGCTCCCTAGATTGCAAAAAAAAAAAGCTCCCACAGTTCTGACGGAGCCATTCCTCGTAGCTTTGTTATGGATTGGAATGGGGCTCTTACACTAAGATTTAGTCAACTTTTTTTGTGGAAAATTAAAAATCATATATGTTTTTGTTAAAATTAGTAAAAGGGTGATTTTAGCATATTTGAGATAATCTATCATTTTGTGGCTTAAGTAGTGTCAGCTATTTTCTTATTATTCTCACAAATTTTAGACAGTATATACTTTTATAAAAAAAAAAATTTTTATGTTATGGGCCATTTACCCTGATACAGCAAGCCTATTTTAGCTTCAATGATAATTTGTTTTTAATAAAAGTGTAATATCAAAATAAAACCATTTTTTTAGCACATTTATTATTTTTTTCAATTGTTAAATGTAACTTGCAATTTAAATATTAATCATATATTTAAGAAGTAGAACTTGAAAAAAATAAAAAATTGTTTAAATATGTTTACGTAAATATTTACATATGAATCAAGCCTAAACGGATTAATCGCAAAATTTGGGGTAAATGTTTGGCTTTTTAAGTCAGGAAAAAGCCTTGAAGCGCTAGCAATAAAATGTTGAAGGTACTATTTTATAAATTTTATATACCGTATTTATCGGCGTATAACAAGTACTTTTTCTCCCTGAAAATAGGGGGCAAATGATAGGTGCGTGTTATACGCCAATATTCCCTCCCCCCTCCTCATCCTTAACCTCCCTTCTCATTCTAAACCCCCTCCGCATTCTAACGCCCCTCCTCAACCTAAATCCCCCTCTTTCTCAAATTAAACCCCCCTCCTCAACTTAAACCGCCCTAAATACCTCCACCTCACTTACCTGCTTCTGCTCCGGCCTCCGCTCCGCTCCTTGACCCGGTGACGTCACATGCGCGCCAGTGCGCCACGTCATTAGCATATACCGGGTGCTGGCATGTGACGTCACCGGGTCAAGGAGCGGAGCGGAGGTTGGAGCAGAAGCAGGTAAGTGAGGGGGAGGTATTTAGGGGGGTTTAGGTTGAGGAGGAGGGGGGTTTAGAATGCGGAGGGGGGTTAGAATGCGGAGGGGGGTTTAGAATGAGGAGGGAGGTTGAGGAGGGGGGTTGAGGATAGGGGGGTTGAGGTTGAGGAGGGGGGTTGAGGAGGGGGTTGAGGATAGGGGGGTTGAGGAGGGAGGATGGGGGGGTTGAGGAGTTGGTTTGAGGGGGTTTGAGGATGGGGGGGTTGAGGAGGGGGTTTGAGGAGGGAGGTTGAGGAGGGGGTTGAGGATAGGGGGGTTGAGGAGGGAGGTTGAGGAGGGGGTTGAGGATAAGGAGGGAGGTTGAGGATGAGGAGGGGGTTGAGGATTAGGAGGAGGGTTGAGGATGAGGAGGGGGGTTGAGGATGAGGAGGTAGGTTGAGGAGGGGGGTTAAGATTGCAGAGGGGGGTTGAGGATAGGGGGGTTGAGGGGATTTGAGGATGGGGGTTGAGGATAGGGGAGTTGAGGAGGGAGGTTGAGGAGGGAGGTTGAGGAGGGAGGTTGAGGATGAGGAGGGGGGTTGAGGATGTGGAGGGAGGTTGAGGAGGGGGGTTGAGGATGAGGAGGGGGGTTGAGGATAGGGGGGTTGAGGAAGGAGGATGAGCATGGGGGGTTGAGAAGGGGGGTTGAGGGGATTTGAGGATGGGGGGTTGAGGAGTGGGTTTGAGGAGGGAGGTTGAGGAGGGGGTTGAGGATGGGGTGGTTGAGGAGGGAGGTTGAGGAGGGAGGTTGAGGATGAGGAGGGGGGTTGAGGATGAGGAGGGGGGTTGAGGATGTGGACGGAGGTTGAGGAGGGGGGTTGAGGTTGAGGCGGGGGGTTGAGGTTGAGGTTGAGGAGGGGGGTTGAGGAAGGAGGATGAGGATGGGGGGTGGAGGAGGGGTTTGAGGAGGGGGTTGAGGAGGGGGTTGAGGAGGGAGGATGAGGAGGGAGGATGAGGAGGAAGGTTGAGGAGGGGGTTGAGGAGGAGGAGGGAGGTTGAGGATTTTGCTTCAAAGTTCTTTATTTAAAAAAAAATTCCCCTGAAATTCCCTTCTTAAAAGGAGGTGCGTGTTATACGCCGGTGCGTGTTATATGCCGATAAATACGGTACATGTTTTTGTTGGGTTACTTAATTAATTTGTCATGTAAAATATACACTTCACATATTTCTAAGAATCCCCAAAGTAACAGTTTCATCCTCTTCACCCTCTTGAGTGCTGTTATCTTTTACTTCTGTGACCTAAAGCCATGTCCTCAGGGGAGGGCCTTCACACTACTGGTGTCTCATGCTATTCAGACACACAGTATACCACTCTATCAGCCCTATTAAATTTTAAGCCTGTGGCGGCATTAGTAACGGGCTTGAGACGCAAGTTACGGGCTTGAGACGCGAATCTGTTGCACGTTGGATGTGCAGCCGTGTACATGATCAATTAGTCATACCCGTAGTTACGGGTTTAGATGGAACCAATAGCAACAGAGATCGTCATCATTACGTCACTGGAAAATGGAGATTGGATTTTAAAGTCTTACTGGTTTCAATTTCAAGTTTCAATTACAAGGAGTCACATTCCAAAATAATGCAGTATTGATAAAGCTGTAAATATGATATTCTATTCCATGCAAGTTCCATCATATGTATTAACACATTGATATATTGCCGGGATCAATATAACACAGAAATTAAACAAAAAATAAAGTATTATTGTAAAGTATTATTTTGCAGATTTGCAAGCTTGAGAATTGACGTTGTGCTATTAATTCTGAAACCTAACATCACTTTCCCTTATATCCTGTGCATTGCATTTTTTTACATAATACTGTTTTCAAATTTCCAAAGAATAGGGATAGCTTCACTATGCTGTTACTGCTGCGTGAAATGCAGTGAAGAAAATCTGAAAAGGATAAATAATCTTCTAAAAGCAAAAAAAATTAATATAATGAAATATAATTCTAAAGCTAGTCAAATTAGCAAGTGTTAGTAGTGTCTCCCTTTGCACAAAACCAACAAGGAATTACTGTCTTGTTTTTCTGATTAAAATTAAAAAAGCACTATACAGTAAAAAATATCTGAAATGGAGTCTGGTTAAGAGAATAATTAGGGGAGGAGATTTAGATTTATATAGCTATTTTTTATTAAGAATTTTCTTATGCTTCTGCTTAAACTTGGAGGCATTCATGATAAGTTATGTGCATCAGTGACGTTTACATTTCTACCACTGATTGGGCGGATCTGGACCACATTGTTTATTAGTAAACACAAATGACATAATAAACATAACAATAACAATCATTACATTAACATGACCAAGTGAGGGGAGGAGCCTGGCCAGAGGCAGTACACCCTACGCCCTCAACCCTCGTCCAGGACCTACCGTGACGGAACAGCCGTACCACCGTAGGGTAGAATCTCACCCACTTTACCACTGTCCCGGCGACTCCCCTCACAATACAGCACAGAGAAGACTGCAGAATACCTTATGCGGTCTCTACTACCCAAAAAACGCTATGGCCCACTGCACACCCTCCCTCAACACCAGCACTATGAACTCAATATACACTAATTGCAGATGGGCCCATCCATGAAAATAAAACTATTGGCCTCTGAGCCCTTGCACTCACATTGCTGCAGAGAACTAACTGCTAAGCAAGACTAAACACTATTTTTTGTACACTTTCCTCATGATCTTTTCTTTTTTAGGACCTTTCAGACCAGGTCACAGACCAATGAGCAAGTTGCAACCATGCCTGATGTTTTTACATACCATGAAGCTGCATTACCAGGATCATTACTACCACCTGGATCAATACCAAGGTAGAAAGTGGGTAGTGCCACCCGCTACCTGCTTCTCCGACTGGTGTTGTTACCCATGCCTGGAAAAGCAATTACACCTCCAACTGACAACCAAGGCCATGCCCAGCTGTAAGTCATGATTGGCAGCTGAGGAAAAATGCCTGTATGACCAGATATACAATGGCCAATGATCTATCATCGAAGTACATGCCTACCAATTCTCCAAACCACATACTACAGAAAGCCCATATGGCTGCTAAAATTGCTTTTTTTTTACAAAGCAAGTGGGTACCATGTTCCGATAGAGAACAAGCCCAAATGCTGTATGTAAGTCACCAAAGTCTGGAGAATCATAAGTATAGAAGAACCAAATCCTATTTCGAGTAAGGAAAGCTGCAAGCCAAACTACTTGCTTGGTCTATGAAAAAAATGCAATACCACAAAGGGCAAGAAATCAGTGCACATCCTATCCTGTAAACTTTCTCCCTTTTCCAACCTGGTCAGTCTTGGACAGTCGTGGCCACATGGTCACATGATCACCATGGATCCCAAACCAAGCACTTATGGTCAC
This sequence comes from Discoglossus pictus, assembly GCA_027410445.1. Classification (NCBI taxonomy): domain Eukaryota; kingdom Metazoa; phylum Chordata; class Amphibia; order Anura; family Alytidae; genus Discoglossus; species Discoglossus pictus. The sequence continues at coordinate 41,142,153 of CM050173.1, forward strand.
CATACCTTGTCTGTTTACCAACCTCTCGCTGCGAGCAAGCCAGCGGGAAAAGAGATGGCTGTACAGAACTGCAAGGCTTCACACATATCACAGACCACCTTCAGGCACAGTGGTATCCTCTGTCCTTGGGAAAAGGCTAGCAGTCGACGGCCATCCCTTTTTGCCCTACCTTCTGTTAAACCTTCATCCACTTGCTTTACCAATCACTCCTTCTTCAGGTACTTTAAACCAGCCAGTTGTAGAAAAGCCAAGGCTGCTACCTGATGCCCCACCTTTGGGGGACAACTCCTCCAGGCCTTGGGTTACCGAGAAACCCAGCATGATCCCCATCCTCATGCCATCCGTGTCCACTCCACTTTGCTAGGCAGCCGAGTAGATGAAACACAGGAATGCCTCACCCGCCAATTCTCAGCTCTGAGTGCCTACATGTGTTCAAGGGGGACCAGAACTGACCATCCTCACTCTAGGGCCAACAGACTGAGGTATGCACATTAAAAGGACCAGTCAAAAATATCACTCATGCAACCAGGAACCTGCTTTCCCTTACCCTATGCATGCCAATATAGACACTAAACCAGAGTTTTTCAACCAACGTAATACTGAAGGGTGATGCTAACAGGAATTAAATAGCCTGCCCTGCGGCTGACTGCCTGAACGAAAAATATTTTTTTATCATGTAAGTTGCCCCACCAACTTATAGAGCAGTAACTTTATAAGATATCCAAAGCAAAGTATTTTTTTATCACTAGGCATGCCCTACCTAAACTTTCCATATATTAATATGAATGGGATCCCGAATAGTAGGGAAGACGAACAAACAATTAACTGCGTGAGAATGCCTTAACTTATGCAGAACTATTGGCAGAGCAACCTGGATGATGGAAATGGGCCCTGTGTGAATATGCAATATGGGGCCAAGAACAATCTAGTATCTCTTCTCCTGGCAATGGCGGGCATATCCAGATCATAATGCCAGTGCAAGGACCCACGAGGAGGACGAATATTGAAATACATATAACACTGAAGAATTAACTGTTGAATTGAAAATAAAAATACTGACTTACCATGCCCAAAAGGGGCATCAGAATACAAGATGGGGGAGACAAGGGGGGCAAATGTAAAACCAGATGAAACCCCTGATATAAAAACGATAAAATATCCACCATCCCGACACACTGAGAGGAGGCACTAAGCGGAACAACAAGTTGCTATGGGACACTAAAACTGAGGGCTTGGTTGAATCCTGCAAATGCTTGAAACATCACCGGGGAAAAACATGGTTTTCCCCCCACAACAATGGAATGCATGAATGACAACTAGCGGGACATGCGGTCAGAGCATGAAAACTGCACAAACCAAACACTCGACTAGCGGACGCATATGAAAGGTGTAACGCTACTACCAGGCAACACACTATTTTCCCAAAGTATAAAGGATAGACAAATAGTACTATACCAATACCACCTCAAGGCACGTTCCATAAATCTACGATACATGCTTCCCTTCAGATAAAAACCCCACCTAAGGCGAGTCCAAGAGTCCCCTGTATGGGATTCCCAGTAGACCGTGACAGGGGAAGTGTCCTCGCTCAACTGAGTGCAGCAGAATCAAACATAAGCAGGTAGCTAGAAACTTCTTGGCAGGACTTTGCCTCAGATAAATGCTACTGCCCTTTGCTGCACAGGAGTGCTCGCAGCTGCAAGAACATTCAGGCCTGAAACCATACCTTAATTGGCATATGGAAGACCTGCTGAAAGTAGAGGAACACTTATTGCCCCCTTTGCCTGTTGGGTCTGTGCTCCTGCCAGTGTATTGTGTCAAGACCTTACACGGTGTAAACTCTCTCCTTGTAATACATTGCTAACTGATTATGGGATGCTTTTTTTGCCATTACAAGCGATGCATGTCTAGGTAACAGGTCCCCTGGGTCAGACTGTGCTCTCTAGTCTCCTGTAATATATCCTTCTGTCTTATGGAACCATTGCTCTAAATGTCACTCCATCTATATAAATAACCTGGTTTGGCAGGGGGAAGCTAGTAAAAAAGGGGGAAATAATTTGCCAACGCATATGAAGATGACGCTACCTGGATGTCGCCTTGCCATCACCGTGAATGCACTAAAAGTATTTTTTCAAACTAAATTACTATGTATCTATGTCTGATGATGGTGATAATATTTTAAGTCCCATATAGGGCTCTAGGAGAGCTGAGGTCACCACTTATTAGTTCAAGAAAGGTGTGCTTATAAAGTCAAGAATACATTTGTCTGTAAATAATATGGTTTTAAAATGAATGTTGCCTTCCTGATGTGCTGGGTCTGTCTCCTTGTCCCTCCTATAACGTTACTTGCATTGTTTGTCTGGAAGCCATCAAAGTTACATTTAAGCTGTTTAATTATTATTTTAGTGATAGCAACTTTATTGTTTGCCTGATTTTCCTAACAATTGCTAATTAACCAGACAAAAGCAATCCCTAAGTTACATCTCTGGAATAATTAAACAGCTATCAGATAACTTCAATGGCTCCAGGACCATGTGAGTCATGTGACAAGACAGAGGCAGAGAAATACCCAGCACCCTGACAGTTTAACATTCATTGTAAAACCATTTTATTTATGGATGGCTTTATTAACATATTTCTCAAACTAAAAAGTGGTGAACTAGATACTGACAGCCCCTCACCTTGTGCTTACACTTCCCCTTTAAATAATATCAGCCTGCATTTTTTTTATTAACAATAATATGTGTTATTAAGGATGCAAATAATGCTTTTTAATTCAATTTCATAATTTAATATAAAGCTTTAATAACTTCTCTTAATGCTACTCTTCAGGTAAAACAGCCCCTGTCTAAAACAAACAAGGAGCCTGCGTCACTTTTTTTCTATACAAACAATCTCTGGCAAATACAGTTTCTAACTTTGCAGACAGTAGTACAAGGTCAAAGATTTATTGTGTATATACAGTATGTGCGCTTTGCAAACAGCATCGGATTAAATATTACTAGAAACATCTAGAAAATCTGAGAATTATGAGAATCTGATGCAATACGAGTTGATTGTTCTGCATATTTCATTTATCTTGTTTTTGGTGTCATTACGTTGTAATTATAAATTATTTTATAAAAGGTAAAACATGAGTACTGCAAATGTTTAAAATATGCTTATTAAGGTACATAATTACATATGTGGTGTAAATGTAGTAAACTTCAGATTTTTTGGAAACAATGGGCTCTATAAAATTGTCAAAATTGCAATTACTGAAGCCTGTAATGTATCCAGCAAAAGTTACTGTTATTTAACTGGCCTCCTGTAGCTACCCGCAATCTATTTGCGGGTTATAGGCTGATAATTCCTAAGGGTTGTCAAAATCGTAACTCTGTCCTATCTCTGCCTTTGATCTTTCAAGCCTGCAAATGTTACAATGGTTAAAATTGCAAATTGCTGTTTAACTGCAACAATTCCACAAGCCCGTAATTGCCGTCAAACCCCGTAAATGGCAAAAGTAGAAAAAATTCTATGAGTACTAGAGAGGACTTGTAAGGGGGTTAAACACCTGTTCATGACACTATAAAAGCAAATAAAAACACAATACTGGATTTTAAAATACAGGGAAAGCGATGTATTAATAATTAATTGCACAACAGTCTCAAGCTCACATATCTACAAAAAAAAAATTTTTTTTTACATTTAATTTCCATTTTATATCAATCTTGGGAATCAAGGAGTTAATACATATCAGGCCACCCTCATGGACTAAAACAGTTTCTTCATTAATTTTTATTGATTTTTAAATTGCTGGATTGCGACCTGATCTAAATACTAATTGATTGACGTTTAAACACCATGTTTTACAGATGCCTTGATGACGGTCTCATTTACTATTGGCTGCTTCTAAATTGTTACTTACGGGTTCATGGTTTACACATTTGGCTTTCTGCCCTGTAATTGCAGGCTTGTTCAATTAAATCGCTCTGTAACTGTTGAAATTTAATAAGGCCCATAGTGTTACTCAGATTTTGAAAATAACCAAAATAGTAATTCCTCTTTCGCCATGTAATGTATTATTTCATATGTTTGATGGAAAAGTGCTGTATATTTTAAAAAGTTGTTGATTTCACGCGCTGTTTATTGGCGGCAAAATGAATTGTTATCAAAAGAAGCAATCAGAGGAATATCCCATCATGGGAAGAATTAGATCAAGTCATAAATAGAAATAGAGAACTGGAAAACAAGATAGATAGTAATAATTATATTGCATTTAAAAAAAAGTAGGGACAATTATATGGAAAATAGACAACTTGACTTTGTTATCTAAAGGTAAAATATCTCCAGTGATATTATTCTTGTTTTCCTGCATGTAGTGTTTTGTGTTGGATGTTTTTTCTTTAGTTTTTTTTCTGTTGTTTGTTTTGTTTGTTTTCTGGATTGTAATTATGTATACTATTTAAAATGGAAAAACAAAGACTTAAAAAATATGCTTTTTAATCTCTTAAAAAGTAATTCCGAGCGTGACTCAGGGTTCATTTTCACTTCTTAAATAGGTAAACCCCGAGCCACGCTCGGTGTTACTGCATGGAAGATCTGGAGGTGGCCCAGTGCTGCCAAAATTGCCTGGGCCCCCTCAGCACACTATTCCTCCTCCTCCATCCTCCTCCTCCTTCCCCCGTTATCATCCTCCTCCCCCTGATCAACTTTCTCCTCCTTCCCCCCTGATCCTCATTCTCCTTCCCCCTAACCTCCTCTTCACTTCCCTCTCCAGTCCCTATGCCTTTCTCTCCTTAATTTTTAACTGGATCCGATGCGCTGCCTGCTCATATCTCTTCCCACAGCGTGTCTTCTCACTGCCTGCCCGGTATATGCTAATGATGTGACGCGCTGAAGTCAGCGTGTCATGTCATTAGCATATACCGGGCAGTTTACTGCCGAAGACACACTGTGGGGGGAGACATGAGCAGGCAGCTCATCGGATCCAGTTAAAAATTAAGGAGAGAAAGGCATAGGGACTGGAGAGGGAAGTGAAGAGGAGGTTAGGGGGAAGGAGAATGAGGATCAGGGGGGAAGGAGGAGGAAAAGGAGGATGATAAGGGGGAGCAAGGGGGGATGATGAGGGGGGAGGGGGGCAAGGGAAGATGATAAGCGGAGGGGCAAGGAATGATGATAAAGAGGGAAGGAGGGAGGAGGAAAAGGGGGAAGTGAGGATAAGGAGAAATGGAGGAGGAGCATAATGAGGGAAGTGAGGAGGACAGTATGGGGGAAGGAGGATGATGATAAGAGGGAAGGATGAGGAGGATGATAAGGAGGAAGGGAGGATCAGGAGGGAAAGGAGGTAAGAGGAGGATAAGGGGGGAAAGTGAGGAGAAGGAGAAATGGAGGAGGAGCATAATGAGGGAAGTGAGGAGGACAGTATGGGGGAAGGAGGATGATGATAAGGGGGAAGGATGAGGAGGATGATAAGGAGGAAGGGAGGAGGAGGAGGGAAAGGAGGTAAGAGGAGGATAAGGGGGAAAGGGAGGATAAGGGGAAAGCGAGGAGGAGGATAAGGTGAAGGGGGGGAAGGGAGGAGGGAGGGAAAGGGAGGGGGGAAGAAGATGATAATGGGGAAGGAGGATGATGATGAGGGGGGAAGGAGGGAAGGGAGGAGGAGAATAAGGGGGAAGGGAGGAGGATGATAAGGAGGGAGGAGGATACGGGGAAAAGGAGGAGGGGAAGGGGCAAAGGGAGGTGATTGGAGAGGGGAGAAGTGAGTAGGAGGAAAGGGGGGACGAGGAGGAGGAAAGAGGGAAAGGTAGAAGGATAAGGGGGAAAGGGGATTATGTCACTATTTTTTAAAGTACCGCTTTAACATTCTAAATACTGACAGGCGGGATAAAGGGGATTCTGACCCACCAGCAGGAAGTTGATTTTTATTTTAAAGAACATTAAAACTTGGGTATACAGTGTACCATACAGGGTTTCCTGGTGGTCCAGTGGTTATGATTTGGTGCTTTAACCACTACAGCCTGGGATAGATTCCAGTCAGGGAACAAATTGGTCACATCACCCTGAAGTCAAGCAGGGTTGGTCTTGGTCAGAACTTGGATGGGAGACCACCTAGGAACACCAGGAGCTGTATAATATGGCCCACTGGAGAATGGACTGGCAACCCACTCCAATATCTCTGCCATGAAAGCATGACCATGGACACAAAGATTGTACCAGCAGATTTTCGGTACAGTAAATAGATTCTGTAATCTTTAAAATTAATTTTGTGGCTCCTGTATGCTAATGTGTGGCTCAAAGAACTTGATAAGGGTGAGAGCGGAGTCTAAGCCAGTTTTTAATGTTCTTTAATAAAAACCTAAAAATGTAAATGTGGGGTAACTGAGTCCCTTTAAATTCAGTATTGTTTTTGCTGCATTTGTATGCGTAGAGTACCCTATAACCATTTTGTGTATGGGAGTGGACTGCTTTATTCTATAGCCTGATCTCTTTGGGAATGGACATTGTTGATTGTGATTAAGGTAACTCGAGAATGACAGAGCACACATCCTCAGGCTCCAAGACCACAAGTAGAGCTTCAAACGTCCACTATGGAAAGACCAAAATAAATAAAAAGATTGTTATCCTCTTGGCACATGTAGGTGCTATTTTAGTTTGTGAACTTTTTCCCAACAACCAAGGTTCCTTAAAGTGAAACAGAAACAAATCCTATTTATTGAAGAAGTACACATTAAATTAAATATGTTTGCATTTGGTTGCAGTAAAATTGATATGGAAGTTAGACTTATTTTGTGTATAAATTAAGTGAATGATCCATCCTCCAAAGTAATTGTAGCAGAAATTAATTAAGATTAACAATGGGGATGTAAAAGCAGAAAACCATGGCCCCTTTGGATAAATATATATGTCTCTGTCACAAAAGGACATGCTTATCTACTTTTACAACCCCATACACACACACACACTGCTAATCTTAATTAGTACATAAAATAATTATAACTTCTAAATTCATCACTTGAATGCTATTTTAAAAATTTGCAGTTTCCTATGGTAAAATAACATTGACATTGTGACTTTGAGCCTTTCTGATCCACCCACAAACCAACCAATTCATCTCATTAGTTACTGATTAGCCAACCAGGCACTGGGTCAGTTGACTTGACTGCAGTTGCCTGTACAAAATCAAAATAGTTATGCTTCAGGGGCTAATCACAATGATCTTTCATGATCAAAACATTAGAATGAAGGTTTGTGGGTGAATCAGAAAGGCTGACTGACAGCTATGTCTTTGTAACTTCAATGACAATTTACTGCAAAACCGAAAAAAAAACACTTTTAATTAAATTAATTTTAAGAAAATAGATTTAGTTTTGAATAAAATAATTAAAATAATTTCTCTTTAGTACAAATTTTATATGTGAAACAAGTACATTCAATATCCCTTGGTTTAATTTAATTTAATTACTCCTTTTTCTGTTGACATAAATAGCAGTGCTTTTCTCTGCTAAAAGGTCAGCTTTGTACTGTGCATATACAGTATAATCACTGTGTAAACACAGTTAACTAAAACTATGCTAGTGTACAGTCCATTTTTACATGTTTTAATTATCCACTGTACATAAATCTCCAAAACATTGAATTCATTCTTAAAAAGAATTTACTTTCTAGAACTATTTGTAATAAAACAAATCAAAGCTTCCAAATTTATAATATTTAAAAACAATAATAAGGTAATAATAAGTAATTACAGGAACACCGGAAGCAAATGTTTCTTTGTTGCATCTGGTATTTGATAATGTACCACTGTGTTTTATTTTTAAATTAAGTTTGTAAAGCAGAAAAAAAATGATTTTAATATTCACCTGATTCGTGAGCTTACCCGTATTAGCCTGTGAGCAGTAATATAGATGTATGAGGAATACTTGTCAACAACCTTGTTGTTGTTCCATAAAATATAATAAATAAATTAAATGTATCAACCATTTTCATACGCCCACAAAGCTTGAGCTGTTGTCCATTTTTACAATGCTATAGTGGCAGGTTTTGTTAATTACACCCTAGCGTTTTAAAGGTATTGCTTTGCATTTAAATTAAGTTGATGTGATGAATCTGAGCATGTGCAGACTAAGGCCCTCATTCAATTGCAATTTGGCCAATTGAATAGGGGTCTAAATAAGCACATAACATATTTTTTTAAAGAAGTTTTTAGTTAGTAAACATCTATCCAAAAACAAGGTTTTCACTAACAAAAACTTATTTAAAAAAAATATGTTATGTGCTTATTTAGAGCCCTATTGAATTGGCCAAATCGCAATTGAATGAGGGCCTAAGGAAGGAAAGTAAGATGTATGACAGGTAAAAAGGTTACATTTCAATAAAAGTTTACTATAATGTCATTTTTTTTATAACAATCAACTGATAGCATACTTGCAATTATATATATATATATATATATAAATATATATATATATATATTATACCATAATATACTGTGTACTGTGTTCCTTTTAAATATATTTCTAATATCTGATTTGTTTGTCATAACCAGTTCTATTAAAATACTACCCGTCATAAATGATTGTATAATATTACATATGTCTCTCCTCCCCCCCCGGCCCCCCAAGTCTCTTTCCCGTCCTCTCCCTCATCTTTGTCTCTACACCCTCTCTCTCCCCTGTGTCTCTTTCCCCCCTCTCCATCCCCAGTGACTCTCCCTCCATCTCCCTCCCCTGTGTCTCTTCCCCCATCTCCCTCCCTGTGTCTCTCCCCCTCTCCCTTTCCTGTGTCTCTTTTCCCCCTCTCCCTCCCCTGTGTCCCTTTTCCCCTCTGTCTCTCTTTCCCCCTTTCCCCTGTCTCTTTCCCCCTCCTCCCTCCACGTGTCCCTTTTTCCCTCTGTCTCTTTCTCCCTTTCCCCTGTGTCTCTTATCCCTTCCCCCCGCTGTCTCTTTCCCCCTTTCCCCCTCTCTGTCCCTTTCCCCACCCCACCCCTCTCTTGCGCGCACAGCTAGAGCTGCGCATGCGCACTTCGGCATGTTGTAAATACATACAAACAGTTTGTAAAGTGTGCATGCTCTCCCCTGGAGTGATATTTTACATTCAAACCTTCCCTTTGTCTTTCAAAGAGAATAACTGTACTGTCACAACAACATTATTAATTTATCATTGACCAGTAATCAAAATCATATGCAATGATTTAAATTAGCGATATACAACATTAAATATTGTTTCGAAATATGTTGGACTTTTTTTTGGTATAGGTATATTATGTGTAAGAAAAAAAGATAGATCACCATCTCAGTATTCACTATAAGAATTTATCTCCTCTTTTCCCACTGCAATGCAGCTTACCAACACCCTATGCCTTAAAAAGTGCCTGGTCTCAAAATTATGACAAATGTTATAATCAACTGCGAAATATATATATTTTTTATCAGTATGTGTATTATTGAATGCTATTTGTTATAAGTTGTGATTCCTATGTCAGTAGAAGCTACAAATTTCTATTTAGATAGGAACAATTACAATGGCAACAATTATAATTCAATAATAAAAATATTAACTTTTTTGTTTCTCATTTTGAACAAATAGTATGCTCATTACAACAGCTCTTTAAGACCATTTTAGTGAAGCCCCCTCATTATATCCACAAAAATCTAAAAAGATTTATATTGTGTAACAGAGATCTCTACTTATTTCAAGAAAAATAATTATGGTATCCTTGAGACTGTAGTTTGTCGTTGTTTCATTTAATTTGCAGAGATTAGATTAGCTAAACATACCTTTCCTGTATTTGTATAACTGCCTTCAAAACATTCTCTGGAGCCGCTGTAACCCATGAGTCGCAATTCAAGTATGTGTTAGTTCTTTCTGATCACACAATTCAAAGAATGTATAAAAAAGAAAAAGTCACATAACATATAATCAAGGTAATCATTATTTTCTAAAATTGGATGTATGATATTTGTTAAAAAAAACTTAAAGTGATTAAAAAAACACTTTATTGCATGTCAGTGAATTATGTAACAAATAAACAATATTAGCAGTTGCATAAGAAAAAGATGAAATCGTAATTTTACTTAGTGAAAATACTGTTTTGGTGGAATATTTAGTGATACTTCCCTCTTTTCCCTTCATATACTCTTAAGTAGGGAATTTGCACCAATAACTTAATTTCCTTTTCTGCAGAAATGTAAATACCCCTCTCATATATAAGTAATTAAAGAAAAGCACAAAAAAACATGTTATAGAAGTCACCCACAAATGAGTTCATATAACTGCTAGACTGAAGAAAAAAAGAAAAACAAACTTTATTATTACAAAAAACACCAAAATAATACACACTGTTAAAATTCCCTGTATAAAAATATATAGAATAGTCCAATCCTGGTATTGCACTACAGTATATCTATGGATAAACATATACATGAATTGGTAAAAGAAAAAAACCTCATCTGCACTGTGTAATGGAGTTTGGAATAGGACACATTCATATAAGTCACACACACAGACCATTGTTTATTGCGCCGCTGAGCACCAAAATCCAGTCTGATCTCACCAGGAGTGGACTAAAGCCTGACGCATGCATTTCGTTGGTGAGATCCTATGGATGTTCCATGGACGCTCACCAGCAAAACGTATGATAGTGACTTATACAGTGCCTTGCAAAAGTATTCACCCCCCTTGGCATTTTTGGTGTTTTGTTGCCTCACAACCTGGAATTAACATGGATTGTTTGCAGATTTGCATCATTTCATTTACAGAACATGCCCACAAATTTGAAGATGTTTTATTTTTTTAAATGTGAAGCAAACAACAAATAGGACAAAATAACAGAAAAAGTCAATGTGTATAACTATTCACCCCCCTAAACTCAGTACTTTGTAGAGCCACCTTTTGCGGCAATCAAAGCTCCAAGTCACTTTGGATAAGTCTCTATGAGCATGCCACATTTTACCGCTGGGATTTTTGCCCATTCCTCCTTGCAAAACTGTTCCAGCTCCTTCAACTTGGATGGTTTGTGCTTGTGAACAGCAATCTTTAAGTCTGATCACAGATTTTCTATTGGATTGAGGTCTGGGCTTAGACTAAGCCATTCCAACACATGTACATGTTTCCCCTTAAACCACTCAAGTGTTGCTTTAGCAGTGTGTTTGGGGTCATTGTCCTGCTGGAAGGTGAACCTCCTTTCTAGCCTCTAATCACGCACAGAGTGGTACAGGTTTTGCTCAAGAATATCCCTGTATTTAGCACCATCCATATTTCCCTCCACTCTGACCATTTTCCCAGTCCCGGCTATTGAAAAACATCCCCACAGCATGATGCTGCCACTACCATGTTGGGATGGTTTTCTTTGGGTAATGTGATGTTTTGGGTTTGCGCCAGACATAGCGTTTTCTTTGATGGGCGAAAAGTTCAATTTTAGTCTCATCAGACCAGAGCACCTTCCTCCATACATTTTGGGAGTCTCCCACATGCATTTTCGCAAACTCAAAACATGCCATTTTGTTTTTTGCTGAAAGTAATGGCTTTCTTCTGGTCACTCTGCCATAAAGCCCAACTCTATGGAGCATACGGCTTATTGTCGTCCTATGTACAGATACTCCAGTCTCTGCTGTGGAACTCTGCAGCTCCTCCAGGGTTACCTTAGGTCTCTGTGGTGCCTCTCTGATTAATGTCCCCATTGCCCGGTCCGTGAGTTTTGGTGGGCGGCCGTCTCTAATATTTGCCGATCAGGCTCGCAATCAAGCTCTCTAGTAAACGTTGCATTAGATCATCTGTTTTAGTCCATGTGGGTTTCATGATATGAATTAACCTCTTGAGTCCCGGGATCGATATTACTCAGAAATAACAAATAAAAATAATATTTTAGAATTTCATATTTGTGGGTTTGAGTCTGTAGTGCAATTATTTCTAATGTCTTTCCATTCCTTCCAGTGCTTTTAAAGTACAGTATTGTGTGTTTAATTGCTGTTACACCTTTAACTAGGGATTGAAAAAGCCCTTGTGAGTCCTATTTAGTACTCAAAATATTTTTGACTGAATATTTTTTTCAGTTGCGGGTTAGACTCTGTTTGCGAGCTAGAGCTACGCGTCTAATAGAATACCGATTTTGTATAACTTTAATTATTTAGATCTCTTATTCAAGCTGTGCTAAAACCAATGAAGTTCTAAGGCCGGTTTTACGGCTTTGGCTGGCCCGTAGTAACTGTGGCGGGTAACTTATAATCGGATTGCGAGTAGCTAGTAGAATATGTGACAATATTAAGAGCAGTTTTAAGTGTGTATAAATTTACAAATTAGGCAATAGAATAGGGCCCCGTGCCTGTTGCCCCCTATTATGCTTAAGAAGACCAAACGCCATGGGTCATTGGAATAGAAACAAATAAGATCAGAGGTGCATAATCTGAGAATGAACAAACCACAAAGCGACACACTGGAGATTCCCAAGATGGTATAATTGAAAACTAAGAGGTAATAATAAGTACTTAAACAATTAAATGTTATTTTTAAAAATAATTTCCCTACAGTAAGATTAAAGTTTGCCTTTTAATTCCCTGAGGCATTGTTTTTGGCACAGGCTGCTGCACACAAAGATACCATACATACTCAGACCTAGTTGACAGCTGAGAAAAGAATGGGGCTTATTAATAATTTCAATATTTTAATTTTCTTTTTGGTGGGTGGATCACAAAGGCTGACTGATAGCTTGGAATGGAAAACTAAAATCTTATTTTACTGTAGGAAAAATAGTTACATGCAATTTATAAAGTACTTGTTATTTTCTATAGTATTCATTTGCAATGTGTTCAAATTTGTTTTTGCCTTGTACTTAACACCTGTATAGCACTACGGTATATGTTGTGCTTTACAAATAAAGGGAAAGATTATCATGTATATAAACAATCCTGTTCAGATGTATTGGTCTAAAATTGAGCACCCATAAACGTCTATCTGTATATAATTAAATGACTGTTAGGGATTAGTCTCCATAGGGGTCATGTGAGGCTCCATATGTGAACTTCTTGCTCACTTTGCCCTAGGGAGGTCAACTACACCTCACTGATAAGGCCCAATGGATGAATTGTAAGTGTGGGTTGGCTTTTGGCTTATTTCTCAGGCGTCAGAGCTATCTGAAGCATGCCTTCCCTCGACATTGGGGCATTAGTTCTCTCTGAAGCCCACAGCTGCTATAGTAAAGCAAAGTAATTGAGAGGTGATCGTAGAGTTGCTATAATGGCAGCCACTCTTGGAGGTGGAAGGAGTATTAGAAGAGGACGGAGGAGAAGAAGAAGTTGGAGGAGAAGAAGGAGGACAACCTAGAAGAGGTAAACATCCACAGTCAGCATACCTGGCTGACAAACATTTCAATTTGAGATGGAAGTGGAGTTCCATGGACTGAAAGATGGAGCTTACATTCAGAAGGTAATCCTTAATTAGAACTATTCTGATGCCTTTTAATAATTGTATGTGGCTCCAAAACATTAATAGGAAATTTTGTGACACATTCTTAACCTGACTTGTTTTGGAAAATTCTATACAGTTTAAAGGGAAAAGTTTGTTCAAAGAAATATTAATTAGCTCTTTATGGAGTAACTTGAAGATAAAAAACATGCAGGTAGAAAGATTAACGGGTTTTAAACATATACAGCCTTATTAAATTGTTACATAGTTACATAGTTACATAGGCCCTCATTCAATTGCAATTTTGCCAATTAAATATGGCTCTAAATAAGCACATAACATATTTTTTTTAAATAAGTTTTTAGTTAGTAAACATCTATCCAAAAGCAAGTTTTTCACTAACTAAAAACTTATATAAAAATAATATGCTATGTGCTTATTTAGAGCCCCATTCAATTGGCCAAATTGCAATTGAATGAGGGCCATAGTAATTGAGGTGAAAAAATAATTTCAGTCCATCAAGTTCAACCTTTTAAGATCTCCTCTGATCTGCAATATGCAGATTAAATATTAATTAATTCGTTGTTAATTAATTATTAATCAATTATTTAATTATATTATTTTATTTAAACTTATTAATTAATCCAGAGGAAGGCAAACAGAAAGAAAAAAAACAAGTGAGACTTAGCCAATCGTCTCAAAGGGGGAAAAAAATAATTCCTTCCTGACCCCAGATACTGGCGATCGGATTTCTCCCTGGATCAATACTGTCTCTCTAATAATCCATGATAACCCTGAATTCCCTTTTTAATTAGAAATAAATCCAGTCCGCTTTTAAAGTTATCTATTGAATCCGCTGTCACCACCTCCTCTGGTAGAGAATTCCACAGATTAACCACCCTTACTGTGAAGAACCCTTTTCTTTCTTTAAGGTGAAATCGTTTTATTTCTAATCTCAAGGGATGTCCTCTTGTCAGTTGAAAACCTCTTGGCACACAAAAAGCTCCCTTGACAAATCTTTATACTGACCCTGGATGTATTTATATAAGGTAATCATATCTCCTCTTAGACGCCTTTGTTCTAGAGAAAATACGTTTAATGTGGTTAGTCTTTCTTCATAACTTAGCCCCTCCATTCCCCTTATTAGTTTTGATGCCCTCCTTTGTACCTTTTCAGGCTCTAAAATGTCCTTTTTATGAAGTGGTGCCCAAAATTGTACTCCATATTCCAAATGAGGGCGTACTAGAGATTTGTATAGTGGCAGAATTATATTTGCTTCCCTTGCTTCTATACCCTTCTTAATACATGCTAATATTTTATTTGCCTTTGCAGCTGCTGCTTTGCTGTGAGCACTGTTACCTAGGTGGTTTGCTCCATTAAGATTATAAATTGCATGGCTATTTTTCCTTCCCAGATGCATAACTTTACATTTATTCATATTAAATCTCATCTGCCATTTAGATGGCCATTCCTCAATTTTAGGTAAATCCCTTTGGAGGGAAAGCACATCATTATCTGATTTAATTACCTTGCACAACTTTGTGTCATCAGCGAAAATGGAGACACCACACTCCAATCCTACCTCAAAGTCATTAATAAATATGTTAAAAAGGAGAGGACCTGATACTGAACCCTGAGGAACCCCACTTACCACATTAGTCCAATCGGAGTATGTTCCATATACAACAATCCTTTACTTCCTGTCTTTTAGACAGCTATCAATCCATGAGCAGATATTTACTGCAATTCCTGTATCTCTTAGTTTGCACAATAGTCTCCCATGTGGCACTGTATCAAAAGCCTTTGCAAAATCCAAAAATACTTGATCCAGGTTCCTACTAACCTCCTCATTGAAACTAATTAGATTTGTTTGACATTACCTATCCCTCATAAATCCATGTTAACACCTACTTATAACCCTGTTCAAATAGATATATTCTTGTATAGTATCCCTTATTAACCTTTCTAAAAGTTTTCCCACTACAGATGTGAGGCACACTGGTCTATAATTCCCCAGATTTGCTCTTGCTCCTTTTTTAAATATAGGTATCACATCTGCTTTTCTCTAGTCATCTGGTAGAGACCCTGTATTGAGTGAATCTTGAAAAATTAAATATAATGGTTTGATTATTACAGAACCCAGTTTCCTCAGTACCAGTGGATGTATTCCATCAGGACCCGGGGCTTTATTAGCATTTATTATTTACAAACTCTTTTGGATTTCTTCCTGTGTTGTTAGTAATTAGTTGGCAAAGGTAGCGTAGCCCCATTATGTTGCAGTGTCCCAACCACTGGTACCTCCCTTGTGTATACTGAAGAAAATAACCTATTTAGCTCATCTGCCTTTTCCTGGTTTTCGGATGGCCTGTGTCACATTGTAATGTTCCTATAGCTTCCTTCCTCGCCTTCTTCCTATTAATATACTTAAAAAATATTTTAGGGTTAGTCTTACTCTCTTTTGCAATTCATTTTTCATTTTCTATTTTAGCCAGTCTAATAGCACTTTTGCAAGCCTTGTTGATTTCCTTGTACTCCCGTAAAGCAGTCTCTTGTTTGTATAATTTAAAGGCCTGTTTTTTACTGATCTTTAAATCATTGTTAAGCCCCATTGGATTCGATTTACTCCTTTTACTTTTATTCCCACATTGTATATGCCGATGTGTATGTATTTTTAGTAAGGATTTAAATGTTCTCCATTTATGTTCAGTGTTTTTATCAGTTCTCTGTCCCCGTCTATACTTTGTATTACTGCCCTTAGACAGTTAAAATATGCCCTTTTAAAATTAAAAGTTTTTGTTAGCCCCTTAAAATTTAGTTTTTTTAATTCAATCTCAAATGAGACTGTGTTGTGATCACTGATTCCCAAAGGTTGCCCTATTCCAACATTTGATACTATATCAATATTATTTGTGATGACTAAATCTAAGATAGCTTCATTTCTAGTAGGCTCTTGTATAACCTGGGCCAGAAAATGATCCCTGAGTGTACTCAAGAACCTGCTCCCCTTAGCTGAACTGTTGGTCTCATTTATCCAGTTTATTTCAGGGTAATTCAAATCTCCCATTAGTAGAACTTGCCCATGCTTAGCTGCATTTCCAATCTGTAACAATAATTGTATTTCCTCACTTTCAGCTATATTTGGGGGCTTATAGCATACTCCTAGTAATATTCTTTTGAAATTTGCTGCTCCGCTATTTAACTCTACCCACAAACATTCAATATTATCACTAGGTCCACCATAAATATCTTCTCTGACTATAGGCTTAAATTCAGGCTTAACATACAGACAAATCCCTCCTCCTCTGTTACTATTGCCTCTATCTTTCCTAAATAGGTTATAACCATCCAGATTAACACTCCAGTCATAAGATATATCCCACCACGTATCGGTAATGCCTATTAAATCACATTTTTCATTCATTGCTAAGAATTCTAACTCTCCCATTTTTCCTGGCAAGCTTCTGTCATTAGCAAGCATACACCTTATGTTATGAGCCTGTAGTTCTGACGTGCCTACCACTGTACTTGCGTTACTTAGTACCACCGCTCTATTGACTATAATACCCCTCCCCCATCTCCTCCCCTATGAGTTGTTAATTCATCCCTTATACCCTCTACACTTTCTACTCCATTACTTATATCTAGTCCCTCCCCCCCACCTACTAGTTTAAAAACTCCTCCAGCCTCTCCTCCAACCTTTCTACCATCCTATCCCGTAGCACAAAAGCTCACTCATCATTAAGGTGCAATCCATCCCTACTGTAGAGATTGTACTGAAGTGAGAAGTCAGCCCAGTGCTCTAAAAACCCAAACCCCTCCTTAGTGTACCCCATCTCCCTAAGCTCCTTCTGACATGGGTACCAATATGTACCAAGACCGCCGCTTCATTTCCAGCCCCTCCCAATAATATGTCTACCCGATCCACAACATGTCAAACCCGAGCACCTGGGAGACAGCAAACTGTTCGATTGCTGGGATCTGGGTGACAAATCACCCTGTCTACCTTCCTAAAAGCAGAGTCCCATACAACCAAAACCTGTCTGTTGTTCTGCCTATTCTGCCCTTCCACTCATCCAGTAGAACTGTTCTCCTGGCTGTTAGAGGGAACAGCTCTATCTGGCATTGCCATTCCTGAATGGACATCCCCAACAGTTTCACTCAATCTGGCAAATCTGTTGGTGTTTGCCAACTCAGAACTGGCCTGCCTCCTCCTGTCCCCCCTGATTCCCCTTCTAACTGTAACCCAGCTACCTCCCTGGACATCCTAACTAGCCCCAGCTCCACCCTCCATGCTAGGCCCAGCTAAACTGTGCTCTGTGAGCACAAACCCCCTTTCCAGTGGAGCAATATCACTAAGTGCTGCAATTCTCCTCTCCAGATCTCCAATTTGAGCTTCCAGAGAGGCAACATGCTCACACCTCTCACAGAGGTATGGACCCTGGATCATCTGTTCCAGTATTGCATACATATGACAGGATGTACACTGAATGAGTTTGCCACTGGACTGACTCATACAAATTTCAGTGAAAAATAAAGATTATAAAATAATATATTTGTATACGTTTTCCTCCTTTGCACTATAAATCTGCCCTCCCTTTTCTTTGAAGTCGCTCCTTTTATTTAAACTCCTACGCTTTTACTAGAATTGCACTTGATACTGAAAATGTTCGCAAGCTCACAAGTTCGACCCTTCTCTTGTTTATATTAACTTCTGCCTTCTCACCTGGGCACAATTAGTGCACTCTGCAATTTATCAGCCTTTACTTCTTTACTTGCAAGGAAAATCCACTTGCGAACAGCCCCAAAACAGCTCACAAACCTTTTATATTAGTTTAACAGTCAAGCCACACCCCTCTCACCTGGGCACAATTAGTGCACTCTGCAATTTATCAGCCTTTACTTGTAAGGCCAATTGAATAGGGCTCTATATTAGCACACAGCATATTTTTTTACAGAAGTTTTTAGTTAGTGAAGACCTTGGTTTTGAATAGAAGTTCACTAACTAAAGACTTCTGTAAAAAAAAATTGCTATGTGCTTATATAGAGCCCTATTCAATTGGCTGAATCACAATTTAATAAGGCTGATATTTTCTTCTATCTACATACATATGTTCTGAAAAGGTAACAAAATGCTTTTGCAGTTACTGCATTAAGGTTCACAAAAGGAGTGAAGGGATTGCTTTAATGATCATTTTGGTCATATATTTAACATATAATATTTAAAATATGCAAATTGTTTTTGTAATTGAAAATAAAATAATACCATCTCAATAATATATTATCTTTTATATGCAGCTATGGTGCTGTGGGATCTACAATTTGGGTTCTTCTGATCAAATTCCTGAGGTCTGAGGACATTTTGATTGCACAGAAAGTGTTTATCTGTGCAGTTGAAATTAGCATCTACAACTGCCAAAGCTTCAAGTAGCAGTAAAGAAAAGCTCATTAGATTTCAATGGCACACCCACTAGAGAAAGTAATAGAATCTGGTAACACAAAATAATGAATGCCTACAGTATGAATATTTTTTTTTATAAAAGATTAACATGCAAAGGCCATTATCATGTTAATTTATTAAAAATACGATGTAGAAAAAAATTGAACACAGTGGTTCATTTATAAACTTAAGGTTGAATTATATATTTTACAATTCTAAATGTTTTTTTCCCATTTTCATGCATAGTTTCTAAAATATTATATATTAAATGTCACTAAAGTGGTGCTTTGATAACAATCCCAAAACTTATAACTTTCTTTTATATAAAAGAACACACAAAGAGAAGCTTAAAATGCAAGAAACAAGATAAATAATTAGTCTGTTTTTCCTACAATCATTTAGTGGCTAGAGTAATGGGAAAATACAGAAAAAATGTAGGAAGATTACACTGACTTGAATTTACAGCTGTAATTTGGCACTAAAGGCAATAACTGGGATCACTGTTGGGTGTTATTAAGATAGCTAAAAATCGATGAACTGTGTCCCTTTTTGCTTGGCAACACCTATTTATGACAAAAGAACCATATGCTGAGTTACACTGAACTATAGGTTGCTAACCTCGGTTACAGATTGCTACAGTTATATATGATTATGAATCATTTAACTATCTCTATCTAAATCTATACTGTCAATGGCATTGCTGGTACTATAAAGCACCAAAGACATCACCCTAAACACCGTAATCTTCTTTTGATGGGACTGACATATCTCAATGGCCTGTTCATAATGAGTGAGATAAAATAACATCACTTTTCAGCATCGGTCATTATTTCAGCCAGAGATTTATACCTAAAAATGATAGAGAATTATAGAGAATAACAGATTTTGGTAATTGGTAATCAGTACATAATATGTGTTATTTTTTTCTAGATTTTTCTAGATTTCCAGAAAGATAGAGATTGCAACATGTAAAAACATACTGACATATCAAGCTACTATTATATGTCAATGTTTTAGGACTAAAATGTACTTCTGATTTAGAGATTGCAACATGTAAAAACATATGGATATTTTGATGTGGTCTTTATTTTAATCTCTTATTTGTTTATTGGGTAATGTAATTTAATTGTTGAAGAACCAGGAATTAAAGGACTAATGTAGTTCAAGAAATGAGCACTTGTTTGTGAAGTATATTACAAACTAATAGCATTAACAGGTGTGCAAGATATACACAATTGGAGAAAAAATCTGAGTTTTTGAAGACTCTGTTTGTGAACATTGGAAGGCATTTTGTCCTTGAACTGGGTGATGAGGGTGTTTTGTTTATCTATCAGTGGCGGGACACAGAAGCAGGCTGCTTACATCAATGTGATCTTTATTAGACACCTCTACGAAAATAGAACTCATTGTTTTAAGTTATTTTTAATTACTTCTAGCCTAGAAATACCAGCCCTTGGAAATTCTCTCTTATCAGATATTCCTTCACATATTAATACCTGGAGACACAGTCTCTGAAGCAAGTTAGTTGCTATTAACATACAGCAATTTGGTTTATATGGTTACTTTTATCATCGTACAGCAACTATGTTTATGTGTGTGAGATTGTGTGTTGTATGTTAAGGGTTGTAAATTATTTTTTCTATGGTGAAAATGTAATCCGGTCCAGAAAATCTCTCGGATGGGAATTAGGATAGTCTCACAAAACGTAAATGGGCAGAACTCCCCTTACAAAAGAAGATGTGTATTAGAGAGTCTCCTGAAATTTAAAGCAGATATACTCTACATTCAGGAGACTCACTGGAAGGATGATGGGGTTCCCCGTTTTGTAAATAAATTATTCACAGATGGCATACACGCCAGCTCCCACTCTAAATCTAAAGGTGTTTCTATTTTTTTCAGTAGAAGGTTGACAATTATAGAAGAACATAAGATAATTGATAGCGAAAGGTAGATTTATAGTCTGGCTTGGCACGATCGACAATGAAGCTACAACTTTAGTAAATCTTTATGCCCTTAATAGTAATCAACTGAGGTTTATTAAAAAGATACTAGTTAAGGTAAATAAAAGAAAGGTAACCTTATTATTTGTGGGGATTTCAATTTGATTTTTGACAAAGAGAAAGATAGGTCCTCTCTTCCCAATAATGCTGGTGACGATCTGCAAGGTCGACAGGTCAGTCAATTTGCAAAGATTATTTTGAAATACAACGTTTTTGACACATGGAGAATGCTAAATCCTGATGAAAAAGACTTCACATATTTTTCAGCCACACATAAATCCTACACAATGATAGATCACGTTTTGACTGACCTGCCGACCATGAACATCATCAAGGAAGTGACAATGTGTGATATAAGCTGGTCTGACCATGCTCCAATTAGTCTGGAGTTGATAATTCAAAGAATTTTAAGCACAGAAGCTAGAAGTTAGACTCTTCATTATCTAACTCAATCTATTTCACAGATAAAGTCAGAAAGGAGCTGATTGATTTTTTTCAGTGAGAATGCTAACTCGGTTTTATCACAGTCAACAGTTTGGTGCGCCCACAAGGCGGTCTTAAGAGGTATTATTATTAGTAGAGCAATTTCCATGAGAATAGAAAGAGGTCTCTCACTCAGACAGCTATATTTAGAACTTAATAAGTCACAAACTAAAATTAAACTCAATCCCAATGAAAATCCCTGTAAAGAAACTAACACTATTAAAGGGAAAATTAAAAAAATCTTGCAATTAATAATTGATAAAAGAATGGTGAAACGGCAACAGCAATCCTACATCAGAGGTAATAAGTCAAGAAAAGCTTTGGCATATAAAATTGGTAATCAAAGGATTTCAAAATGTATTCATTTACTCAGATTAAATAATAATATCCGGGTATCTGAACCCAGTATGATCGGGGACATTTTTTAAAAATATTATAAAGGGTTATATAACTTAGAAAAAGAAAAGCAGATAGTTCAATCTTCCAGGGCAGAAATTTGGAAATATTTAGAGTAGATTGATCTTCCTAAATTGACAAGGGAAGAACTTGAAATGCTAAATCAACCTATTGCTAGGGAGGAAATTTGAAGAGTGAAAAGCTCCCTAAAACCTAATAAATCTCGAGGAAAGGACAGAGTTGATAATAGTTACTATAAACTTTTCTCCTCTGAACTCTGCCCACATTTACAATCCGTTTTTAACTAATTTCAAATCAGAGGTATTATCCCTAAAGAGATGATCCAAGCTACAATAATTAATATCCCTAAACAGGGTAAAGATCAGGACGACCACCGAAATTACAGAATAATCTCCCTCCTAAATACCGACATAAAAATCTACTCCAAAATATTGGCAGACAGGCTGAATAAGGTCCTCCCTAGATTAATAAATTCAGATCAAGTGGGCTTTGTTCAGAGAAGACAAGTTATGGACAATATAAGGAAGTTAATCGATTTAATCTCTTTTGCCGGTTCTATGGGGATTCCAATGTGGGCCCTGTCGTTGGATGCTGAGAAGGCTTTCGACAGGGTCAGCTGGAGCTTCTTAGAGCTTGTACTTGATAAATGGTTTCGTCGAGTTCGGCCAGAAAGCAATTGGAGCGTTGTATAAAAACCCACAGGCCCAAAATTAGTGGCCTGGGGTTTGAATCCAACCTCTTTGATTATAAGAACGGCACCCGCCAGGGGTGCCCACTATCTCCGGGAATAATCACCCTAATGTTGGAACCTTTGGCTGAACAGATCAGAACTTTGAAGCTAATCAAAGGCATTAAGGTTCAGTGGACTATAAAATTTCGCTATATGCGGATGATGTAGTTATAATTGATGAGTTCAGCAGGGTTTCCTACCTCAAAATTAACCAATTAAAATCCCAGGTTTTTGTTAAGGGACTGAAAGATGATCAAATAAACTTCCTCAAATGGAAATATAAAGTTGATTGGAATTCAAATACAATTAAACACGTAGGAATTAAACTAACTGCTAACTTGAGTAAATTAATAACCAATTATTTTTTTCCATATAAATATAGGTGATTTGTTTTGTAAAAACTCATTTTTCTCTGAAGAATATTTTTCATCGGTCAGGGTAAAAATACTTTCATGGTTGGAATATGAAGTAGTCAAAGCTAAGGTCAAGGAGTTTGGTTACAATTTGAATGGCGTTTCTCGGTATATGCCGTTCGAGAAAATGATAATGCATAACTATTCAACTAAAATAATCTCTAAATGTAACAACATGCTATCTGAGATAAGTGAGGTGGGGAAACTTAGAGAATGGGCTGAAATGGGAAAGAGACCTAGCTAAGCTCTGGCCAGAGAAAAGCTGATATAAAACATGTAGACTGGTAAAAAGATCTTCAATTTACACGTCGTACAGAGAGACATTTTACAAAGCCTCTCATAGATGGTACTTGGTACAATCTGTTTTAAACAAGATGGATGCAAGCTCCTCTAACTTGTGTTGGAGATTGTCTGGTATGAAACGGACGTATATGCACATATAGTGGAAGTGTACAAAAGCTTGAAGTTTCTGGGAACAATGCGTACAGAACATATCAAGAATGATGGGGTTTGCGCTCCTCCTTAAACCAGAAGTCTGTCTATTGCCTATGTTTCCTGATAATCTTCCCCTGGGTGCTGGATTGCTGATCTCCCACTCTTTGCTGGCTGCCAAATGGCTGCTAGCAAGGAGTTGGAGATCGATTTATCCAGTAACATGGTCAGAACTGGAAAAGTATTTATAAAAAATGTTAGAGAAATAGAACATTCCCCTTGTTTTTGGAATGCAAAGAAAAAAGACGTAATTAAGTGAAGGCTATGGGATTTATATAGGGCAGAAAAATAGAGGGAGAATTTCTACACTCTTTTTCGTCCTCTTTTTGTTTGCTTTTTTTGTTTGTTTTTAGGAGTTTTAAATGTTTTTGCCTAATGTAAATATTACCAACCCATCATTGTGTGTTATTGTAAGTATGTACTGTACATGAATCAGGGAGATTTTTTTTTCTAAATGTCTTCAAGGAGGAAGGTCCATTTCATAAGTAGCATCTATCATCTGAGTTTAGATAAATATCTGCAAGAATGCTCTCCGAAATATAGATGTAATTGTAAATTGTATTCTGTGTTTATATGTTGTTAATTTTGTATGTTAAAATAAAATACAAAGATAAATAAAAAATAAAAAAAATTACTTCTATCATCATAATGTACCATTGCATTTTGGGAAATCAAAACAGAAAAAATACCTTACTAAATAAAAAATATTATAACGAGGCCCTGGCCTAGGGCAGCACATTTTCAGAAGTCAACTGCAGTTCCTTGGAATAGAGTGTGTATATGCACAGAAATGTCTATGTGTAGTCATTTCTGACTGTAAATATAGCTAACTGTAATCAGTTTTGATACAGGTAGCTTCAGGGAATTTCAAGAGTTCATCAATGGCGTCTGCAGTATTGATCCTACAAACCTTTTAGAGTGTTTTTTAGTTTTCCTGTGTAAATGGGGAAAGGTGGAGACAGTAAGGTAATTTGTTTAGGTCAATGAGACCCAGCCATAATGCAGAATTTCTTCAGTGGACAGCTGGCTGCTTCAAGATGCCTTGAAAACGTGTATGTATATGCAAATTAATGTCTAAATGGAGTGATATTTCTTTATTCATGTATTGCATATATACATAAATATGCTTACTCCTATGTTTTTTCATATAAATACTACATCTTAGTATGAATCTGTACCAACATTCCATTAAAAACCCCAATGAAAAAAGTTACTGCACCCCATGTCAATCAAGGAGATCACACTATCTACAATGTAAAATCTAAATATTTTGAGGAAACTTTAAGACCATAGAGTAAAGGTAATAATATGAAATGAAGATGGCTATCTGGCTGAACACCAAAGTCACAGGATTAAACGAGGTCATTCACTTTTAAATTACATGATGTAATGATTCTAACCTGTATGCATTTTCATGTACCTCTAGTGATTGATATAATATTGTAACTGAGGTTGAAAAAAGATGTTAATTTCAGCATCAAGTTCATTTTTTTTAGATCTGGATTTGTTAATATTTTCAGACAAAAAAAAAAAGAAATATTGAAACACTGGCAATTGGAAAATTTTGAGGAAAATCCCTTTATCAATACCGCTGCTATTTTAGTTATCTAACATATTTACAACCCTTTTATAATGAATCTACTGAAACATTCTCCTTTGGTTGTGTGCTCCATTTTTTTAAGGTGAAATATTTTGTCTTGCTAACTCAAAAGGGTACTCTCTTGTCAGCTGAAAGCCTCTCAGCAAAAGAAAAGTTCACCCAACAAAGCCTTCAATTGACCCTGGATGTATTTAGGTAAATCATATTATTTTGTAATTGCTTTGTTTCTAGAGAAAATAAGTTTAATTTAGTTAGACTTTTTTCTCATAGATTAATTGCTTTATTCCCTTTATTAGTTTTGTTGCCCTTCTATCTAGCTTTTCAAGCTCTACAGTCTGTTTTTTTTAAAACTAGTGCCCAAACTTGTAACCAAAATTCCAAATGAGTTGCCTTTACTTTCCAATCCTTTTCCTAAATCACAAAAAAATATGTTAAAATGTAGAGGGCTTAACACTGAGCCCTTGTGAATCCCAATTACAACATTGGTCCAATTTGAGTTTGTTCAATTTACAACAACCCTTTTTTCTTGTCTTGTATCCAGTTTTCTATCCATTGCATATATTTATTGCAATTTCTGTATGCTTTATTTTGTACAATAGCTTCCAATGTGGCACTGTATCAAAATCCAAATAAACTACATCAGCTTAGTTGACTTTGTCCAAGTCACTACTTACCTCATTATATAAAATAATTAGACTTGTTTGAGATAATTTATTCTTCATAAATCTTTATTTCTACTTATTATCTTGTACACATGGATATATTCCACATAGTATCCCTTAGCAACCCTTCTCAGAGCATCCTAGAAAGGTGAGACTTACTGGTATATAGTTACCTGGATTTGCTCTAGTTCCATTCTTAAATAAAGGTATCACATTTTCCTTTTTTCCAGTCATCTGGTAAAGCTGTGGAAAGTGAGTATTGAAACATTATAAATAATAGTATGACTATTACAGAACCAAGTTCCATCAGTACCCTTGGATGTATTCAATCAGGACCTGGTTCTTTATTAACATTGTGTGCATGTCTAATATTTAAGGTCCCAATATTCTAGATTTGCCTTCATTAATATTTAAAAGGGAAAACTTTTTAGAGTTAGTCTTACTCTCCTTTGCAATTTTTTATTTTAATTTTAGTTTTTAGTCAATGTACATTGTTATTTAATTTTAAAGAACCACTGTGGTAAAAATGTTTAAATAACCCCCTTTATAAACCACATTTAAAAATAAGCAACATGTTTTAATAAAATAAAATAAATCATACTGTAATTTATTACTTTTACTAGGAAATTGCCCTTCAAAAATAATGGGAATAATATTTACTTTTCAATGCTGTTTGCCACCCAATGGGAGCACCTTCGGCACTCTTCTGCATCCTCCCGTTTCTCCCCCCCTCCCCCTCCCTTGTGTCTCTTTCCCCCTCTCCCTCCCTTGTGTCTCCTTTTCTCCCTCCTCTCCTCTCCCTCCCTTGTTTCTCATTTCCACCCTCCTCTCCCTCCCTTGTGTCTCCCCCCCTCCCTTGCTTGTGTCTCATTACCCCCTCCTCTCCCTCCCTTGTGTCTCCTTTTCTCCCATACTCTGCCTCCCTTGTGTCTCCTTTTTCCCCACCCCTCCCTCCCTTGTGTCTCATTTCCCCCCTACTCTGCCTCCCTTGTGTCTCCTTTTCCCCCACCTCTCCCTCCCTTTTGTCTCCTTTATCCCTACCTCTCCTTGCTTGTGTCTCCTTTTCCTCCACCTCTCCCTCCCTTGTGTCTCATTTCCCCCACCTCTCCCTCCCGTGGATGTCCTTTCCCCCCTCCTCTGCCTTGTGTCTCTTCCTCCTCCCTCCCTTTCCCCCCTTATCCTCCCTCCTTCCCCCCTCTCCAAAAACCTCCCTCTCCCCTCTGCCCTCTCTTCTTACCTTGATCCGGTGATCTCCTGCTGCTGCAGCGCATTTTCTGCCTGTGTCCGGAACCGGCATATACTAATGTTGTGACACGCATGTGAAGTCATGTCGTTAGCATATGCCGGTATGGTCACAGCAAGAAGATGCGCTAAAGCAGCAGGAGCTCAGAGGATCAAGGTAAGAAGAGAGATGCGAGTGCAAAGGGAATAGGGAGGTTTTTGGAGAGGGGGAAGGAGGGAGGATAAGGGGTTTAGGAGGAAGGAGGATTCCGGCCCTCACTGTCCCACGGGCCAAGGGGGTTAGGAGGGAGAAGGATTGCGGCCCTCCCTAACCGCAGAAGTCCTGCGGGTCAAGGGGGCTAGCAGGGAGGAGGATTGCGGCCCCTTACTGCAGGCTGTCTTGCTGGTCTGTCCTACGGGCCACGCGGTCGACGGATCGCCAGACTTTGCAAAGCTCGCAAAACGTGACAAACCCGCAAACGTGAGCAATGTTCGCAAACTATTATAGTTATATGGATTTACCCTGCTGTTGAATCTACCATTTTAGTGATCTACTTCCTGAGGTGGGAGGATACTTAAAAATACACAGGAAGTTTGTATCTGCATATGAGAAATGTAGCATATTCGTCTGTCAGTGTATTCATCGGAACTAATGGAAAGAGCATTACCTTACAAGAACACACTCTGTTGAGCAGATGCCGCAAGAAGCAAAGAAAACAGAAGACTGCAGTAAATAATAATTGTGCATAAAAGTGAAAATTGTAAAGGCTATATTTATTGTTTTTTGCCCATGATAAAGTTTTGTTATTCAAAAGACCACATAGAAAAAAATTGATGACAGTCGACCTATAAAATGAGGATTATGTTTATTTCTCAGTATTGTTTTGGACTTGATAAAAAAACTGATAAACACAATTAATCCATTAAAAAAATATTTTATATTGCAATTCTAATATATTGTGTGTTTGTTATTGTTAGGATAGGAAATTAAGTGCAGAATGTGATATATTTAATGGAGAACTAAGAAGGATTACAGTACAAGCTTTCAGGATCTAATAATCTCTGTGTCTGACATTATTAGGATAGAGACACAAAAGAAGGCGTTGGAACTTAGATGTGGGTATGGGGGCCCTATTTGAAAGGGCCTAGGGCAGCATCAGCATGTGTCTCTTTGTGGAGACTAAACTCAATAAATACTTACCCCAAGTGTGTGTTTCTGTCTAGGTTTTGAGGCCTAGACACAACCTTTCGGGGTGCAGCAGGCGGCCTGAAGATGCAGTGCAGTACATTGAAATATGTTTGTGTATGCAATGAAATGTCTACATAAAGTGATATTTCTATAATTTTATTTGACACTTTCTAACATACAGTATATCTACATAAACACAAATTAAAGTATGATTTGAATCACCTGGGGCAGCATAAGCCTAAATACGTCCATGGCATCTGTAGTGGAAACGTTTTTAGAAAGTTTAATAAGGGATAATACACAGGAAAATGTCTATTTGAACGCGAATTTATGTAGGAATCAACATAGACTTATGAGAGATTGGTCATGTCAGACAAATCTAATTAGTTTCTATGAGGAGGTTAGTAGGAACTTGGATCAAGGCAACTCAGTGGATGGAGTCTTTTTGGATTTTGCAAAGGCTTTTGATACAGTGCCACTTGGAAGACTATTTTGTCTCTACCAAAGGAGATGGTGACACCAGATATCTTTAAAAGGGGATTGGATATATTTTTTGCTAAAAAGGGCATTCAGGGTTATTCTGGATATCTAGTGGAGTATTGATCCAGGACAGAATCCAACTTTCCAATATCTGGGGTCAGAAAGGAATTTAATTTTTTCCTCGTTTGAGATATTTGGCAATGTTTCAATTGTTTTTTTTTCTATTTGCCTTCCTCTGGGTCAATTAACAATTAACAATTAATCTGTATATT
This sequence comes from Discoglossus pictus, assembly GCA_027410445.1. Taxonomy (NCBI): domain Eukaryota; kingdom Metazoa; phylum Chordata; class Amphibia; order Anura; family Alytidae; genus Discoglossus; species Discoglossus pictus. Next base: position 41,170,929 of record CM050173.1, read on the forward strand.
ACAAAGATCAGGTGGGCTCTAAAAAGGTTGAACTCGATGGAATAAAAATCTTTTTTCAACCTCAATTACTTTGTATGTAAATTTATAACTATGACTTACCGACTACATAATATAACAGTGTTTTAGGACAAAAAATTATCAGAAATGGCAACAAAAGACTGCACTTAGTGACTACTCTCACTTGTGTCAGTGTGGCTTTGATGTTTTATACATTCCTTGTTTGAGTATTATGACTTTGGATTTTTCCTGCACAATGTGTCTTTGTTATAACTTTTACTGAGAAAGTTATGAATCATCATCACATCAGCTCTGAGCTGACATTTACTGTCATATGAGACAATCCATCTCACACTTAACTGACTCCATATAGTCTATGCTGTAGCACACAAATATTAATTGTTCTACATACATAACTGCAACCCTATAAAACTGTTTTCCCATATCCCAATGACATTTATATTGTTTACAGTAATTGATCAAACGATCCAATGCTCATTTTCCATACTGGACATACCTATTGAGTGTTACTTTTATTTATCTGTAGTTGAGTAATTATAGGTGTATACCTAACCTTTTGATGTATGATTGTCTTACAAATTGCACTAAATTCTTTCTTGGGAGTTAAACAATGGAAGTAATTGCTGCTTTATTGGTACAGTGGAATTGAAACTTAATTGGTTTAAAGTGAATATAATTATTTTTGTTTTCCAATAAGTGTGATGGAAGAAGGTAGAAGAGATAGCTGTTTTCACTTGGTTGATGTATTGTTTATGGAAATTCTATAACCCCATTTTTGCATTTTTGTAAAATGCTCTTTTAATAAACTGCTTGATAATGTCTCCATTCATGAGAAGAAGGCGTGAGGCACTCAACACAGGGCCATAATGAGTGTCCTTGGATTCCCTTTTTTTTGTAGAATGATAAATCTTAGTGTATAACTCAATTGGGGTTGAACATTTTGTAATTATGTCTGAAAGTCAACTTTTTTTATGACCTTTTGGTTATTCATCTGTGTTTCATGAGAAAATAGTTAAGAAAATGTGAACATATATAGATAGATAGATAGATAGATAGATAGATAGATAGATAGATAGAAAAATTAATACATCAGCAATATAGTGCCAAATGTTTATCTTACTTATTGGAGGTGCACCTCGGACAAAAAAGCTATCAGCCTTATCAAATAGTTCAGTAAATTTAAAGGGCTCTATTTAAGCACACAGCATATTTTTTTTACAGACGTTTTTAGTAAGTGAACTTCTATCCAAAAGCAAGGTCTTCACTAACTAAAAACTATGCTATGTGCTTAAATAGAGACCTCTTAAATTTGCTGAATCGCAATTTAATAAGTCTGTATGCATCTGGTCATTGCAATAGTAATGCAAGTCTGTATGTCTGTATGGAGCACAGAAGAAATATTAATAACTGGGTTCGTTCTCCTGCACCTTGGCCTCAGAGTCTTTGCAGACTCTTGTAGTCATCTTTGCAACCACCACGCCTCTGCTTAATAATTGTGAATCATGTGTTTAAAAAACATGAGTTTGCTGGGGTGTAACCCGAAAAGAAAAGCTGCTGGTAGTTTTGATAGCCGAAACAACATGCTGGCGTCCTTGTGGTCTGTGATATGATGATTTTCCAAATACCTGATCCTTGGCGGAAGCCTGCGCCAAATTGTAGATCTGGCTTTTGTGGTAATCATCAGAATCAAAGAGAATTTTTATTCTTTTACGTTCCACCGGGTTAAGGACTTTACCCACCCAATCTTTAACTGTAGAAAACTCTACTTGGGATATATCACATATATAGTTTGAAAATCCAGTTATATGTATAAATTTCTGCCATCATTCACATCAATGTTCGTATTATGTTGTTTGTATAAAAATAATACACAAATGTACAGAAGTACGTAAATATGTTAAAAAGAGTCATATTAACTTGTGATTCAGCTCACTTAAATACTTTCAACTATTAAAAAACGTAATCAACAGCAGAGGTTTGGTTGTTAAATATGTTAATTGTTAATGCTTGTTATTCAGTTAAAAATTGCTATTCTGGTCTCATGCCAGTTTTACTTAAAATGTTTGCAACAGAAAATACTTTGGTCTCACAACATCCCTGAGGCAGGATTTAACATGTACAGTGGATATAAAAAGTCTACACACCCCTGTTAAAATGTCAGGTTTCTGTGCTGTAAAAAAATGAGACAAAGATAAATAATTTCAGAACTTTTTCCACCTTTAATGTGACCTATAAACTGTAGAACTCAATTGAAAAACAAACTGAAATCTTTTAGGTATAGGGAAGAAAAAATATAAAAATAAAATAATATGGTTGCATAAGTATGCACACCCTTAAACTAATACTTTGTTGAAGCACCTTTTGATTTTATTACAGCACTCAGACTTTTTGGGTATGAGTCTATCAGCATGGCCCATTTTGACTTGGCAAGATTTGCCCACTTTTCTTTGTAAAAACACTCCAAATCTGTCAGATTGCGAGGACATCTCCTGTGCACAGCCCTCTTCAGATCACCCCACAGATTTTCAATCGGATTCAGGTCTGGGCTCTGGCTGGGCCATTCCAAAACTTTAATCTTCTTCTGGTGAAGCCATTCCTATGTTGATTTGGATGTATGCTTTGGGTCGTTGTCATGCTGAAAGATGAAGTTCCTCTTCATGTTCATCTTTCTAGCAGAAGCCTGAAGGTTTTGTGCCAATATTGACTGGTATTTGGAACTTTTTATAATTCCCTCTATCTTAACTAAGGCCCCAGTTCCAGCTGAAGAAAAACAGCCCCAAAGCATGATGCTGCCACTACCATGCTTTACTGTGGGTATAGTGTTCTTTTGGTGATGTGCAGTGTTGTTTTTGTGCCAAACATATCTTTTGGAATTATGGCCAAAAAGTTCAACCTTGGTTTCATCAGACCATAACACCTTTTCCCACATGCTTTTGGGAGACTTCAGATGTGTTTTTGCAAAATGTAGCCTGGCTTGGATGTTTTTCTTCGTAAGAAAAGGCTTTTGTCATGCCACTCTACCCCATAGTCCAGACATATGAAGAATACAGGAGATTGTTGTCACATGTACCACACAGCCAGTACTTGCCAGATATTCCTGCAGCTCCTTTAATGTTGCTGTAGGCCTCTTGGTAGCCTCCCAGACCAGTTTTCTTCTCGTCTTTTCATCAATTTTAGGGGTAGCTCCAGTTCTTGGGAATGCCATTGTTGTGCCATATTTTCTCCACTTGATGATGATTGTCTTCACTGTGTTCCATGGTATATCTAATGCCTTGGAAATTCTTTTGTACCGTTCTCCTGACTGATACCTTTTAACAATGAGATCCCTCTGATGCTTTGGAAGCTCTCTGTGGACCATGGCTTTTGCTGTGGGATGCGACTAAGAACATTTCAGGAAAGATCAAGTAGAGCAGCTGAACTTTATTTGGGGTTAATCAGAGGCACTTTAAATCATGGCAGGTGTATGCTGACTCCTACTTAACATGATTTGGAATGTGATTGCTTAATTCTGAACACAGCTACATCCCCAGTTATAAGAGGGTGTGCAGACTTATGCAACCACATTATTTTTATTTTTTATTTTTCTTCCCTCCACCTAAAAGATTTCAGTTTGTTTTTCATATGAGTTGTACAGTTTATAGGTCACATTAAAGGTGGAAAAAGTTCTGAAATTATTTATCTTTGTCTCATTTTTTTACAGCACAGAAACCTGACATTTTAACAGGGGTGTGTAGACTTTTTATATCCACTGTATATCTACAGATATTAGAAGTCTCACCCTATTATATGAATTGTAACCTTTTCCTTTTATAAAAATGAAAAGCACACATATAAATAAATATAATTACATTTTGATGTTTTTTTCATATTTTTGAGTGGAAGTGTTAGATAATTGAGCATGAATGATGTGTATTTTAACCATATATTATGTGAAAAGATCCTCCCTATCTCCTAATGACTTTATCTCACTTGGTTAAGTATCTCTCAAACATAAGGAAGAAGAGCATTCCTAGTTAGACTTATTCTAATCGGAAAAGCTCATGTTCAAACTTATCACTCCCCGCATTGAACACAGACTTGCAGATGCCCGTTTAATGGTAATGCCATGCAATGACTCATTGCCTACCACAAAAGCTGCCCATACTCACTAGTCATGATAATACATGCATTATAGAACCTCTGTGGTCAAGTTTTCTCTACACAGTCTTTTGAATAACTTACCATAATAATCAAAAAAATATTGTTAAAAAGTAAAACAAAAAGTACAACCCTTACAATTGTACTTGAATATGCAATTATTATTTACTGCAGGTTTCCATTTTATTTACTAAGCCAGCATCCTGCAGCTTCTGTCACAACACAGTGTGCCCTTATAAACAAATAAGCTTTCCGAAAACCACAAGAGAATCTGCCACCACCAAGTTTAGTTTTTGAAAAGCGGTTAATTTTGAATTGTTGAACAAAGTGGTCCTTATTTTTAACATTAAAATCATCAAAGTATTTATTTGCAAATCTAGCACATGCTTATAAGATCTGTTTTTACTCACTGAGCATTAGCCAAATAGTCCCTACAAAGGTTTGGCCTCTACAGCTAATGTATACAGGGTTTTATTGCTACTAGATGTACTAACCATTCACAGACTGTCTCTCAGAAGCATGTTGTTGAAATGCTGATGAGAGACAAAATATGATTGGCTTATATATCTAGAACTACTGAGACACTGAGTGCAGACCTTTGTAGAGAATAATTGGAAGGTTTTAGTCAAACAAAATAAGGCTTTGGGTACATGTGTTAATAAAATTATGATAGTTTTGCAAATAAAGTCTTTGTAGTTTATTTTAATATTTAACACAGGGAAACTTCCATGTTTCCATATTTATTATTTGTTAACAATTTTACCAACCATAATTTGACTTTTTATTTTTCTTACATTAAAATCCTGTGGATAAATTGAAAAGATAAACCAATTATACTTTTTACAGAATTAAAAATAAATAACTGATTAAATGAAGAAAATAATTAAGCCTCAGAATTAAGATCAAACATGTTAGCAGCCAGACTAAAGAGACTGTAAAGTCCACACAAAGGAGATAAAACACGCAGACTAAAAGGTATTTAATGGGTTCTGTAGTTCATGCAATGCAGAATAAGGAAGGAGACAATATTTGAACCAGTTGATAGCAAGCAAACACTGTAAATTATTATTACACAATTACTTATTTTATCAATACAGTTTCCCTTGAAAAAGTAGTGATCTAACAGTAGGAATATATGTATAGGAAAGGTCATTGCAAAGATATTTATGCTACATTAAGTACAGAACACAATCACAATCTTTTAGTTAATGTGTTATTAGACAGACTACCGTATTTGGTACTACTGTCAAAACTGTTTCAATGTGTATATATATATATATATATATATATATAAATATATATATATATATATATATATATATATATATATATATAGATATATATACATATATAGTTGTTGATGTTGTTCAGTGATTCAGTCAAGTCCAACTCTCAGTGACCATATGGAGAGCAGCACACCAGGCACATCTTGTGTCTGGTTGTGCTTATCCATTAGGTTTTCCTGGCATAGATACTGGAGTGGGTTGCCAGTTCCTTCTCCAGTGGTCTGCAATTATTCTGACCTCTCTTCTATGACTGCCCATCTTAGGTGACCCTACATGGTATTATAAAGATTAGAATTAATGAAACACTTATAGTCCCTATAGTTTATAAGGACCAGCAATAGTCAATTGTATTACATGATTCAACACCCGGAATTTAAAACTTAGATTACGGTAATAGTAGTGTGGTGACACACTACCTTCATCCACCTGCAGGGGGGCGTATTATAGAGACACAATTTATTTAGTGATAACCTTTGTATGTACCCCAAGGAATTGTTATCACACACACTCACAATATCGTGTGTGTCACACAGATCTTATATTTAGCAGATATAGGATAATATCCCTATTATTATACTGCACTGACACATACTGATTGAACCCTGTTTCTTACCAACAATCCTCCCTTGGATCATTACCTCAAATTAGACAGATAAATCTGTGTCATTAGCAGAATCCACTGCTCAAGAGTACACCCTTATTACGGGTACCTTTATTGATGGCATAAGTTGGGTCTTAATTCAGACCCTAATAACCTGTATATCCTAGTAGGTAATTCAGGGGTTAATTAGGATATGTAACATCTGATGATCTGCACCTTGTTTGAGTACAACTTGCCCACAGATAAGGTTACTCTGGCTATGAATGCCCTTCACCCTGTCTCTAATATCTGCTATTGGGGGAACCAAACGGGGCACTGGGTAAGAGAAACTGTCTGTGAGCTACTATTTCCCCTACCTTAGGTGGGTTCACGAGCTGTAATAGCTAGCCCTTGCTCTGATGCTTCAATAGCTCAGTGGCATGTCCTGCTATAAGCCAGGATCTCTAAGGGGCAACACAGTACAAAAATGCTTCCTCACTCCCCTCCCCTCCGTTCCCCTGCAGTGGGGATGACGTGTGACGTCACTCAAGCGCGACGCCCACACTAATGAGGGCCCAACTTGGTACAGCTCACAGCTTCATTAAGGTACACAAGATTCTTCACCACGACAAGGTAGAGACCTAGAAGGGGTACATTATTGGCCTTCTGATTTCCCGTCTATCCCAACTTCAATCTATTAATGCCTCCACTTTACTCATCTACCATACTTACAGCCTTATTAAATTGCAATTCTGTAAATTCTAAAGGGCTCTATATAAGCACATAGCATATTTTTTTAAAGAAGTTTTTATTCAGTGAACTTCTATCCAAAAGCAAGGTCTTCACGAACTAAAAACTTCTGTAAAAAAAATATGCTATGTGCTTATATAGAGCCCTTTAGAATTTACCTAATTCCAATTTAATAAGGCTGTTAATGTTCAGTATCTGCAGGACCTCTCTGTCCGTCACTCCACTAGCTTCCTTTATCCTCCAAAATAAAATCTGGAGCTTCATTGAGGTACACAGGACCCTTCAACAGGACAAGGTAACAATTCAGAAAGGGATATATATATATATATATATATATATATATATATATATATATAACTTACACCCCATCTAAGCCTTTGATCTTTCACGTCAGCAAGAGTTACGATCACTAAAATCCCAAATCGCTATTCAATTGCTACAATTCCGCAAGCCCGCAAATGTTTTCACACCCGTAAAAGGCAAATTTAGGAGAAAAACCTACGAGTGCTAGGGAGGACCTGCAAGGGGCTTTAACCCCCTCCGCAGCACTGTTAATGCAAATAAAAAATCAATACTGCACTGTAAATGACAGGGAAAGCGATGAAAGACATGAGAATTAATTGCACAACAGTCTTAAGCTCGCAAATCGGCAATAAAAAATCATTTATTTTTATGTTTCATTTCGGGGTTATATTGATCTTTGTAATGTGTTAATATTGTTTTGCCTTGTCCACAACTTATGTATAGCGCTACGGAATATCTTTGCGGGTTACAAATAAACAAAAGTAATAATAATAATAATAATACATATCTGTCCACCCATATGGACTAGAACAGTACTGGCATTAATTTGTATTATTTGTATTTTGAGGATTTGTGAGTCCCATCGCATATCAGACCCCCAAACCTTATTGATTGACATGTAACCTCCATGTTTTACTGCCGTAATAATGGCGGTCTAATTTTCTATTGGCTGTTTCGAACTGAGTGGTTATGGCCTTGCTAAATTGATCATGTTGCCGCCCTGAACTGCTACGCACAAGTGCATGGTTTACGGTTTTGACGTTGGGCACATAACTTGCAGGCTTGTTCAATCAAATAGCGGAATCGGAGCCGAACGGGAGCCTGCAATATGCCCAGAGACATACGGCCTGTATCCCACGAGATGCGTGTTTGCAATTGAATCTCGCTCACTGTTTGCATTTAGAAAGCTTCTATCTTGTCTGACCTGAGCATGTCTTGATATCTTGGAAACTGAGGGCAGGTTCTTATCTACTTAACAGTGGAGGGAGAGGTTGGAGAGAGGAGTGCTGTTGGGGTTGGTTAAATCATTGTTTTTGGTATTTGACATCTATTCCCGTCCCTTGCACATGCCCTGAAGCTTGCAGCTCGTAAGAATAACTGCAAGTCCTGTCCTGCAAAAATGTAAATGTTAATGACTAGCTGCTGTGCAAGCGGAAAGGATAGTAGTATGGCTGGAGGAGTTTTTAAACTAATAGGTGGGGGGGGGGCTAGATAGAAGTAATAGAGTAGTAAGTGTAGAGGGGGTAAGGAATGAATAAACTAGTTATGTGGGAGGAGATGGGGGAGGGTTAGTATAGTTAATAGGGAGGGACTGCTAAGCAACTCAAGTATAGTGGGAGAAATGGGAGTTAATAGGCATTACTGAAACATGGTGGGATGACTCTCATGTGGACTGTAAATCAGGATAGGTATAACCTATTTAGGGAAGATAGGGGCAATGGTAAAAGGGATTTGTCTGTATGTTCAGCCTGAATTTAAGCCTATACTTAGAGAAGATATTCATGCTGGAACTAGTGATAATATTGAATGTTTGTGGGTGGAGTTAAATAGTGGAGCAGCAAATTCCAAAAGAATATTGGTAGGAGTATGCTATAATCCCCCAAATATAATTGAAAGTGAGGAAATACAATTATTGTTACAGATTGGAAATGCAGCTAAGCATGGGCAAGTTCTAATAATGTGAGATTTTAATTTCCCTGAAATAAACTGGATAAATGAGATCAGCAGTTCAGCTAAGGGGAGCAGGTTCTTGAGTACACCCAGGGATCATTATCTGGTCCAGGTTATACAAGAACCTACTAGAAATGAAGCTATCTTGGATTTAGATATCACAAATAATATTGATACGGTATCAAATGTTGAAATAGGGCAACCTTTGGGAAACAGTGATCACAACACAGTCTCATTTGAGATTTAATGAAAAAAAACTGTAAGGGGCCAACAAAAACTCTTAATTTTAAAAGGGCAGATTTTAACAGTCTAAGGGCAGCAATACAACATATAGACTGACACAAAGAACTGTCAGCTAAAAATACTGAACATAAACAATGTTAAAATCCTTACTAAATATACATACTTATCACCATATACCATGTGGGAATAAAAGTAAAAGGAGTAAATGACATCCAACATATCTTAACAATGATTTAAAGATCAAGATACAGAGTAAAAAACAGGCATTTAAATTACATAAACAAGAGGGGACAGAGTCTGCTTTACGTAAGTACAAGGAAGTCAACAAGGCTTGCAATAGGGATATCAAATGACAAAAATAGAAAATGAAAAATGTGTTGCAAAGGAGAGTAAGACTAACCCTAAAATATTTTTTAAGTATATAAATGGGAAGAAGGTCAGGGAGGAAGCTATAGGAACATTACAATGTGACACATGCCGTCTGATAATCAGTAACCAGGAACAGGCAGATGAACTAAATAGGTTCTTTTCTTCGGTATACACAAGGGAGGTACCAGTGGTTGGGTCACTGCAACATAATGGGGCTACACTACCTTCGCTGAATAATTGGTTAACACAGGAAGAAATCCAATAGAGGCTGGAAAAAATAAATGTTAATAAAGCCCCAGGTCCTGATGGAATACATCTAAGGGTACTGAGGAAACTGGGTTCTGTAATAGCCAAACCATTATATTTAATTTTTCAAGATTCACTCACCACAGGGTCTCTACCAGATGACTGGAGAAAAGCAGAGGGGATAACCATATTTAAAAAGGGAGCAGGAGCAAATCCTGGGAATTATAGACCTGTAAGCCTCACTTCTGTAGTGGGAAAGCTTTTAGAATTGTTAAAAAGGGATAATATATAAGAATATGTCTATACAAACAGGATTATAAGTAGGAGTCAATATGGATTTATGAGGGACAGGTCATGTCAAACAAATCTTACTAGTTTCTATGAGGAGGTTAGTAGGAACTTGGATTAAAGCAACTCAGTGGATGTAGTCTTTTTAGATTTTGCAAAGGCTTTTGATACAGTGCCACATTGGAGACTATTGTGCAAACTAAGGGATACAGGAATTGCAGTAAATATATGCACATGGATTGAGAGCTGGCTTAAAGACAGGAAGCAAAGGGTTGTTGGAACATACTCAGATTGGACTAATGTTGTAAGTGGGGTTCCTCAGGACTCAGCATTAGGTCCTCTCTTTTTTAACATATTTATTAACGACTTAGAAGTAGAACTGGAAAGTATTGTCTCCATTTTTGCTGATGACACAAAGTTGTGCAAGGTAATTGAATCAGAAAATGATGTACTTTCCCTCCAAAGGGATTTGCATAAATTAGAGAAATGGGCAATTAAATAGCAGATGAGATTTAACACAAATAAATGTAAGGTTATGCATCTGGGAAGGAAAAATAACCATGCAATGTATAAACTTAATGAAACAATCAGATATTGAAAGGGATTTGGGAGTGCTTGTGGACAACCACCTACATAACAGTTCTCAAAGCCAAGCAGCAGCTGCAAAGGCAAATAAACTATTAGCATGTATTAAGAAGGGTATAGAAGCCAGGGAAGCAAATATAATTCTACCACTTTATAAATCCCTAGTACGCCCTATTTTGGAATATGGAGTAGAGTTTTGGGCACCACTTCATAAAAAGGACATTTTAGAACTGGAAAAAGTACAGAGAATGGCAAGAAAACTAATAAGGGGAATGGAGGGGCCAAGTTATGAAGAAAGGCTAACCTAATTAAACTTATTTTCTCTTGAAAAAATGTGTCTAACAGGGGATATGATTACCCTATATAAATACAGGGTCAGTATAAAGATTTGTCAAGGGAGCTTTTTGTGCTTCACAGTAAGGGTAGTTAATCTGTGGAATTCTCTACCAAGGGAGGTGGTGACAGCGGATTCAATAGATAAAAAGGGATTGGATATATTTTTAAATAAAACAGGTATTCAGGGTTATCCTGGTTAATTGCAGAGGGAGTATTGATCCAGGGAGAAATCCGATCGCCAGTATCTGGGGTGAGGAAGGAAGTTTCACTTGTTTTTTTTTTCTGTTTGCCTTCCTCTGGATCAATTAACAACTAATCCGCATATTGCAGATCAGAGGAGATCTTAAATGTTGAACTTGATGGGCTAAAAGTATTTTTTCAACCTCAATTACTATGTAACTAAGTAAATGCTCCTCTCATACTTACAGTATTAATCAAAGTATCACGAATGCCTCCATGGACCATGATACATCAGATTTGTATTTTATGTTTTCTAATTAATACCTACAATTACTTTTATTATTTTTTTCCTGACTAATAATGCTGTTAGTCAGTCTCAGAATCTTCAGATATATTTCTGTCAGCATTCCTTTAAATGAGTTACAGTCATGAACCACTGTATTGCACATGAAATGTCCAGTAGTGGTACACCAAGTTATTATACAAATTAAGAAAGGTATCTCAAATGAAAGTTACATTTGAGCAACCATCTTAGTCATTTAGTGCATCATCAAAAATTATTTAAACTGCAATACCATTAACTCTGACTTACAGCATTAACCCAGTGACTGCCTAATGTGAGCAGAAAAAACATACTGTATAAACAGTATCAGGGGCTAATTCTTTATTTTATCTTTGGCCACATACATCAACACACTTGGAGCCCGATTCAATTGCAATCCTGCATCTCACGGGATACAGGCAGTATGTCTGCGGGCCTGCTGTGGTCTCCCGTTCGTCTACAATTCTGGTGTTATTTAATTTAACAAGCCCGCAAGTTACAGGATGAACACTGAAGCCGTAAACCATGCACTCATGCATAGCAGTTCAGGGTGGGAACATGATCAATTAAGCAAGGATGTAACCACCCATTTCAAATCAGCTAATAGAAAATGAGACTGCAATCATTACGGCAGTAAAACATGGAGGTTACATGTCAATCAATTCGGTTCGGTGGTCCGATGTGCGATGGGATTCACAAACCCTCAAAATACAAAATAATAAAAATGAATTGTAGCAATTGAATAGCAATTTGCTCTTTTAGCGATCGTAACGTTTGCGGACAGGAATTATCAAAGGCTTTAAAGCCCGTAACCCGTAAACCATTTGGAGCCCGCAAAAAGATGCCAATTGAATAGCAAATTAATTTACAGCCTCACTTACAGGCTCCAGTTACTTAGGATTGCTCAATTGAATCAATTGAATATTTGAAAGGCTTCACCTCCTTTCTCAAAATGTTCCAAACAATAGCGAATATGAACAAATGTATTCAACTTGCACTATTGACATGCAAACGTTAAGTACATTTTTACCTCGAGCAAGTCTTTCATGACTTACGTCATGCTTGGGTAATTTTATGGAAGAACTGTACTCATTTGTTCTGACAAACTATATGATTTTCACAAACAAAATCAGACTAAAATGTATGCAATTAGTGTACCACATCTTTTTAATGAGATTGATTTCTCCTCTTGCATTACAAGAAAGGTCCCAAATGTGGGATAAGATATTGAAACTATTCTTTGTCAAAAAAATATTTTTCATGCTCCTTCTTATGCATTTCTCTTATTCAGAGACCCTTAAAAAGCACTTACAGTGATGAGAGATTTGCAGGAGCATGCCCAGTTGAGTGAATCCTATCTCAGAGGGTTATAAGAGTTAAACATACTGAGATTATTAAGTCTTGATAGCTGGCACCCTCCAGGTATTGTACTCTGACTCAACTAATCTAAGTGAAATGGATTCCCTATGTAAATACCAACAGAGACCTAATGAGAATGAATCATAATTCACTGGAAACGTACATTGCTGGAGGGGAAATAGGAAGTAATAACATTCTCAAAAAAATTAACTACTTAACACCCATAATAACAGAATGACTCCAAGATAATGTTATTATTACATATGATAACAAATAAGAAAAAAATCAACTGAAAAAGCATTAAGTAGGAAGGTGGACGCATTTATCTAATAATCAGAACACGTTTCTCATGCTCCTAATTTGTGCAATTATTTAGTTTTTACCTTTCCTAAGTCCATTCCCACTTAGGAGGTGCCTCACACTAAGAGTGTAATGCTGTTAGCAAACAGACATTGATATGCTGTGTCTCTCAGCTTCATTCAATTCGGGGCAGTAACTCGTAAGTAGCCGATTTCCTGCAATCAAGTTGCGAGCTCCAGTAGGTCTACTTTTACTCTGCTATTCAATTGGCCGGGACTGCAAGTTAGGCTCAGGCTCGAGAATTGGAAACTATGCTCTCGGCAGTGGCATTTGCAAGCTTGAACATGATCGCGGACGCAAGCCCGTAACTCGTGGTTCAAACCCGAAAAATTGGAGCACTTTAAAAGCAAATATAATATCAATACAGCACTGTAAATGATAGGGAACACAATGGATGATATTGGAATTAAAAGCATAACATTCTCAAGCTCGCATATCGCCAAAATAAAATTCTTTATTTCATGTTTATTTTCAGTCCAAAGTTCTACGGGCTAGAATGACCTCCAAGCCCCTAACTCATTATTCAAGCCCATAGGACTTCAATGAAATATGGAGGTTGGATTCCAAAGTCCTACGGCTTGGAGGTTGAAGCCAGTAGGACTTTGGACAGAAAATAAACATGAAAAATTATTTTGGCGATGTGGGAGCCTGCGAATGTTGTGCTTTTAATTCTAATGTCACCCATTGTGTTCCACATCATTTACAGTGCTGAATTGAATTTATGTTTGCATTTAAAGTGCTCCGATTTGTAAGTAAGACCTTTACGAGACCTTCTTGGTACCAGTAACCTGTGGTTAAATTTTTGCCATTTGCGGGCTTGACTGAGGGGAAGTCGGAGCAATTGAATAGCGATTTGTGATTTTAGCTGCCGCAACTCTTGCGGCCGTGAAAGATCAAAGGCTTGGAGGGAAGTAACTTGTGATTTGAAGAATGGCAATGGATCGCAGCCTATGGCAAGTAACTCGATCGGAACCTGCAAACGGAAGGCAGTTGAAAAACAATGTATCTTGCATCCTCCATTTGCGAGCCCTCATCTAAAAATCGCAGCAATTGAATGAGGCTGTCTCTCTGTATGCAGCAGCATTACACTGATAGTGTCAAGCACCTCCCCTGTCGGCATGGCCGTAGTTCACAGGTTGGCAAGATGACAGCTCCCATGAGAGTAAACAGGAAGAAATAGAGAAGCTCTAGAAGCTGTTAGTCTGTAATTTTTTGAGGGCTACTTGTTGTTGCTGTTCAGTCCTTCATTCATGTCTGACTCTCAGTGACCATATGGCAATCCATATGGTTTTCTTGGCAAAGATACTGGAGTAGTTTGCCATTCCCTTCTCCGGTAGACCGTGATCCAGTGAAGTGTTAATTTTAATATCACATTTACATTGAGAAGGATAATATCAATTATTTAACTTAGTTAGAACATGTATAAAAAAAACATCTTGCCTAGAGAATCTGTTTAATTGATTCCAATAATATTAACAATGAATATAATTCCTTCTGTACAGGGAGTGCAGAATTATTAGGCAAATTAGTATTTTGAGCACATCATCCTCTTTATGCATGTTGTCTTACTCCAAGCTGTATAGGCTTGAAAGCCTCCTACCAATTAAGCATATTAGGTGATGTGCATCTCTGTAATGAGAAGGGGTGTGGTCTAATGACATCAACACCCTATATCAGGTGTGCATAATTATTAGGCAACTTCCTTTCCTTTGGCAAAATGGGTCAAAAGAAGGACTTGACAGGCTCAGAAAAGTCAAAAATAGTGAGATATCTTGCAGAGGGATGCAGCACTCTTAAAATTGCAAAGCTTCTGAAGCGTGATCATCGAACAATCAAGCGTTTCATTCAAAATAGTCTACAGGGTCGCAAGAAGCGTGTGGAAAAACCAAGGCGCAAAATAACTGCCCATGAACTGAGAAAAGTCAAGCGTGCAGCTGCCACGATGCCACTTGCCACCAGTTTGGCCATATTTCAGAGCTGCAACATCACTGAAGTGCCCAAAAGCATAAGGTGTGCAATATTCAGAGACATGGCCAAGGTAAGAAAGGCTGAAAGACGACCACCACTGAACAAGACACACAAGCTGAATCGTCAAGACTGGGCCAAGAAATATCTCAAGACTTTTCTAAGGTTTTATGGACTGATGAAATGAGAGTGAGTCTTGATGGGCCAGATGGATGGGCCCGTGGCTGGATTGGTAAAGGGCAGAGAGCTCCAGTCCGACTCAGACGCCAGCAAGGTGGAGGTGGAGTACTGGTTTGGGCTGGTATCATCAAAGATGAGCTTGTGGGGCCTTTTCGGGTTGAGGATGGAGTCAAGCTCAACTCCCAGTCCTACTGCCAGTTCCTGGAAGACACCTTCTTCAAGCAGTGGTACAGGAAGAAGTCTGCATCCTTCAAGAAAAACATAATTTCCATGCAGGACAATGCTCCATCACACGCGTCCAAGTACTCCACAGCGTGGCTGGCAAGAAAGGGTATAAAAGAAGAAAATCTAATGACATGGCCTCCTTGTTCACCTGATCTGAACCCCATTGAGAACCTGTGGTCCATCATCAAATGTGAGATTTACAAGGAGGGAAAACAGTACACCTCTCTGAACAGTGTCTGGGAGGCTGTGGTTGCTGCTGCACGCAATGTTGATGGTGAACAGATCAAAACACTGACAGAATCCATGGATGGCAGGCTTTTGAGTGTCCTTGCAAAGAAAGGTGGCTATATTGGTCACTGATTTGTTTTTGTTTTGTTTTTGAATGTCAGAAATGTATATTTGTGAATGTTGAGATGTTATATTGGTTTCACTGGTAAAAATAAATAATTGAAATGGGTATATATTTGTTTTTTGTTAAGTTGCCTAATAATTATGCACAGTAATAGTCACCTGCACACACAGATATCCCCCTAAAATAGCTAAAACTAAAAACAAACTAAAAACTACTTCCAAAAATATTCAGCTTTGATATTAATGAGTTTTTTGGGTTCATTGAGAAGATGGTTGTTGTTCAATAATAAAATTAATCCTCAAAAATACAACTTGCCTAATAAATCTGCACTCCCTGTATATGCCCCATAAGGCCTTGCCTTGTATAATATTTCACATCATTTCTAATCTGATGGAATTAGGCATTTGTCTTGGATATCGATGTTTTTCTCCTGCTTGATATATATACCACTTCAAAAGAGACATAACGCTGCCTTCTGATGTATGCAAATCTTGACACAATGTCTGATGAGGCATTTATTTGCAATAATGAATTGATCATTGAAATGCTGCTGATCCGTTGCATTGCAAATTGTAAAATGGTGTCTCTAATGGAATATTAAAAACTTATTTTTGCTGTTACCCCTTAGACATTAAACATAGTGTTAATTGGTTTTCATTATTTGACACATGGAAAAGAAGAAGTAAAATATGCTTTACAGCTATACAGTATTGTTCTCATTTCTACATACCACACAACTTAATTAAAAAGAAGACTAATAGAATACTTAATCAGACCAAGTAGAGTTTGGTTAATATGTCAAAGTCCCAAGATTCAAGATTTTGATTCTCTTGTCTTTTTCTGCTTGTTATGTTGTTATCTGTGTATGGTCTCATGATTGATCTAAACTGATCATTATTGTAGTCAAAAGATTCACATTGTTCATTTTCCCAAGTTGGAGCAGCAAATTTGTGGCTATGGTCAGTTTACAGCAAGGTGTGATCACTTCAAAGTCTTCCCTGGAGATGCTATATGAAGAAAAGGTGTGGTCCACCCTCCACGACAAAGGAAGAGGAGCTAAAGTGTATTTCTGAATATTTGTGTGATGTGCTTAGTGTTTCATGTTACAGTATTGAAGGTGCGTATACACCTTGAATCACTGAGGAAAGTAAGCAGGATGAAGGCTCTCATTGACAATCAGCAGGCAACATAAGATCTATTTAAGGATTTGAGCATATATGTCTTGCTTAAAAAGACAGTAATTAGTTGTGTGATCTTAATTGGTCAAGTAATGATCATTGAGTTCTAGTTCACCAACACTGGCACTGTCCAGGTCTTACTGGGTTGACCAAGACCCAGCAGAAGACTGAAGAATTCATTCCCATAAACAGTGCATTTTCATCCTGGACCTGTATGACTTGTGTAGCAGCATTTCAGCCTTCAGAATAAGTTCACTGCCTTCAAGCAACACATTTCTGTGTTAGTATACAGAGACATTTCTACCATTATAATTATGTGAAATGTGCACAGAGGTCATTGGACACATATTTCATACTGTGTTATCTGTAGCAAGGTTATTCAACTCTTTCCATGATATCATGCTTTAGAACAAACTGGTTAATCAGGGAATCAGTAATTAAGATTTACATATTATGCTCATACAGGATTATCTGACCTGGTTTCAACTTTGTAGATTTGTGTTAGAGTCATAGAGCTGCAACAACATGGTAACCTTCTAATTGTAAAATACACCGTAATCCACGTCTGAGATTTATTATGGACTAGCGACTTGCCCGTCAAAAAATGACGGCAATGAGATGTGTATGTTTGGAAAGTTGTTTAGTTATTAATATATATATATGTGACAGTTGTATTGTGATATTAAAACATGTTTTAGGGTCCCCTCCTGCCAATCTTAATCCGCCGGTCTTCTTGTAGTGTCTGTTTGAAAAAGAAAGTAAAATGGTTAATTGTATATTTTTTCTTTTTGATTTAGCAAAGCATAGTGCTTTTCAGCATGTAAAGTATTTTTCTATCTTACCTCTTCTTCTTTGTTGGTGTTCTTTAAAATGGATTGTGCTTCACAATGCACGGTGCAAATTGTTGAGTGACGCTGTTGATGCTGAGTCTGTTTGAATATAAAAAAAAGGAGAAAGATTGAGCTTTGGGTTATATATTGAATTGCAATAAATTAATGTCATTTAAATGTACTTCAATTAACATTAGATTGTTTTCGGGCCTACACACATAAATGTCACATACATGAAGCACATTTTCGGAGTTAAATGTAATTTTTTTGTGTGCGTGTCACATATCACTATACATGAATCATATTTTAATTGTTAAATGAACCTTATTTTTTGTTTGGTCCTACACACATAAATGTGTGTGTGACATGTGACTATAGATGATACACATATATGTGCGTGTCACATATAAGTATACATGAATCATATTTTAATATTACAATTTTTTTTTTTGTAATGACATTTAAATGCAGTTGTTTAATTAGTTTGTTTTAAGATCAGTTTGTTGCAGGGGCAATACACATAAATGTGCGTGTCACATGTCACTATACATAAATCACATTTTCATAGTTACATTTTTATTTTTGTCCTGTCTTGATAATAAAATGTAATATATTATAGCTTACCTCTCAGTAGCAATTTGCACAATGTAAAGTAGTAAATTAGGAAAGAATTGTCTTCTCAAGTAACAGCAGCAGTTAACTATGAAGTCACTCCGTTCATCACCTGAGTAGAAATGTAGAAATTTCTGGAAAGTAGGCAGTATTTATAACATTGTAGAAATTTCTGCAAAGTAGGCAGTATTTTTTTAAACTTTCAAGTGCCTCAGACCGTTAGAACGCAATACGCATGCGCTATTTGCGTTCCAGCTTACAATTTGCGTTCCATCCGCCATTTTGTGCGTAGTAGTGTTCAAAATGGTGTTTAATATGAGTGTGGTATGTTCCGCATAGTATGTGTTTCATTCTTGCGAGTTACTGTGCTACTGTTACTGTAAGCTTTTTATGTGTTCGTTGTGTTTATTTATTGTGTTTGTGATGTTTCGATGCGCAGCGTTTGGAATGGGTCGTTTCGCAGCCGTATTTTTTTGCGATGCGGCCGTATTTTGTTGCGATGCTGCCGTATTTTTTTTGCAAGAGACGCAGTTGGCTTTTACGTGTACGACGCAGTGTATTTGTTTCTAAGTCGTGCGTATGAGTGTTAAGAGCGTGTGAGGGGCCTTTTCGGTGTTTTTTTTTTTAAGTCTTGCATGTGTGTGTCTGTGTGTAAGCGGGTGTGAGGCGCCTTTGAGTTTTTTTTTTGTTAAAAAGTTGTGTGTGTGTGTGTGTTAACACAGCCGACGTTGGAGCCTCCACCTCCGCAAATGTGGATTCGCATTTCAGGGACGTTACGTTGGGTTTTTGTTGGCTGGGAGGTTGGTTTTTTTTGTTAAAAAGTTGTGTGTGTGGTGTGTCTGTGTTAACATAGCCGACGTTGGAGCCTCCACCTCCGCAAATGCGGACCCTCGCTTCGCGAGGATCCGCATTTGCGGGGACGTTGGGATACTCCCACCACCGCAAATGCGGGCCCTCGCTTCGCGAGGACCCGCATTTGTGGGGAACTGTGTCCCTCGCTTCGCGAGGGACGCAGTCGCAGCGAGCCCGCAAGCGTGAGCACGGTCCATACGCTCACAACTATATATGTGATTCTAAAGTATTTGTAGTTAATATAGAACAAAAATGATTCAGATAATAATCAAAAATTTGTTGTGAGCATGAGTATAAAAAGAACGTGCAATTCAAAACGATAGAGAAAAAAGCAATAGACACTGTGGCATACTAATATACACTCAAATAAAGATAACTAAGGATATGAATGCGAGTGAGTTATATAAACAAATAACACTTGACATAAACAACAACTAGTAATGAAACCAAAAGTATTCACCCCGTGGCTCAGATTTGAAGCATATATAAAGCCCTGAATGCTTTTGACCCATGGTTCTCAACAGCTGGTCCTAGTATTTTAAATGCATCACTAGCATCAATCATAATTATAAATAGTTACAAAAAAACCTCTCCATATTACATTAGACTGTACTTTTTTTGTTTCCTGGAGCTTGTATTACACATCTGGGGTACCTCTCACCACAAGCCAGCAGCAGTCTGCTAACATAGCAGAACTCCATTTTAATTGATACCTGATTTCCATTACCGAGATGTCCTGGGCAGAAATATTCACCATGTTAATTGCTAACTGCACCAGCTACAGTGGATATAAAAAGTCTACACACCCCTGTTAAAATGTCAGGTTTCTGTGCTGTAAAAAAATGAGACAAAGATAAATCATTTCAGAACTTTTTCCACCTTTAATGTGACCTATAAACTGTACAACTCAATTGAAAAACAAACTGAAATCTTTTAGGAGGAGGGAAGAAAAAAAAGAAAAGAAAAATAATGTGGTTGCATAAGCCTGCACACCCTCTTATAACTGGGGATGTTTTTTTTCTTCCTGTAGTACCTAAAAGATTTCAGTTTGTTTTTCAATTGAGTTGTACAGTTTATAGGTCACATTAAGGTGGAAAAAGTTCTGAAATGATTTATCTTTGTCTCATTTGTTTACAGTACAGAAACCTGATGTTTTAACAGGGGTGTGTACACTTTTTATATCCACTGTATCTGGGAAAAGGGCAAATGAGTGTGTAGAAAGTCGATCTTCAATGGAATTTAGCAGTCTAATTTCTGATAGGCTAGGAAGTTTTAATCACATGTTTGTAAAAATTATCTGCTCTGTCGTTTTCCTAAAAGCTCTCATCTACATGTTTGAATGATTAGCAGCTTTTTACTTATGACCATAGAGGGTCTGCTGAAAATGTTCATCTTTGAGAAGTCAATGTACTGTATATGTGGACCAAAAAAAAACAACCTTTCTTTATTTTGTCTCAGTATTGGGAGAGTTTCTTTGAGGTATTTGAAAACCAGTCCATCTCTGTTGTATACTCAGCAAGAAGACAATTACTTTTAGATACCAACAGATATGCCACTGGCAGTCCTTGTAGTTGATAAAGGAATAAACTTATTTTTGAAGTAAGACTATTTCATGTGAGCAGCATGTTCTACAGCAATTGATGGTAGTTCATTCACAATATGCAGTAATTCTGCTTTTAAACTTAGCTTTGTGGAGTCAATGATTAGTCTTCACTTTTCATGATTGTGCTCAATATTGAGTGATTTCATTAAATCATTGAGCTCATTGTAGAAGACAAGTTAACTTTCCACAGCAAAGAACTGAGTTAAAGCCTTCTGGATGTCATGGTATATTGAATTTTTCCCTTTTCTCCTCAAGCAGATGTCATTGTTTTTTTTATAAATCGAGGTCTTTGATCAGGTCACTCAATTCATTCTGTGTAATCATGTATGGCTATCCAGATGATGTATTAAGAACACAGTCAGGATCTATTGACACAGAGGATTCTAGTTAATATTCTGCTGGTTGCTCATAAATGGAAAGTCCTTCTCCATGAGGTACTGGGTGAATTGCAGAAAGTACAACAGTATGCAGGAAGAAATCCAAAATAGGTTGGGAAAAAATAATGTTAATAAAGCCCCAGGTCCTGATGGAATACATCCTAGGGTACTGAGGGAGGGAACTGGGTTCTGTAATAACCAAACGATTAAATTTAACTTTTCAAGATTCACTCAACACAGGGTCGCTACCAGATGACTGTCGAAAAGCAGAGGTGATACCTATATTTAAGAAGGGAGCAAGAGCAAATATAGGGAATTATAGACCAGTGAGACTCACTTCAACATGGATTTATGAGGGATAAGTCATGTCAAACATTTCTAATTAGTTTCTATGAGGAGGTTAGTAGGATCTTAGTAGGATCAAGGCAACTCAGTGGATTTAGTCTTTTTGGAATTGGCAAAGGCTTTTGATACAGTGCCAAATGGAAGACTAATGTGCAAATTTAGGGATACAGGATTTGCGGTAAATACTTGCTCATGTATCGAGAGCTGGCTAAAAGACAGGAAGCAAAGGGTTGTGGTAAATGGAACATACTCCGATTGGACTAATGTGATAAGTGGGGTTTCTCAGGGTTCAGTATTAGATCCTCTCATTTTTAACATATTTATTAATGACTTAGAAGTGGGACTGGAATGTATTGTCTCTATTTTTCCTGATGACACAAAGTTGTGCAAGGTAATTAAATCAGAAAATAATGTACTTTCCCTCCAAAGAGATTTACATAAATTAGAGGAATGGGCATCTAAATGGCAGATGAGATTTAAGTTATGCATATGGGAAGGTAAAATAGCCATGCAATTTATATTCTTAATGGAGCAAATCTAGGGTTATCAGACATTGAAAGGGATTTGGGAGTGCTTTTGGACAACCACCTAGGTAACAGTGCTCAAAGCCAAGCAGCAGCTGCAAAGGCAAAAAAAAATATTAACATGTATTAAGAAGGGTATAGAAGCAAGGGAAGCAAATATAATTCTGCTACTCTAGAAATCCCTAGTACAGGGCATACTAGGGATTTCTAGAGTAGCAGAATTATATTTGCTTCCCTTTGCTTCTATACCCATTTGGAATATGAAATACCATTTTGGGCACAACATAAATGTTTGCCTTCCTCTGGATCAATTAACAACTAATCTGCATATTGCATATCAGAAGAGATCTTAAAAGGTTGAACTTGATGGACTAAAAGTCTTTTTTTTTTTACCTCAATTACTATGTTACTATGTACCTGACAGTGCATTTTTTTCTTTTTCTCAGATTTTCTGCTGAAGGGGTGGCACCATACAAAAAAAAGCAGTCTATCACATGATTGGTTGTCTCTCCCCATATCATAGGCACAGCAAAAGGCATAAAGTAACCTTTTAACTTAACCAGTTCCCGAGGTTAGAAGCACATTTTTGCAATTAGTATTAGAACAATTCTTTATAACCTACAGGAATTCTTTACAGGGATAGCCTTAGTTGTTGAAAGTAGATGTGTGCTATTATAGTGTAAAATGCTATTAATTGCTTTTTTACTTCCTAAAGAGGTCTGTCTTAATATTACCCATAACATCACTATAAATGGTCACATCCAAAAAGTCTATTATATATCCTGCACTCTTTGGAAAAATATATATGTCATCAGTTATAAAGTACATAGGACCTTATTCAGTTGTGATTTGGGGATATACAGCCTTATTAAATTGTGAGTCAGCAAATTTAAAAGGGCTCTATTTTAGCACACAGCATACTTTTTTACAGAAGTTTTTAGTTAGCGAATTTCTATCCAAAAGCAAGGTCTTCACTAACAAAAACTTTTGTAAGAAAATATGCTGTGTGCTTAAATAGAGCCCTTTAGAGACTTTTACTTAACTTTTGTTGTGTGATAAGTCTATAAATTTGATTTTTAACTGTCAACTTGGATGTAATTTAATTAATTTTCAATTGTATGAATAAAAGCTAAGTTTGAAAATAATGGGACAATTTCCCTCTTCCCATGGTATTTACCCCTTACAACACATTTTAATGTTCTGTAATTTAAGTCTTTCTTTATTTTGATCAGGCACATTTGTAACTAAGAAACAGATAGTGACATGCTGTGTGTCAGAGCAGAAACACTCATAGTTTGAAGCCCATCTCCTGTGGACATGACTTTAGGACTTCTTAGAAGTATGTGAAGTGTACATTTTATATCATAATTATAATGTGGTGAATAAAGTTAATGATACATTTATATAAAGCAAAACAAAATGCTTAAAGAGTCCATTTAATGTACAGAATAGTTGGCACCAGAGTATAAAACTGTGGTTAGTAGTGTTAATAACACCAGATAAGCCAAGAAGTAGGTGCACACATCAAGACTATAGTTATTACATGTATAAATGTTATTGTCTATGTCTATTGGAGCTGTTTCATTGGAGTGGGATGGTAGAAGCCAGAATGTAGACAGATGGCCAAGAAAAGAACTAGAATTTATAGGAAATATAAAAAACTAATGAATACCAGTCATTCTGGAAATATGTGGGCGCAAGGTATTTTTGATATTAGAAAAATAATAAAATAATTTTTAATACAAAATAAATTACAAAAATGTGTTAATAACAATTCTTAGGTCATAATGACCTGATATTTTTAAAAAATGATGCCATTCATATGTTCACTTCTAGCCGTCAAAATCTTGTTGGAGTCTAATTAATCATACCTCAAATTATTAATGTTTTTTCCTCTAAGTCTCGGCTGGTGGAGTAACTGTAATCCACAAGAAAGCAGATATCCGGCCCTTCCTTTTAAATTTCCTTTTTAAACAAACTGTGACACAATTCATTTTAGTTTTTGATGAAAAGTTGTTGTTTTTTATGTAAAGGTCAAAAAGCCAAGTTTTTACAAGGCGAAAACTGGCAAAGGTTTTAACACGAGCTGAAAACTCACGTCTTTTTTATTTTCCCTTCTTTGGTGGTTTTTCCTAAGTCAAACATTTTAACCACAGTCATTTGGAGATTACTGTGGCTATTTTCTGAGTTACATTAGTTTTTACTACATTCTGGTAGTTATATGGTTGATATTTTACAGTAATTAAACTACAAAAAATGGCTATTTTAATAGCTCTAAAAATACAAGTATTGCGGTCATTTGATTTCAGATTTTTTACAATACCCCTTATGTTATAAAACATGAATTTACATATAATTTAATGTATCTTGATGAGAGAGCATAGCCTCTGAACTCATGGATACTGCACTAAACTATCATGTAGCACAGTAAAATCAAGTTGAGAAGATATAAATACTGTTTTATTCATTTTTCCCCACTATATTTAAATCTATAATTATGAAATATGATTAAGCTTTTAAAGGGATAATGAAGCCACCATAAGTGATCAGTACCAGGAGAGAGAGGGGTGAAAAATATTTAAATGTCTAAAATTGATAAGGAAATTACTTAGATATTGTCATTTGTAGTGATTGTGAGTGTCTATCTATCTATCTATCTACAGTATGTATCTATCTATCTGTCTGTCTTACCTCGAGGCTTGGTATCTAAATGCATTGCAAATCACACAAAAAAAATAAATAAATAATATAAAGCTAATAATGGAAATAAAACATTTCCTAACACAAAATAAACTATTATTTTAGAAAAAATAGAACACCCAATTTTGTCTCATTCTATCTCTTTACAGTTTATCTTGCTTATTAAATTGCCATTTGGCCAAGCGAATAGGGCTCTATATAAGCACATAGCATATTTTTTACAGATGTTTTTAGTTAGTGAAGACCTTGTTTTTGGATAGAAGTTCACTAACTACAAATTTCTGTAAAAAAATATGCTCTGTGCTTATATAGAGCCCTATTCAATTCGCCAAATGGCAATTTAATAAGCAATAATAATAATGCCATTTAATATGAAAACAACTTGTCTTTGGGCTGATGGATCTAGTTTTTCCTGATATCACAAGAACTGCATAAGACATTAGTGCTGTATGTCTAGGGTTCAGCCTCACCTCAGTTTTTATTTAGCCACTCATAGTGTCTCCATTGTGCCCAGTAATTGTTCATATGTATTAAACACTATCATTTTCAAGCAATGTCACTGTATAAGTACATATATATTTTTTTAATGTTAAAGTTTCCATAGTAATAAGTTGCTCAATCTACAAATGCTCTAATCACAGAAGCTTAAAGGAAAAATTCAGCAATTATTATTTTCCTTGATTGAAAAGAGTTTTTTTCAGTCGGACATTTCTATTGTAATTCTGATATTTAATATTGTTTAATGTCATTTGGTATATTTTATGAAATCATGTTTTATATATAATTACCACCATTTATTTTTACTGTTTGTCTAGGTTGTACAGGTAGCATAGAAACAAGATTTGAGTTGTGGCTCCAAGGTTGGGACAGACAACAAATAACATGGAGCCCTATTCTATTTCGAGAGAATTAGACTACTTTCAAACATAATTTTGGCTGCGGGAGCTTTTTTCAGTAATGTTACACAATTCACTCAATATTATTGATTTCACCGACATCCTTAAATCATGTTTTGTCAGTAACACAGTTAATTGTAATATTACATGTATTATTACACAAACAAGGTATCTGTTCCTAGGCTATGTGGTTTCCTGATATGTATTAACCTCTTGAGTGCTGGGTCCTGCGTTACCCTGGATGTTGTATATTAACACAACCATAATATTAAACATATCATATTTTTAAATTCCACATATGTACCTATGGGAATGTTAAGTGTACAACTCTGAGGAACTTCCATGCTTTTTTATAATTTGTTTTTAGTGCCTTAGGGCCTCATTCTATTATCGGCCGTAAAATGGCCGCAAGGCTGCGATTCCAAGGATCTCCTCTTACGGCCGGCCGTATATCTTGCAACCGGCCGTAAGCTCAGAAATCTTTAAAGTCAAAAATAAATTCAAGACAGCACTGTAAAGCTCTGTAAATGCTAGGGATCATATTGGGGGACATGAGGATTAATAGTAACCCCCTCTTAAGCTTGCACATCAGCCCAAATCCGAGTTTACATTAACTGTTTATTTTCCGGCCGCAGCGTGGCCGGGTCTGAGGTGCTCGAAGCCCTCTGGACTTTTTACATGGATTTTTGACATAAATTAAAAAATCATTTTTTTACGGATTTGAGTATAGGGGAATGTTGTGCTATTTTTGCTAACACCTACAATCACTTTATAGTCTCCTCAGAGTGCAGGATGGCTTTATTTTGGCTTTATAATGTGCTTAATTGGTGCTAGCGGGACCTTTTTGCTGCAAGTAAGCTGCGGCTCGCTTTTAGCCTTGCAGAGATGGTTCCCGGAGCAATAGAATAGCAACCGGGCTTTTCTTGCGGCCAAAACTCTTGCGGCCGTTTTAGATCAAAGGCTTTCCTCCAGCGCGAGCGGCCGTAAGAGATAGCAAGGCGCCGGCCGCAAGCCTGCCGGAATCCCCAGCCTGAGGGGAATAGAATAGCCGAATAGCTTGCGGCCGGTCCTCGCGGCCCCGCATCACCTACGGCCGGTAATAGAATGAGGCCCTTAGTGTCTCTTTAGCTATTGCTGCAGCTCTCAAAAATGGTTTAAAACTATTTGTGAGTGGTGTTTAATACCTGTAATTTTGCTTCAGATTTTTTATATTACGGGTCTGCTGTAAGTCTGATTTTAATAGGGATTTGGTGTAAAAGTAAGAAAGAGTTACTCACAATATTTTGGCTGTGAAAAAATCAATGGGAAAGCTTGCTGTAATTTGTGTCTCGTGTTTGCCGCAGTCATCAGGGGTAGCTCTCTCTCAATCATGCAGCGATGGGTGAATGGAACAGATAGGGAAAGTTACTGGGTACTTTTTGCCTGTATAACTTTGTGATATAGGGCACTGAATGAGGCCCATATACAGGATAGTAGATAAAAAGAGCAAAGAGCAAGAGTTTATGTCCCAGTTCCAAAGAACAAGTCAATCGCCTTCTTCTAATAGGATACTTTTTCTGTTGTAGGTCTGATATTCAAAAGTGGTTTATGAAAGCTAATTGGCGCTGTTGCTTTTTACTGGTTGCCAAGGTTGAACAGGTAGGACAGTAGCAAGTTGTGGCTTCAAGGTCATGGCAGCAAGCAAATAGCTTAATCACATTAGCAGTTCTATTGGGCAGGACACAAAGCTAGTAACAGAGTGTAGGTCACAGTTTCAGAAGTAATGGCAAAAAAATACATCTACTACAAAAAAATTTGCCCCAGACTGTATCCCAGGAAAACATAGCGGCCTTGCTATTAAGCGGCAATGTTTTTACACCAATTTATTTTATTTAATACCATGAAGAAATTGTTATAATGAATAATGAACTATAGCAGGAAATATTTTTGAACAAAAATGTAATATTATATACACAGACATATTGAGCATAAAGCCAAAGCTGATAATTTTTCAAATTTCCCTTCTTCTTTTGCACTGGGGGAAGTTTCCCAGACAAAAAAAAAAACTAATGGGACAAAACTGCAGACTATTTATGAAGAAACTTGGAATAAATATTTGATGAATTCCCTTCAGTAACTTTAATACATCTGTGGTTTCAGGCTCAGGGATATAAAGCAGCTCTCTACTGTAATTGTTATGAAGGACAGCTTATTTCTAGTGTTGGTGCCTTGCAAATGATCCTTCTTCCTTGTATGTGTCTGGTTTGCATTTACAGTGGTTTGTTAGAATTTGCCTGTAGAGAGACTGTTTTAAACGTTATTTAAAAAAATGCAACAGTAACAACAAAACGTGTTAATATATGAAGAAGTGAAAAGTTAGTTTTCTTAGTTAAAACAACACTTTATTTCTAAAGGGCAAGTTTTGCGTAAATAGTTGATTTTAAAAGAAAGGGTTCAAATTATGTATGTACTAGCGACTTGCACATCAAAAATGACACAATGTAAGGCTTTTGCTCCTCTGAGGACCTTCAGTGCTCATTAAGAGCCTCTCCCCTCGTGTACTTCAAGTTTCCTGCTTTGCAATGATCACCTTCGGCGCTCATCGCGAAGACAGTGTAAAATATAAAATGTATTTAGTACAGTGAATTAATAAATGAATATGAATTAATAAATTAATATACTTTACCTATTTATATTTAATATGCAGCAATCAATATCCTGAAGAGCTAACAATCTCTTTGTATTTTCCTGCATCTGAAAATGTACAGTTGGACTGTTGATCACCTGAGGAGAAAGTGTCAGCAATGTGCCAAGTGTGCAGTGTAAATAGGCTGCGTGCACAAGGCCAAACCGTTGGTTTAGGCATGTAAATCGCCATTTTAGATTCCTAATGTTATTATTTGAAAGTTAGTGTTGTAAAATGGCAAATTTTTTCTATATGTTATTAGGCTCGCAAGCATTTTCCCTCTTTGTAATGGTATATTGTGTATCTCCTAAGTTCCTTGCGGTGATTTGCGCGCCTCAATCTCCTTTAGCCTCGTTTTCATTTTTTTGTCCTCCATTTTTTTTCTTGCTTAGGCTATTTTCTAGGGCCGAAACTCGGCAATGTTGTCTTAAATTTGCATGAAACCTCACTCCCAGGCCTCCTGGCGTTCCCCCCGTGCTGTGTGTGAGTGTGTTTTTATGTTTATTTTTTTTTTCTTGTTTTCGGCCATTAAATTAGTATTAGTAGAGTGCTTTTTTATTTTTTTTATTTTGTCTTCTTTTTGGTGTTTTTCGATTTCCGTGGTTCTGCCGTTAAAGTTGTATTTTTGCAAGGTTGTTTTTTTTGCCCCTGAGATTCCGAGGTCGGATTCTAAGTCCCATGTTCCTCAACTGCTTGCAGCCTAAGTATGTCCCGCGTTTCTTAGCTACTTGAATGTCCCGCGTGTTTTAGTGCCTCATATATAAAATAGTAATCTATATCATTGGTTCCCAAATATATCCTGCAGGTATACCCACTTAACGCTACCCCTTTGAGCATGATTCGCTTTAGCGCTTTTTTCCCCTGTAATTTCCTGCTTAGCGCTAAACCTTGTGATGGATAAAATGCCCCAAATGAGTGCTGTTTCGCATAGTGCTCCTGCATGCGGTAATGCATGTGGAGCGCTAAACTGGGTATTTGTTGTTCAGTCCTTCAGTTATGCCTGACTCTCGGTGATCATATGGAAGCAGCATGCCAGGCACATCTGTCTGTGTTTCTGGTTGTGCTTATCCAAGGCAAAGATACTGGAGTTTGTTGCCAGTTCCTTTTCCAGTGGACCGCAATTTATCAGGGCTCTCTACTATGACCTGCCCATCTTGGTTAACTCTACATGGTATAGCTCACAGCTTCAATGAGGTATACAAGACCCCTCACCAAGACAAGGTAGCGATCCAGAAGGCGATTGCTGTGCTTTTATTTTGTTCTTCTTAGCCTTATGTTTACATATATTATTCTTCTTTTATATCTACACTGGTTAAAGTGAATTAGTAAATTATGACTTGAAAAATTTTAATAAGAAAAAAAAAGAAGTATTACAAGTAAAAGTGATATATCACTATGAAGACAACAATACCTTAAAGTGAGTAATCTTTTATCCAAAATCCTTTTCTTCTTACAAATACTTATTCATTTTTCTACCATATTTAATGAATGTAAAAATTATGGTAATTTGAAATATTTATTCTCTCCTAATAAAACTTGAAAGTGAAAAAAAATGCTGAAGTAGACCACTTAAAAGATGCTGAGGGTTTTGGCATACCAGCAAATAATTTTTTTAATAATTTTTAATATACAATTAGGTATATTTTACTAAAGTATAGCATATCACATATATAGTTGTGAGCATACGAGCAGTTGCTCACGCTTGCGGGCTCGCGCAGCCGAAGGAGCTCATTGCCAGCAACTGCGACCCTCGCAAACTTTACGTCGCAACGCAAACAACATACGACACACGTTAACACACATTACGACCTCGCAACAATCGGACGCAACTCCGAAACATTACAAAATTCAAAACACAATAAATACACACAGCACATACATAAAAACCTTACCTACAGCAAGAGGGAGCATCCAGGACCTCAAAAAAGCAACTTACACCTTCATTTAACTCAAAATAAAAGAGTTTAGACACTAAAAAGTTCTCTAAGCGAGAGAAAAAATGGCCGCCGAACAAAAGGAAAACGAGGCTACAGCACTCTAACCACGGAAAACACCACAAGAAACTCGCAAAACACCACAAAAGACCTACGGATATTCCGCTAAGACGCATACCACACATTACCCGCCATTTTACGACAATGTGGAAGTACACGAGTACGCTAACGGTTTGGTCTCGCGCACGCACAGTATTACACTGCACACATTCATCACGCTTACACAGCAGCTCCACACCACTAATGCTGCAGCAACATCAAAACACATTCACAGCTCTTCCACACAATGCTTTAAAATAGGTAAAGTATATTCATTTATTAATGTATTACATATCTCATTATTATACACCAAACAGCATTAGTTACCTTACAATTTCATTGCCGTAATTTTTAGACGGGCAATTCGCAAGTTCATATATAAATAGCTGTTTCTGCACTATGTATTTTTTACAATGAAATTGTAAGGTAACTAATGCTGTTTGGTGTATAATAATGAGATATGT
This sequence comes from Discoglossus pictus, assembly GCA_027410445.1. NCBI lineage: Eukaryota > Metazoa > Chordata > Amphibia > Anura > Alytidae > Discoglossus > Discoglossus pictus. The sequence continues at coordinate 41,201,763 of CM050173.1, forward strand.
ATTTTTTACATTTGTATTTTGTTTATTAATATTTCGTCATAATTTTTCTAATCTTAGTTGTTTTAGGAACAACCTGAATAAAGAGAACTAAACTTAAAAATTGTTATACTAATAGAGCACTGGGAAACATATGTACCACAAATACTGTATCTATAAAAAGCAGTTATTAATATTTATATATATATATATATATATATATATATATATATATATATATATATATATATTGTACTAGTGCATATTTGGCTTGTGACCATGGAGCATCCCTGATGAAATATGGTAGCAGATGAAATGCGCCTTATTTGATTATGCACTTAAGAGAAAGCATGAGCTACCTTAAAGGATTTTTTATGTCCTTTTGGAACCACTATAGTAGGTTAATTTTTATTTGCCAACACCTGAAAGAAGATACATAAACTGCCAAGAATTCATTGGAGCAATTATTGTTTATTTTCCTATTTTATCTTGTGAGTATCAGCGGCATGAGGGTGTCTTAATAAATTATTTTTATAGTCCACACTGTTGGTGCCTTAAGATATTCTACTTTCTTCTTTTTATTTCACAATCTGACAACTAGCAATTCCAATATAAGTTTCCTGGGTTTCAAATTGTTGGTAAGAAACAGGCAGTGATTATAGAAAAATATGTGTTATACAGAAAAGTTTAATGTACTTACAAAGTTATAGGTAGGAAAGTAAAATCCAGCTGTGCATACCCACAGGGAGCTTACATAACTTACACACAGGAAAGGCAGCCAGATACAGAGTTTGACCTTTCAAAAGAAGTACTTGCTTCAGGATGGAATCACATGGTTGGGTGGGGTCTGAGCTCACAGATGAATCAGAGCACAAGGATAGAGAGAGAGAGAGACTACATATCACAGGCAGCTTTGCAACACAGGAACCCCAGAGTATGATACAAGTGTATCAGCCAACCTCTGCTTTCTCCTGATTGGCCAAAAAAATATGAATTTTATGCTAATCTTAGCAGAGATTTTCAAGGGTGTCAACTAATAAAAGCTGCAGCTTGCAAACTGAAGGGATTAAGCAAACATCAGGGTGAGTTTGTAAATGTTTATTTTGGTACTTTTTCATGCAAAAAATGTTTGCATACGCTACTGATTCCCCTCTATCAGATGCATTCATAATGCAGGAAAATTAGATATGCCTTTAAATACAGTTTAAAGGAAATGTATTTTTATTTACAACACAGACAGTATATAGCTGCATCCTTCTTCATATTTACATTAGTTTAGAATGTTTTGACCAACATAGACATATTTTGGTGATAATGTTAAAAGACAGTTCTTTAGTGTTAGACTTAAAGGGATTCTTCAGAACTCTCGAACAAACTACAAGCAAACTGGTGTGTTGATTAGTTTCTCTAAAGCTCAGCAAATCTACTAAAATGTTTGCTGTGACTGCAATGAATATTTTGTAAAAGGGAACAGGAAACAACCATCACAGTCTCAGACATAAACCATAGTCTTATATTCCTCTAGAATTCCTTATGTGAGTGTGAAGGCACATGTTGTAAACCTTAGTCAGGTCCAGTTATCTGTGACTCCTCTCTGTTCCCTCCTCTCCTCCTCTCCCTTCCTTCCTCTGAAAGATACAAAAAAACAAACCATCATAATCCCGTTCTCTGGAAGTGATTTAACAAACATAAAGTGGATTCCTTTACTTCTAAGCAAAATCTTTTAAAAAGTCTTATTTCTCAAAAAAAAATAAAAACATGTTTATGTCCATGGCTTACACAACTCTTAGTGTTAGCTTGTTTGTCACTCATTAATTTTGAGATTTAAACAATGGAATTAGATTCCTATATTTTTTTTCCTACAGTGTCTTACTATGTAAACCAGATTATCTACTGTTATTCATGTTGTACCAAAGCAAGATTTAGTTAAAAGTACTTATAAAGTAAAAATAATCATATGGGCATTAATGAAAAATGTCATGCTACTAGGAATTGACTAGGCTCTCAATGGTTATTTTATTCTTGAAAATATATTGTTACCCGGAACGTACAAAATATCAATATACCATAAAAGTGATTACATTTAAATTAGGTTAAACTTAAATTTTTGCTAAAACCACATTTATTAGGGTGAAATGAGAGTCGTGTTAAAATGCATGGTTGTTTGATGCAAGATACTGAATACACAATAAGTTGTGCAGGAGACAACAACTGTTGATCATGAATCCATTCTGTGGCTTTAAACAGTGATAAAATTAAATGTAAGGTAGTATATTTTAGATATTGAACAATAGTTGTTATGCACACATTTGTAGTCCTCCTAAAAGTATAAGCCACCATGTGCATACTCCAGTAACTGCTTGTACAGCCAGAGATTATTGAACAAAAATGTAAATGTCCAAGGTCAAGGGTAGGGCTGAAAGGCTTCAAGCCTAAAAAGGTCTCAAAACAATAATAATGTAAGTCTTGAGAAGAAAGCAAATCCTTTATTGAACTTTTACTGAGCATTTAAACAGTGAATTACTATGTTTCAATGATTATCCAGATTTTATTAGCTCTACGTCTCTCTGCACCCTGAATGAAGTTTTGTGTCTAGAGTGGACCCCAAATTGTTTGTTTATCTTGAACCCAAATTTGTTTACAGCAGGAAGTGTACAGAAAGTTTCCTGTCGCTACAGTTTACTACTGTTGTTTATGAATGTGAAACATACTTTCCTTTTTGTTGTCTCTGTCATGCCTTGATAAATGGCTAATGCACTTTTAAATAATTTTGTTGGAAGTTAGTTGTGTTGTTTTTAATCTCCATCTTTTCAAACCCCAAATAATGTATTATACATAGACTATATTGTATATGTTAAATGGAAAAAATGTTCCCATTGCAGTTTGACCTTAATACTGGGGATATTAGACTGAAGTCTTCAAAAGTACCAACCCAACATCCGCATAGATTATAGTTTCAAGAACAAGACACTTACCTCCTCTTGTACCACACTGTGTACCATATTTTCATTGTGTCTTTTGCAAATTAAAAAGAATAATAATGCAACTAATTATGTGAAACATGTCACATAGGCAAACTAAATAAAAACTTTTTTTTACAGTTTATAACCTTTTCCAGTTCTTAGCCCATTGAGCCACCGTAAAGGACAGACTGCTTGGCTCCAGCCACTATGTGTATAAATACATTAATTGTATTGTAATCTGTTTTGTCCCACTGTTTGCCAGATAAAGTTAATGTACTATATTTTAGGTCTGGACCTCTAGACATGGAGACAGCATTATGTGTATTTGGCACCTGTGAACAATAGGCCAACCTCCAGACAGGATGCCTGACTATTAGACCCTATGTGGAGTCAATCTCCTGTGTGTGTCTGCCACTCCCTGTCATTGTTGTGTTGTATATACCCCCCTCTGTATCTAACCCCCATAAATATTGTTGACTTTCCAAAAATAACTCAGTTCACTGCATATAGAAATGGTATGTTCTGTTATTTGCTCCTGGTGGCTGCAATACTAATCCTATATTTACCCTGCAAGCAACTTGTCCTGATTACTACCACAGGGAGGTTACTGAGACTCCTGGAAGTGCTGATGGAGAGACCCTGACTGATACAGAAGCCAGATATCAGGGTGCTGGTGCCGAGATTTCAAAGAACCCAACGGTCCTTGTGGGTAGTCAACTTGTAGTCTATAGCAGGTGGCCCTGGGCAGTAATAGCCCCTACCCCTGGATCTTCACACTCTATATAAAAACTGATTTGTTAGTATAATCTTACAATCTTGCTTCCTAAAGATTATTAAATGCCTTGTTTCATTCAACCAGAACTTGTCCAAAACAAATATTTATACTACCTATTTACTGTACTACTGTACGGTGGAGGGCTTCTATCGCTCTTTTGCCCATAATAAATTAAATGATTTGATGTGGTAAACTACCTCCTCAAAAAAATCTACTACACAAGCTAGGAACCGGCTCCACACTGATGAGAGGCAGTAACCACGAAACAGTACTGTCTGTGGGTAGGTATCCTGGCTTGTACTCAATCCATCCTAAACTTTGCTTAAAGCTCTGTAATACAGTAGGCATATGCTTAAAAGTAGCCATGTTTCAAATGGTATTTGGATTAAAGAGCTAAGCATTTGTGGGCATTTCTTGGAATTCTGAGCAGGAAACAAGTATTTTTTAACTTACATGTTTTAGATGTTCAAATGTGAACACAAATGTACTATTTATATATATACCTCTTCCTTGGCGGGATGGGATATCCACGCACAAAAAGGTAATTTGCTTGTTTTTATGGGTATAAAGATTTAACATATATGTCTTTAGTATGAAGCAATTGCAGTTATACATATTAGCATAGCTTTTAAGGTCGCAATATTGTTCACTATAAATCAAACACACTAAATATATGTGATAGTTGTGATTGGGCTAATTTTTGATTTAAATAATATTGCACAATTTGATGGTTGCTGTGACCAAAATTTAAGCATCCTTCAGCTGTGTACGTTGTTGGGTGAATTTCATGCCCAATGGAGAACATTTGTTGTGGTGGATGTCCCTTACCTGCTTTGCAAGAGACCTAGTAATCAATCATATTCTCTATTGGAGATAGAATTGATTCCTATATATGACTTAAGGACTTAGGGCCCTATTAAATTCTCCCTCGTAGTTCTCTCGGTGCTCGCAAAAGGCAGTTTTCCTGCTGTTTGCGAGAACCGAATCTCTCGCAGCCTGCTTTACGATATGACTGCGAGAAAATGGCCGAGAATAGGCTCCGAGAGAGCTACGTAGCCTTAAATCTATGCACGAGTCTCGCATATCGTAAGAATCCCTACGTGGACAAAAAGTCCACGCAAGGGATCCGAAAGCCTCTACGTGCTGCCTCGGAACAGCCCGAGACAGCAGTGTGAGGCTCCCCCCTGCACCCTATACACATCCCCATGCTGCAGGGGTCTCTATCGGGACCCCTGCAGCACCCCCACATTAACCCCTTGCAGCGGGGGTCCCCGATCTGCATAGATCAGGCCCCCGCTGCATTTAAAACTTTTAAATTCCCCGCCGCGGCTCCTTAAAGGGACCGCGGCACACTATTACCCAATCCCGGCCGCGGCACTTAAAATTAACCCCCCTCTATGCTGGGGGTCCCCATCGGGACCCCCGAAGTGTCCCCACATAAACCCATTGCAGGGGGGGGCCCCGATCTGCATAGATCAGGCCCCCCGCTGCATTTAAAACTTTTAAATTCCCCGCCGCGGCTCCTTAAAGGGACCGCGGCACACTATTACCCAATCCCGGCCGCGGCCCCTTAAAATTAACCCCCCTCTATGCTGGGGGTCCCCATCGGGACCCCCGAAGTGTCCCCACATAAACCCATTGCAGGGGGGGGGCCCCGATCTGCATAGATCAGGCCCCCCGCTGCATTTAAAACTTTTAAATTCCCCGCCGCGGCTCCTTAAAGGGACCGCGGCACACTATTACCCAATCCCGGCCGCGGCACTTAAAATTAACCCCCCTCTATGCTGGGGGTCCCCATCGGGACCCCCGAAGTGTCCCCACATAAACCCATTGCAGGGGGGGGCCCCGATCTGCATAGATCAGGCCCCCCGCTGCATTTAAAACTTTTAAATTCCCCGCCGCGGCTCCTTAAAGGGACCGCGGCACACTATTACCCAATCCCGGCCGCGGCACTTAAAATTAACCCCCCTCTATGCTGGGGGTCCCCATCGGGACCCCCGAAGTGTCCCCACATAAACCCATTGCAGGGGGGGGCCCCGATCTGCATAGATCAGGCCCCCCGCTGCATTTAAAACTTTTAAATTCCCCGCCGCGGCTCCTTAAAGGGACCGCGGCACACTATTACCCAATCCCGGCCGCGGCACTTAAAATTAACCCCCCTCTATGCTGGGGGTCCCCATCGGGACCCCCGAAGTGTCCCCACATAAACCCCCTGCAGCGGGGGGCCCCGATCGGCACCGATCGTGACCCTGCTGCAATTCAATTTTAAATTTCCCGCCTCGCGGGTCCTCAAAGGACCGTAAAGGTCCTGAAAGGACTCGCACTAAAAATATTAACCCCAGGCAACTATAATTACCCCATTAACTCATGGTGGTCAATCCAGACCACCATAAGGCTCTAATTAACCCATTAACTCATGGTGGTCAATACAGACCACCATAAGGCTCTATTTAACCCATTAACTCATGGTGGTCAATCCAGACCACCATAAGGCTCTATTTAACCCATTAACTCATGGTGGTCAATCCAGACCACCATAAGGCTCTAATTAACCCATTAACTCATGGTGGTCTATACAGACCACCATAAGGCTCTATTTAACCCATTAACTCATGGTGGTCAATCCAGACCACCATAAGGCTCTATTTAACCCATTAACTCATGGTGGTCAATCCAGACCACCATAAGGCTCTATTTAACCCATTAACTCATGGTGGTCAATCCAGACCACCATAAGGCTCTAATTAACCCATTAACTCATGGTGGTCTATACAGACCACCATAAGGCTCTATTTAACCCATTAACTCATGGTGGTCAATCCAGACCACCATAAGGCTCTAATTAACCCATTAACTCATGGTGGTCTATACAGACCACCATAAGGCCTAAATTAACCCATTAACTCATGGTGGTCAATCCAGACCACCATAAGGCTCTATTTAACCCATTAACTCATGGTGGTCAATCCAGACCACCATAAGGCTCTAATTAACCCATTAACTCATGGTGGTCTATACAGACCACCATAAGGCCTAAATTAACCCATTAACTCATGGTGGTCAATCCAGACCACCATAAGGCTCTATTTAACCCATTAACTCATGGTGGTCAATCCAGACCACCATAAGGCTCTAATTAACCCATTAACTCATGGTGGTCTATACAGACCACCATAAGGCCTAAATTAACCCATTAACTCATGGTGGTCAATCCAGACCACCATAAGGCCTAAATTAACCCATTAACTCATGGTGGTCAATCCAGACCACCATAAGGCTCTATTTAACCCATTAACTCATGGTGGTCAATCCAGACCACCATAAGGCTCTAATTAACCCATTAACTCATGGTGGTCTATACAGACCACCATAAGGCCTAAATTAACCCATTAACTCATGGTGGTCAATCCAGACCACCATAAGGCTCTATTTAACCCATTAACTCATGGTGGTCAATCCAGACCACCATAAGGCTCTATTTAACCCATTAACTCATGGTGGTCAATCCAGACCACCATAAGGCTCTAATTAACCCCATCAGTCCCATAAGGGTATATTATTACCATTATGGGCCTGTTACAACCCAACATTAACCACATAAGTGCCATGATGGTCCTCAAGGACCATTATGACACTAACTACAAACACTACACTATAACCCCCAATAAACCATTTAATCTAAACTAACCCCCCTCTACACTAATCTATTAACACTTACACTACCTACCTACACTACCTCCCCCTAATAAACCTTCCCACCACTCTAATTACAAAAAATAAAAAACCTACAGCACAGAAAACAAAAAACCTACAGTACAAAAAACAAAAAAACCTACAGTACAGAAAACAAAAAACAATTACAACCCCATCCCCCACTACAGAAAACAAAAAAATACATTACAACCCCACCCCCCACTACAGAAAATAAAAAAATTACACACCTGAAAAGGAAAGACAGATAAACACAATACAATACATACATATAATACATTACATACATTACATACAATACATGACATTACATATAATATATTAAATATAATATATTACATTACATACATTACATACAATACATGACATTACATATAATATATTAAATATAATATATTACATATAATATATTACATATAATACATTACATACATTACATACAATACATGACATTACATACATTACATATAATGTATTAAATATAATATATTACATATAATATATTACATATAATACATTACATACATTACATACAATACATGACATTACATACATTACATATAATATATTAAATATAATATATTACATATAATATATTACATATAGTCCTAATCAAATACCCCCTATCTATCTAACATACAATCTATTTAATTTAAAATAAATCCTAACTATATCAAATACATCCCCCTATCTATCTAATATACAAAAAATCCTAACTACATACACAGACCATTATTCTAAAGTAAAATAAAATAATTACAGTCCTAACTACATACACAGACCCTAATTCTAAGCTAAAATCAATAAATTAAGACCACTTACCTTTAAGATGTTGCTTCAGATCACTAACCTATGGGTCAAACAAAAAATAAAAATTAGTACAAAACATTAACATCAAATAAATAAACATTCTATACATTCTAAATATTCAACTCACCTTTACAGCATGTCCAGTCACTGTTTAGCTCTTCCGGCGCGGCCCTGTTAAAAAAAAAACACAATACATGAATACATGAATACAATATATAAACAATAAATAAAATACACAAATAAACATCTAAATATACATTGAACTTACCTCCCCGCGATGTCCCCGGCCTTCTCTCCTTCAGCCCCGGCTGGGCCGCGGAACCATTCGCGCTCTAAAAAAAAAAGAAGAAAAAAAACTAACGGAGGTCTGCACTGGCAGACCTCCCCGACGCTACTGAACCTCCCGGAGTCGTTTCCGGGAGGAAATTGGCATTGGCGGCTTGTGATTGGCTGAAAAAGCTGTCTATCAATTTCAGCCAATCAAAAGTCGTCAATGTGTGAGCCAATCAGGATGGGATACACCCCAATATCCCACCCTGATTGGCTTAAACACTTGTCTATCTTTCTGGGAACCAATCACAACGCTCAGATGCCTTCAGCCAATCACTATGGGATACACCCCCACGGAGTGATTGGTAGAAGACATCTGCGCATCCTGATTGGCTCCTACATTGACGACTTTTGATTGGCTGACAGCTTTTTCAGCCAATCACAAGCCGCCAAAGCCAATTTCCTCCCGGAAACGACTCCGGGAGGTTCAGTAGCGTCGGGGAGGTCTGCCAGTGCAGACCTCCGGTAGTTTTTTTTTTTTTTTTTTTTAGAGCGCGGATGGTTCCGCGGCCCAGCCGGGGCTGAAGGAGAGAAGGCCGGGGACATCGCGGGGAGGTAAGTTCAATGTATATTTAGATGTTTATTTGTGTATTTTATTTATTGTTTATATATTGTATTCATGTATTCATGTATTGTGTTTTTTTTTTTAACAGGGCCGCGCCGGAAGAGCTAAACAGTGACTGGACATGCTGTAAAGGTGAGTTGAATATTTAGAATGTATAGAATGTTTATTTATTTGATGTTAATGTTTTGTACTAATTTTTATTTTTTGTTTGACCCATAGGTTAGTGATCTGAAGCAACATCTTAAAGGTAAGTGGTCTTAATTTATTGATTTTAGCTTAGAATTAGGGTCTGTGTATGTAGTTAGGAGTTTTTGTATATTAGATAGATAGGGGGATGTATTTGATATAGTTAGGATTTATTTTAAATTAAATAGATTGTATGTTAGATAGATAGGGGGTATTTGATTAGGACTATATGTAATATATTATATGTAATATATTATATGTAATATATTATATGTAATACATTATATGTAATGTATGTAATGTCATGTATTGTATGTAATGTATGTAATGTATTATATGTAATATATTATATGTAATATATTATATTTAATATATTATATTTAATGTATGTAATGTCATGTATTGTATGTAATGTATGTAATGTATTATATGTAATATATTATATGTAATATATTATATTTAATATATTATATTTAATGTATGTAATGTCATGTATTGTATGTAATGTATGTAATGTATTGTGTTTATCTGTCTTTCCTTTTCAGGTGTGTAATTTTTTTTATTTTCTGTAGTGGGGGGTGGGGTTGTAATTTTTATTTTTTCTGTACTGTAGGTTTTTTTGTTTTTTGTACTGTAGGTTTTTTGTTTTCTGTGCTGTAGGTTTATTGTTTTTTGTAATTAGAGTGTTGGGGAGGTTTATTAGGGGGTAGGTAGTGTAGGTAGGTAGTGTAAGTGTTAATAGAGTAGTGTAGAGGGGGGTTAGTTTAGATTAAATGGTTTATTGGGGGTTATAGTGTAGTGTTTGTAGTTAGTGTCATGATGGTCCTTGAGGACCATCATGGCACTTATGTGGTTAATGTTGGGTTGTAACAGGCCCATAATGGTAATAATATACCCTTATGGGACTGATGGGGTTAAATAGAGCCTTATGGTGGTCTGTATTGACCACCATGAGTTAATGGGTTAATTAGAGCCTTATGGTGGTCTGTATTGACCACCATGAGTTAATGGGTTAATTAGAGCCTTATGGTGGTCTGTATTGACCACCATGAGTTAATGGGTTAATTAGAGCCTTATGGTGGTCTGTATTGACCACCATGAGTTAATGGGTTAATTAGAGCCTTATGGTGGTCTGTATTGACCACCATGAGTTAATGGGTTAATTTAGGCCTTATGGTGGTCTGTATTGACCACCATGAGTTAATGGGTTAATTAGAGCCTTATGGTGGTCTGTATTGACCACCATGAGTTAATGGGTTAATTAGAGCCTTATGGTGGTCTGTATTGACCACCATGAGTTAATGGGTTAATTAGAGCCTTATGGTGGTCTGTATTGACCACCATGAGTTAATGGGTTAATTTAGGCCTTATGGTGGTCTGTATTGACCACCATGAGTTAATGGGTTAATTAGAGCCTTATGGTGGTCTGGATTGACCACCATGAGTTAATGGGGTAATTATAGTTGCCTGGGGTTAATATTTTTAGTGCGAGTCCTTTCAGGACCTTTACGGTCCTTTGAGGACCCGCGAGGCGGGAAATTTAAAATTGAATTGCAGCAGGGTCACGATCGGTGCCGATCGGGGCCCCCCGCTGCAGGGGGTTTATGTGGGGACACTTCGGGGGTCCCGATGGGGACCCCCAGCATAGAGGGGGGTTAATTTTAAGTGCCGCGGCCGGGATTGGGTAATAGTGTGCCGCGGTCCCTTTAAGGAGCCGCGGCGGGGAATTTAAAAGTTTTAAATGCAGCGGGGGGCCTGATCTATGCAGATCGGGGCCCCCCCCTGCAATGGGTTTATGTGGGGACACTTCGGGGGTCCCGATGGGGACCCCCAGCATAGAGGGGGGTTAATTTTAAGTGCCGCGGCCGGGATTGGGTAATAGTGTGCCGCGGTCCCTTTAAGGAGCCGCGGCGGGGAATTTAAAAGTTTTAAATGCAGCGGGGGGCCTGATCTATGCAGATCGGGGCCCCCCCCTGCAATGGGTTTATGTGGGGACACTTCGGGGGTCCCGATGGGGACCCCCAGCATAGAGGGGGGTTAATTTTAAGTGCCGCGGCCGGGATTGGGTAATAGTGTGCCGCGGTCCCTTTAAGGAGCCGCGGCGGGGAATTTAAAAGTTTTAAATGCAGCGGGGGGCCTGATCTATGCAGATCGGGGCCCCCCCCTGCAATGGGTTTATGTGGGGACACTTCGGGGGTCCCGATGGGGACCCCCAGCATAGAGGGGGGTTAATTTTAAGTGCCGCGGCCGGGATTGGGTAATAGTGTGCCGCGGCCCCTTTAAGGAGCCGCGGCGGGGAATTTAAAAGTTTTAAATGCAGCGGGGGCCTGATCGGTGCCGATCGGGGACCCCCGCTGCAAGGGTTTAATGTGTGGGGGCTGCGGGGGTTCCTATGGACCCCTGCAGCAAGGTGTTCATGTGAGGACACTTCGGGGGTCCCGACAGGGACCCCCGCATTGAGGGGGGGTTCATTTTAGGTGCCTAGGGGGGGGTTTGGAGTACCCCCCACGGCAGGGCTTATGTGGGGGACTGCCGCGGAGGTCCCTTTTAGGACCCCCGCAGCACTTGATGAGGAGTGGGAGCCTGCGATATCGCAGGCTGTCACTCCTCATGTACATTTACGCAGTGTAGATACGTACGGCCCTGCTGCGTAGCTCATACGTTGCTCGCAGCAGGGCTAATTTAATAGCATTGTAAGTTAGAGAAACTTTGCAGTACGTAGGGCTTAAGTAGAAGCCTCTTATTTACGAGGCTGGAATTTAATGAGGCCCTTAGTTCATTCCTCCATTAAGTCAATCTTTATGAGACCAGGTCTCTAAGTCCTCGCCCATTTTTTATTCATTTTTATCTTTTTTAATATTATTTTTTGTTGGTAACCTTTATTTTAAATATCTTTGATTAAAGGTTACGTTTTATTATGAGTAGAATTCCTGCACATGATTTATATGATCAGCTATGATTTGGTGTGTCCATGACCTTTAACAAGGCTGTTTAATTAATATCCTTGTGGTCAACCATATGAGCTGTTTGAATTAAATTGGTTACTGACTGATGTTTGATTGGGTACAATAGTGATTGGTTTTTTATATGATTAGTTGCCTCTATACTTCTCTTTTTCCTAAATATATAAATATATATATATATATATATATATATATATACATGCAGTCTAACTCACAATACATTAGCATCTTAAAGTATTAAAGACTTCAGCCTAGGCAAGACATCCAATAAGTTGCAGTCTTCAAAACTACCAACCCAACCTCCTCGTAGATTGTAATTTCTCTAAACAGGAAAACTCACCTCCACCTGTACCACTATGTGTATATGTGGCATGTGTGACCTATGTACTATTTCTTCACTGTACCCTTTGTATGTCTCTAAGCAAATAAAAAATAATATTAATAAAATTAACTAATAAAAGGACATTATTACATATCTACACAACATTTTTCTACATATATACAGTATGGTAATTTGTAGACAACAAAATGTATATTATATATTGCTTTAAACTAATAGGGTTAGGGGAAAATAAATTGTCCCAGAGAAGTATTTACTGAATGAATGAATGAAGAGAACCATAAGGAAGTTAGTAATGGGTGATCCAGCTGTATCACAAGCAGGAGTTAGAATTTAGAATGTGTAGATAAATATCAAAACGAGACATATTACTAAGTGACCCTTAACTGCAAGTAGGTCATTGGTCACTTGTGTTAAAGTAATCTCTGTGGAATGCTGTTTAAAGACGGCTGGAGAGAATATGAGAATAGGCAAATCTCTCTGCTGGTGATGTCACATGGGAATGTCAAGACGTCACTAATTAAGTGTGTATTTAATCTGGACTTGCAGCATAAACGGTCAAACTTTTTTGACTAAGTAAAGATCAATATTAACAGCTTTTCAATGTATTGTGATTACAATGTTCTTATATGTAATAAAACTTACCATGATATTAGTTTCCCACATTGCTTGTTTTGGAGTTTGTTCCATTTTTTTCAAATTATTCTACAGTCTGAAACTGACTTCTCTCTGGTTCTCTATTTACTACATAGCTTTACTAAGAGAATCTAGGAAGAAGAGAAGAGATAGGAAGAGACCCAGCCAAATATAATGACAAAACGAGCAACTGTGAGTGTAAGTTTCCTCACAAAAGATCTTATTTTGCAGACCATATTATGGAAACCAAGAAAATAGAAGCATGTTTAGCATGCAAATCTCATAAAATTCTAAAGATCTTTCATCAATATGTATTGATTGCTGAGAATTTAGCATTTTACGTAAAATATAGTAGAGGTGCTTTTAGCATTTTAAAGCAGACGTGATAAGTTGTGCATCTCGCTTTTCTGATGTCATTTGGTTAAACCAATGTCCATAGACCAGAAATAGTTCTAATAACATTGTGGAAAACAGGAATCCCTTTTGTTTTCATTCCTAACATGCACAGTATAAATAGATCTTGGATTGCAGCGTCATGGAACCAAAAATAGTTTGAAACCTCCAGTTAGTTATGCATTTTATTCAGAAAAGCCCCATTCTAGTATCTCCAGTGAAAAACTTAGATTTTTCCCCCCATTTACAGGTCCCAGCATTATAACATTTATTTATGTATATATAACATATTATACCTTTTTTGAATCGCTATCTTGTTGTGGTGAAGGGGCTTGTGTACCTCAATGAAGCTGTGAGCTATACCATGTAGGGTCACCCAAGATGGACAGGTCATAGCAGAGACATCAGACAAATCGCAGCCCATTGGAGAAGAAACTCGCAACCTGCTTCAGTATCTTTGCCAAGAAAACCTTATGGATAAACGCAACCAGACACAAGATGTGCTTGACATACTGTGATCCATAGGGTCACGGAGTGTTGGACACTACTGAATGACTAAACAACAACAATATATTATAATATAATGTAATTAAGGTCTCTCCTTTAAGAGTTGACATTTTCATTTACCCCTCCCTGCATATTGAATAGGCAGCTCTTTTCAGATACACACCTTGCTACTTTTGATGCACTGAATTAGTAGATATAATGGGCAGATGAAATTGACCTATTGGATTTAATCTGTACTCAGATTTATGTTGCTTTTCTGCCCCATCGACATATTGGATAATGCAGATTTAAGCGAAACAAACCTCTATGCAATTTTGTTGAGCTGTATTACATATATTTGCTGTCCACAGTTCATCAACATGCAGGCGCCAGAACATACAATATCTACAGAAATATTCTGATTTGCAGTGTTTTCACTTGATGTAAAGTTGCAAGTAAACTTGGACAATAGAACAGAAAATTGTAGAGTTCTATACATTTTAATAAGTTTCTACTAATGATTTCTTGCTCAGATTCATTAACTTGTCAGCTCTGAATGTGTGATTGATGTGTGTACTTAGATCAGAAAAAAACACCTCCTCCTAGTTTCCACCCACCTACAGTGGAACGATGTTGAAAGCTCTCTGAAACTTGGGTGTTTTTCACTTATTATATAAAACATGGAGGAACACTGTGGTCTATAAGCTAATATCCTATATATTTGAGATATAAGATCTCAGTTGCCTAAGGACCTTAACCCTTTTGGAATTAACATGGTATATTGTAACTAGTAAATTGCCGGTCAAAAATGACAGTATGATTATTTATTTCTCTCTCCCTCCCCCCCCCTCTCTGTGTCTCCCCCCCCACCCTTCGCTGTGTCTTTCCCCCTTCCCTCCCCTGTGTCTCCACCCCTCCTCCCCCCTTTCCCTGCCCTGTGTCTCACCCCCTGTGTCTCCACCTTCCTTCCCCTGTGTCTCTCCCCCCTCTTCCATCCCCTTTGTCTCTTTCACCCTCTCCCATCCCTGTGTCGCTTTCCCCCTCCCCTGTGTCTCTTCTTCCCCTCCTCAGTGTCTTTTCCCCCTCTACCCTCCCTTGTGCCTTCCTCCTCCCCTCCCCTGTGTCTTCCTTCCCCCTCCCCATCTCCCCTGTGTCTTCCTCTCCCTCTCCCCTGTGTCCATGTGCAGGCGGCAGCTCTGTACGGACTTAGGAAGTGGTAAGTGTATTACACACTTACCACAATTATTATAGTTAATGTCTAATTTACTTACTGTATTCAATGTAGTAACCCCTGGTCTAAAGTGCGCCATACAATGCTGGCACTTTAAATGTCCACTGTAAATGCCATACATAGGTTACATTTATTTATTTAAGGATACAATCAGTATTTGACAAAAATAAATTAAATGTGGCTTTTAAAACATATATATGAAGTTTAATGTTTGAGTGACTACAGGGAATTAGATTTACTCCACCTCCCATCAGGTGGCAAGGAAATGATAGAGGATCTGTCCAGGAGGCTGTTTTGAGTTTGTTATTTTATTTTGAATATTCTACAGGAGCGGTGCATGAATCTGTCAACATTTCTGTAAGATTAAGAACATGTCACACGCAGTAGAATACAATTCTGTGCCTCGTGGGGAGACTAACTATGTTCAAAGTTTGTACAAGTGTAATTATCTGTGAAAGTGAAACAAGGAAATTATGAGCTACGAAAGAGCTCAGTGTATATTTTTTCGTAGAATGTTTTATGAGTTTTTCACTGAAACCTGGATTTATATAGGCATATCGTTATTACTGCATGGTGTCATTTGGAAAAAAATTGAATATTGTAGATAAACATTCAAAACAGCTTCTGAAACATTTATTGTGAAGATGTTTTAAAACCCCAAATGTCTCTTCTTTAATTCAATAATCTTCTTGGCTGGAAAAAAAATATCTTTTGGCGTTCCAAAACACTTGCGCTTACATTTTACTTTCTACCACAGCAATTGTCCCAGTTATTGCTGAAATGAAAAGTGTATGCATACAAAAATAGAATTGCATACATTACGTGAACCAAAATCAACACTTTCTGCTACAAACTCTATATATTGTGATTAATTAGAAAACCATTATAAATACATTTAAAAAAAAACACTTGTTTGTAAGGTATGTAAGCAACTAAGACCATTAGCAGCTGTATAAGCCATAGACATACAAACATTTTTGGGCAAATTAGAATTTTTGTGGCAAACCAGTAATTAAATCAGATAATGATGTACTTTCCCTCCAAAGGGATTTACATAAAATTGAGGAATGAGCATCTAAATGGCAGATGAGATTTGATATGAATAAATGTAAAGTTATGCATCTGGGAAGGAAAAATAGCCATGCAATTTATAACCTTAATGCAGCAAATCTAGGTGTATCAGAAATTGAAAGGGATTTGGGAGTGCTTGTGGACAACCACCTAGGTAACAGTGCTCAAAGCCAAGCAGAAGCTGCAAAGGCAAATAAAATATTAGCATGTATTAAGAAGGGTATAGAAGCAAAGGAAGCAAATAAAATTCTCCCACTATACAGATCTCTAGTACTTCCTCCTTTGGAATATGGAGTACAATTTTGGGCACCACTTCATTAAAAGGACATTTTAGATCTGGAAAAGGTACAGAGGAGGGCAACAAAACTAATAAGGGGAATGGGGGGGGGGGCTAAGTTATGAAGAAAGACTAACCACATTAAACTTATTTTCTCTAGAAAAAAGGCGTCTAAGAGGAGATATGATTACCTTATACAAATACATCCAGGGTCAGTATAAAGATTTGTCAAGGGAGCTTTTTGTGCCAAGAGGTTTTCAACTGACAAGAGGACATCCCTTGAGGTTAGAAGTAAAAAGATTCTACCTTAAAGAAAGAAAAGGGTTCTTCACAGTAAGGGTGGCTAATCTGTGGAATTCTCTACCAGAGGAGGTGGTGACAGTGGATTCGATAGATAACTTTAAAAGGGTACTGGATTTATTTCTAATTAAAAAGGGAATGCAGGGTTATCATGGATAATTAAAGAGGCAGTATTGATCCAGGGAGAAGTCTGGTTGCCGGTGTCTGGTATCAGGAGGGAATTGTTTTTTTTGTTGTTTTTTTTTAGACAATTAATTCATTAATAGTTAATCGCATATTGCAGATCAGAGGAGATCTTAAATGGTAGAACTGGATGGACTTGATGGCCAGCTAAGCCAGCTAAGTGTGCACTTGGAGTAGCAGAAACAAAGTATTTGGGATACATTTGTAGAACAAGGCTTGGTCAAACCTCAGTTAAATAAAGTGGACTTGGCCAAGGTATTTGAGGAAGAGACAAGTGCAAGCATTTCTTGGAATAGTTGGGTATTATCAAAGATGTATATCCAATTTTGCCAGAATCACAGCTTTCTTGACAAGTCAAAACAAGACAAGGGCCCCAGACACAAAAATACTTTTGAGGAAAAAAAGGTGGGACTGTGTCAGGTACAAATATTAGTGTCTTCAGATTTTTTAAAAATCTTTAGACTGCAAACTGATTAATCTGAGGTTGGAATGGGAGCCCTCCTGTCACAAGAGGTGGATGGAGAAGATCGCCCTGTAATGTACCTCAGCAGCAAAAACTGAGGTATTCCATGGTCAAGTTTCTGGGGAATTTCTGTCTATAAAACAGTCCACAGGTGTTCTAAAGAATAACAAATGTACTACTAAACATTAAGCAGGAAAGTTACACATAAATGCTGATGTCCTGTTGAGGGTCCACTGCCACTCTGCTAAAACCACTCTGGTGTTGAGCTGAGGGGGGTGGGTCACAAAGTGGTGCAGGTTATCTATGTCATACTAAAATTTAGCAAAACTGTATGTCCAGAACTCAAGGTGTTCATTAGGCCCCAGCACAATCTTTAAGTGCACCTGAAAGGGTCTGCGGTGATGATGAGAATGCGAGAAGTGTTACCTCAAGGAAGGATGCACTTGCACTTGAAGGAGCTGAGAAAACAGTGGAGACAATCTGTATTTTGGGGAGAAGGAAACTGTTTTATAACACAGAGTGGAAGTCTTCTAATATTCTAAAACAAGGTACAATTCACAGAGACAGCACTACATAACCTCAGGGAGAAGTCTCTTTCTGTTTTGGAGATCTCAGATAAGGATCCCTGGGGTAGAAACATTCCTCCACTTGCTTGTGGGAAATTACTGTTCCAGAACTGAATCTGCAAAACCCTGAAGATTAATAAAACCATTATTGTGCTGGCTTCTTACCTGAGAGCAGACTAATTGCCCCAGGGTTAGTCGGAGTGTTGCAGCAGTGTGTCTATGCAGTTGTTTGTTTTCTGCTGAATGAAGCTGATTCTTCTGATTTTAATTAAAAGTATAAAAACGTCCTTGATCTCAGTAGTCTCAGTACATTACAAAGCGGAAGAAAGTGACATTCTACAGAATATACAGTGCCTTGCAAAAGTATTCACCCCCCTTGGCATTTTTCGTGTTTTGTTGCCTCCCAACCTGGAATTAACCTGGATTGTTTGAGGATTTGCATCATTTAATTTACAGAACATGCCCACAACTTTGAAGATGTTTTTTTTTTCTATTGGATTGAGGTCTGGGCTGTGACTAGGCCATTCAAACAAATTTACATGTTTCCCCTTAAACCACTCAAGTGTTGCTTTAGCAGTGTGTTTGGGGTCATTGTCCTGCTGGAAGGTGAACCTCCGTCGTAGCCTCAAATCACGCACAGAGTGGTACAGGTTTTGCTCAAGAATATCCCTGTATTTAGCGCCATCCATCTTCGCCTCAACTCTGACCAGTTTCCCAGTCCCGGCTGTTTAAAAACATCCCCACAGCCTGAGGATGGTGTTCTTTGGGTGATGTTATATGTTGGGTTTGCATCAGACATAGCGTTTCCTTTGATGGCTGAAAAGTTCAATTTTAATGTCATCAGACCAAAGCACCTTCCTTTATACATTTTAGGAGTCTTCCACATGCCTTTTCGTAAACTCAAAACGTGCCATTTAGTTTTTTGCTGAAAGTAATGGCTTTCTTCTGGCCACTCTGCCATAAAGCCCAACTCTATGGAGCGTACGGCTTATTGTTGTCCTATGTACAGATACTCCAGACTCTGCAGCTCCTCCAGGGTTACCTTAGGTCTATGTGCTGCCTCTCTGATTAATGCCCTCCTTGCCCGGTCGGTGAGTTTTGGTGGGCGGCCGTCTCGTGGCAGGTTTGCTGTTGTGCTATGTTCTTTCCATTTGGTTATGATAGATTTGATGGTGCTCCTGTGGATTGTCAAATATTTGAATATGTTTTTATAACCTAACCCTGACTTGTACTTCTCAACAACATTGTTCTCTACTTGTTTGGAGAGTTCCTTGTTCTTCATGGCAGTGTTTGGTTAGTGGTGCCTCTTGCTTAGGTGTTGCAGCCTCTGAGGCCTTTCAAAAATGGTGTGTATATGTAATGACAGATCATGTGACACTTAGATTGCACACAGGTGGACATCATTTCACTAATTATGTGACTTCTAAAGGGAATTGGTTGCACCAGAGCTTTTTATGGACTTCATAACAAAGGGGGTGAATACATACGCACATGCCAATTTTCTGTTTTCTATTTCTAAAAAAATGTTTTATGTATATATTTTTCTTATTTTACTTCACCAACTTAGACTATTGTGTTTTGATCCACCACATGACATTCAGATTAACAAAACATTGATCTTAAGGCAGTAATGTAACAAAATAGGTAAAAAGTCAAGGCGGGTGAATACTTTTGCAAGGCACTATATATATATATATATATATATATACATACATAACATTATAAAACACTGCACTTGTTTATGCTTATTTCAAACCTGATTTATGCATTGATTATAAGTGGTACCAGCAGCTTTATTCTTCTGTCCCTACATTCCAGAAATATTTACAACAGTGTGTAAAACAGTTTATTTTACATGCTTTGAGGCAGAGAATGTGTTACTACAGTGTAAAATTGCTGTTTCTGCTTGCTCAGCTCATGGTATTGGAAATTTGTTCAGGCTTTAGTAGTAGGAGTTGAATGTTGAAGAAATATATTTACTCTACTTTTGATTGTTTGTATTAACAGAGCTATGGATGAAGCTGTCCTTTTATAGAGATGTGATTGTCGCTGTCTGCAGCAGTCGGTCAATCCACCTTGGGCAGGTCTCAAACAAGCAAAGAGGCAGACAGACATGCAGACAGAAAGTTAGTATGAGAGGAAAACAGATGGTACCAGAGATACTTAGTTTAGAATAAATAAAGCAAAAACGTGGCCATTACATTTTAGCTCAGTTTTGCCATAACAAAGGGGAAATAGCCTAAAGCTTAAAAATTTGATCCATCCCCCCCAAAAAAACTATTCAGTCCCAATGCCAGGTTAGTTATCCAAAACTACAGTGATTCTCTAAGATTGTTTATGCCATACATCAGCGCACCAATCAACTACCGTGGTGCCAACTTCTAGAGGTTCCTATATAGATGAATGAGTTTAACCACATAACACACTGCTTGATAATATCATCTTAAGTAGCATTACATTTCACTCTTCGGAGTTTAGTGGTATATGAAATAAGATCTATATTTTGATTACTGAAGCTGACAGCTTCATACATTTGTCTATGCATTTCATAAATATTTACAAGTGTTTATAAAACAGTTTATTTTACATGTTTTAAGGTAGAGAGCATGTTAATGCTGAGCAGGTTTGTTTTTGAGTGATGTGATATGATCAGCTTTTAACAGGGATACAAAGGGAAAGTGATGTACAGAATAGAATGGGAAAAAAACATTATTTAATTCATAGACCTAGAATTACTAACATAAGACTTAAGAACTATCCAGTGCACTAAATGCACTGGAGATGCCAAATCCTAGCACCATATGATGATATGGGGTTCTCTAAGCATTCCCTTATATACTTCAAGGCCCACTGTGGTTTGGGAAAATGTCAGACTTATGTGAAGTATCTAACAATCTATTAAGAATATCAGCTATATAAGCCATAAGCATAAGAGCATTTTTAGAGAAAGTCCTAACCTGTTTGTTCTTAAGGGATTCCATGCTGACTGAATCCTGGGGGGGGGGGGGGGGGGGAATTCTGCTAATTCTAACTACCTAGAACAAGAGAGTTACAGCAGCAAAAGGAACTTACACACATAGAAAATGCAAAAATGGGTCCGTTCTTACCTAGCGGACTCACTCACAGGGGCTCCTCCACTTCACTGCCTAGGGGCTCCAAAAAAGATAGATCCAGCACTGCACACGAGGCAATCCCAGCCATTTCTCTGAAAAGTTTTGGTTTGTCTACAGTAGCCAGTACAGGGAAGAAGGTAGATACAGACACCCATCAGGACAACCTACTGGACAGATCCTCTCCAAAGTCCTGATAGCAGCTAGAGTCTGAAACACTAAACTTTAAAATTCTGTATTGATTTATTTTTCTTAATACACTGTTGTTATAACTTATTAGTTATTAGATAAACAAATGATTGTAGTGTAAATTTAAATACTAGTGTCACTTGCTATTTTCCATTTTGTGTTTGATTTTTAAAATGTTTCAAAATTAAAATAGATATTAAAATATCTTCTTCTTTTCCCCCACACAATTATTAAGAGAATGAGTTGATCAGTGCAGATAAGCCTGGAATACATTTTGATACATGCATCTCTTTCCACAGCTCTGGTAGAATGCTTGGAAAACCATTTTCCAGCTTTGAGGGGCTCGTGTTCCTGTGCCATATCATTATGTCTGACCTCTCTACTATGACCTGTCCATCTTGGGTGACCCTACATGGTATAGCTCACAGCTTCACTGAAGTATTCAAGCCCCTTCACCATGACAAGGTAGTGACCCGGAAGGGGAGTAGTGTGGGTAGGTTCTACCAAAGCAACAAGAGATGCCCATGTGTATTGAATGCACTTTTAAATACTTTGAGTTTTTACAGATCCTATTCATTACTACAACCATAATTGCTGGAACAGCAAAATCTCCATAAAAGTATCAGTGAACATGGTTTTAAGCAAAATATGTTGGAATTAAGAATGCAGTTGTCTCCAGCTCAGATTCCAGATATATGATTAACTGGGAATTCATAGATTACGCTAAAAACCTCCATTAACAGGGCTTTCATTGTTGTGTAGGAAGGAGCTTTCTTTGCCAAAATTAGAAAAGTTCTTGCAAGTCAGTGAAAATCCTGTGAATGCAGATTTCAATATATATCCATGTATTTTTATCTATCTGTATATCTAGTTACTCTCGCTCTAGTCTTTTACTTTTCACTACACTTAATACCCCATTCAGAGTCGCTACCTTGTTATGGTGAAGGAGATGGCGTATCTCAGTGAAGCTGTGAGCTATAAAATGTGTCATAGCAAAGAGGTCAGACAAATTGTGGTCCACTGGAGAAGGAACTGACAACCCACTCCAGTATCTTTGCCAAGATATACTTATGGATAAGCACGACCAGAGACAGAACGATAGATGTGCTTGGTGTACTGTGGTCCATGCTGTCATGGATAGATAGACACGACCCAAGGGGTTAATAAGTAAGCACTCTATGCTTAAGGTGTGGATCAGATTGACGGATAAATATTGCATTTTCAATCTAAATTTATTGAAAGAAAATAAATAAAAGCAAATAATGCAGCCAATAAATGCTTTTTATCACCAACATCGATATAGATTTATAATATACTATATTTGGAAAGTAAGCTGTATATTTACATGTGCTCCTCTTGCAAAATATCCAGAAAACTGGATACTGTTAAATACATTTAAAAAAAAAGAAACATTTTGTGGTCTTAACATTTATTAATATTTAAGTTGTCTTTTTTTTCAAACCCAGGCTTCATGGGCCATTAACAGGCTAGTTTTCAGTCATTGTGAGGTCCCAATGTCCTGTCCTATTAATAATGTGTCATTCCTAAGCCAATATGTATCTTCAATACTATACAGTGTACGGTAGTTGGTATTCACTGTTGTTTTTCATAATTGTTGTAAAATATATAACTAGATCTATCTAAAGGGCCACTGTAATCTTTATATATGGAACTACAGTGTTTCAGAGTTTCATATTACATTGTTAAGAAGTTTCATTTTATCGCATGTGAGCGAAAGTCACCGGATACGTTCTCTGGGAAGATGATTTAAAGAAGTGTCAGAAATAAAAGTAATTGTTTCAGGAATCAGCATAGCATTGTTACATCATGTGAACAAACATGCGAGACATGGTTTGGAGCATAGTTTTCTTTATATTTTGAAAGTATAATTTTATCTAACTAGCTTGTCCTAGATTGGTTAAGATTTCTGGGTTACCAAGATATTGTTATATTAAAGAGTTTCTTCATCTTTCTAAAATACATCTAAATTAGTAGATCAAGTTTTGTAAGCGGATTTACCCCTAGAATCATCAAGCATTGCTGGAGCTGTAATATGCTTTGCTAAAGGTTGCCATTGTTGTGATTCTTTATTTTTGTTCCCGTCGTTCAATTGTTTCCGACTGTGTGTGACCTCATGGACCGTAACAAAAAAGGGACATCCATGGTCATGCTGATCCACTTGGTTTTCAAGGCATAGATACTGGAGAGTGTTGCCAGTACCTTCTGGAGTGGGCCAAAGCAGCTTCAGGGTGGTGTGACCATTGGTTCCCTAACTGGAATCGGACCCAAGTCGCAGTGGTGAAAGCACCAAATCCTAACCACAGGGAATCCTGCTGTTGACAAATTGTGCTCTAAATGTCTAAATGGTGAAGCCAAAGAAAGCATATATACAGTGTGTGTGTGTGGGGGGGGGGGGGGGTATAGTATTTCATCCCCTGCTGATTTTGAACGTTTGTCCACTGACAAAGAAATGATCAGTCTATAATTTTAATGGTAGGTGTTTTTTTAACAGTGAGAGACAGAATAACAAACAATAAAACAAAAAAAACGCATGTCAAAAAAGTTATAAATTGATTTGCAGGTCAGTGAGAGAAATAAGTATTTGATCCCCTTTCAATCAGCAAGATTTCTGGCTCCCAGGTGTGTTAAAAGGAGTGCTCCTAATCACAGCTCGTTACCTGTATAAAAGACACCTGTCCACAAAAGCCATCAATCAATCAGATTCCAAACTTTGCACCATGGCCAAGACCAAAGAGCTGTCCAAGGAAGTCAGGGACAAAATTGTAGACCTACACAAGGCTGGAATGGGCTACAAGACCATCGCAAAGCAGCTTGGTGAGAAAGTGACAACAGTTGGTGCGATTATTCTCAAATGGAGGAAGCACAAAATAACTGCCAGTCTCCCTCGGTCTGAAGCTCCATGCAAGATCTCACCTCGTGAAATCATGAGAACGGTGAGGAATCAGCCCAGAACTACACAGGAGGATCTTGGTAATGACGTCAAAGCAGCTGGGACCATAGTCACCAAGAAAACTATTGGTAACACACTATGCCGTGAAGGACTGAAATCCTGCAGCGCCCGCTGCTCAAGAAAGCACATGTACAGGCCCGTCTGAAGTTTGCCAATGAACATCTGAATGATTCAGAGAAGTACTGGGTGAAAGTGTTGTGGTCAGATGAGACCAAAATTAAGCTCTTTGGCATCAACTAAACTCCCTGTGTTTGGATTAGGAGGAATGCTGCTTATAACCCTAAGAACACTATCCCTACCGTCAAACATGGAGGTGGAAACCTTATGCTTTGGGGGTATTTTTCTGCTAAAGGGACAGGACAACTGCACCGCCTCAAAGGGACAATGGGATATGTTGGCGCGTTATAAATAAACGATAATAATGGACGGGGCCATGTACCCTCAAATCTAGGGTGACAACCTCCTTCCCTCAGCCAGGGCATTGAAAATGGGTCGTGGATGGGTATTCCAGCATGACAATGACCCAAACACACAGCCAAGGCAACAAAGGAGTGGCTCAATAAGAAGCACATTAAGGTCCCGGAGTGGCCTAACCAGTCTCCAAACCTTAATCCCATAGAAAATCTGTAGTGGGAGCTGAAGGTTCGGTTGCCAAACATCAGCCTCAAAACCTTAATGACTTGGAGAGGATATACAAAGAGGAGTGGGACAAAATCCCTCCTGAAATGTGTGCAAACCTGGTGGCCAACTACAAGAAACACCTGACCTCTGTGATTGCCAACAGGAGTTTGCCACCAAGTACTAAGTTGAAGGGGTCAAATACTTATTTCCCACAATGACCTGCAAATCAATTTATAACTTTTTTGACATTGGTTTTTCTTGTTTTTTTTCTTGTTATTCTGTCTAACTGTTAAAATACACCTACCATTAAAATTACAGACTGATCATTTCTTTGTCAATGGACAAACGTTCAAAATCAGCAGGGGCTCAAATACTCCCCCCCCCCCCCCTACTGTAGACAGGTAGACATATACAAACTCATGGGATTCAAATATACAATAGTAAATTAATAGTCATTTTAAACACTACACTATACCTCTATCACATATATAGATCTAAGCAATACGGGTTGTTGCTAACGCTTGCAGGCTTGCATATTGAGCCCGCAGCAACTGCGGCCCTCGCAAAGCGAGGGCCGCAGTTGCTGGCAAGGAGCGCCGAAGGTGCTCCTTAAGCTGGTGGAAATGAGCGCCGTAGTCGCTCATACCTACGACCACCACACGACATAGGCAGGGAGCGCCAAAGGTGCTGACTGCGCTGGTGATGAGCACCATAGGTGCTCATCCCTATGACCCACGGTACTACACATCAACACAAAACTCAATTACACAATTCAGAATGCGTCACACGTAGCAGTTTTAAAATAATTGCATTAAAAAAATACAGCCCGTAACACTTAACAAAAAAAAAAAACGACCCACGGCAAATATGAGGTCCAAAAAATATGAACTTAACGGTTGAACCGCGCACATACAAAAACAACAATAACACCACCAAAATTAACAAAAATACAAAACAAAACATCACTCACAGCACGGGGGGACAGCCACAACGTCTAGGAGTCAGGTTGCACGACAATTGAACTACAATTTGCCGAGTTTACACACACAAAAATCGCCTAAACGACAACAAATATGGCAGCCCATAAAAACAAAAATGAGGCTACACGACCAATAAACACGCAAAAACCCGCCACACACATAAGACTTCTACACAAGACCGTACGGGGTATAAAATATACTATTAGGGAGGATGCGACATGCTCCACAACCACCTAACACATAGACAATCGCTGCCATTTCACAACACTAACTTGCAACTAATAACATTACCAATCTAAAATGCAGAATTACACACCTAAACAAACAATTTGCGCTCGCGCACGCAGCCTACTTATCCTACACACGATACACGGCCAATACACACGCAAAAAAAGCTACACACATAAGACTTTTACGAGGTATAAAATACACTATTAGGGAGGACACAAAATCATCCACACCTGCGTAACACATACACAATCAACGCCATTTTACAACACTACCTTGCAACTAATAATATTACCATTACAAAATGTAGAATTACCCAGCTAAACAAATGGTTTGCCCTTGTGCACGCAGCCTACTTACACTACACAATTCACACATTGCTGACACTTACACCTCAGGTCACCAACAGTGTAAATGTACATTGTATGCTGCAGGAACATCAAAAAAAATTGTTAGCTCTTCAGGATATTGCTTGCTGCGTATATTAATTACAAATAGGTAAAGTGTATTTATTTATGATTTTATTAATTAATTAATTAATTAATTAACATTAAAAAATACATATAGAGAAAAAAAAAAGGAACAGACGACAGGATCGAATTTTGATAGCAGAGCACATCATAAATATAAATACAGAAATATATTACTCCACTGCAATTCAAGAAAAAAGACACCTATTTGTCAAGTATGTACCAAACAAATCATTTCTGCAGCTGTGTTAGCCATGGTCCTAAGCATTTTTTGGGAAAATCTGAATCTTAGAAGACTCTGTTTATGTGTATTTTGTGTTCGTTACATGACTTCCTCAGTGCTAAACCATAAGTGGTGTGTTTTGGCTATGGGTGAAGATAGGGGTGGTGAATGAGGCAACAGAGAGCCATTATAAAGTCAATTTGGCTATATTGAAACAGACACCAAATTCCCTTTTCATTCACTGACCAAGAAGCAGACACCTTGCATCATTCACTGCAACCACATCTCTTCAAAAATATACACATATATAAATGGATTTGCAGTGCAACAAAATTCCATAGAGAAGACTCTGATGCTGGGAAAGATTGAAGGCACATGAAGAATTTAGAGGCAGAGGCAAAGATGGATAGAGGAGGCCATTGAAGCAATGAACACAAGTTTGATGGAGCTCAGAGGGGCAGTGGCTGACAGATGTGCCGGACGTGCTGCGGTCCAAAAGGTCACGGAGAGTCAGACACAACACAACGACTAAACAATCACTTTTTTCCTGCTTAATTATGCTCTAAATCAGACTTAAAGGTTTCAGACATTTTCATTATGTGGTGAGGTGATTTTTTTATTATGATGGTACAGTGCCTTGCAAAAGTATTGACCCCCTTGGCATTTTTCTTGTTTTGTTGCATCACAACCTGGAATTAACATAGATTGTTTGAGGATTTGCATAATTTAAATTACAGAACATGCCCACAATTTTGAAGATGTTTTTTTTGTGTGAAGCAAACAACGAATAGGACAAAATAACAGAAAAAGTCAATGTGCATAACTATTCACCCCCCTAAAGTCAATACTTTGTAGAGCCACCTTTTGCAGCAATAACAGCTCCAAGTCGCTTTGGATAAGTCTCTTTGAGCTTGCCACATCTTACCACTGGGATTTTTGCCAATTCCTCCTTAGATGGTTTGCGCTTGTGAACAGCAAAGTCTGACCACAGATTTTCTATTGGATTAAGGTCTGGGCTTTGACGAGGCCATTCTCACACATTTACATGTTTCCCCTTAAACCACTCAAGTGTTGCTTTAGCGGTGTGTTTGGGGTCATTGTCCTGCTGGAAGGTGAACCTCCGTCCTAGCCTCAAATCACGCACAGAGTGGTACAGGTTTTGCTCAAGAATATCCCTGTATTTAGCAACATCTATCTTCCCCTCAACTGTGACATGATGTGTTGGCGCCAGACATAACGTTTTCTTTGATGGCTGAAAAGTTCAATTTTAATGTCATCAGACCAAAGCACCTTCCTTTATACATTTTAGGAGTCTTCCAGATGCCTTTTCGTAAACTCAAAACGTGCCATTTTGTTTTTTGCTGAAAGTAATGGCTTTCTTCTGGCCACTCTGCCATAAAGCCCAACTCTATGGAGTGTACGGCTTATTGTCGTTCTATGTACAGATACTCCAGTCTCCGCTGTGGAACTCTGCAGCTCCTCCAGGGTTACCTTAGATCTTTGTGCGGCCTCTCTGATTAATGCCCTCCTTGCACGGTCCGTGAGTTTTGGTGGGCGTCTGTCTCTTGGCAGGTCTGCTGTTGTGCCATATTCTTTCCATTTGGTTATGATAGAGTTGATGGTGCTCCTGGGGATCATCAAAGATTTGGATATGTTTTTATAACCTAACCCTGACTTGCACTTCTCAACAACATTGTCCCTTACTTGTTTGGAGAGTTCCTTGGTCTTCATGGCAGTGTTTGGTTAGTGGTGCCTCTTGCTTAGGTGTTGCAGCCTCTGGGGCCTTTCAAAAAAGGTGTGTATATGTAATGAAAGATCATGTGACACTTAGATTGCACACAAGTGGACATCATTATGTCACTAATTATGTGACTTCTGAAGGTAATTGGTTGCACCAGAGCTTTTTATGGACTTTATAACAAATGGGGTGAATACATACGCACATGCCAATTTTCTCTTTTTTATTTCTAAAAAATATTTTTATATATATATTTTACTCATTTCACTTCACCAACTTAGACTATTGTGTTCTGATCCATCACATAGAATTCAGATTAAAAAAACATTGAACTTAAGGCAGTAATGTAACAAAATAGGTAAAAAGTCAAGGGGGGTGATTACTTTTGCAAGGCACTGTATATCTAAATTTCCCTGTTTTAAAAATTGTCTAACACATGCTGCTTATAACAGAAACACACATTACATTGAGGCATTCTAAACACATCCAAACTTATAAAAAATTAATTTGTTTTCCACACCCCCAGAGCTGCTTACATAGGCGCAGTGCACCTACCAATAGAAACAATGCAAGTGGGTACAGTTTTTAAATCCTATACTAACCTTTTAAGCCAACAGCAGCACTATGCAGAGATCTACAAAGGCAATATCTGAGCTGCTCCTTGCTTCCTTGTGCAGGGGGAAAACAAGACTATACTTTTCATGATGATCTGCTGCACAAACTTCCATCACAGATTGAAACAATGTTATAGCTACCTGTGGTTGGCCAAAACAATTTATAAACATTATGCAAATTTTAGCAGGGATTCCCAGGGTGTTTACTCTCAAAACCAACTGCTATCAAACTCAAGAGGTTTAACAATCTTTCATGTAAGTTTAATAGTGTTTACTTTAGGAATTTTTCATGCAAAAAAAAATGTTTTCATACAGTACTGATTCTCCTCAATCAGATGCTTTCAAAATCCATGAAACGTAAATATGCCTTTAATTATTCTCTGAATAAGACTAATAGTTTTAAAACATTTTTATTATGAGGGGATCCT
This sequence comes from Discoglossus pictus, assembly GCA_027410445.1. Taxonomy (NCBI): domain Eukaryota; kingdom Metazoa; phylum Chordata; class Amphibia; order Anura; family Alytidae; genus Discoglossus; species Discoglossus pictus. Next base: position 41,231,560 of record CM050173.1, read on the forward strand.
TTAATAATAAATACATAATCATACTGAGCCTCATTCAAATGCGATTTGGCCAATTGAATAGGGCTCTATATAAGCACATAGCATATTTTTTTACAGAAATTTTTAGTCAGTGAAGACCTTGCTTTTAGATAGTAGTTCACTAACTAAAAACTTTTATAAAAAAAATATGCTCTGTGCTTATATAGAGCCCTATTCAATTGGCCAAATCGCATTTGAATGAGGCCCACTGAGTCAAATTGGAAAAAAGCAAATATCTTCCTATTCATTAAACTCTAATTATGATGGTTATTAGATGTGCAGCAGATAACTGAACACAATCTGGATTGAAAATTAAAGAGACCGTGTGGATCTATCCTATTATGGTGTCGGGACAGGTCCGCCGCTGAATTGCGGCCTCCAACCGCTAGATGGAGCTGCTGATATTTTGCAGTGCTGCCGATATTTGAGAGAAGTTCTAAGCTTATGTTAGCCTAACCCTAACGCTAACAGTTTACCTAAGCCTTGACTCTATGATATGGCTCCGGAAAAACTGGCCATTTTTATCTAAAGTGAATCAGTCCTTAGAAATTACGTGCCGCTTTTATATGCAAATGAGTGGTTCATGCTTATTAGGATTACATTCTGTAAAGAGCTGTAAGGTTATCTAGCAGTTTGACCCATCTCCCACACTTATTAAGCAATCTGAAAGGCAAATTAGCATATTGAGCCATACATTAGCATATTCAACAGAACATTCACACACAGGAGCCGCAAAAACAATGCTAAATATTTCAGAAATGATTTACTGAAAGCAAAAACTGCTAGTACAATTAATAGTCAGTGTTTAATGCTCTTTACAATTCAATTATCTTTCTGTTGGGGGACAGAGTTCCTTTAAACATATGACAACTTCTGAATCACATCGAATAGAAACAGAAACACCAATGAATAGAAACACCAATGTATTACCCCTTCTATTTGGGATTGCCAGTACAATCACACACTTCCTGTGCCTCCCCACTAGCTCTGTGATGCCCTGGGCTGTGCCCTCTGCCTCCCCACTAGCTCTGTTCTGCCCTTTGCACTCTGCCTCCCCACTAGTTCTGTGCTGTGCCCTCTGCCTCCCCACCAACTATGTGCTGCCCAGGGCTGTGGCCTCTGCATTTTCACTAGCTCTGTGCTGCCCTGTGCTTGTCCTCTGCCTCCCTACTAGCTCAGTGTGCTGTGCCCTCTGTCTCCCCACCAGTTCTGTGCTGCCATGGGCTGTGCTGCCATGGCTGTGCCCTCTACCTCCCCACCAGCTGTGTGCTGCCCTCGGCTGTGCCCTCTGCCTCCTCACTAGCTCTGTGCTGCCCTGGGGTGTGCCCTCTGCCTCTCCACCAGTTCTGTGCTGCCTTGGCTTTGCCCTCTGCCTCCTCACTAGCTCTGTGCTGCCCTGGTCTGTGCCCTCTGTCTCCCCACCAGCTCTGTGCTGCCCTAGGCTGTGCCCTCTGCCTCTCCACCAGTTCTGTGCTGCCTTAGCTGTGCCCTCTGCCTCCTCACTAGCTCGGTGCTGCCCTGTGTTGTGACTTCTGCCTCCTCACAAGCTCTGTGCTGCCCTTGGCTGTTCTCTCTGCCTCCCCACCAGTTCTGTGCTGCCCTGGGCTGTGCTGCCTTGGCTGTGCTCTCTGCCTCCTCACTATCTCTGTGCTGCCCTGCGCTGTGCCCTCTGCCTCCCCACCAGCTCTGTGCTGCCCTGCCTGTGCCCACTGCCTTCTCACTAGATTTGTACTTCTCTGGGCTGTGCCCTCTGCCTCCTCACTAGATCTGTGCTGCCCTGTGCCCTCTGTCTCCTCACTAGATCCATACTTCTCTGGGCTGTGCCCTCTAACTCTCCACCAGTTCTGTGCTGCCCTGTGCTGTGCCCTCTGCCTCCTCACAAAATCTGTAGTTCTCTGGGCTGTGCCCTATGCCTATTCACTAGATCTGTGCTGCCCTGTGCCCTCTGCTTCCCCACCAGCTCTGTGCTGCCCTGAGCTGTGCCCTCTGCCTCCCCACCAGTTCTGTGTTGCCCTGTGCTGTGCCCTCTGCCTCCCCACCAGTTCTGTGTTGCCCTGTGCTCTGCCCTCTGCCTCCCCACCAGTTCTGTGTTGCCCTGTGCTCTGCCCTCTGCCTCCCCAGTAGCTCGATGCTGTGCCTTCTGCCTCCCCCTAGCTCTGCCCTGTGCCCTCTGCCTCCCCACATGTTCTGTGCTACCCTGTGCTGTGCCCTCTGCCTCCTCACTAGGTCTGCGCTCCCCTGGGCTGAGCCCTCTGCCTCCCCCTAGCTTTGTGCTGTGCTCTCTGCCTCCCACTAGCTCTGTGTGCTGTGCTCTCTGCCTCCTACTAGCTCTGTGTGCTGTGCTCTCTGCATCCCACTAGCTCTGTGTGCTGTGCTCTCTGCCTCCCACTAGCTTTGTGTGCTGTGCTCTCTGCCTCCCACTAGCTCTGTGTGCTGTGGTCTCTGCCTCCCACTAGCTCTGTGTGCTGTGCCCTCTGCCTCTCCCTAGCTCTGTGCTGTGATCTCTGCCTCCCCCTAGCTCTGTGTGCTGTGCTCTCTGCCTCCCACTAGCTTTGTGTGCTGTGCCCTCTGCCTCCTACTAGCTCTGTGTGCTGTGCTCTCTGCATCCCACTAGCTCTGTGCTGTGCTCTCTGCCTCCCACTAGCTTTGTGTGCTGTGCTCTCTGCCTCCCACTAGCTCTGTGTGCTGTGCTCTCTGCCTCCCACTAGCTTTGTGTGCTGTGCTCTCTGCCTCCCACTAGCTCTGTGTGCTGTGGTCTCTGCATCCCACTAGCTCTGTGCTGTGCTCTCTGCCTCCCACTAGCTTTGTGTGCTGTGCTCTCTGCCTCCCACTAGCTCTGTGTGCTGTGCTCTCTGCCTCCCACTAGCTTTGTGTGCTGTGCTCTCTGCCTCCCACTAGCTCTGTGTGCTGTGGTCTCTGCCTCCCACTAGCTCTGTGTGCTGTGCTCTCTGCCTCCCACTAGCTTTGTGTGCTGTGCTCTCTGCCTCCCACTAGCTCTGTGTGCTGTGCTCTCTGCCTCCCACTAGCTTTGTGTGCTGTGCTCTCTGCCTCCCACTAGCTTTGTGTGCTGTGCTCTCTGCCTCCCACTAGCTCTGTGTGCTGTGGTCTCTGCCTCCCACTAGCTCTGTGTGCTGTGGTCTCTGCCTCCCACTAGCTTTATGTGCTGTGCTCTCTGCCTCCCACTAGCTCTGTGTGCTGTGCTCTCTGCATCCCACTAGCTCTGTGTGCTGTGCTCTCTGCCTCCCACTAGCTTTGTGTGCTGTGCTCTCTGCCTCCCACTAGCTCTGTGTGCTGTGCTCTCTGCCTCCCACTAGCTCTGTGTGCTGTGGTCTCTGCCTCCCACTAGCTCTGTGTGCTGTGCCCTCTGCCTCTCCCTAGCTCTGTGCTGTGATCTCTGCCTCCCCCTAGCTCTGTGTGCTGTGGTCTCTGCCTCCCACTAGCTTTGTGTGCTGTGCTCTCTGCCTCCCACTAGCTCTGTGCTGTGCTCTCTGCCTCCCACTAGCTCTGTGTGCTGTGCTCTCTGCCTCCCACTAGCTCTGTGTGCTGTGCTCTCTGCCTCCCACTAGCTTTGTGTGCTGTGCTCTCTGCCTCCCACTAGCTCTGTGCTGTGCTCTCTGCCTCCCACTAGCTTTGTGTGCTGTGCTCTCTGCCTCCCACTAGCTCTGTGTGCTGTGCCCTCTGCCTCTCCCTAGCTCTGTGCTGTGATCTCTGCCTCCCCCTAGCTCTGTGCTGTGCTCTCTGCCTCCCACTAGCTCTGTGTGCCGCACCCTCTGCCTCCCCCTAGCTCTGGGCTGTGCCCTCTGCCTCCCCACCAGCTCTGTACTTCTCTGTGCTGTGCCCTCTGTCTCCCCTAGCTCTCTGTTCTATGCCCTCTGCCTCTCCCTAGCTCTGAGCTGTGCCCTCTGCCTCCCCTAGCTCGGTGTGCTGCCCCCTCTGCCTCCCCCTAGCTCTGAGCTGTGCCCTCTGCCTCCCCTAGCTCGGTGTGCTGCCCCCTCTGCCTCCGCCTAGCTCTGGGCTGTGCCCTCTGCCTCCCCACCAGCTCTGTGCTGTGCCCTCTGCCTCCTCACTAGCTCTGTGCTCCCCTGGGCTGTGCCCTCTGCCTCCCCCCTAGCTCTATGTGCTGTGCCCTTTGCCTCCCCCATAGGTCTGGGCTGTGCCCTCTGCCTCCTCGCTAGCTCTATACTTCTCTGGGCTGTGCCCTCTGCCTCTCCCTATCTCTGTGCTGTGCCCTCTGCCTCCTCACTATCTATGTACTTTTCTGGGCTGTGCCGTCTGCCTCTTCACTAGCCCTGTGCTGTACCATTTGCCTCTCCCTAGCTCTGCCCTGTGCCCCCTGCCCTCCTCTAGCTCTGCCCTGTGCCCTCTGCCTCCCTCTAGCTGTGTGTCCTTTGCCTCCTCACTAGCCCTATGCTGTGCCCCGGGCTGTGCCCTCTGCCTCTGCCTCCCCCTAGCCCTGTGCTCTCTGCCTCGCCCCTAGCCCTGCCCTGTGCCCTTGGTCTCCCCCTAGCTCTGTACTTCTATGTGCTGTGCCCTCTGCCACTCTCTAGCTCTTTACTTGTCTGGGCTGGGCCCTTTGCCTCCTATCTAGCTCTGCCCTGTGCCCTCAGCTGAGGGGAGCACAGAGCTAGGGGGAGGCAGAGAGCACAGGGCAGAGCTAGATGGAGGCAGAGGGCCCAGCCCAGAGAAGTACAGAGCTAGTGAGGAGGCAGAGGACAAAGCCCAGGGGAGCACAGAGCTAGGGGGAGGCAGTGTCCTCTGCCGCCTCACTAGCTCTGTGCTCTCCTGGGCTGTGCCCTCTGCCTCCCCCTAGGTCTGTGCTCCCCTGGGCTGTGCCCTCTGCCTCCCCCATTGCTCTGCCCTGTGCCTGCCCCTAGCTCTGCCCTGTGCCCTATGGCTCCCTCTAGCTCTGTATTTCTCTGGGCTGTGCCCTCTGCCTCCCCCTAGCTCTGCCCTGTGCCCTCTGCCTACTCACTAGCACTGTCCTGTGCCCTCTGCCTCCCTCTAGCTCTGTACTTTTCTGCGCTTTGCCCTCTGCCTTCCCCTAGCTCTGCCCTGTGATGTGCCCTCTGCCTCCCTCTAGCTCTGAACTTGTCTGTGCTGTGCCCTCTGCCTCCTCCTAGCTCTGTACTTATTTGGGCTGTGCCCTCTGCTTCCCCCTAGCTCTGCCGTGTGCCCTCTGCCTCCCACTAGATCTGCCCTGTGCCCTCTGCCTCCTCATTAGCTCTGCCCTGTGCCCTCTGCCTCCCTCTAGCGCTGTACTTCTCTGGGCTGTGCCTCTGCCTCCCTCTAGCTCTGTATTTCTCTGGGCTGTGTCCTCTGCCTGCCCCTAGCTCTGCACTGTGCCCTCTGCCTCCTCATTAGATCTGCCTTGTGCCCTCTGCCTCCCTCTAGCTCTGAATTTCTCTGGGCTATGCCCTCTGCCTCCTCCTAGCTCTGCCGTGTGCTCCCCCCCCCCCCCAGCACTGCCCTGTGCCCTCTGCATTCCTCTAGCTCTGTACTTCTCTGCCCTGTTCCCTCTGGCTCCCCCTAGCTCTGCACTGTGTCTCCCTCTAACTCTGTACTTCTCTGTGCTGTGCCCTCTGCCTCCCTCTAGCTTTTTACTTCTCTGGGCTGTGCCCTCTGCCTCCTCCTAGCTTTGTCCTCTGCCTCCCTCTAGCTCTGTACTTCTCTGCCCTGTTCCCTCTGGCTCCCCCTAGCTCTGCCCTGTGTCTCCCTCTAACTCTGTACTTCTCTGTGCTGTGCCCTCTGCCTCCCTCTAGCTTTTTACTTCTCTGGGCTGTGCCCTCTGCCTCCCCCTAGCTCTGCCTTCTGCCTCCCTCTAGCTCTGTACTTCTCTGTGCTGTGCCCTCTGCCTCCCTCTAGCTCTGTACTTCTCTGGGCTGTGCCCTCTGCCTCCCTCTAGCTCTGTACTTCTCTGGGCTGTGCCCTCTGCCTCCCTCTAGCTCTGTACTTCTATGCCCTGTGCCTTCTGCCTCCCCCTAGCACAGTGTCGTGCCTCTTTCTAGCTCTGTACTTCTCTGTGCTGTTCCCTCTGCCTCCCCCTAGCTCTGTACTTCTCTGGGCTGTGCCCTCTGCTTCCCTCTAGTTCTGCACTTCTCTGGGCTGTGCCCTCTGCCTCCCCCTACCTTTGCCCTCTGCCTCCCTCTAGCTCTGTACTTCTCTGCCCTGTGACTCCCCCAGCTCTGTCCTGTGCCCTCTGCCTCCCTCTAGCTTTGTACTTCTCTGGGCTGTGCCCTCTGCCTCCCCCTACCTTTGCCCTCTGCCTCCCTCTAGCTCTGTACTTCTCTGCCCTGTGACTCCCCCAGCTCTGTCCTGTGCCCTCTGCCTCCCTCTAGCTCTGTACTTCTCTGGGCTGTGCCCTCTGCTTCCCTCTAGTTCTGCACTTCTCTGGGCTGTGCCCTCTGCCTCCCCCTAGCTTTGCCCTCTGCCTCCCTCTAGCTCTGTACTTCTCTGCCCTGTGCCTCCCCCAGCTCTGCCCTGTGCCCCCTGCCTCCCTCTAGCTTTGTACTTCTCTGGGCTGTGCCATCTGCCTCCCCCTAGCTTTGCCCTCTGCCTCCCTCTAGCTCTGTACTTCTCTGCTGTGCCCTCTGCCTCTCTCTAGCTCTGTACTTCTCTGGGCTGTGCCCTCTGCCTCCTCTACCTTTGCCCTCTGCCTTCCTCTAGCTCTGTACTTCTCTGCCCTGTGCCCTCTGCCTCCCTCTAGCTCTGTACTTCTCTGCCCTGTGCCCTCTGCCTCCCCCTAGCTCTGCGCTGTGCCTCCTTCTAGCTTTGTACATCTCTGTGCTGTGCCCTCTGCCTCCCCCTAGCTTTGCCATCTGCCTCCCTCTATCTCTGTACTTGTCTGTGCTGTGCCCTCTGCCTCCCTCTAGCTCTGTACTTCTCTGCCCTGTGTCCTCTGTCTCCCTCTAGCTCTGCCCTGTGCCCTCTGCCTCTCCCTAGCTCTGCCATCTGCCTCCCTCTAGCTCTGTGCTCTGCCTCCCTCTAGCTCTGTGCTCCCCTGCCTTGTGCCATCTGCCTCTCCCTAGCTCTGCCATCTGCCTCCCTCTAGCTCTGTGCTCTGCCTCCCTCTAGCTCTGTGCTCCCCTGCCTTGTGCCATCTGCCTCCCCTAGCTCTGCCCTGTGCCTCCCTCTAGCTCTGCCCTGTGTTGTGTCATCTACTTCCCCTAGCTCTGCCTATGCCTCTCCCTAGCCCTGCCCTCTGCCTCCCTCTAGCTTTGCTCTGTGTTGTGTCCTCTACCTTCCTTTAGCTCTGATCTGTGCTGTATCCTCTGCCTCCCCCTAGCTCTGCCCTGTGCCTCCCTCTAGCTCTGTGCTGTGTCCTCTGCCTCCCTCTAGCTCTGTGCTGTGCCCTCTGCCTCCCCCTAGCTCTACCCTGTGTCTCCCTCTAGCTCTGCTCTGTGCTGTACCCTCTACCTCCCACTAGTACTGTTCTGTGTCCTCTGCCTCCCCCTAGCTCTGCTCTGCTCTGTGTCCTCTGCCTCCCCCTAGCTCTGCTCTGTGCCCTCTGCCTCCCTCTAGCTCTGCTCTGTGCCCTCTGCCTCCCTCTAGCTCTGCTCTGTGCCCTCTGCCTCTCTCTAGCTCTGCTCTGTGCCCTCTGACTCCCTCTAGCTCTGCTCTGTGCCCTATGCCTCCCTCTAGCTCTGCTCTGTGCTCTCTGCCTCCCTCTAGCTCTGCTCTGTGCCCTCTGCCTCCCTCTAGCTCTGCTCTGTGCCCTCTGCCTTCCTCTAGCTCTGCTCTGTGTTGTGTCCTCTGCCTCCCTCTACCTCTGTTTCCCCTAGCCCTGCCTCCCCCTAGCACTGCTCTGTGTCCTATGCCTCCCCCTAGCTCTGCTCTGTGCTCTCTGCCTCCCTCTAGCTCTGCCTCTCCCTAGCACTGCTCTGTGTCCTCTGCCTCCCCCTAGCACTGCTCTGTGTCCTCTACCTCCCTCTAGCTCTGCCTCCCCCTAGCACTGCTCTGTGTCCTCTACCTCCCTCTAGCTCTGCCTCCCCCTAGCACTGCTCTGTGTCCTCTGCCTCCCCCTAGCACTGCTCTGTTTCCTCTGCCTCCCCCTAGCACTGCTCTGTGTCCTCTACCTCCCTCTAGCTCTGCCTCCCCCTAGCATTGCTCTGTGTCCTCTACCTCCCTCTAGCTCTGCCTCCCCCTAGCACTGCTCTGTGTCCTCTACCTCCCTCTAGCTCTGCCTCCCCCTAGCACTGCTCTGTGTCCTCTACCTCCCTCTAGCTCTGCCTCCCCCTAGCACTGCTCTGTGTCCTCTGCCTCCCCCTAGCACTGCTCTGTTTCCTCTGCCTCCCCCTAGCACTGCTCTGTGTCCTCTACCTCCCTCTAGCTCTGCCTCCCCCTAGCATTGCTCTGTGTCCTCTACCTCCCTCTAGCTCTGCCTCCCCCTAGCACTGCTTTGTGTCCTCTGCCTTCCCCTAGCACTGCTCTGTGTCCTCTGCCTCCTTCTAGCTCTGCTCTGTGTCCTATGCCTCCCCTTAGCTCTGCTCTGTGCCCTATGCCTCCCCTTAGCTCTGCTCTGTGCCCTCTGCCTCCCCCTAGCTCTGCTCTGTGGCCTCTGCCTCCCCCTAGCTCTGCTCTGTGTCCTCAGCCTCCCTCTAGCTCTGCCTCCCCCTAGCACTGCTCTGTATCCTCTGCCTCCCCTAGCACTGCTCTGTGTGCTCTGCCTCCCTCTAGCTCTGCCTCCCACTAGCACTGCTCTGTGTCCTCTGCCTTCCACTAGCTCTGCTCTGTGTCCTCTGCCTCCCCGTAGCTCTGCTCTGTGCCCTTTGCCTCCCACTAGCACTGCTCTGTGCCCTCTGCCTCCCACTAGCACTGCTCTGTGCCCTCTGCCTGCCACTAGCTCTGCTCTGTGCCCTCTGCCTGCCACTAGCACTGCTCTGTGCCCTCTGCCTCCCACTAGTACTGCTCTGTGCCCTCTGCCTCCCTCTAGCTCTGCCTCCCTCTAGCTCTGCTCTGTGCCCTCTGCCTCCCTCTAGCTCTGCTCTGTGCCCTCTGCCTCCCTCTAGCTCTGCCTCCCACTAGCACTGCTCTGTGCCCTCTACCTCCCACTAGCACTGCTCTGTGCCCTCTGCCTCACTCTAGCTCTGCTCTGTGCCCTCTGCCTCCCTCTAGCTCTGCTCTGTGCCCTCTGCCTCACTCTAGCTCTGCTCTGTGCCCTCTGACTCCCACTAGCTCTGCTCTGTGCCCTCTGCCTCCCACTAGCTCTGCTCTGTGCCCTCTGCCTCCCTCTAGCTCTGCTCTGTGCCCTCTGCCTCCCACTAGCTCTGCTCTGCCTCCCTCTAGCTCTGCTCTGTGCCCTCTGCCTCCCTCTAGCTCTGCTCTGCGCCCTCTGCCTCCCTCTAGCTCTGCTCTGCGCCCTCTGCCTCCCTCTAGCTCTGCTCTGCGCCCTCTGCCTCCCTCTAGCTCTGCTCTGTGCCCTCTGCCTCCCCCTAGCTCTGCTCTGCGCCCTCTGCCTCCCTCTAGCTCTGCTCTGCGCCCTCTGCCTCCCCCTAGCTCTGCTCTGTGCCCTCTGCCTCCCTCTAGCACTGCTCTATGCCCTCTGCCTCCCTCTAGCTCTGCTCTGTGCCCTCTGCCTCCCTCTAGCTCTGCTCTGTGCCGTCTGCCTCCCTCTAGCTCTGCTCTGTGCCCTCTGCCTCCCCCTAGCTCTGCTCTGTGCCCTCTGCCTCCCCCTAGCTCTGCTCTGTGCCCTCTGCCTCCCTCTAGCTCTGCTCTGTGCCCTCTGCCTCCCCCTAGTACTGCTCTATGCCCTCTGCCTCCCTCTAGCTACGCTCTGTGCCCTCTGCCTCCCTCTAGCTCTGCTCTGTGCCCTCTGCCTCCCTCTAGATCTGCTCTGCCGCCCTCTGCCTCCCACTAGCTCTGCCTCCCCCTAGCTCTGCTCTGTGCCCTCTGCCTCCCTCTAGCTCTGCTCTGTGCCCTCTGCCTCCCTCTAGCTCTGCTCTGTGCCCTCTGACTCCCCCTAGCTCTGCTCTGTGCCCTCTGACTCCCCCTAGCTCTGCTCTGTGTCCTCTGCCTCTCCCTAGCTCTGCTCTGTGCCCTCTGCCTCTCACTAGCTCTGCTCTGTGCCCTCTGCCTCCCCCTAGCTCTGCTCTGTGTCCTCTGCCTCCCCCTAGCTCTGCTCTGTGCCCTCTGCCTCTCTCTAGCTCTGCTCTGTGCCCTCTGCCTCCCTCTAGCTCTGCTCTGTGCCCTCTGCCTCCCCCTAGCTCTGCTCTGTGCCCTCTGCCTCCCTCTAGCTCTGCTCTGTGCCCTCTGCCTCCCTCTAGCTCTGCTCTGTGCCCTCTGCCTCCCCCTAGCTCTGCTCTGTGCCCTCTGCCTCCCTCTAGCTCTGCTCTGTGCCCTCTGCCTCCCTATAGCTCTGTACTTCTCTGGGCTGTGCTCTTATTCTCCTCCTCTTTCAGGTGTTGCTCTTAAAAAAAAAAAAGTCCTGACAATAAATCCGCGCATGCGCAGTGAGAGTTTTCGTGGTAGCTACGTAAAAGTTTTAAGTTGCTGCAGTTTAGCAAGTGATAAAAAACTCAGTGGAAAAGGCGGGGGCGAGTTATACAGGAAAGCAGCGAGAAGCCGAGCCGGGACCGGAGAGAGAGGACTGTAGGGGCACAGCTTCACCCGGGGACTATGAGGAGATGATCCTGTGAGTGTGTTATTACTTAGTGTTTGCACATACACCCCATACAATGTGTCTGCTCCGGTACTGACTGCTGGGGCTTTGTGTCTTTCCTCAAGGTTTCTGTGAAGGGAGCTTGTGTAATATAATCTGTCAGTATGGACGAAGCTGCCCTGCAGGACCCCCAGACCTGGGCCATGGCCACAGAGAAGAGAAAGGCCTGGGCGAAGAGCAGAGATTCCTGGCAGGCTTCGGAGGGAGAGGATGTGACAGCGGAAGCGACCGAGATATCACAGGCTATACAGGGGAAGCTGCAGCTAGGAGGGCAGCCAGGTCAGTGCTGGGGGATGGGGAGAGGTGCTGGGGAGCATGGAGGTGTGTGTGGTACAGGTCTGGGGTGCATGGATGGGAGGGGGTGCATGGATGGGAGGGGGTGCTGGGGAGGTGTGTGAGGTACAGGTCTGGGGTGCATGGATGGGAGGGGGTGCATGGATGGGAGGGGGTGCATGGATGGGAGGGGGTGCTGGGGAGGTGTGTGAGGTACAGGTCTGGGGTGCTGGGGAGCATGGAGGTGTGTGAGGTACAGGTCTGGGGTGCATGGATGGGAGGGGGTGCATGGATGGGAGGGGGTGCTGGGGAGGTGTGTGAGGTACAGGTCTGGGGTGCATGGATGGGAGGGGGTGCATGGATGGGAGGGGGTGCTGGGGAGGTGTGTGAGGTACAGGTCTGGGGTGCTGGGGAGCATGGAGGTGTGTGAGGTACAGGTCTGGGGTGCATGGATGGGAGGGGGTGCATGGATGGGAGGGGGTGCTGGGGAGGTGTGTGAGGTACAGGTCTGGGGTGCATGGATGGGAGGGGGTGCATGGATGGGAGGGGGTGCTGGGGAGGTGTGTGAGGTACAGGTCTGGGGTGCTGGGGAGCATGGAGGTGTGTGAGGTACAGGTCTGGGGTGCATGTATGGGAGGGGTGCTGGGGAGCATGGAGGTGTGTGAGGTACAGGTCTGGGGTGCATGGATGGGAGGGGTGCTGGGGAGCATGGAGGTGTGTGAGGTACAGGTCTGGGGTGCATGGATGGGAGGGGTGCTTGGGAGCATGGAGGTGTGTGAGGTACAGGTCTGGGGTGCATGGATGGGAGGGGTGCTGGGGAGCATGGAGGTGTGTGAGGTACAGGTCTGGGGTGCATGGATAAGAGGCGGTGCTGGGGAGCATGGAGGTGTGTGAGGTACAGGTCTGGGGTACATGTATGGGAGGGGGTGCTGGGGAGGTGTGTGAGGTACAGGTCTGGGGTGCATGGATGGGAGGGGGTGCTGGGGAGCATGGAGGTGTGTGAGGTACAGGTCTGGGGTACATGTATGGGAGGGGGTGCTGGGGAGGTGTGTGAGGTACAGGTCTGGGGTGCATGGATGGGAGGGGTGCTGGGGAGCATGGAGGTGTGTGAGGTACAGGTCTGGGGTGCATGGATAAGAGGGGGTGCTTGGGAGCATGGAGGTGTGTGAGGTACAGGTCTGGGGTGCATGGATGGGAGGGGTGCTGGGGAGCATGGAGGTGTGTGAGGTACAGGTCTGGGGTGCATGGATAAGAGGGGGTGCTGGGGAGCATGGAGGTGTGTGAGGTACAGGTCTGGGGTGCATGGATGGGAGGGGGTGCTGGGGAGCATGGAGGTGTGTGAGGTACAGGTCTGGGGTACATGGATGGGAGGGGGTGCTGGGGAGGTGTGTGAGGTACAGGTCTGGGGTGCATGGATGGGAGGGGGTGCTGGGGAGCATGGAGGTGTGTGAGGTACAGGTCTGGGGTACATGTATGGGAGGGGGTGCTGTGGAGGTGTGTGAGGTACAGGTCTGGGGTGCATGGATGGGAGGGGTGCTGGGGAGCATGGAGGTGTGTGAGGTACAGGTCTGGGGTGCATGGATAAGAGGGGGTGCTGGGGAGCATGGAGGTGTGTGAGGTACAGGTCTGGGGTGCATGGATGGGAGGGGTGCTGGGGAGCATGGAGGTGTGTGAGGTACAGGTCTGGGGTGCATGGATAAGAGGGGGTGCTGGGGAGCATGGAGGTGTGTGAGGTACAGGTCTGGGGTGCATGGATGGGAGGGGGTGCTGGGGAGCATGGAGGTGTGTGAGGTACAGGTCTGGGGTACATGGATGGGAGGGGGTGCTGGGGAGGTGTGTGAGGTACAGGTCTGGGGTGCATGGATGGGAGGGGGTGCTGGGGAGCATGGAGGTGTGTGAGGTACAGGTCTGGGGTACATGTATGGGAGGGGGTGCTGTGGAGATGTGTGAGGTACAGGTCTGGGGTGCATGGATGGGAGGGGTGCTGGGGAGCATGGAGGTGTGTGAGGTACAGGTCTGGGGTGCATGGATAAGAGGGGGTGCTGGGGAGCATGGAGGTGTGTGAGGTACAGGTCTGGGGTGCATGGATAAGAGGGGGTGCTGGGGAGCATGGAGGTGTGTGAGGTACAGGTCTGGGGTGCATGGATAAGAGGGGGTGCTGGGGAGCATTGAGGTGTGTGAGATACAGGTCTGGGGTGCATGGATGGGAGGGGGTGCTGGGGAGCATGGAGGTGTGTGAGGTACCTGTCTGGGGTGCATGGATGGGAGGGGGTGCTGGGGAGCATGGAGGTGTGTGAGGTACAGGTCTGGGGTGCATGGATGGGAGGGGGTGCTGGGGAGCATGGAGGTGTGTGAGGTACAGGTCTGGGGTGCATGGATGGGAGGGGGTGCTGGGGAGCATGGAGGTGTGTGAGGTACAGGTCTGAGGTGCATGGATGGGAGGTAGGTGTGCTGGGGAACATGGATGGGATAGAGGTGTGTGTGTGTGGTACAGGTCTGGGGTGAATGGATGGGGAGGGGGTGCTGGGGTGGATGGATGGGGAGGGGGGTGCATGGAGGGGATAGAGGTGTGTGTGTGTGTGTGGTACAGGTCTGGGGTGCATGGAGGGAGGTGTGTATGAGGTAAAGGTCCGGGGTGCATGGAGGGAGGTGTGTATGAGGTACAGTTCTGGGGTGCATGGAGGGAGGTGTGTGAGGTACAGGTCTGGGGTGCATGGAGGGGAGGGAGGTGTGTGAGGTACAGGTCTGGGGTGCATGGAGGGGAGGGAGGTGTGTGAGGTTCCGGAATGGGAGAAGGGAGGAGCAGGGCAAGGGCTTTGCATCCTTGGACTGAAATAGATCGATAATATTTAGGAACCAGGAAGTTTTCTTCTGTAGGACAAAGGTCCTCCATTGAGATGCGTTACACTTGGGAGGCCTATTTAGGAGTTCTGGCTCCACAAAAGTTTTCACCTCTGTGTATATTTATTCATTTTTATTGTCCTTTTTATTTCTACTTTGCCAACATATTGGTAGTGGTGAACATAGTTTAAGTGCAGAAGAAAATTAGCATATGACAAAACAATGGAGGGCCCTGCCTTTTGATCCTAAAATATTATGTATTACTATGTATTTTCTATTTGAAACAAAGCCCCTAAAAATGTCCTGCAGTGTCATAGCTGATATATTATATTATTTTTTGTATTTATGCAACATTTGCAAAGAGTTAGCCCCATGATGGTTTTATTTATTATTTTTTAGACTGGTTATTAAAATACATGTTGTTCTTGCTAAAGCAATTACTTGGCTGCTTCTAAACTGCTTGCACAGTATTATTGTGTAATATTTATTGCCAGACTTAATCTTAGATACATATGGTACACAAAGTTGCACCAGTCACACCACATACTTTAGATTAAGGTCAGTGCAGTTTAACAGTTTTTAGTGTTACTCCAGACTTTTTGATTATGGTTTGCTAAATGAATTAAGGAGAATATTTGGAGGAGTGACACTTGCTCATATCTCTCCCTTTTGATTTTTAACATACAATCATCCTGATTTCCCAGTGTAAGAAAAGGGAACTTTAATATTCCCATAGTTTAGATATTTCATAAACTGACTAATATGGTCTTGACAGTCACAAGTATATCTAGCAATTTAATGTAGCACAATTAACGTAGTACTAGCTCTTCTACCATAAATAGCAAAAAATGCACACGCCACTTCAGTCTAGGCAGGCTTCTATGCCACAGAAATAAACCAGAATACATTTTAATATTTTGCAAATAATTATTAAAATAGTTGGAATATGCATGACTAATAAAGCTTGTTAAAACTGCCCAGCAAACAGTAAATAATATAATTGTATTGAGTGCAGTAGCTATTCTGAGCTCCAGTGCACCAAATTGTATTTTTTAATTTGCATAAAACAAACCCTGCCAAAAAAGTGTAATGTCTCAAGGATTATGTAACCAATCAGGCGCCACCAAAAAAAGAACATATTCTCTATTTTATTTGGCTGTTCTGGTAATGATTTGTCTCCCATCAAATCTCTAATTTTAGGGTGTGGGTTAATTCAACACTCAATTGCTTCTGTGATTATTTTTTTTATTTAACCTGCTGTGGTTTAACAATGTCCCATTAATAACAAGAGTTATCAACAAACTACAATATTCATGTGAGACATTGAGACCTAAGCTACAGCTAACGTTTATTTTTGTGTTATGTTTAAAGTAACTCAGAATAGGTAACATTTTTATTTAACTTAAAAGTAAACCTAAAAATAAACAAATGCAATTGGTTAAGTGAAAGTGCCTGAAATTCATATAGCAGCTAATTAAAATAAGCTTAAGTTTAGCAGTTAAGTGAGATAAGCACCGGTTTAAGTTTTTTTTATTTTATTTTTTGTATGTAAATGGAGTCACGCATTTGAGCAGGGGTGTAGGAGCCAGCCAGAATAATTCTGGGGGGATTCCGCTAATTGTGTGTGTGTGTGTGTGTATATATATATATATATATATATATATATATATATATATATATATATATATATATATATATATATATATATATATATATATATATATATATATATATATATATATATATATATATATATATATTTATACACACACACCTGGGGGGTTGGAGATTTGTCCCTACAACCATGCATTTGAGTCAGTGCCATACATATATACTGACTGGGGGCCTCATTCAATTGCAATTTGGCCAATTGAATATGGCTCTAAATAAGCACATGGCATATATATATTTTTTAAAGAAGTTTTTAGTCCGTGTAAACATTTATCCAAAAGCAAGGTTTTCAAACTAAAAACTGTGCATATTTAGAGCCCTATTCAATTGGCCAAATTGCAATTGAATGAGGGCCTAGGTATGCTTATTTTTATTTTTTTACCACCACTGACTGCTAATTGCTGTTGATAAAAGTATTAGTTCAGATAGTTGCTCTGTGTACATTAAGCTCTCTTCTCTAATGTCAGGGTACTCCACTTTGAAATCTTATTTACAGCCAGTTGTAGATATGTTCTCATTTTTGGTCTTCTCCTCATTGTGTTTTACAAACAAGTCAGTGCCATATTAAGAGTGGGTATGGTGGCTAGTAGGACATTCACACAAACTGCTTGTGTGTTGGCACCTATTAAGTCCGGGATCTAGTTGTACCTGTTTATCAAGGTCTTTGTCCAGTACCTGGTTATGGCCAGCTGGTTAAAGTTGTACAGTCCCATTTGTGTCCCCATTTAATCTCAGTGCGATCTATGGAATGACCTAAACACATAACAGACACAAACATCTTCAAGCATGGACTCATCAAATGAGTTTCAGCAACACATTCCTATATAATTGCAGAAACTGTGTCCATTTCTGTCTAGGTCAGAGGTTGCCAGATCTATCAAGCTTGGGAAGCCGATAAGGAATTAGTCACAGGCCTATTTGGGAGCCAAGAACGTTATGCATTGTAGACACGTTATGTAAACGCCACTAAAAAGTCTCTGAAGTGAACTTTATGGAAAAAAACTTGCTGACTGCTTTAGCTAATTTTATTGTTGTTATTGATACCCCTTCATTATATTTGTATTTATTCACCAATACCTACACAAATCAGAATATTTTAAGTTTTTTCATAGTTACGCTAATTTGAGTAAAATATCTTAGTTAATCTATTAGTTATCAGTTTTTAGCAAGTTTTCCTATTGGACCCGGTAGGTGTAATCCTTGTGTGAGTGATCATATGGATATCTGAGAAGATTGCAATCAAACTTGTTTTCAAGAATGTTTTTGACTTCTTAATGTAACCGTTAAGATCTGGTTGAGCTCATTGTCACCTAGCAGAGGTGTGATGTACAGAATACTATATCTCTCTATCTCTCTTTATATTGAGGCTTGCTTTCATGTTGAATTGGCATTGTTGTCTCTTAGTTAATAAAACAAATAATCAAGATTATTTAATATCTTTAGCCATATTTATGCTTGTTTTTTGTTTTTGTGTTGGAATTCTCAGTTACAGAAAAACAACTTCTTATGATAACTATTAATTTAAAAGAAAATTGTATGGGTGGTGGATTATTACTTTTTATTATCATGCTCCAGAACAGTTGACTTGTTTGTTATAAGGTGTTAATATTTGTGAAGTATTAATTGCTTTATTTCTCTTTCTCACAGGAAGTATACCCAATGAAAAAATCGCAATATGGCTGAATGATTGTAGGTAAGATGGATTACCTTATTTTTTTGCCCGTTTTATAATCTGGTTTAAGTAACTACAGCTGTAACTCCAGCAAATCTCTTTAAGAAGGCCATGCTCTATATGATACTTTGTGCTTTTTTCAAACAGGGTCTTTGTTTTTTTTTTTTTTTTATAATGTTAGAATACCTGCAAATTACAAGTGTGTGTGTGTGTGCATTGCGAGCCTCTCCTCTTGTGTACTTTTTCTCCTCTGAGCACCTTTGTCACTCATCAGAGTTATATATTTATATTTAGTTAACTAATAATGAATGAATTGGTTACTGAATAAATTGATATACTTTACCTATTTGTAATTTATATATCCAGCAATCAATAGCCTGAAGAGCTAACAATCTGTTTGTATTTTCCGGCAGCATACAATGTACAGTTTGAGTGTTGGTGCCCTGATGATAAAGTGTAATGAATGTCCCAACTGTGCATTGGAAATAGGTTGTGTGCGCAAGGGAAAACTGTTGGTTTAGTTGTTTAAAGCGCCATTGTAGGTTCTTAATGTTGTTACGCGGCTCGCAAGCATTTTCCGTCATTTGTAATCGTGTATTTTGTAGTTTGTACTTTCCAGTGTAAGTGCACGGTCCGGGGTCGTGTAGCCCCGTTTAAATTTGTTGCTGGCCATTTTTTTTTTCTCGCTTAGGCGATTTTTCGAGTGGTGAAACTCATCCAAATCGCCTTAAATTCACGTTCTGCCTCACTCCCAGACGTCCTGGCTGTTCCCCCGTGCTGTGTGTGATGGTTTTTGTAGTATTTTTTTTTTTGGTCTATTTAGTGTGTTTTTATTTTTTTTTTTTTTTGAGGTTCGGCCGTTAACCTTATATTTTTGTATTTAATTTTTCAAATCCTGCGTCTCGTAACAATTTTTTTTTCTAATTCCCGCGTTTGTCAACTGCTTGCATGCTGGCGATCCCGCGTTTACTAAGTATTTGGTGCTAAGTCCCGTGTCTTTCATTGCCTTCACTGCTTTGAATTTATTTTATTTTTTTATTAAGACGTGCTAAATTATTATTATTATTTTTTTTTTTTTTTACTGCCTACAATCAGTGTCTGTGTGTGTTTTGGGGGTCTGCCCTTTGTAGCTCATGAATACAGACTGTGAAGAACAGTGTTTTTAAATTAGCCAATCGGTGACCTCACTTTAGCAGAATGTTGCCACTATTTGGTTCCTATGGGGCAGTGCAAACCCTGTACACTGACATCATGAGCTGCAGAGGGGAGAATCCAGTTAAGATTTTAGGCATAAAAACACAGAGCTCTTAAGCACTTAATACAACAAGGTAAACAAAAGTAAACTGATGCATAAGGTGTATTATATTCCTAGTGAAAACCAGAACCCTTCATTGTCCCTATAAAGCTGCTCACTAACTCACATTTAATTAAATAATGCAGATTTGTTAGGTTATACCACCAGTGTTTGCTAAATATAAATAAACGACAACATTTCATTCTGAGTTCAAAGTGTGGGAAGAACTCTTATTTGCCAATCATAAAGGTATTAATAGTGTTTGTGCACAGGGTGTCAAAGGGACGTTTTCACTCCAGTCTCGATTTTTACAAAAGACTTCATCCGTTAATTTCCTGAGATAATAATATAAAATATTTTGTACTCCAGACAATATATTTAAGTCTATTTACATTTCCTTATACAAAGAAAAAAAAATACTTACCATATAAAAGAATAATATTGAAAGTCATGCACAAAACCATTTTGCTACTTTGATAACACAATATTTTGAAAGCTTTCTTAAATTGTTTAAACAGTAGTATAAAGTACTGATCTAACAAACGTACCAAACTGAACAATCAGAGATAAGAAATGTAAATACTTACACTTGGCATTATTGTACTAAAATCAGATTATTCATTTATCCTATACATTATGAGGGTTTTTTGTTGAAAGGTAGTTACTCTTCTCAGTGGACCATATATACTAAAGGCTAAAGTTTTGGGGAAAATTCTGTATATTTGTTTTCTCCAGCCCTTTACATCTTAGATGTGCCACGCTCCCCATGAATTTATTTTACTGATGGAACAAAGATTTTTATTATAGAATCTTTTGTACTTTTTTCTCTTATTCTTTATCTTTGTAGAATGTACTTCAAGTGATGGCTGGACAGGTCATTTAGCAATATTAAAATATGTATTGGTGAATAGATAATTATTTTTTTTCTCTATTTTGCTGATGGTGGAGGCAATTTTTAGTGTAGGTTTTTTATCTATTGGATTGATTTTTTTTTTTTTTTTACAGTAACAATTCAGGCAGCCTGCATAGCCCACTTGCATATTTTGATAATACTGCATCAGCTGTCACTTGAACATGTTGACAGACATTGTGTGAGTGGAAAATTCAGCTCCTTGTATTCCTCGGTGGTCTCTCACCCAAGTACTGACCAGGCCCAACCCTGCTTGACTTCGGGGTGATGTGATCTCTTGGTTCCCTGACTATAACCGAACCCAGGTTGCAGTGGTGAAGCCACTGGACCACCAGGGGACCCCTCTCTTGACTTAGTGTTTGGTATATAGCCCTTCCTCTGAGGATGACTTGTGTGAGCAGTGAGGTTTTTTTTTTTTTTTTTTGTTCTTTTTTTTTTTTTTTTTTTTTTTTTTTATGTGTGGCGACTTTTTTTTTTATAGCTTCCGAAACAAAGTTTATCTCTTCTTGCAGAGCAAAACCTGCAAAGCACCAACAATGTATACAAAGACAAAATAGCAAAGCTGTTCATTTACAATAAAACTACTTTGGCTTGTTTGTACAAAAGGCATCACAATGAAGGGGAAAGGGAACCAATGGGTTTCTTTTTTTTCTGTGTTTATGGTGCTTTAAGCCAGTACAACTGGAGGACTTCAATACAATTAAGGCTTTACTAAACTGAATTTTTTATTTTTTATCAAAATGGTAATGTCCATTTGCAGAAAAAGCTTTTATCTCTCAAAATTTGTATCTAAACTGATAGTTAACCATGATTCAAGAACAGTTATGGACACTTCTATTTTTCCGTACAAAAAAAGTATGATGAAAGATTTGTATCTCTCTAATCATTGGCTTTACTCGATAAAACTGTGGGAAATCTTTGTATCAAGTGGGGCCTGGGCATCGTCCTACAACCTATCAGATAACAGAGTAGTTGTTTAGTATACTTAACCAAATATCTAACATGGAGTATCTTAAAAAAAAAAAAGTGGCTAGTATAAGCAACATTTTGAGTATAGATCCATAATAGACAGTTTATTGAATGAGAATAAAGTGTTTACAATAGCAGCCTCCTTATAGAAGAGTTGGTTTGAAGTCCAAACCCTTAATTCAAAGCACTAGTTACTTAACATTTTTATTTGTTAAAAAAAATTGTAGTGACATTAAAAGATAAAATAAAAAGTTATCAGCTAACCAAAGTGTGAAAAAAAAAAAAAAAAGGGTGTGAATAAGGGAGGGTTTTTACTTAAAGGACCCCTGGCAAGTGATGGTTTAAGTGTTAACTGGTTGCCTCAAGGTGCAGAGATATGGTGAATTTAACTCTTCAAGTACTTGGTATTTGGGTGATAATTTTGCTTATTTTTGTTTACATGAAAGGGAGTAAAAGTCAGTTTTGAAAAAGCATTTTCTTCTGTGTTTTTTTATTTTTTTATTCTTGTTTTGTCTTAAGTTTAACAATTATTTTGTAATGCCTGTCCCTCTTTATTGCAATCTTTTGCCTCTATAGAAAACCGCATGTTCTTATTCAAGTAAGCAGTTGTTTACGGTTCAGTAAACTTAATTGTAAGGACCTGTGTGGTGTGTTTTTTTTTGTTTTTTTATAGGAGTGTTTAAAACATTGATATTAAGCATTTGGTTTCCAGACAGGCATGTGAAGAGTCAGACTTTGGCCATGAATTAAGAACTTAACTCGATCCATAGACTGCATCACATTTTCAGTCTAAACTGGTTATAACTTGTACTAACAGATGCCAGAGTATTGTTTTCATATATCATTCTACTTGACCTTGTTTATATTTAGCACACTGCTTTATATCTATTCAATATTTGAAATAATAATATTATTATTATTATTATTATTATTATTATTATTATTATTATTATTATTATTATTATTATCTCCTCTGAGGACTGTGAATTAAATCGGTAGCTTTGTCATTGACCTATATGTGCTAAAAGGGCCACTCTTGTCAAACTTACATTCATGCATTTTAAGAGCTTATGCTTAATACATAAATTTGTATTTCAGAAGCATGTAAACATTTACATTTGCACAGATTAAATTGTTCATATTTCCTCAATTCACTGATAATTGAAAGGAGTATCAAACTGGGACTTCTGGAGTATCTATTGATTGTATTTTCATTTATTTGAATGAGAAAAATCAAACAGAGGTACAAAGTTGTCATTGTGCACTAAGGTTACATTTGTTTTTGATTGTCAAAAAATGAATATTTGACAAAAATAAAATGTACATTTTTTTTTTTAACTGAGCACTGTTGCCTATAGCAGGTGTGATCTTCTGTACCCCCTATCTAGTGTTTTAGGAGGTGAGAGACAATCTGCCCCGAAGGCTTGTCCTAATTTTGTGTTTTCTTTTTTTTTTATACTGGCCAGTGTAGTTTTGCCAAGTAGCTGCAAGGAAGTAGGCCTGCAGATGAACAATGTTGGCAGATCCCATCCGTCTTCCTGGAGCCAGGATATAGGGTGAAGAGAAGCCATTCTGCTTAAGTCTAAAAGCTAAAATTTAAGGATAATTTTGACCTACCCACATGCCAACCTTCTAATCTTGGTTAATGAGACATGATTGCTGTTATTTGATTACCCTACAAGGTATTAGATCCATTGTCTTCAGTTCTGTTGGCTTCAAGGAAAGACTATGTATGCTTACACACAGGAGACTGCATGCAAGATAATGAAGTAGCTAATCAAGTAAATGAGGCAAAAACTTTTTATTTCTTAGAAGGTTTGTGATTCATTGTTTTTTTTTTTTTTTTTTATAAATAAACACATAACTGCTGAATAATGCAGTCTAAAGAATCTGCTAGATCTCTACTTGTATAAGTAAACAAATGAGTTACTCTTAAAGAGAACATCTTTAAAGAAGCGTATCGCCTTCCACCCTAACACATTCACCTCTCTCTCCCTCCTTTTCCTCACATAATACCTTTTAGGTTGTAAGTCTTCGAGTTTCAATCCTACAAGGTGCTTTAGGGAAAGCACTATGGATTTGAGACTCAGACAGGGCCCTCTTTGCCTTGCTATATTTTAATTTGTATGTATCTATCTTTGTCTTGAACTTATGTTATGTACAGTGCTACAAAATATGTTGGCGCGTTTATACATAAACAATAATAATAGACAAGCTTACATATTCTTATAGGCAACTTAGGATGAAGAATCAGTTTAACAGAAAACTACAGTAACTTCCCAATTATGTCTAGTTTCTACCAAAATAAAGTAGACCTAATTGTAAAGTCTCATACGTTTCTAAAATGTATGTATACATACATACACTCTTTCTTTTAGGTTTGTACTTTACTTAAAGTTACATGGTGGAGGTTCCTGTCATGACTACATGGTTTAGTGACTATAATGTTACCAGTAATTATGGATATGGCCAAGTAAACATTACACTGTTGCATTGTGATTACATATTATTTTTGTATCATGTAGTTTAGACATCTGGTGAGGTGTGTGTTTTTTTTTTTTTTTTTTTTTATATATATATATATATATATCTATATATCTATATATCTATATATCTATATATCTATATATCTATATATCTATATATCTATATATCTATATATCTATATATCTATATATCTATATATCTATATATCTATCTCAAGAGCTTCTATAGCAACCAAGGATGCAAGGCAGATGTAACTTAGTTCTGACACCACACAAAGGTACACAAGGGTGTGGTATGGGAGAAGTATAAATATGTTGGTTCTATGATTCAATACATGTTCAGTCCTAGTTTCACATATGCACAGTGTGAGGCTGTTTCTGTGTTTTTGTATCCTGAATTGGGGAGTGGCCTTGCCATAGGTCACTAGTAGCCTGTAACCAGTATTATTTGCCTGTGCCTTTTGGGCATTATCCTCTTCAGAAGCCATCTTTTGTGCCAGCGAGAACAAGAGCACCCCGATCCTGCTGGGTTAGGTTTGAACTAGGTTCCTATCAAGCCCCCTTTGAAGAAGCAGATTGTGACAGTTCCAATATGTTGTAATTTTAAAACTTTTCTTTTATCATTTCTTGTATTGTTTTCCAGAATGGTGTGAATTTAGGGCATTCCCACCATATATGAATGGACATGACCAATTCTTCACATCCTCTGAAACATGTTGGTTATGTGTGGCTTGTTCTTGCAACATATTATAGTTTCTTTATTCTGAATATCTATTTATGCTCTGGTGTTCTCTGATCCTATATTTTTTGCAATATTTATTTTCTATTTATGATCGTGCATGTATATATGCACACAAATTGTACTCTATTTGCATTTTAGATTGTTAAAAGTTTAAATCGCTACCTTATAGTGCCAGGACCATCTCTACAATAGAAACATTGGCATTCCAAAATGGTAAGAAGCTTTACTTTTTAAGATGTTTGTATATGTTTTACTTGAAAGTATTGCCATCTGTCATAAATCATAATGGATTTTTACTTCATGTAAAGTCATTTCTTTAGATATGAAATATTTATTTTGACGTATGGGTGTTAAGGCAGATTGTGGTTGTACATTTATATTTATTTCTATATTTAACAAATACGTTTAGATTGAGTGATTGGGATATGTTTGTTTGGCCTTTTTTTAGGTGCACTTAACCATGCAATGTTCTTAACTTCCATCGGAAGGCATAACTCTTGATGTCTCCCCCCACCCATTATAATGGTGGGTAAGCGTAATGCCATTGTATCAGTTGTATAAATCTTGCTGCTAAATAACAGCCTTAATAAATGGCGATTCGGTAAATTTAAAAGGGCTCTATTTATTTAAGCACATAGCATATTTTTTTACATAAGATTTTAGTTAGTAAAGACCTTGCTTTTGGATAGAAGTTCACTAACTAAAAACTTCTGTGAATAAAATATATGCTGTGTGCTTAAATAGAGCCCTTTTTTAAAAATTTACTGAATGGCAATTTAATAAGGCTGTAAGTGTTTTATATTTGAAGCTGATATTCCACCCAGAGTTTTTTTGTCTTTTGAGATGTATTTTGATCCGTTCTGGCTAGTTTAAAATATAGATATAGAATTTTTTTTAGAGGAAATTGGTAATATTCTAAATGTAGTAAACATGACAAGGTATTCATTGTTAGAAAAGCAGTTCTCTCTGGTAGGAAAACCGAGAATATAGTCCATTCCTTTTAGTTCTTTAGTAATTTTGTTATTTAAATGAGGGAAAATAATCTCCATAATGGCAGTATGTGGTGTCTATGATTTTTACACCTTGGTAGAAAATGTATTTATTGGTCCATTCAAAAGGAAAATAAATCGTGTTTTTTTTTTTTTTTTCTCTCGTATACAACTTTTTTTTTTTCTTTTTTTTTTTTTTTTTTATTTCTTTTTTTTATTGGAATTGTATAAAATGTTGTTACTTTTAGACCTGAGAGTGGGGAAAAATTTATTTTATGCAACATAGTAGTTCTTTATAGAGTGACCTATTCATGCTGAATTAATATTGAGTGATATATTGTGATCTAGTTTGGGTCAATAGAAGTTTTTTTCTTTCATGTAAATTGTTTACTTCTGACCCCTACTTTTTGGGTACTGCTTTATATGGTATTTTACCTACAATGATATTGTACCTGTTTGATCCATATACAATTTATTTGAATAGTGTTTCTGTACTGTAATTTTTATACCTGGCAAAGAGCTACACTGATATAGTCTCATATCGATTAAAATTTAACAGATTTTGAGAGTAAGAATGTAATCTGCATAAATTGTTAATTTTCTATTGATTTTTATTTCATTTTAAATCATACTGTGTACTTGCTATAGCTAAGGGAATATAAAACTGGGGATAGGGGACATCCTTGTCTTTTTGCTTCTTTGTATTTCTATTGGAGTTGAACAAATGGCTATTATTCATATGTGTACAATAAGTTTATGGCAAAGGGTTGATATAGTTAAATTATAACAGGGCACTGTGATTGCCATGTTGTAAAGTATTAATCTTGCATACATAGTCTGGGGCTTGCATTGCTGGTATGAAGCCTACTTGATCTGCATGTATAATTGTTCATATTTTTATTATCACATCTATAATTTATCATTTCAGATTTTTGAGGGATGTTCACCTATAGCAACTTCTAAAGCGGCTCTGTAATTTTTATTATCTTAAAGAACATGAAAAACTGTCTTCACATTGTTTTAGCCATTTTTTTTTCTACACAAAACCTTTCTGGAGAGATTTTGGGTTATTTGAGCTGCATGAATTTGCGAATGAGTGGCTTCTAAATACTAATTGGATACTTTTCAAGTCCTATTCAGTATAGGTCTGTTCTGGAGACCGCATGCAAACCATATACCCCAATTTTATCACTGTGCCACATTGCCCCCAACCTTATCAAGCAAATTGAACCTACGTATTTGCATACAGGAGCCACACAAATGTTAACTATCCTAAATGTATTTACTGTAGAGAACAGCAGCTAATAAAATGTATAGACCGTTTAATACTCCTGAAGATGAAACCAACTTGTTAGGGTGATGTTGTCCGGTGTCCGTCTTTTTTTTTATTTTTTTATTTATTATTTTTTTTTTATATAAAGCAAGCAGATTTGCTTGTGATCTGTGAATCTGGTTGATTGAAAAACCTTTAGATTGAGGGACTTCTGGCAGTAGTTAATCTGCAAACGCATACAAGTGCTTTCAAATGTGCAGAGAACCCTAATTGCCCCATAAAAGGTAATAAAACTACAGTAACCTGCAGCAAGTCCTTTTTTTGTTTTTGTGCTCAGGTCTCAAATTACATCTGTAGAATTTAGTGGTTGCATTTGTGACCAAAAGACAGCGTGTGCAACTGGTGCGGATTCCCAAAAAAAGTAGGGAAAAAGCAAGCTAAAACAATTCATTTTAAGCAGATTTTTTTATAAGGATTGTCCAAGGTATAATTTGAACTAAAGCAATGGTTATCGATAGTTGTTTTGTACAGACTTCTTAAATGCATTGCTTGGAGATATGTTAAAACTACTTTTGGTGACCTTTTCAACTTCTGTATTCATAGAAAACTAATTTACGGGAGTATGTCCATTTCAACTTAATGCTATAAATAAACCAAAAAAATCTCCACCCTTTTTACTGCATGCAAATGAACTGGAACAAAAGAAAGGCAGATGGAAATTTTTGGTTAGACCGTTACACCTATATGACTGTTCAGTGGTCTCTAGTGAGTTAGTCCCAGCGACCTCTGCATTTTTCTGACCTAGTACCAGTTAATGGGTACCACGTGGTCCGTAAGGAAACCCATGGTATAGGGATATTAGATGCCCTCTGGGCCCATAAGGACCCTTATGTTTACAGTTTAGATGGGGGAATTCCAGGGGATTCTCAGACTTGTAGTTGGTAGAAGAAATTGATTGTGAGCCCCTGGCTCGTTAGAGGTATTAAACCCCTTTATTGCGTCTGATTTGAGTGATTTAAATCTCAAGGCCAGCCCAATTAAGATGTTCATAGAGATGGATTTAAGGCATTAAAGCTTCTCCAAGGCTTTTTTTTTTTTTTTTTTTTGGGCACTTGGAAAGACTTCAAAGAAAACTTCAGTGAGATTGGATATAGTTATGGGAGGCATACAAAAACTATTTTTGTTTTAATTTCTTTTTTTTTTTTTTATAATTATGGAACATGCACTTGTGGCTTAGATTATTGGGGCATTTCAATAACTCTGATGGCCTTTTTCCGAGATTAGGAAGTGTAGTCCCCCTGTAGAAGGAAGCAGGAGGAGCCAGGCACAGCTCTGTTGATCTCTGCATTGAACTGCCCCTGGCTTGAAGGTTAGTAAAGGGTTAAAACCCGTACCCAAAAGCAGTGTTTCGATTGGTCTGCATACTGTACCTATGTAAACGGCTCTGGGGGTGTGGAACACAAGTGTTATCACATGTAATAGTTGTCAATCTGCAAATTGTTGTCACACTTGCGGCCCATTGCCTTGCAAAGCCGCTCATTGCGGGGCCTGTAGAGTAGACTGGGAAAGAGGCTCTCGATGAGCCCTGAAAGGTGCTCAGAGGGGCCATATCCTTGCATTTTGTGGCCAACCGCATTGCCAGGCTTCAAAGTTTATTGCCGTCATTTTTGATGGGCAAGTCGCTAGTTTTTAAATTTTAAAATCCATCTACATTGCGTCTATAAACATACAATGTGCATTTCTGATATAAGCAGCAAGTGTTAGATTAGAAAAAGTTAAAAACAGGCAAAATAAATATGCCTTTAAAAAAAAAAAACATAAAACAAATGGATTACCTAAATTATTATTTTACCAAAGACTGTCTGTAGTTACTATATGGAAAAACTCCCTCTAGTCCAGTGTCAAACTAAAAATGTAAATGCCAATTTTAAGGGGTAAACTAGTAATATTGGTGTTTTTTTTTAACTCCATCTAGGCAACTAGATTGGCAATCTAACTAACCAGTTCTGTGTTGTTGGCATAGGGCAATATGTGACCACTGGTATCGCGGCATTAACCATATCGATATGTTGTATAAACTTCTTCTTTCACTAAATTTAAACATGGGCTTTTAGCTAAAGTAGTGCCTTGATATGCAGAGGCGAACTAACCTTAGAATTCAGAATACAATATTAGAGGGATCATGGAAGGATGCTGAAAAATGTGTATAGTCTGACCATCTATCCTTTTTTAATAAAAGCTCAGAAGAGAAGGTGCCACCTGGACCGCCTAAGAGTTTCTAATGAAACATGAGGAAGCCTAATTTGGACACACCTACTCATGGATGAACAGTAGGTCGGGACAAAAATGCTGCGCTGTGACCATGTATTCAGTGGTTTTAATGCTCATCAGATGGTTCTTTATACAAGCCAGAATTTGAGAATAGTAATTTTAAGGGAACTTACCTGTGCTTGTGTAAGGGGGTCCTGGCTTGTTTGTTACTTTCAGCATTGCCTTCGATAGTGTGCAATAATGCACTTGGGTTCTCATCTGATGGCTCTTCCTATGGTTGTCATGCCCAGGGCCTGACTGGACTGTTTGGGGAATATGACCTGGGCTGGGACTGGCAAGAAGTTACTGTTATTATAGTTATGTATTTTATATTGCTTATGGTTAAAATTACATTTACATTATATTATTTTGACTGTTACCGTGTGGTTATCTGGTGATGACTCGCCCTGCCCCACCTAAATATACAAACACAGGGGGTCTTGGGCCGATGAAACAAATAGTCTGAGAGTTTATAATTAACTATAACTATTTTCTGTAATCACCAGGATAAGTTTAAGGTCCTGAGCTCATCAAATGTACAGGGTTTCCCAGTAAGCAGGGGGACAGCCTATTGTTAATTGGTCCCTCTTGGATGTACCTAAGGATGGGGCTTACTGTAATTGGTTGCCCTTGTGCCAGAAAATGGTATAAAATGTGATTGTGAATAAAGGTATGGCAGTTGTGTCTGGAGTTACATAGACATGGTGGAAGTGTAATTATGTGCATTAGTCCTAATTCTAAGGGATTATATGGTGCTCCTGATAGCATGGTTAGATGAAGCAAGCTCCTGGGCGTGGCTCCGGTGTATGGTCCATCTTCTGCTATCAGAGGTGTACAAGGACCGGACAATTCTGCTGGATAGGTTTGAACCAGGTTCTTACCGAGTCCACTTAAAGTAGCAGATTGTGACTGCTATGACTTTTTTTTTTTTTTTTTGTCTATTTCATAATATAACCATTTTCTAATGAAGTAGATGTTTGTGATGTCTTTAGATTGAAAACTCACAAACTTACAATCGTGTTTCTGTGCATTTGCTTGTAAGCTCAAAAACAGGGCCCTCCATTCTTTTATAAGGTGTTAATTTTGTACTAGTACTATAATCTAGCAGGAGTATCACTGAATAATATTAGCAAGTAAATTACTCTAATATACAACATCACATGTGCTTGAGTCTTGGGCAATCTGTCAAATAGCTTGAAAAGGCATTGTATTCAGACTTATGTGGGCCATATGTGTCCTGCTAATGGTATAGGGAGAAAACAGCCTGTGTACATTACAACAGTCCCCTCTAAAGTGAGTTTGGTGCTGCATGCGATACCTCTTGGTTATATGTTCTCAAAACACAATTCGAAACCTTATCAGACAGTATATGATTTGGTAGTGTCAGCTGAAGTCAATTCCTCCCAGGCTTGCAAATATTTATTCACTAGAGAATTGCCCGTCAAAAAATGACGGCAATGAAATTGTAAGTTAGCTAATGCTGTTTGGTGTGTAAATAATGAAATATATAATACATTAATAAATTAATATAGTGTACCTATTTTGAAGCATTGTGTTGAAGAGCTGCAATGTGTTTTGATGTTGCTGCAGCATTAGTGGTGTGGAGCTGCTGTGTAAGCGTGCTGAATGTGTGCAGTGTAACACTGTGCGTGCGCAAGCCCAAACCATTAGCGTAGTCGTGTACTTCCACATTGTCGGAAAATGGCGGGTAATGTGTGTTATGCGTCTTAGCAGAATATCCGTAGGTCTTTTGTGGTGTTTTGCGTGTTTAGAGTGCTGTAGCCTCGTTTTGTTCGGTTACCATTTTTTCTCTTGCTTGGAGAATTTTTTAGTGTCTAAACTCTTATTTTGATTTAAATGAAGGTGTAAGTTGCTTTTTTTTTTGTGGTCCTGGATGCTCCCTGTTGCTGTAGGTAAGCTTTTTATGTATGTGCTGGGTGT
This sequence comes from Discoglossus pictus, assembly GCA_027410445.1. Lineage (NCBI taxonomy): Eukaryota > Metazoa > Chordata > Amphibia > Anura > Alytidae > Discoglossus > Discoglossus pictus. The sequence continues at coordinate 41,261,603 of CM050173.1, forward strand.
ATTGTGTTTTGAATTTTTTCATGAGCTGCGGCCGATTTTTTTTTTTTAATCTTTTTTTTTTTTTTTTTTTTGCGAGGTCGTAATGAGTGGTAACGTGTCTCGTATGTTTGCGAGGGTCGCAGTTGCTGTGTCATGTTTGCGTTGCGAGGGTCGCAGTTGCGGTGTCGTGGTGTTTGTGTAAAGTTTGCGAGGGTCGCAGTTGCTGGCAAGCTCCTTGCCAGCAACTGCGGCCCTCGCTTCGCGAGCCCGCAAGCGTTGGTAACAACTCGTACACTCACAACTATATATGTGATTCAAAGACAAAATGTCAGTCCTAATTAAATAAAAACAGAGTAGTTTAAGTTAACAAATTTAATGGCTGTAATTATGGTTTTTAAATCGTAAAATATTTTGCATATCACGTTAACCTCTTCAAAAATGTGAACTATAAATCTGACTCTTCAGTGGTCCTTTTTAAGGTATGTAGTCCACAATTGCAGTGCTTCAATTCAGATTGTATCAGTAAAAATCTGAGAACTGCACCAGTGGAATTAATGATGTCTGTGTAAGCGAAGTACCTTACCTTTTTAAAGGACCACTGAAGTGTCCATTTTAATAGTTCTCCTTTCTGAAGAGGTCTACTTGATGTTCAATATATTAAACTTTTTTTTTTTTTTTTATAAATAATTACAGCCTTTTAAATGTGTAACTATTCCCTTTTTGTTTAATCCCTTTTGATAATTGTGTCTTTTGTATGTATAAGGATTGGAAAACCCGTAAAGCACTTTTTTCTTCGAGATAAGATCTTTAAGTTTGTTAAAATACCCTTTTCAAATAGCCCCTTTGTCATTCGAGCCCAATGACTGGGTAAGGCCCCAAACTCCCCCTCAAGCTGCAGGCAGACTACCAAACCAAGACTGAATCTCCCTTGACACAATCAGCCTTCCTAAATGTAGCTACTATTTTATTAAGGATGTAATGCTTTACCAACATACAGTAACCCTTTAATCTCCACAAATTCTTTTATTTCTTTTTTTTTAGTTTTTTTTTTTTTATATAAGGTTTAAAACCTGTTCTTTTCAGTGCATGTTTGAGAAACTAATTGAGTTCCATTTAAAATGGGAAGTTTGGTTTCACCGCCTCCTCTTATCATATGCCCAAGTAGGATGGAAGACCGGATGTGAATTTTTGTTTTTCTAGAGAATATGAAACTGAATTGTTTTGTAATCTTGTGGTTTGCAGAACACCACTGGGAGCGTCTTTGGATGAGCAGAGCAACCCTGCAAGTTTCCTGAGGGGTAAGGCTTCACTCTACATATTTCAAAAAATAATGCACTAATTGTCTGGGAGGATAAAATGCTGTTTCCACTGAGCACCTTAATGTTACCATGGGGACATCAAACACTAGCAATGGTAAATATTTTTCTATCTAGTTATATTTATTTACGGGAAGTGCTTGGGTGCTACAGCCGTATAGAAGACCAGCTCCCATGGGCTTTTGAAGAAAGTTAGCTGTCTTAAAACCTGTGTAAAAGAATAATGAAATGTCAGCCATTCGCACAGCAGGGCTTGTTCTCTGTGAGCTCAAGTTGGAAAGTAAATCCGGTGGGTCAGATACAGAAGCCCATAGAAACAAGTGGGTGCAGATAGCAAGAACAGGTATATGACAAATCTTAGTTTGTGCCTTAATCTATGGTATGTTTTTATATAGTTATTAAAATACATTGAATTGTACAATCTGATGTTGTAATGGAAAATCTTGTTTCTAAAATGTTTTTTTTTTTTTTTTTAATAAAGGAATGTTGTTAAAAAATGGAGGCAGTTTTGAGGATGATTTGTCCCTTGGTGCTGAAGGTGAGTGGATATAAATGTCTTCTATATGTATGTTTAATATCTATATGCCTCTTAGAAACAAAGTGTGCAAACCTAATAGGTTTAAAATTATTTTCTCTTGGATAAGTGCTTCAGATCTGTAACCAGTTTTCAAAGTACAGAGCCCCACAAACTATTCTAAATGTACAAACAGTGTTTACTTTCATCTAATTTCCCAAGTGTCCTTGTATCCTAGGTTAGTCTCCAGTTCCAAGAATGGCACGTCAGTTGTCTTGGATTACCTATGACTGCTGCATTTGAGTGTAATTATTTTTGAAGTAGATGCATTACACATCTCCTTAAAAACCCAGCAAGAAAATTATTTTTATTTGACATCCTGTTGATTAATAGACTGACACAACCTTTACAGTATTAAAACATCAAGAACAGACTTGCTGAGTGTCAGGTTAATTTAGTCTTATGTAGTGCTGCACACTGTAGTTTGCATTGCCAGAGCAAAGGCTCCCCCCCTCCCTTTTTAATTGGCTTCTAATGCATTAAACAGGCTTTCTGTACTGCTGTTGGATATTCTAATCTTGTTTAAGAATCTAGTTACTTTACCAGTGAAAATTCAGTTTGAGAAAATGCTAAGGTTCCTTCCATAATTGATAAAATTCCTGATGATTTTAACTTTATCAAAAAAAAAATTATTTTCACATTTGCCCTGTTGCTGTGGTTTTGAGGACTTTGCAGATTTAATGCGCATTTTTAAATGTTCCCATTTTTAAGTCTAGTAAAATTCACCAAAAAATGTAAATGGCTAGTATCTGGAGACTGTCCCCTTGATACCAACTGTAACAATGCTAATTATGGTGCTATATTTTATGAATGTTTCGGCTCGTGTATAGGATCCAGTCCTAATGTGCCGTGTGCAGAGTTGATGTTTTAATTGTACAAGTTGCAGCAAGCTGATGGGGAGAAAGCTTAATGAAGTTTCAGTGTGTTGTAATGCATGTGCCGTCTTCATCTCCTTGTTTAGTTTGTGTATTGGCACAGCAACCTGATCTGCTCCGGACTTGGCTTCCTAGCAACTTCCTGGATAAAACACCTATAGAGTTTTAAGCTTTTGTAACTATTTCTCTAGCTCTCTGAAAATGTGTTGTGTTTTTTTGTTTGGTTTTAGTTTATGGGACATGGTTCAGCAATTAGGGGGGGGGGGGGGAGAAATACAGAATTAAACTTCTATGTGGCTTGTGCAAATAACGATAATATAATAAAGGATATTTATGTAGTGTCTTTTATTCTTTCAGTGTAGTTTTATAAACATGCTTTTAAGTTTGTTCATTTGCAATTTAAATTTCCCTAAATACTTATTTACTGTTACGTACTTTAAGAATGACTTCACAATGGAATGAAAGTCTAGTAAATTAACAATATAGCCTTTAAATATTTACAAAATGTTCGAAAAGCTTTGCCCATTATCAATTGGTCAGTCATAACTGTTGAGGCTTGCATTTTGACTAGACACCTTGGGAAATAGAAGAAACCTTGAGCCCGATTTCAATTTGAAGCCCGCATCTTGCAGTAAACAGGCTGTATGTCTGCGGGCCTGCTGTGGGCTCAAAATTAAACCTAAAATAAAATGTCGTTTTTTTTTTTTATTGCCGATTTTGCGTGCTTGAGATTGTTGTGCAATTATTTCTAATGTCTTGTATCACTTTTTTTTTCTTTTTTTTTTAAATTCTTACCTTTTATGCATATGGACTGCCGCAGACTTTGCCTTTCTCTCTCTACTAGAGAGAGTTGCCAAGTCCTTCTGCATGTGCTCACATTAAAGGGACATGGAACACAATTTTTATTTTTATTTTTCATTCATTTTAAAAGAGCATGTATTAAATTTGACTCAAGATGTGTTTTGCATGAAAAAAATATTAAGTAAAACCTGTTTAAACTTTATTGAAACTAACTGGATGTTCACAGAGCATACATACATCTATACAATTCATTGATATAAAACTATGACAGTTAAACATCTGCATCCTTTTTTCCTGCTTTTGAGAGCATTAATTAATTTTTTTTTTTTTTTTTTAAAGTACCGGTAAATTATGAAATAACCTCTTTCAGATAAGCTTACTCTAGCATTTACAGTGTCCCTTAACTTTGTTGGCACTCTTAATGGCGATTTAGCTACCAATGCCACTCCATGAGGGGTGTGCATTCCTGGAATTTTGTTTCTGTAACATGGCTTAGTTTGAGCAAACTTTACATTAAGCTGTAAGAGGCAGTTTGTGTGGGTGAGGTGGAGTCTGCCCAATGACGTTGGTGTCATTGTGTCTACTGAGAAGTATTTTTTTTTGTTTTTCTGTTTATATTGTTTGCACAGACTGGGTAAAGAAAGCAAGCTTTACAATTAGTGCACCTTCAAGAAATGTGGGATAAGTTGTCCCTTGGTCATGTTGACATGCAAATCTCCTATCTATCAAATTCAAACTGGAAACTTCTGAAAGAATAGACCACTTTCGTTTCATATCAATGGTTATAATCCTAGGCAGTTTTGAAAGAGGCACTTAAAATCTGATTTTCCACCTATTAAAATTAGCCATACGGCTTCAAAGAGCTACTTAATCATTATTTTCTCAAATGTACCTTCTGTCCCACTTTTTATGTGCTTACTCATTGTTTGCTTCTTCCTAATTTGTCAATGGAAGGTTGTTTGTGTGTGTGTGTGTGTCTTTCTTTTTTTTCTTTCTTTCTTTCTTTCTTTCTTTCTCTTTTTTTTTTTTTTTTTTTTTTTTTTTTTATATGGACATTCTTGAACTTACATGAATTGACATGTAAACATTATCTTTATTGTGAAATTAAATCCATGCTTACCACGTGTTGCCTTCTTAAAAATAATTTTGGGGTTGTTAAATAGCAGGATTTAGTTCTGAAACAAAAGCTGGATAAATAGAATTTAAAACATGGGCTATGAATGAAGCAGCTGTAGCTAATTGTTACAAATCTATGCAAGGATCTAAGTGGCATGTATCTACAAATCTGACATGTTGGGTATTGTGAACCAGCCTCTCCATTGCCAGTGAGCTTTAGTTCTTATGTATCTATAGTAACTCAAGTAGTGTGACTAATTCCTTTCTCATTGTTGCTTACAGCTAATCACCTTCATCAAAGTAACTTGCCGCATGAGCCCACTTGGTAAGTGCCATGTTCATATGTTCAGTGAACAAGTTCAGTTGCAACAAATTGGTTGTTCACACTTATCTGTCTCTCCTTAAGCAATGGCATGCTGGCTAAAGACAGAAGACTTCAGTTTCATCAGAAAGGGAGAAGCATGAATTCTACTGGATCTGCAAAAAGCAGTGCAACTGTATCAAGGTAATCTATTGGGCTAGCATCTTAAGTATAATGGCAAACTTGTTTTTTAATCTGATAATTGATAGAACTTAAGTTTTCCCTTTTTATACTCCAAATACAACATGCTTAAAATGTATTTTTCTTCTTATCTTAATATCTAAAAAATTGCATTTCTTTGGATTCCAATATTAATACCCTAGGCATGAATACGTTTATCACAAGGAGTCCTTGCAATGCTGCAGAGGAATGTGCATAATCTTACATCCTCCTCTCATTCATAATTATTTAATGCTGTAACTGTTATTTTTTTTTAAAGGCATATACATCATGAAAAGCTTTGCACAGTACTGACAAATATTATTCCAGTGTAAATAAATAAACTTTACATGTGCTAAATGCCCTACTTTTTTTTTTTTTTTTTTTACACACTAAGGTGTTTCTGGAGGCTACAGTCTTGCATTTTTTTTGTTCTATGTTCAGTGTTTCAGAGCTGCTAGATCTTTATGAAGAAGATCCTGAAGAAATTCTTTACAATCTTGGATTTGGTAGAGATGAACCAGATATTGCTTCCAAGATACCTTCGAGATTTTTTAATAACTCATCGCTTGCACGTGGGATAGATATCAAGGTTTTTTTAAATGCTCAAATGCAGCGTTTGGAAGTGGAGAATCCAAACTATGCCTTAACAAGTAAGTTTTATTATCTTAACAGAAGATTTCTGGCACCTTCTGTCTGCTTTTATTGGTTATGTTAGCCTGCAGAGTACTTGTACACAATATTTGACGCTCCTTTTATGCCACTGCTCCTTCTTTAGGTCCATTTATAGCTAAAGGAAACAAACCATTGCTTTGTTTTCACATATTTTTTAATAGACTGATTGTTAATATCCCTGCTTTGTTTTTTAATGACAAATTATAATTAAAGGAGGAATTGCTTTCTTATAGAATTGGTGCTTTACGAAGTAAAACAAAAATTGCTAAAGATTTTGCTTTGTCTCTTGTGGTTTTTAAGATTTGCCACCTGGGTAAATGTAATTAGAAAGTTGTGTTGAAGGGAACCGATTGCTAAGCAGTTAAAAATAAAAAAATACATTTCATATTAATCTATGTATAGAATATCACTTTTTGAATCGCTGCAAATATAGTTTTCATATTAAGGAAAGTGATATACAATTTTCTCCCAAGTTTATACAACTCTATAAAAGTTTCAAAACCATTGAATAATCAACTTTGTGGTCAAAATGGTATTAATTTTTTTCAGGCATCCCAGTTATCTTTGGCATCAATCACATTCAATAATTATTAATAATCTACTTTTTAGCTTTCTTTAAACATTTTTATTTTTATTTTTTTTTACTCTATAAATCTATTCTAAGTGGTTTGTTAATTTACGCCAATTACAGTCATGAAACTAGGAGAGAATGACTTTGTGAATTTTTTTTTTTTATCCTTTGGACTTCGTCAGAACAATTTTTCCTTTTTTTAATTTTTTTATTTAGCTTTATTAAAGGACCATTGAAGTGTTCTAGTTATCATATTCTTTTGCCTAACTTTAATTGGTAGTCTGCAAAGGTGTTTTCACATTTTTCAAATTAAATGCAGACTTCAGTGTTTAAAACAGCCTTTTTTGTTTTAATCATTTTTACTTTAATGATTGTGGGCATTTTTTGCCTTTTTTTTTTATTTTTTTCGAAAATGGTTAGAAAACCCTGTTGAAAGACTGCCACTTTAATTTGCCCCTTTACAGTAGAACTGAATGGAAGAGTAAGCCCCCTCCGGACAGACTAGCAGTTAAAGATAGCATTCCCAGGGATGGATGGCTTTTTTTTTTTTTTTTTCACACATCTAAAATCTCTTATGTTTTACATACCTATACTTACATTGGTCCTTTTTTGAACTTTGTTACACTTTTTTGTCTTTAGGTCGTTTTCGGCAGATCGAAGTTCTTACTACTGTGGCCAATGCTTTTTCTTCATTATACTCACAAGTTTCTGGGAATCCACTGCAAAGAATAGGCAGCTCGGCATCTTTACCCACTAGTACTGAGCCTGCCAAACCAGCACCTCTTAACAGAACGACAAGCCAAACGGCAAGTCGTCTAATGAAAACCTTATCAAAGCTGAATTTGTATGGGGGGTCGACAACAGGAGACAATGGTGTTACTGCTCCAGGGTCTGTTGAGCATGGAAATTCTACAAAGTGCAATGAGGATGACAGTGCTAAAACTGAGCCAAAAATGCAAAAGCCTTTTAAAAAGAATTCCCCACCTTTGGCTACTGTTAAAGAGGAAGCATCTAATTCATTGCTGGCCATAGACTCCAGTCAGCTTGATATTTCAACCACTACGAAAGAAAATGGGGGTGACAGTATTGCAAATGAAGCTGGAAATTGTCCAGTTAAACAGGAGGAAATTTCAAGTATACAAAATGAATGTGATGCTTCAAGTATCGTGGACTTGCCCTCTCCTCATGACTTGAGTGTTTCCACTGATCCAGAATGTGAAAACTACTTGGAGGAGAATCCACATACGTCTACACCAGAAAAAGCATTGCATGCACCACTGCCAAATCCATCTATAAGGAGTATTGTACAAGCAAAAGAATCCTCGTCTTTCGAGTTAGAAGAGGTAAGGCTATCTTCCATTTTTGTATTTATTTTTATTGTCGACCTCCGATAAAGTGACTGAAATTATGGATATGTGTGGCATTGGATCTCCTATCTATATTTTCTACCTTGTGTAGTTGTGTTAAAGGGACACCTTAACAGAAGCTCTTCACAATCTGATTGTGAATTGGAATCGAAATTAAAATGTGAACGTCACATTTTCTCCACCCCCCAAAAAAGTTTTGGATATTTTTAGTCTAATTTTTCAAGCTTTTATGGATAACCCATTTTCAATGTCATGCAACTCATTCATATTAATTGCTCTTAAGCAAGGCAGTGCTGCCTGTCCATCTCATTCCCTCTACCCTATTGTTTGTTGTTCTTGTTTAGCTACTGAAATAACTTTAAAAAAAAAAGTGAGAAAAAAAGTAAGAGGTTAATGTTGCTTTATTTTGTTACTATCATTTCAACTTGCATTTACATTGGTAAAACTATTGCAGTGTATTTTTTTTTTTTGTATAATATTTTAAGGAATATATACAAAGATCAGAGCGTGTCTGATCAGGGTGGTTAAGCCAGATAAGTATTTACTTAGCCAGCTGATGTTTTTTTTTTTTTTTTTGTGAGAGAGTATGTTCATTATGTACTAGCGCCTGCATTCTGGATGGAAATTATATTCTAGTTACAATTCAATCACTATAAAATGAATTTATCCTTTATCAAGCACTCTGTGCCACATTGGCATTCAGGAACAATACAAATGATTAATAGCTCAAATTATTTACTATAGAGAAAAACTGCTAGTACAAAATTGTTTTTCACACTACTTAATATGAAAACAACTTGATGTTGAGGGATTGGTGTCTATTTTTATCAATTGATCTGCAATATATTTTTACTAGTAAAATAATTGTAAAACATTGAATGTGTATAAAATAGGCTTTTGCGGACCTCTTATAGCTTTCTTCTGATCGAATGCTTTGACTTTGTTGAGATTACTTGCGTCTTTTGTGCTTTTCATGAAGAGTTTTTCTCTGCTGGAAAATACCATTTGGCCTGTACACAAGAGCCTCTGTTACATACAAGATTTAACAAACCCATAAAACAAACACCTATTATGTACATGTTATCTGTGACAAATGCAACTTATCCTAAGAATAACAAACAGAATGAGTGTGCAGTTATGCTGTTTGTCTCTAGGTGTTTCACACCGAGCGTTTTGAAAGAGATGTTCAAAGTGTATGTTTGGCAGACTCTGCTCAAGGTGTAATGTCGTACGTTGCCAAAGTATCCCTATATGTTTTTGTAAAATCTTTACTTTCACATGTGGGAACAGGAGTATTTTCAGAAAAACTTATTTAGATGACACTCCATGAGGATTTAATCTCACTCTGCTAGTCTGAGAGGGGGGATTGTTATACGGGATCTTGCACTGCCTCTAAGTTCTATTGTCAAGGGGATATTTGAAGAGGACCTTCTGTAATGGAACTCAATATAGATTTTATCTGAATCTGTTCCTCATGTTTTTAATTTTACTGAATTGCCTAATGGGCTTTTATTGCCTGCAATCCATACATACTTGTAAGAAATGAATCAAGAATTAATAATTTCTACAAGTAATAAGTTATATTTATAAAATACACATTGAATTCTTGTTAAAATTGCCTGTATATAAGCCATATTTTTACATACTGGCAATAATGACCTCCCCTTAGTGGGTGACACCAACCAATGAAATAACTTGTATTGGTCCACACTTCTCTAATGCTTAATATCAACTTCAAAATGATACTATTGCATATCTTTAAAATTCATTGCTTGACCAGACTTTGCATTCCATTAAATGGATTGTAAGTCACTAATTTTCATATGTATGCCAGTATAGTAATGGTCTTGATAGCTGGTATTAATTATACATTACTTTCCACTTTTTTGTTTCTCCTGTATGGCAGGTATATCAATGTGGTGCATCCTAATGGCATCAACCCATGCTACCTTTTGTTCCATCCTTGTAATTACATGCCATGCAGGGGAATGTGTCCAATTCTTGAAGCTTCAATGATAGAACCACAGGCTCTATAATGAAAGGGTGAGGGATTTGTCCTCTTACTTTCTGGTTCAGTCGTCACAATCAAAGATTTTCTCTCCCAAAAATAAAAGTTTTGTCCATGGATTACATGCTGTTAGAGCAGTTAGCTGAATACTACACAAACATGATGCTTTTCCTGAACTGCAGTGGCCATTGCAAGCTTATTATCTCTCTCTTTACCTTGAAATAACTGTGATAATGATGGTTGAATTATTAATGGAAAATTCTGGAAAGCATTACATGGAGCGGTAATGCTCTATTAAGAGGAGCTAGTTTAAATTCATTATTGAGCTGTGATACAACTCCTATTCAGTGCATTAGAATAGCAATATTGAATCCAAAAATGTATTCTCATGTGTTAGAGTATCTGCTTCCTGTTGAGCTGATATTCCACCATAAGGTCATAAATGGCTTTTTTTTTTTTTTTTTTTTAAGAACAATACAATTAGATAAGGTCACCTCCCCATATTGAATAGGAATACTAGCAGCCACTGAGTTTCAACTTTTTGAATGAGTATACATTTATTAAACAAAACAAAAACATTTATTGTCTATATAATTGAAAATTTAAATTTTTATTTATCAATTCCTAAATGTAAGACGAGCATCGTTTTAATAGATGGTGAATGCAGATATATATCCACTCATCCAATGTGCACCGGGAATTGAACCCCTAAGATAAGCATCTCCAGCTCCTGTTGGGGCACCATTGGTAATCATTTAATTCTGTTCGACCCCAAACCACCCAATAAAATCGTTGCAGCAGCTCTATGCCTTTTTCAGTTAAGCTAGAATTGTCATTGTGGGGGATAGTAATGTTTAACAATTACATTAAATTGTCTTTTTTTTTTTAATGTTACAGTTATTACTCTGAGGAAAAAATATATATAAAATAAATCACAATCGCCCCCACTGCTCATCTTTCTCTGTTCATAAGAGCATTCCCTCATATGGTGCATCTTTCCTTATACATAAAATAACAAACTTGTCTAGCCACTACCGCTTTTTAATTGCAACCATTTCTAATTCTGTTTTGTGTGAGTTTTCATTAATGGGGACCTGGGACTTGTATCTGTGTCCCCTTTTTTATGACGTTCTCATAGTCTTTCATATAACTACAGTGTTGGTGTAGGAAATGTTTGTATTGATCATCTAGTGTTTCCCCCACCACAATGCAATATACTTATGTATTACATAAAGCTGCAAAGATATATGCAAGACCAACACCACAGCAAGTCACACTTTTGAATGTGGTTTTCATTCTCCACTCCTTGCTTTGCCGTCTGACTTCCCCAGACTGTTAAACCCTCAGTAGTTCCAAGAATCTTAGAAACTGTTCCTGATTTTTTTTTTTTTTTTCTGCTGACATAGACCATACTCAGTAGCATATTTACTGTAAATAGGTTTTGTCTAACAGTTTTTTTTTTTTTTTTTTAAAGGAACAAGAAAACAATTAAAAATATTAGCTTTAAACATTAGCAACGTTGTGTGTTGCATAAAAAAATATTAATTTTAAACCTGATGAAACTTAATTCACGCTAATTCAGAGAGCACTCATACATCTGGATTTCCTACAGATAGCATGGGTACTCCTGTAGATTTCATTGGCAGACCATTGGAAGTCATACAACTAGATTACTTCCCATTGGCAGACAGGAGCAACCCCTCTGAATAATGCAACGTTTTAATATCTTGTTTCTCTGAAGCAAAACCTGACTGGTTAAACTTTATTAGTTCAGCCCATAGACAGACTGATCATCCTCATTAGAAGGGGACAGGGCTTTGATTCCTGCACTCAGTGGGTGGAGCCTATGGGGCAGCTGCTAGCATGGTACAATAGAGCTGTTATTTATAAGTAGGCCGTGGGGGCAGAGCTAATTATGTCATGTGACATCCGCTCAGCCTGCTCTCTAGCTCCATGAAAGTGTAGCTGATAGGCAGAGCTGACCACACCCCTGATAGCCATAAGTAAGAGATGCATAGCTTTTAAACTGTCTGTCTTCTCCTCAAGCAGAGCTAAGAAAACTGTTACATTTTATTTATTAAAGGTATATCTAGGCTTCCTGGTTTTTACCCTTTTCTAATGTAACACCTGCTGCTTAAACACACAATTATTTGATTTAATTCTATACACATACAGATTTATTTTATTTAAGAATAAAATTTGTTTTCCACACCCTCAGAGCGGTTTACATGGGCACAATGTATCCTACCAATAGAAATGCTGCTTTTGGGTACCGTTCTTAACCCTATACAAACATTTAAGCCAACAGCCCAATGCAGAGTACCACATAGGAATGTCTGAGCTCCTCATTGCTTCCTTGTGCAGGAGACTACACTTTACATGATGTTTTTTTATGCACAAATCTAATGTTTTTAGCTGCCTTAGCCAGGATTTTCTGGGGTTTTAACTCTCAAAATTAGCTGCTTGCAAACTAGCGTAAGTTTTAATGTTTTTGGGGGATTTACAGGTCCTTTGTAAGTATGAAACTCTGTCCATTAACACAACTATATTAAAACTTTTAAAAAATAATTAGGAATTGAGAATTGTATCAAATTATTTTAGTGTGGTTAGAGGGGAATTAAAAAAAAAAGGCTGCCATTCTGTACAGTTATATGTGTGATTAAGGAAACAAGCTATAGGTTTTATTACTAAAAAAAAAAAAAGATTTTAATGATGTAATGGGCATAATTTAATTAAAACAGGAGATGTAGGACTTCGGATAAAAAATGCAATTAATATCGCTCAGATACGGTTTACCTCTGGTGTCCCGTGCAAGCTCAAATTGTAAAATGTAAAAATGTAAAAGATGTAATAATTCTTGACTGCAGGATTATATATATATATATATATCATTTTTTTATTTTTTTTTTTTGCAACCTTTTTTAAGATTACAAGACTTGTGCAGTTCTGTTGCAATTTCAAATAAAAAAAGGTTGAGGTATGCTCAACTGAGCATTTCCTGAACCTTTTTTTCGTCTGGTTAGGAAGTTGGGCATGTGTAAGTTTCCTCGGATGTCATTCTGTGTTATAGCTACTTCATGTAGCTGCCAAATCTTCCATCCTTTTTTTTTTTTTTTTTTTTATTAAATATCGAACACTAGAATAAAGTTAATACATTTTTTGATGGAATTATTTAAAATGAGAACATTACTATTATGTTTTATAGCAAGCTTTCAAATTGTAAGATTTTACTCAATTTGCAACAAAAGATGCCATTGTCTGTTTAAAGCTATTTAGCCCTGTAAAGCATCTGCGATTTTTTTTTTTTTTTTTTTTTTATTTTTTTTATTTTTATTTTTTTTTAATCTTGCTAGAACTACATGTTTTGGATTTTGACCCAAACTCAAGTAAAGTGGTTGCAGTTGTTTGGGCAATTGGGGACTGAACAGAGAATGAGGTATATGGAAAGTTCATTTTAAGTTATTTAGTGATGCAGTAAAATTGGTTGTTAAAAATTGAAGTGTTTAGATTAGATTTTTGGAAGAACTTTTTCGATTGAGATCTGGTGACTGTGTTGGCTTTTGGGGCACACTGAATATCCTATTTATGGAACCAGCTTGAGATGTGTGCATTGTGACATGGCTCTTTATTCTGCTCATAGTGGCCATTAGAAGATGGGGAGACAAGGACCCTAAAGGGATTCACATTGCTGTGGCATTTAGGTAATGATCAGTTGGTTTTAAGGGACTTGATATGTAAAAAGAAAACATTTGTGTCAACTTCTCAGACTGCTGATGTAATGGTGTGGGGAAGGATGGATCTGCCCCTACCATCTGCATGTTGAAACAGAGATCAACATCTGTCAGACCAGGCTATGTTTTTCCAATCTTCAGCTGACCATTTACCCAATGTAGCTTCAGTTTCCTGTTAGCTGAAAGGAGAGGAACGTGGTGTGGTCTTCTGCTGTAGCCCATGCACTTTGAGGTTCAATGTGTTGTTAGTTCAGAGATGCTCTTCTGCACTGTACTTTGTGATTATAAGCTTTTCTGTATCCTCCTTGTAAATTGAAACCAATTTAATGAGAGAGGTCAGAGAACCATGGCCAAAGTGTGTTTTTGCACTAATCTCTAGAGGCTGTTGTACATGAAAATCCCACAAGATGGGCATTTCCTGAGATAATGAAACCACCCGACTGGCACCTACAACCATTCCACTGTCAGTCACTTAGAATTTCTTCCCCAATCTGATGTTTGGTCTGAACATGAAATGAAGTGGTCGTTAACACATTACTAAGACATTTTATAAAACCACTTTAATAGGTGTGTGAGTAAACCTACTGGTCAGTTACGTAAACTCACACAAACATAGCATTGTATTATTAAGATAAGAAGGGGTGTACGTTTTTTTTTTTATTTATTTTTTTAAACCACTATTACCAGAAATTGCCTAGTGGCCACAATAGGCAGAATAACTGTCCTCTTGGCCAGTGGCAGAGCCAGCGAATGAAGGTCCCTGGTCCAAAATAACTCCATCCCATGCACATACTTTTCTGTATATTCTATAGGACTCGGTTCAAAAGCCAAAAATCTAAGTAGATGGTCAGATCTGTCTTATCCCCTAAAGGAATCCCCCATTAATCAAGGCTGTTGCAAAGAGCTCCTAGCCAGTTCTGGGCACTGGTATTGGTACGGAGCCAAAATAATATTTATATTAGTCATTTTTCTCTTGGTTGTAACCAGTAAGAGGACATTTTATAATATTGAGCAATATGTTGCTTTTTGAAAATGTAAGCTCCTGGAACAAAATATACAGCTTTTGAATGTATAACTTGTCTTTGGGGGGTTGTTCCTGTCAGCCAATGTGCAGCAATAAAGCTGAATGAGCTATGTGACTGCCAATCACTTGTAGAGTGCTGCATACTTGTTGCCCACTTAGAGGTTTAGTGTTTTTTCCTGTGGCATTTCCCATTGGCTTCCAACAAGGTTTACTAAAGTTTTATTTTATTTTTATTTTTTTTGTAATGAAAGTAGCTTTTTAATTTTTTTTTATATATTATTATTATTATTATTATTTATTATTATTATTATTATTATTATTATTAATATTATTATTATTTTTTTAACATGCTAATAAATGCCTGACTGAAAAAAAATTGCATTCCATGTCCCCTTTTTTATGAGTTTGTTGTTCCCACTTTTGAACTGCTTGAGACCAGGACAATGTAGCACAATGCACAGCTACAATTAGTAATGCAGTTATCTTTAAGTCTGCCAAAATATTTTCTTTAACAATGGAATTATGAAGTTTGCATTGCAATGATATATACTGTATACAATGTAACTTGTTGATCTCTTGCACTGCCCTTATCAGGAAGTCTATAAAAGTTAATCATAGATAATGACTTTGCACCACAGATTTCAAGCAGCTACACCCTTAGGGCAAAGACGGCTTCATGTAACTCTTCCTACGACACAAGATTCAGCTTCAAAACCTTAACTAATTTCTAATTAAAGATGCAAACAATTTAAGTGTTTAATGTTCTTCTTTTGGGAATTACCATTTGAATTGAAAGTCACTTATAATTTGTTTGGCTAAAGTGAGTTTGAAAGATGCGTATTGTAACACTTTCACTTAATGTAATTGCAAATTGTTATATTTTCATGTATATACAGTGGTACTTTATTAGGCACACCTTTTCTAGTTTTGGGTAGGACCTCCTATGCGTTGGAACAGCCTGAATTCTTTGTATCCACTATCAACAGCTGTGTAAGCCATAAATCTAGAGCTCTTTTTAGAAAACTTAAGTTTTTTGCAGATTCTTTCAGACTATTGTATCTGATCCGGTCAGTCGGCCACTACATTTTCACAAGCTATCAATTATGAAATGGTATTTCTTATCAGTGGAGCCTTGGAAGACTTTTTATTAATGGACACCTACCCCGAAATCTACAAGGACAGCATAATTTACATGCACCAGTAGAAGCATTTTCATGGTATAATTGTTGATTTATAACTTTCTAATTACGCCAATGCTCAGTTTGTGGTAAGTCTCGCCCCATTACTTAACATTGACTTATATTGAATGCAGTGTAATTCTGAAGCGCTGATTGCTTGTTCTTATATTTGAATTTTGTCTTCAATAAATGTAATCTCTGGAAGCTGACGCTCTATAGTTTGATGTGGTTTTGAGCAAATATTAAACACACAAACAAAACACAGTGACTTGGACTCTACATGTTTATTACTGGTGTTTTTTTTATATTTAAATGCTCTGCATTTACTTTTATGATTTGTAATTTCTGATATTGACTTAGTCTGTTCTGTATGACTTCTGTGGAATCCTTATTCCGTTCTTCCTACAGTAGTTACTACTTTGTCCTGGTACCTGGTCCAGCTATCCTTTCTTGGTGTGAATACGCTCTTATTCCATGTCAATGATAACAGCTTCCCTTTCATCCTTTTATGTATTTTATTAGCTAGTAATCCTGTTCTTTTGAAAGTGGTTTGTAAGCTTTTGGGAAAATTTGTGATACAATTTTGCCAACCTTCAGTGACACTTCACTCCTCATTAATTCCCTCCCCTGCCTCTGCATATTTTCTACTACTAATTAACTGTGGCGCACAAATGCATATTTAAGTTTCCTGGATTATGAATGCATCTGATAGAGGAGAATCAGTAGTGTATGCAAACATATATTTCTTTTTTAATGGAAAAATACCAAAATAAACATTTACCAACTCATCCTGGTGTTTTCTAAATCTTTTCAGTTTGCAAGCTGCAGCTTTTGTCAGTGGACTCACCTGAAAATCCCTGCTAAGATTAGCATATTTGCTTTTGGCCAATTAGAACAAAGCAGATACATTTGTATCCTACTCTGTGGTTGCTGTGTTGCAAATGATCCTGGGATATGTAGTCTCTTTCTCTATATATCCTTGTGATCTGATTCCGCTGTAAACTCAGACCCCACCCAACCATGTGATTCAATCCAGCACAAAGTACTTCCTTTGAAAGGTCAAACTCCATACCTACATACATTTAATCTGCATACTTGGTTATGTAATCACCTCGTGGGTGTGCAAAGCTAGTATTTACTCTCCTACATATTCATTTGTAAGTGCACTGAACTTTTATCTATATAAACACATAGTTTTTTTTTTTTGATGATCCCTGCCTGTTTCTTACCAAACAACATTTGAAACCCAGGAAGTAAGTGTGTGTGTGTGTCCATCAATCCTTAAAAACACTCACTCACACACTCTCACTCACTTTGCAAGTAAGCTTAAGATGCTTGGAACTCAACACTTGCATTCATTGCTGAACATGTGCTTGTCTTGTGTACTCCCACCCCTGGGAGATAAGTAATTAAACTAGTAGGGGTGAAGCCTATAACTTGGTACTGACATTATGTCCCTAGTTACAATACTTCTATTAATGTCCGTACAACAAGTCCTGTTGGAAATGTGATTAAATGCCATTGAAATCCTTTGCATAAACAAATTGGGTGCATAGCTAAACAGTTCTACTTCTGTATTTTTGTTTGAGTCGAAGGTTGAAACAGACTAATATGTGGTCAATACAACTAGAGGCTAATTTTATTAATATATTGGCAACTTTGCAGTATGTAATACACAAAGTTGACATGATACTTTGAATACAAGAAGTTTTATTAAAATGCATGTTCTATGTCAATTGTCCAAGTGTTTGTTTGTTTCAAACACATTAGTCCTTGCTACTATTAAAGCCAACATTTAAGTGTGTGTGGTACCTGTAGTGTAGTAAATCCCCTCTGTACAATTTCTCATGCTGCTGACTTGTGGTAACGGACAAGTGTTTAACTATTTGATCAGCACACTAATATGTTTAATGCTTTCTAGCGTCCAAAAGAACACAAATGTACTTCTCCAACGCAAAATGATTAGCTGTGGCAGTTTTGAAACATCTAGGCATTCACAGCAGTGCTGTGAGCATTAATCGCCTTGCCATAAGCCATACAGGATTCACGCAGATCTGAATGAGTCATCCATTTTGTTTTGTTTTTATTTATTTTTTTAAACTACCATGCATACCCCCCCAAAAAAACCTTAAAGCTAATGTGTGGGTGGAAATCACAAATACTTCATACCACAAGGCTATCACTCCCATGCCACCCACTTGTTCCCCTCTGCTACAATTTTGTATTGTATGCATTGTTTTCCTACTGGCTTGAGCTTATCTTTACTTAAATGTTACTCCACCCTTCCTAAAAAGAAAGTTTGCCTATTTATAAATGGGAGTTACTTTATATTACCAGTTTGAAATAAAACACATTTTAGATTAAGAGTGTGCGTGTGTGTTTTTTTTTTTTTTTTTTTTTTTTTAAAGAACCTTAGTTATCTAATAAAAGCTACTTTCAAATATAAAAGAATAAACAAACCAAAATAATTTTGCAAGTCTTGGTCATATCCATCATTGTGCAGATTTTATGACGTGTTTTTTCCAAGCTGCGTATTTGCTTATCTGTCCTTTTTAGCAGGAAGTTAAGTATTCCACCAATGGTATAAAGGTACAGAAGGCAATTCACTGTGTGAGCTAATATCTCCAAGGCTCCTTCCTACTTTCACACCAGACCTATAAACACAGATATTAGAGGTGTAAGGACATAACGGTGTAGATGACCAGGGCTGCATCTCATTGCATATATAGGTAATTAATGCACTATACTTAACTAAAATGTTTACATATTATCGGCACCACTTCTTTCTAACATAATTGTGAAATTTCAGGCTGCAGTGTCCTGATCTTTCTTTAAACCTTCACTCTTAAAGTGTTTCTAAATATAAATGAGGCCTGTTTCCCGGCTTTCTGGTATTGCCATAAGTTGGCCCCTGTTATTGTCATGCTTTTTGAGAGCTTTCTATCTGATCAGGTTTCATATGAAGTGTTTTGGAGGACCCCCCTTATCAGGAACACAAGCTAAAGAGGAAATGCTTACGCTTTCAGGAATTACCTTTTCAAGTAGTTGTGTTTTTAGTCTGTTGTGTGTTCAAAAGAATTGCCAAGTGTGATTTTATGAGGCTTCTTTTCACTTTTTGGCTTATTGGGTTGGGGGGGGGGGGGGGGGGGGGGAAGAGCTGTCCAATGTCCATACACACAAGAGGTGAATTGTGATACAACATTCCATCTGTCAAAAAACCTTTTACATACGTGTTTTTTATGATTTTTTTTTTTTTATATATTTTTTTTAAATATTAAAAAAAAAAATAATAATTCCTGCACAAATTGCAATTTTATTTTCTTCCTCTTTTAGTCTTTAGCTATTATGAAATGGGGAAGTGTTGTAGCTACTAAAGCAGAACTGGTTGTATGTTCTGCTAATGTGAACTTCAGCTTTTTTTCTTTGTTACTCCACTAAGTTAGATAACTTATGAATGTGTTCAGAAGGACAAAAGCGTGGCCTGTTCTCATGATCTTGTTTATGCCGGTAACTAGCTTTTATCTACCACCTTCTTTCTTCAGGAGCTTCTGATATTTCCTATTTCTGAAAGGTTGCTTTCTCCTTGAACCATTGAACATGTCTTAAATATATTTAATGGCCTCTCCTCTCATTTCTTTCTAAGCTATTGCGATTTATTTTTTATTTTTTTTCCCTGTTCCGTAAGTGTTAGACTATGTACTATTTTTTAAAGTTGGCAGTTGCCACATACAATGGACTTAATTGTGTGAATACTTATTTAATAGTTTTAATCTCCAGATTAACCCCCTGACTTCACAAGTATAAAGCTGGGCATGTCAATGAATAGTTAATTCATGACTATTTTCCAAGCTAAAATGCATAATGGTGGAAATAGGAGTTGTTGGTAGCTGAGTAGATAAACAAAAGAAGACTTTCTTGTTGCTGCCTATTTTTCTTCTCAAACTTTAAATGTCACTTGTTTGCTGAAGGATTTCGTTTATCGTTGCCATGTGTTCACACAGTGAAGTGAGATAAGCATACATTTCCTTTGTTTTAATTTTTCCTTTCCTGGATCTTGAGTTTTTTTTTTTTGTACTGAAAGCTTGTTCATACTATACAATAAAAGCTAAATTAAACCAGCTTTAAAATTGGCAGTTGACCGTTTTAAGCGTAGGGTAAGATCTTGAGTCCTGAACATGTTTGTCTATTGCAACTTTTTTGTTTTTGTTTTATAGCATTCTACTGTTAAATTCTGCTGACCTCAACAAAGTTTTTTTAATTATCTAAGGGGTCTGAAATATCTCATATCTGTAAATGTTACATGCAATAAACTAGACCAGCTCTAAAGGGAAATTGTAGTCCCAGATACTATATTTTGGGGGATAGTGAATAGTTGGACTTGGGTCTGGATTGGGACCTCTGGCCCGCCCTATTTTTTTTTGTTTATTTTTCACCTGAAGCTTTCAGTGCTTCAATGAGGTATCCGTTGCATGTTCCTTTTCCTAAATCTCCTTTACTGTGTCATTCTGGATGTCATTCTACTAAAATATTTGTATGTATATTCATAAAGATATGTTCTGTATCTTAACCTTTTTTTGTATTTTTTTTAATGACATTTAGTCTTTGAATTCTATATTTAAAATAAAAAAATGGGTTCTCCCACTGGATGCTATCTAGACTGACTTGATTTTTCAATAGGCAACGTCTTTAGAAAATGAAATAAAGGAACTGTTCTATGCATTTGTGACCATTGCTGTTCTTTTAACTCTGTCCTACATCTTATTGTACAAGGAGGGAATTTCGTACATTAAGAAAATTGGTACAGTTTAGGATTTTTTATTTGTATTAGCTATATTTGGGCTTTAAGTGTTTTCTTTTTTTTTTTGAGCGTCAGAATTCTACAAATACATTATAGAAGTGATATTGAATACTCTAACACAGAAAATGTTCCAAATTAGGTATGATATAAAACGATGTAAGAAGTACTTTCCTTCAATAGAATATTGTTAAAATACTTGCATATTTGGGGGGTGGGGGGGTTGGTTGGGTGTGTTTTTCTTTTCTTTTTTGCTTCAGAAGTCTTCTTGATGAACTGTACATATTTTGTACACTGTCCTTTTTTGCCAAGTACCATTCACACAGAACTAGTTCCAAATAAAATTGTTTTGTTTCAGTGGTTGACAAATGTTATGAAACCCAGGAGCTAAGAAAGATAAAGGGGAAAAAAAAAAGGAAAAAAAAAGTTTAAGCTCCTCTATTTTAGAAACCAGAAAAGTGTGTGCACACACTATGTATAATAAAAATAAAGCATGAGCAGTAAAACTTTGGGAGTCTTGGCATGGTCATGCCAACTGTAGTTACACTATGCCCATTATACTTTTGGGCATAGTGTAAAAAAAAAAAGCAACATTTTAGTAAATGTCCTCTCACAATATTAAGATGATAAAACACAAATGACAGCGCTGCTAATGAAATGTGCAGAATCATTTAATACATTGGATTGCCACTTTGTCAGTCTTATGTCTGCTTAATATGTGGTGAAATTATGATTTTTAGATGCATATTTAAGAATATTGGACTTCATTCACATATTCTGCTGCTACTGTGTTCTTGCACGTTTTTATCCTTCTTTAGATATTCTAACCTCTGAGTCTGAACATCTCATAAGGAGAACATGTTTTAGAGTATTTTTATTTACCATTGTAAGCTAAGGGTGGATTCTTAGTATACCTACATAACCCAAGCTTGCCTGGAAACCTGTTTTTCCCACTTTTTTTTTTTTTTCATGAACTATGTTCACGCTGCCGCCAAGTACTCTGGGTAGTGACATGCTAATGAGGCTCCTAAATGTAACCTCTTTTTTTTGCCTCTGGCTGATTTAATATGGCATTTATTTAGCATTATTTGTGCTGCTCTCTGGGAGCCTTCAGAACATACATTTTGGATAAGAGTACAGTGACAAAACCCACAGGTGGTACATTTTTGAGCTTTGTTTGCACGTCACTACCCAAAAGCATGTTGCCAAGAGAAACCTTTTTATCCATAATTCTTTATTCTTCTACCTGATTATTCTTAAAACCCTTATGTTCAGCCACCCTCCCCCATCTGACCCTAAAGTTAGACAAACTCGGCTGTTTATCCTGTATATTGATTTTCATTTTAAATTATTAAATTATTCGTGCATAATTAAAATACCTATATATGCTTGCTGTAGCTTTACAATGGTCTTAACTTTGAGGATGTATCATCCTTTCACTACAAATACACATGTTCTGATATCTGAATAATATCCAACAATCTACTCTATCAAGCTAATAATATTGGCAACGTTTGTTGTTTTTTCTTTGTACAGTATTTACAATCTTTGTTAATCTAATGCATTTAGTAAAATGTAGGTTGGGAGCACCTATTTGCACTCATGAAGAAACAAAATTTGCACATGTTGGTGCGGAGGGCGGACCCAAGCAGGTACTATTTGTATGATATTGGGCAGAAAAACTAAGCTGTCAAGCATTTCTTAAAAAAAAAAAAAAAAATGCATAGAAGTAAACCATTAAAGGTAGATTTTATTCCGAATTTGTCTTGATTTTCATAATTTTTTTTTAACTGGAAACAAACTTTCATAATATTTAAAACTTGCTTTTTAAAGGTACAGTATTTTTTGGGGGCCTAAAGTGACCATTTCAGGTGAACCAATGGTTTCTGCAATCTGGCTCTGTGCATATTAGATTAAACTACATCATAGTGGCCTAATGTTTAAGAAGGAAAAATCTAACTAGCAAACCTAATAAACTTCAGTTTTAGCATAACAAAGTACTTATTTCCTCTTTGAGGTCGAGGGCTGTCTGTATTCTTAACATATTATACAGGTTGTTCATTCTTATGTATACACTGCTACCTTGTGGTTATTAGTGGCATGCAGCCCCAAGCTTTAACTTCTATAAAATGTCTCGCAAGAATGCGAACCTGGTTTATAGTCATTTTCTAAAGGAACAATATGATAGCCTCCTTTTTTTTTTTTTTTTTGCAACTTCATTATGTAACCACCATAGTGAGACTTTAGTTTCACTATAGGTTTAGAAGACTTCCACTAAAGTGGTTCTATAACGATCAAGTGAAGTTTCACAAATACTACCATTTTTTTCAGGTAAAATCTTAATTGGCACTCTACTTGTCATGCAGTCTTTAATCTTGGCCTGCTAGGTTTGTGCTACTTTACATGGTTGTCTATGACGGCTCTCTGTCAATAAAACTGAGTAGATATGTGAATCCATAGCTATTTTATTGCTCCTGGGTGTATAATCAAAGGAACAAAGGTTTTAAACAGATTTTAAAACAAAACTAAATAAAACAATTAGAACATTTTGAAATGTGTCATTTTTTTTTATAACCTACTAATGTTTAAAAAAAATATCCAGGTTCTTCTTAAATTCATACTGGTGGGTTGTTGTTGTTGTTGTTGTTATGAGCTTGAAAAGTGCTCTATATCCAAGATTATGAGCTTGAAAAGTGCTTTATATCCAAGATTATAAACTCAAACAGGGCCCTCTTTCTTTTTTTTTTTTTTTTTTTTTTTTTTTTTAATCTGTATTGATATTTTTGTATGGTCTGTTTCATCCTCTGTATGGCACTGGTGAATATGTTGGTGCACTATAAGTACTAGATAATAAGTCTCCTGCTCTTTTTAAATGCCTTAGATATATAACCAGGCAATCTTCCGTGTAAAAGCTTTTAGAAAGGGAATACATAAGTATTAGGGCTCTTAAACCAGTTCTAGGTATAATTTCATGTTGGTTATGACTTGCTGTCCTTTTACTGTGTGTAAATGTTTCGAACAACTTTTTTTTTTTTTTTTTTTGCTTTAAATGTAATGTATTCAGACTTGGCATGTAGTTGGAAGCAAACCTACACAAAATTGGTGGATATTACATCTGCTAGATAAAAGGTAACCTGAGACACCATAATAAAGTCTGATATTATAAAACTGTATGCTATGGCACAGTGTGGTGCATATTAAATTTTTATTTTATTGCTCAAAGTGTTCAGGAAATTCAAACACGTTTCAATTATACAAAGAATTATGCTCTAAAACCTCTTGTGGGTTGCCCAAATCAAATATTAATTTCGATAGAGTGAATATCATCCCTAGAAAATAAAGGTATGTGCCGGAACACTTAGTTTTTAACAAAGTTAATATAAATATAATCTTTTTGTATCACTTTGTGCAAACCACTTTCATCTCTGTGCCACATTTTTTCATTGGCAAAAAAACATTTCACAAAATTTACATGGACAGTGAGTTTTTAATTAGGAGCGATAGTTTTTATTTGATTTTGTCAAGTTTTCTATTTTATTTCAAAATGTTACTTTTGAGCAGCATTTTATAATTGTATTATGTGCTCTATGTGCAAATAAGGATATATTATATAATGCTTAAATGCTTTTTAAAACCTTTTTAAAAGCATTTAATACAGTGTGTTTACTTTTCTAGGTCTGTTTGCTAGAACATTGTATTAGTCGGTCTCTATTAAAGGAAATGAATACATGAATCCAGCCACGGCGTAAACTGGATTTTCTTTGTTTATAGACTGTCATTTTTAAAGCGAGCTACTTCCTGTGTGCTTTTGAAAAGTATTGTGCAGCTTTTGGTCACACATTGTGTCCCACGTATTTAAGACAGATTTGCTCAGTTTAGCATTTGATATTTCCAACTCCGAGAAGCGTGCGTTTTTAGTAGGAAGTGGGGCTTTCTGGAAAGCACTGATAAATGACCTTGGCAAGAGCATGTTTGTTCTAAAATAACTACTGTAGATTGGCGTTCCGTACTACATCCTGCTGTATGGTCATAAATGTTTATAATTTATTAACTTATTACATTCACATTTTTTAGGTGCAGAGCACAGAAGAAGAAACTTCCCATGTACCTTCAATATGTCAGCCTTCTTTAGGAAAGATTGGCAAAGGTAATGAAAGATTATTTTTATTTGTAATATAAAAGGCAAACACATTTGCTGGATATTACTGTGTGTGTGTGTAGTATTTGTTTTTTTGTTCTTTTCTCTTTGTATACTTTTGCCTCCACTTCACTTTTTTTTTTTTTTTTCATTTTTAACGCTTCATTTCAGATAATTTGTTCAGAACTGCGAGCCAGCACTCTGATAGCAGTGGATTTGCAGAAGATCCTTCAACTGATGGTCCTCTAAACTCTCTTCAAGTAGGCATTTTTTTTTTTTTTTTTTTTTATATTTTATTTGAGAGCTAGGTCTAAATATTTGCTCTTCTAAATTTTGGGAGGAGGGGTGTAAAAAGGTATAAACAATGCTGTACATCAAATGGGTATATTCCACTCCAACTTAAAGGGGCCCCAATGTCCCCATGTCTGCTCCACATAATAAGATGGAGGAAACATTTATTTTTTATTTTTTTTAAATTGCTTTTAAGTCAGAGTTGACGATAGTCCTTTTTACTTTGGTCACAAGACATAATTGGAATAATAAGCTATAAAGGGATGATATGAGTTCTAATGCTTTAAATACTCTAAATACATTTTAATAGATTCAAGCCTTTTAGCTTTAAACACACACACATGTTGTGAATTGGGCAAAAGCCTCTGCTTTTAATGGTGTATAGAAATCCATAAAGCTGAAATATATATGTGTGACATTCACAGCTTGATTGAGCCTTTGTCTAAGCAGATTTTTGTAGCATGGCTCCAGGGTATATCTAAGCAATAAATACATATTTTATATATATATAAATGTAATGTTGGAGATCACAATGCTGCAATCTCTCCCACCAGCCCCCCCTCACCTCCTATCCATTTGGCTGTCCGTATACTTCTGATAGCTGGATCTCATGAGATAATCTCGCAAGAACTGCCGATCAGGACAGTAGGTGAGGGGGACGAACCCCCCAGCAATGTACACACACTATATTTTAACCAAAAATCAGAATTTTTGGAGTTCCACTATTAATATAGGAATCCATTTTGTTTGTGAAATTCTTCTCAGCAGGATCACGAGGATGTTATTACTTTTGTTTTCATCTTACTAGATGGAGATGTGACGGCACAATTAGAGGGCAGATTATTTGTTAGGTAACTGGATCAGATTAAAATTGACACCACACCCTTTCCTCTTACAGGCACTGAAGCAAATGGCTTTCATAAGGAATTAAACTATTGCTTTCCAGAAATGTATCTTCCACCAATGTATCATGAATGTACCAGTGCCCAGCAGAGCCTTTGGCATTGCACTTTTTTTCTAATATTAAAAACTTTTCCCATGATTAATTTATGCTTAGTCACACTGTTTTCAAACTATATTATTATACAATGATTCTTTATTCCATTTTTTGTTTACAATACATGGAAAAATTCTAATATGTTTGTTAAAAATATTGGCCTTTAATATTTACATTTGTAATATCGAAGCTTAATCAAACATAAATCAAAGGGGATGTTTTAAAGACCAAAAATAATTACTTCATAAGAGCTAAAAGACAAAACTGATCAACTGATTCTGGGTATGCTCACAGTAACTTATCTAACAAATAATTATTCACTGTTGTCTGAGCAAATTTAGTCTCTTATGCTGCACATGACTTGCCCTGGAAACAATCTCTTCTGAGCCCTAGGGGTTATCGAAAAATATGTTCACTATTATCTGCAGTTGGATGCCTTGGGTCTGTCGGGTGGCATAAAGACGTAGGCAGGTATAAACTTAATTTTAAGTTTTTACTGTAGGAAAATGAACAAAGTTCAACTTATAAATTACTTTTGTAGGTCAAATGTATAAGATGCGTAAAGTGACAATAGATTTTCAGAGTGCAATAAATATTTTTTAATAGACCTGTTTAACTTTTTTACATTTATTATAAATGACTGAAATACACAGCCACATTCATTTTTTATTTATTTATTTATTCTGTTTCCTATTTGACAGGTTCATGAGTCTTTGCAGGCTATGGGAAGCAGTGCTGATAGCTGTGACAGTGAAACAACTGTAACATCTATTGGTGATGACCTCAAAACACCAGTAGCAACAGATCAGCAAGATCTTCTTGACTTTGAGATTGATGATGATTTCTTAACACCTATGGACCTAGGTGATAGGAAAGTATTTTTCGGTGAAAACAGCGAATTACCTGGTGAAAACGTTACATCTGAAAATCAACAAATGAACACATCTGAGGAATCTAAGTCAAATGAGGAGTCCAAATCAAATGAGGAATCCAACTCTGGTGTCGAGAGTTTCCCAGACAACAGTGAAGAAGAGTTACAGCAAGAATGTACAGTTGACAGCGAATTGGAAAATTTTAGTGAATATGAATCTATTCCTTACACAACTCATCATATATCTGAATCAGTGGATTATTTTTCAGATTATGGGGATACATTTCCTGGTTTGGGAAATGCAGATTCACGTTCTCTGGATCGTGTAAATGTGGCACTACAAAGAGCTCAAAGGAAGGCCTTTAACTCCTCCGAGGCAATCGGCCCTAGAACAGGACGCAGCATGATTACATCAAAGGACCTTTTAAAACGGAGGAACAAGTATGCCAATTCGGGTTATCCATTGAGAAGGACACAGTCTTTGCCCTCTGAAATGCTTAATCCAGTGCGGGTTGTATCTAAAGTGAATATTGTTTTAACATCTGGCAAAGCAACCGTGTGCAGCCCTCCTTCTTTTTCCTACAAATATTCTCCAGAGGAAGAAGAATGCATGGAATCGACAGACGAAGATGCAAACATGAACTGCAAATCTACCCTTGTCATCTCTACAAAATCCCAGAATAAAGAGGACGTCAAAAGTAGAGTTGATCGGTTAAATGAAGAGACCATGCCTAGCAGGTCGCAGTCTTGCACAGTTCCAGCACCTTCACATAGATCCCATTCTTCTTGTTCGCTTCACTCGTTTCAGTCTGACTGGCATGAGAGACCGGTATGTGACCATGCACGAACATGGAGCACGAACAGTGTTCCTAGCTATTCGGGGGCATCATGCGGTGCTTACGGTTCTCCTTTTGGTTGTCCAATGGCTCAACGGTTTTCATATGGATCGCTTCACAGATCATGCTCTGGACATAGTCTACCTATTAATAATGCTCCTTCAGCTACTGAAATGCAACTGCGCAGAGTGTTGCATGACATAAGAAACTCACTACAAAATCTTTCGCAGGTAATGATACTTATTTTTTCACCACTATTAAATGTAAAAACTTGCTTAATGACTATTAAAGGTATATATGTTTCCTGAGTTTCAAATGCTTGGTACGAAACTGGCAGTGATTATCAGAAACATGTCTTTTCTAAATAAAAGTTCACTTACACTTACAAAGTAAATGCAGCTATGCACACCCACAGGGCACATAACCAAGTACACTGAAGAGAGAAGCCAGGTAAAGATTTTGCTATTTCTGGTAGAGACCACAGGAAGTAATGCTGCAGGGTGGAATTGCATGGTTGGGTGTCATCTGAGCACAATGAAAGACTACATATCCCAGGCTGCTTTGCAACACAGAAACCCCAGCGTATGATACAAATGTATCAATAACCTTTGCTTTATCCTGATTGGCCAAAGTGAATTATGCATTTTATGCTAATGTTAACAGGGATTTTCAGGGGTGTATCTGCAAATTGAAAAAAAAACCTCAAACATCAGGGTGAGTTTGTAAAAGTTTTTTTTAGTATTTTTTCCATGCAAAAAAAATAAAATGTTTTCATTCGGATTCTCCTCTATCTGATGAATTCATAATCCAGGACATTTAGATATGCCTTTTTTAAATTGACTGGAAAAGACTTAAAAAGGCATAGGAATTTTAGAATGTAAGTTTGCATGATGCATTAAAGGTATTTGGTCCTCACTAACTGAAAAGGGCTCTATATGAGCACATAGCATTTTTTTTTTTTACAGACATTTTTAATTTGCCAAATCACAATTAAATAAGGCTGTTGGGTTCCTGTTGGTCTATGCACAGCAAACACATGAACCTTACTTGTAAATGCAGCACAGTGCTTCTTAGATTATTTGATGGACTGACCTTCGGGGGGGTAGGGGGGGTCTCATGCTATAGAATTCTGGAAATGGGTTAAGTTGCAGACACTTTGAGGGAAATTACTTAGCTGTACACTGATATCTCCATAATCTTTTCCCCCTTTCTTTAGACTCCTGTAATGAGAGGAAATGATTTAAACGCAAGTGGATACAATAGCCAACGACCATCTGTTCTACCTCTCTACGAAGTAAGTCTTTCTAGAAATAAAGGGGCTCAAATTATTTTATGCTTCAAATCAAAGTATGAGTTGCCTGTGGGTAAAGGTCTGCCACAAGGAAGCCTCCGAATGTTTCCTTTTTTTCAGTTCTTTTGTGTGCATAAAGATCGTTTACTGATCCGCCAATGACATTCCAATATGTCTTTTTTTGAACTACTGAGATTGGCTGTAACATGGGTTCTCTTTGTTGTCAAGGAGCACACCTTATTTTTATTTTTTTTCAGGTAGAGTTTAGAACCTCTGTTTTATTGTCTTAATATGATGTGTTTTTTTCCATTATATGGTAACTGTTTACTTTCTTCCAGAACACTTTTCATGAGCTACAGATAATGCGGAGAAGCCTTAATCTATTTAGAACGCAAATGATGGACTTGGAACTCAACATGTTACGGCAGCAAACACTGGTATACCAGCATCTTACTGAAGAAGAAAGGTAAGCCCATTTTATCTCCAGTTGTAAGTGCAAATTTACTCAAATTATTTCCAACATATTGAACTATTCAATTACATTTTTATTTTTTTATTTTTCTTGTTTATCTATTCATAAGGAAAAAACATATCTACATAGAACAATGCCTCTACATAATTCTACCTATGCATGATCAGTCTTTCAAACAATGTATTCTGTACTATAATTTCTGATCCTTTTGTAATATAAATAGTTTATAATTTCTTTCAAGATTGGTAAAATACGACTTTTTTTTTATTTTTTTTTATCAGGTTTGAAGCTGATCAGTTGCAGAGTCTGAGGAATTCAGTACGCATGGAACTGCAGGAGTTAGAACTTCAGCTGGATGAACGCCTTATGAACCTGGAAGAACAACTGAGAAATGTTCAAATGTCTTCACCTTTTCAACGTCAGACTGATATGGTACAAACTGCTATCATTGCACTTATTTTGGTCAACTAACTAGCTTGAGTTAGAGTTGAGCTCATCCTTGGTAAAGCTTTTTCTCTTTTCTGAAGACTAGCTTAGTAAAGGATATGAGAGTGAAAACAGATTTATATAGTGTGTGTGTATTTCAATACGTGAGTTGTTACATTTCAACAGAACAACCATCTGGTATATTATGTTGAAAAAACTTGATGCGTAACCATTTTACACAGCAGCACTGGCATAGTGTGGTAATAATGGCCTTTTCCTGTGTGACAATTACAAAACACTCAGGAAAATATGACTGTAGTTGAAACTAATGGTCTAGAAGTTATTTGAGAATATTAGAACTCTGAAAGTAAATCTGTATCTGTATTAGATTATTTATTTTAGACCTACATTAACTGGTGCTAGTTCATGGTCCCTGATTATGGAGTCTGACTGCATACACTGCATCTGGCAGACCCACACAGGCACGATTTGTTTTAAGCAAAAGCCCTTTAACTGATTAAAATCATACAATGAGCATACAAGTAAATAGGTGTGTTACATACTTTGTAAAAATCTAGAAGCCCTCCATTTATGTGTGTCTGTATAGTTGATTGAATCTGAATGTGAGGCTTTAACACTTTTCTTTTAATTTCCCTCACTGCGAGTGTAAATTAAATATAAATTGCTTGTATACTATCCTATCTAGTGGAAAATAAGAGGTCTGACGCACAAGCACACACGCAAAAATGTATACGTTCAAAGGTGGTAGTTGTGCACAGTAATTTGTTCTGGATATCCGCAATGCACAGTAAGCTATACAAAAAAAATCCTTTCTGACAAATAGTTATTTCTTATCCCATATTATGCAAGTTAGGTCCTGGAGGGCCACACACAGAACATTTTGTACATGGGCAGGGAAACCCTAAAATCCAGGCCCTAACTCACTATGTCTTATGATTGCTAAACATGTTTAAGTATTCCTTTTTCATAGGGTTTTCTAGTGTAGGAAAATGAGGCAAACCCTATAATGTTTTACAAATCTTACTGTTAAGAATATGAATTCATAGAATGCATTAATGTATTTGTTTCCCAAATTTGCTTCTTTTTAGGGAATGTATGGAAGTAGAAGTACAGATAGCTTGGTTTTCTCCTCTCCCTTAAATGTCATGGAACCAGTAAGTTGTGTTTTTTTTGTTTTTGTTTTTTATATTTAGTTTATCAATCAACACTTTTTTGACACGAGATTCCAGCAAGAATAGAATGTACTTGACATATAGCAAGTTGGTGGCACACCCAAGGTCCCAGTTACTACAGAAATGAAGTACACAAGTAATTATAATTGCAATTGCTTGTTAAAAGTTGAGAGGAAGTGTTAGCGTAGTTAGGGGAAAAAAATAGGACCTGTATAGATAACGCACTACACAAATACCAGTCTGCTTGCCAGAAGGCTGTTAATTTGTTCCTTCAGTTAAGATTGGTCAGATGACTATTTGTCTCCATGACTATACATGTTTAGTATATGGACGTGCTTATCAAGCGTGATTAAAACCAACAGGAGTAAGAAAGATACAATATTTAAGATAGAGAGAGGAGATTTAGAGACCAGCTGATCATATAAGTTCTCAGGAAAGTGAGAGGGGAGTGGTACAGCAGTGGACATTAATGAGGTAAACTGTGTTTTTAAATTATATCTTCTGACTAAAAATACATGTGCAAACAGCAGTTACAAAGTTTTAATGTTAATTATTGGTGAATTAAAAAAAATGGTATAATCTGAAAAATGTGTTTATGGCCCCTTTAAATGGAGGAAGCACCAAAATTCAATTGACTTGAAAAGGTTCTCTAGGTTAAAATTACCTTTACCAAATAGTTTAGTGGAAGAAGAAAAAGAAACCGTGGTCAACATTCGAGGCGTCATTGAAATAGACCTCAGACTGAAAAACTTCTATGGTGTTACCACAAAAAAAAACACCTAATTTCTTTGTAATGAAATGAATAGCCCAATGTAGGGGAGTAAAACTAGTTTCAAACTAGAAATTCCCATTAAACTTCTACAAAGCATGGCTCGCAGACCTTAACTGCATTAGCGTTAATCCCGAATGTGGCTTGGGGTTAATATTTAGTAACTAAAGCGCCACAACCCTGAGCCACGCTCGGGATCACACGCGTCAGTCTTCCGGGTTCCCTTCCCTGCGTGCGTAGGCAACGCAGGTGGCAGAACAAGGTGGTCTGGCCGCATCAGCACTCCCGAGTGTACTGCTTTAACACTCGGGGGCACTGAGACGGCCAGACTGCCAGGGAGGTAAAAGAGGATTTGTAACTGGATGTGTTTTTTAATAGTATTTGTTAACTTATCTCCATAAAGTAGAACAAACATTTTAGTGTTACTTTAAAAATTGGTACCTAATATGTTGAGGAAATATTGGTGATGAATTTAATATTTTCACTACTCTTCTTTAGGTAACGGAGCTCATTCGAGAACAATCTAACTTAAAAACAGAACTGGGCCTTGGAGAACTTAATACGGAAACCAGACCTGAGCGCTGTGAGTCAGTATCATCACACGCTACTTCGGATATATCTTCAGTTTGTTCCAGCCAACATCCAAAAAGTAGGAAAGGTATAAATTCATATGACTCTGACTTGCCAAGAGCTCATTCGTCACCCGGAAAAGCAGTGTACAGAGCATCTGTTGCGTTGACTCCAAGTCCACCCACCAGAGCTGGTGTTTCAGCACCTATAAATGTTGATTCATCAGAAGATTCTGGAACGTTTCATGTAGAGTCGGATGAAAAACCTGTGCACGTTCCATTGGAATCTGCGTCTGAGGGAAGCAGAAGGACTGCCGAAGAGGATAAACAACTACAGCAAGTGATTCGTGAAGTAGGTTTATTTAGCCCTCCTCATAATTCAAATTACACATTTCTGCATTTGTTGTGAATAGGTAGAAGTTTTTATTTGACATACTGCACAAACCGAGCAAAAAACATGTTATGGTTTACAATAATGTTCAAAAATGGTCTCTTTCTGTTTGTTCCACTTTAACCTGGGCTATGTATAGCCAGACTACGAGTAGCTGCTTTAGTGTCACATATGAGCTCTGTAATGTAGTGATTTTAACATTTTTAACTCACACCAAGTCTAGAAGCAGCTTGTACAAAACACGATCTTCTATCATTCCTCATGGAAAGTAGAATTCCTTGGTTTGCTTTAATGAAGTTGTGTTGACCCATAGCCATGTGGGCAAACCGTTCACCTACTTTATCAAACATGCTGACCAGACATACTGAAACAGTACTTTTTATTATTTTACAGATTCTGTCTACAATAGAAATTCATGCTTTAAACCCACAGCACAAATATTCTGATACAACTTCACCAATACATTATGCATAAGAGCATTATTTGCATTTTTGTTTTGTCACAACAATATAACTTTTATATTAAACAATAATGTACTCTGTGATTACTAGCTAAAAAAAAGATGGTGGACTCCCTATGGCACTTAAAGTTTGGTACAAAGTCCCTTTATAGATATTTATTATGCCAATGTTTTGTAATTATCCTTTGGTTTTGCCTAATATGCAGCCATCTGAGCTGTTTTGTACAATTTGCAGTTCTGATGGTAGGAAAATGCTTTGCACTAGTGGGAATTACTTGGAATTTTAGCACTAGAGACATTTTGTTGCCAGTATTGAGCACTGACATGATCTTGAAGATCAATGTGAAGATTATATTTTAATAGTTCTACTCTTAAGTACTCAAGGAAAAGTTACTATAGACATTCTGGCTAAATTGGATGTTTTGTATGAGATACCACAATTGCAAGTTGGATCATACCATACCTTCATCTAAAGAGGCTATAAACAGGTATGTAATTTAATTATATATTTTTAATGTGTTTCAGATAAAGGAATCAATTGTTGGCGATATCAGACGTGAGATTGTAAGTGGACTTCTAGCAGCAGTAACTTCTCCAATTCGATCTTTAGATGGAAAAACCGATGGGAGGCTTTAAATGTGGTAAGGCTTTTACTTAGTTATGTTTGAAGCTCTTGTGGAAAGTAATGGGGGTTACTCCTGCAACTTAAATTCTGATGGTCACCTTGTAGAGAAAGATATCTGCGATAAATGTTCACATAGGCAGGCACATAACTAAAGATCATTAAGCAGGGTGAAACTACTAGGTTTCCTGATAAATTGCTCACTATTTTTACCATATGTCTGCTGCCTAGCAGTAACTTGAAAAAATACATAAGCCTTAAGAATGGATGTTGAGATGTAATTGTTTGCTTTAATCCTTAAGCTATATGGAACTGGAAGTGCTAGATTTTTATCAAGATGGAATTTCATAGTAAGACACAGGTAGGACAGTGGAGAATGGGTGTAAGTGGCAATCTTAGCTCCTTGACCTCTGTTCTAAATCTGTAGAATTGTGTCGACTTAGATATTCCGCTTTTCTCAATCTTTGAAAGTTCTGCTTCAGCTCGTGTTTTTTTTTTTTTTTTTAACCATATTTGTATAAATACTGTGAAGGGAAATGTTGTCAACTATGGAATTGTAGATTCTTGAGTTTTGTATTAATGCTTCCTCTTTTTTTTTGTTCTTCAACATATAGTGTGAAATTCATATGAAACGGCTTTCGAAAAGTCCCTGGATGAAGCTGGTCATTGAGTCAAGCTGTATATTCAGGAGCGCAAAATATGCTGCTGAAACTATCTACTGTCTCTTTTTTTTTTTTATACATTTTTTTTTTCTTCTGACCAATGTATAAATATGTGTGTGTGTGTGTTTAATTTGGGCACAGTGCTTAGCTTCTTGCTAATAAGAACTGGGGAGGTTTTGTCCTATATTTATTTCAA